>OY997264.1:373472261-374072261 GCA_963921465.1 Triticum timopheevii
GCCAACATGCTGGAGCTACAGTTGCAATTCATCGCAAAGTTAGATGTAGAAAATGGAACCTCCAACAATTAAATAGAATGCTTTTCTTACTTCCCTAGAAAAAGTGTGAACTCACTACACATTTGGCACTCGGTCATACGCCTCCCCTATGTTTCTAATTGTGTCACTCCTTCGACTCACAAGAAAGTGTGAGTATACACCGAATTGCAATGAAGGTTATCTCGGTAAAGTGTAAGTTTGTGCCGAATGAGCCATTGGTCGAATCAATGAAGTGGCTACTATGCGAAGCTCAACTATGCATCAAACTCCGCCACAATAATCATGACTTGTGCTATGCTGCTTCACTATTACTGTAGATAATCTATAAACTCCAATTACCCCGTTGTATAAACGAGTACTTTATCAACAGAACTACTACTCTTTATCAATCTAGATGAAAGCGATTATGCTAGATAGGATTGAAATAAAAAATAAGAATATGTCTTCTTGGTAACCTAACGACCCAATTCTGGCTCCGACCGAGTATACCTGGTCGTCCACGAGCTCGACCTTGTTGAAGGCAAGCACGAAGGGTATCCCTGTGGACTCGGCCTCGACGAGGAACCTGGTGAGCGTGGCGGGCTCAGGCTGCGGCTGGTCCAGCGAGAAGAGCACAACGAGACGGTCGACGTTGGCGACCGGCGGATCGATCACCTCGCTCCGGCGCTCAAAGACGTCCTCGATCATCCCGCGGCGGTCGGTCCAGTCGACGGCCCCGACGAGCACCCTGTCCCCGACGAGCACGCGGCGGCGGATCTTCTTGAGCAGAGCGCGGACGACGCAGAGAAGGTCTGTCCCTTGGTGTTGCTCGAGCCCCGGGGCGGTGGAGCTGACGATGACGCGCATGAAATTGGCCTGGGAAGCCGCGACGAGGCCCGTAGCCTGGCTCGGGAGGAGCGCATCGGGGGGCGGCGGGGGCAGAGAGGCGGCCGCCACCGCGGGGAGGAGACGCGGATGGCGGGAGGCACGGTGAAGGAGGCGGAGGCTTTGGGGAAGCGGGAGCGGGAGGCGGAGGTGGGGCAGCGTGGCCGTGGACGGGGGTGGGAGGAGCGGCATTTCGGTGGAGCGAAACTGGATAGCGGAGTGCACACTCCAAGCCTATCCTCTGTGCCATCATGACCGTTTGGACTACTTAATCTTGGCTTCGATAGTCTGGACTATTTGAATTTTTTCAGTTTTGTCTCAATGTCTCAAATCAAGATGAAGAGTAGGGGAGTTCGAGCTAGTATATGTCTAATCCACATGTCCTACACTCCATCCTTCCTCCTCCGCCCTTGTTCTCACTCCTGGTCCCTCGATGCCACCACTGCACCCACCTCCTGATGGGGAACGAAGCATGAAAATATAAACAAAAAAATCTACGAACACCCAAGATCCAATCTAAGAGATGCATAGCTACGAGATGGGAGTATGTCTACATACCCTTGTAGAACGAAAGCGTTAGCGTCGTAACGCGGTTGATGTGGTCGTACTCTTCACGATCCAATCCGATCTAGTGTCGAACGGACGGCACCTCCGAGTTTGGCACACGTACGGCTCGTCGACGTCCTCTTCTTGAACCAGCAAGTGAGGGAGAGGAAGTAGACGAGATCTGAACCAACACGACAGCGTGGTGGTGGTGGCGGCGGCGGAATTCCGGCACGGCTTCGCCAACACTGCGCGAGGTGGAGGAGATGTAACGGGAGGGAGACGGACAAGGGTGGAAGGGGTGCTGCCCCCAACGCCTCCCCACCTTTATATAGGCGTGGAGGGGGGTGGTGGCTTGCCCTCCAAGGCCCTAGGATAGTTGGTTAAAGGGGGAGGAAGGAAATCCCTCATTTCCTTCCCCACCGATCGCTATCCCATTTTTAGGATTCTGATCTTATCCCTTCGGGATATGATACTACTCCTTTTAAGGGAGGATCTTGGTGCGCCTAGACCAGGGTGTGGGGACTTTCCCCACTACCCACATTCATGTGGGTCCCCCTGTAGGTGGGCCCCACTCTGGAACCTTCTAGAACCTTCTCGGTACAATACTAAAAAATCCGGACATTTTCCGAAACCCCGACAACAACTTCCCATATATAAATCTTTTCCTTCAGACTATTTTGGAGCTCCTCGTGATGTCCCGGATCCCATCCGGGACTCTGAAAAACCTTCGGACTTTCCACTATTAATATCTCAATACTACCTCAACGCTACCGAACGTTAAGCGTGCGACCCTACAGGTTCGGAACATGCGGACATGACCGAGACTCCTCTCCGGTCAATAACCAATAGCGGGACCTGGATACCCATATTAATTCCTACATATTCGACGAAGATCTTTATCGGTTGAACCAAGATGTCAAGGATTCAGTCAATCTTGTATGTAATTCCCTTTGTTTGGCGATGTGTTACTTGCCCGAGATTCGATTGTCGATATCTTCATACCTAGTTCAATCTCATTACCGGCAAGTCTCTTTACTTGTTCTGTAATACAAGATCCCGTGACCAAACTCATTAGTCACATGAAGCTTCTTATGATGTTGTATTACCGAGAGGGCCCAGAGATATCTCTCCGTCACACGGAGCGACAAATCCCAGTCTCGATCCATGCAACCCAACAGGCACCTTCGGAGATACCTTTAGAGCACCTTTGTGATTACACAATTATGAAGTAGCGTTTGATAGAACACAAGGCATTCCTCCGGTATCCGGGAGTGGCATTATCTCACGATCGAAGGAACATATACTTGACATGAAGAAAGCTATAGCAAATAACTAAACAATCTGATACTAAGCTTACAATTGGGTCTGTCCATCACATCATTCTCCTAATGATGTGTTCCGTTATCAAATAATAACTCATGTCCATGGTTAGGAAACCTTAACCATCTTTGATCAACGAGCTAGTCTAGTAGAGGCCTACTAGGGACACGGTGTTGTTTATGTATTCACACATGTGTCTAAGTTTCCAGTCAATACAATTCTAGCATGAATAATAGACATTTATGATGAACGGGAAATATGATAATAACCATTTTATTATTGCCTCTAGGGCATATTTTCAACACCTCCTACGCCGCTCGGGCCTCACTGGACCTCCAAGCTACCGTCGTCCAATCCCTACGCCGCCCTAGTACCCCCCCTCCCCCCAATCGATGTCGTCTATGCCAAACATGATGCATGGCAAGTGTTCAGTGAAATGTCGTAGTGCATTTCTTACAATTTTGTTGTTTGGTTTTAGAGAAACACAGTGGATTGAGTAATTCTACAATTTATGAGTGATGCATCATCAGATTCATAAACAAGAAACTTATACACAACTACTAAATGATATAGTGGAACATTTGTGGGTGTTTCTTTCAAATAATTAGAGCAACTGTCCAAAAAATGAGTTCAAATATAAACTACATAATTTAGAAACTTTATGTTTGGATTGTAATAAGTAGATTCAAATTACTATTGCATTGTGTTGTACCACTTAACAAGTAAGTAATCCAGAGTGACAAGTAACAGAAAGGAACAACTTGCAACTAAGTAGGAGGTAGGATTGAGAAGATGCAAACAGACGTGATGGGGGAGGGGGAGGTAGAGCATGTTGGTTCAGAAGGTCACTCGACACCAACTTATGTTGGACATTTGCTCTTAGGCCGAAGACCAGCGGAGCAACCGAGATCATATGAAGTTAAACTAGTGGCGGAGCTAGACTGTAATGATGGGGAGCCAAAGACAAAACACCATTTTTAGAGCGCAAAATACTCTATTCTTTTCAATCTCAGCCCTCCCAAAAATAATTTCTTGACCAAACTACCTAAGGCTAGGGTTTGTGGCCCCTACAGCACATAGCTTCGTCGGTGAGTTAAACCAGTTATTTTGCATCAGATAGTGTTGCCACTCCATCCCAACTTTCCACTCTCAAACCAAGATTTGAGTTTCTCTCTCCGTGAGAGTGACACTCTTGGTAAATCTGATCTATGATCATTGGAGTGGTTTGGGTGCTCTAAAGTTTAATACGAAAGTAGGGCTATGTTTGATCTAAGTGTATCCTAAAACAATCTAGAATAACCAAGATGGACAAAGTAAGTTATAACTCCAGAGTACAGTGATGCATTCCTTGGCATTGTGCAACGAGTGTTCCCTTCTTGGCTATTTCCCACAGTAAGGATAAAACATTTTGTAATTAAAAGTAAGCTAAGCTAGGCTATTCAAGTCTAAAATCTAGAATTAAAATGCCTAGGCTAATCAACAATGAGGGTGTGGCATATCCATGACCAGATAAAAAGTACACAGTCAGAGATCACTCAGCCCAGCTCATGCATCTAATACATACCTAGCCAAACAGGCCAACCCGACATGGCACAGCCCGTCCCGCCGTAATCGTGCCTGACACGTCACGGCCCGCCATGGCATGATTAATAGTCGAGTCATGTCGGGCTGGCCCACGTGCTACAGGTACCAGCCCAGGCACGACATGGGGATTAAATGGGCCAGGACACCGCATGCGCAGGCACACTACCCCGCCCAGGTGTTGGGAAACGTTGCATGGAAAACAAAAAAATTCTATGCACATGCAAGATCTAACAAGGAGATGCATAGCAACGAGAGGGGAGAGTGTGTCTACGTACTCTCGTAGACCGTAAGCGGAAGCGTTTAGTAACGCGGTTGATGTAGTCGAACTTCTTCGCGATCCAACCGATCGAGTACTAAACGTACGGCACCTCCGCGTTCAGCACACGTTCAGCTCGGTGATGTCCTCGTCTTCTTGATCCAGAAAGACGGGGTAGTAGTGGATGAGTTTCGGCAGCACGATGACGTGGTGATGGTGATGGTGAAACTATCTCCGCAGGGCTTCGGCTAAGCACTACGAAAATATGACCGAGGGACGAACCTGTGGAGGGGGGCGCCGCACACGGCTAAGAGATTGTCATGGTTATGTGTGGCGCCCCCTCCCACATATATATAGGTGGGGGGAGGGGAGCAGCCCTACTTGCGGTCTTCCCCAAGCCGTTTATGATGTGCATTACCGAGAGGGCCCAGAGATACCTCTTCGATATTCGGAGTGACAAATCCTAATCTCGATCTATGCCAACCCAACAAACACCTTTAGATATACCTGTAGAGCATCTTTATAATCACCCAGTTACATTGTGACATTTGATAGCACACAAGGAATTCCTCCGGTATCCGGGAGTTGCATAATCTCATAGTCGAAGGAATATGTATTTGACATGAAGAAAGCAATAGCAATAAAACTGAACGATCATAATGATAAGCTAACGAATGGGTATTGTCCATCACATCATTCTCCTAATGATGCGATCCCGTTATCAAATGACAACTCATGTCCATGGTTAGGAAACCTTAATTATCTTTGATCAACGAGCTAGTCAAGTAGAGGCTCACTAGGGACACATTATTTGTCTATGTATTCACACATGTATTTAGGTTTCCAATCAATACAATTCTAGCATGAATAATAAACATTTATCATGAATAAGGAAATATAAAATAACAACTTTATTATTGCCTCTAGAGGATTTTTCCTTTAGTCTCCCACTTGCACTAGAGTCAATAATCTAGATTACATTGTAATGAATCTAACACCCATGGAGTCTTGGTGCTGATCATGTTTTGCTCGCGAAAGAGGATTAGTGAACGGGTCTGCTACATTCTGATCCGTATGTATTTGGCAAATCTCTATGTCTCCATCCTTGACCTTTTCACAAATGGAGTTGAAGCATCTCTTGATGTGTTTGGTCCTCTTGTGAAACCTGGATTCCTTTGCCAAGGCATTTGCTCTAGTGCTGTCACAATAGATTTTCATTAGACCCGATGTACTGGGTATTACACCCAGATTGGATATGAACTCCTTCATCCAGACCCGTTCATGTGCTGCTTCTGAAGCAGCTATGTACTTCGCTTCACACGTAGATACCGCCACGACGCTCTGCTTGGAACTGCATCAACTGACATCTCCACCATTCAATATAAATACATATCCGGTTTATGACTTAGAGTCATCTGGATTACTGTCGAAGCTAGCATCAACGTAACCATTTACGACGAGCTCTTTGTCACCTCCATAAATGAGAAACATATCCTTGGTCCTTTTCAGGTACTTCAGGATGTTCTTGACCGCTGTCCAGTGATCCACTCCTGGATTACTTTGGTACCTCCCTGCCAAACTTATGGCAAAGCACACATCAGGTCTGGTACACAGCATAGCATACATGATAGAACCTATGGCTCAGGCATAGGGAATGACTTTCATTTTCTCTCTATCTTCTGCAGTGGTCGGGCTTTGAGTCTGACTCAACTTCACACCTTGTAACACAGGCAAGAAACATTTCTTTGACTGATCCATTTTGAACTTCTTCAAAACTTTGTCAATTATGTGCTTTTTGAAAGTCCTATTAAGCGTCTCGATATGCCCAATATATAAGCAGCTTCGCCGAGGTCTTTCATTGAAAAATTCTTATTCAAGTATCCTTTTATGCTAACTAGAAATTCTATATCATTTCCAATGAACAATATGCCATCCACATATAAAATCAGAAATGCTACAGAGCTCCCACTCACTTTCTTGTAAATGCATGCTTCACCGTAAGTCTGTATAAAACCATATGATTTGATAACCTCATCAAAGCGTATATTCCAACTCCGAGATGCTTGCACCAGCCCATAGATGGATCGCTGGAGCTTTGTAGATAGTAACATTACCATCAGCGTCAGTCTTGTTCTTGAAGATCCATTTATTTTCTATGGCTTGGCAATCATCGGGCAAGTTCATGAAAGTCCACACTTTGTTCACTTACAAGGATCCTATCTCAGATTTCATGGCCTCAAGCCATTCATCAGAATCTAGGCTCATCATAGCTTCATCATAGTTCGTAGGTTCGCCATGGTATAATAACATAATTTCCAGGACAGGATTACCGTACCACTCTGGTAAGGATCGTGCTCTGGTCGACCTATGAGGTTCAATAGTAACTTGATCTGAAGTTTCATGATCATTATCATTTGCTTCCTCTCTAGTTGGTGTAGGCATCACAGGAACGGTTTCCTGTGATGTGCTACTTTCCAATTCGAGAAAAGGTAAAATTAACTCATCAAGTTCTACTTCTCCCACTCACTTATTTCGAGAGAAACTCCTTCTCTAGAAAGGACACATTCTTAGCAACAAAGATCTTGCCTTCGGATTTGTGGTAAAAGGTGTACCCAATAGTTTCTTTAGAGTATCCTATGAAGACGCACTTCTCTGATTTAGGTTCAAGCTTATCAGGCTGAAGCCTTTTGACATAAGCGTCGCATCCCCAAACTTTAAGAAACGACAACTTAGGTTTCTTGCCAAACCACAGTTCATATGGTGTCATCTCAACGGATTTAGACGATGCCCTCTTTAACGTGAATGCGACTGTCTCTAATGCATAAAGTGGTAAATCGGTAAGAGACATCATAGAATGCACCATATCTAATAAAGTACGGTTACGACGTTCGGACACACCATTACGCTGTGGTGTTACAAGTGTCGTGAGTTGTGAAACAATTCCACATTGTTTTAAATGAAGGCCAAACTCATAACTCAAATATTCGCCTTCGCGATCAGATCATAGAAACTTTATTTTCTTGTTATGATGATTCTCCACGTCACTCTGGAATTCTTTAAACTTTTCAAATGTTTCAGACCCGTGTTTCATCAAGTAGATATACCCATACCCACTCAAATCATATGTGAAGGTCATAAAATAACGATACCCGCCACGTGCTTCAACACTCATCAGACCACATACATCGGTATGTATTATTTCCAATAAGTCATTAGCTCGCTCCATTGTTCCGGAGAACGGAGTTTTAGTCATCTTGCCCATGAGGCATGGTTCGCAAGTATCAAATGATTCATAATCAAGTGGTTCCAAAAGTCTATCTGCATGGAGTTTCTTCATGTGCTTTACACCAATATGACCTAAATGGCAGTGCCACATGTATGTTGCACTATCATTATCAACTTTGTATCTTTTGGCATCAATATTATGAATATGTGTATCACTACGATCAAGATTCAACAAGAATAGACCATTCATCAAGGGTGCATGACCATAAAAGATATTACTCATATAAATAGAACAACCATTATTCTTCGATTTAAATGAATAACCATCTCACAATAAACAAGATCCAGATATAGTGTTCATGCTCAACGCGGGCACCAAATAAAAATTATTGAGGTCTAAAACTAATCCTTAAGGTAGATGTAGAGGTAGTGTGCCAGCGACGATCACATCGACCTTGGAACCATTCCCGACGCACATTCTCACCTCGTCCATAGCCAATCTTCGTTTATTCCACAACTCCTGTTTCGAGTTACAAATATGAGCAACCGAACCAGTATCAAATACCCAGGTGCTACTACGAGCATTAGTAAGGTACACATCAATAACATGTATATCAAATTGTCACACCCTGATTTTCATGCCACAACACTTAAGTCAATAAATCATGCTAAAATATGGTTTGACAAAAACTTTTGAATGATTTGTCTTTGCTTTGATTGAATGTTTGTCTGCTGTTTGCAAGTGCTCTAGAAATCAAATAAATCCTCCAACTCCTATACTTCATCTCCTTGCTCCAAACTCTTGAACCAATGATCATGCCATGTGTATAGGACATAAAAATAATTTCTTGTAAAATTAATTTGGCCAAAAAGTATTTTCTAAAATTAGATTTTCCAAAAACCCCTGAATTGAGGTTTGCACTGCAAGTACTTAATTAAGGGTAGTAAAAATCTTTCCAAAAATATATTTGACTCCTATTAGATATAGGATACCCAGAAACCACAAAAATATAATTTTAAATGTTATCTTCCTATTTTATTTAAAAGCTTTTTCTTAAGGCCAGAAATGGTCTTTAATAGGGAAAAATTATTTTATTGTTTCAGAAATATTTGAAAAAAATTAGGGAAACTCAGTGGACATATATTTTCCATATATAAGAGTTTCAATACATGGTCATGTTTAAAATATTGGTCAAACCCCTCAAAAACCCTTTCTGGATATTTCAAGCTTTTGAAATATTTACAAAGGAAATATTCTCCAAAAATTCCAAGAAAATTCTATCATGTCACACATGACATATTTGGTGATCTTGCCAAGTCTGATGTCTTGGAGAACAAGATAACATCATCAAATCCCCTCAAAACCATTTCTGTCCATTTTGAAGTTTGAGCAACTTTACATTGCCAAACATTCCCAAATAATCTCAAACCTTGTGAACATTCTCAAATGTCCTAATTATTCATATAGATCAAGTGGCACAAGTTGGAGAACAAGTTAACTTGATCAAAGTGCCCCAAAACCATTCCTGTCCAGAACCAAATTTGAACAACTCTACATTACCAACTTTCTCTCCTTGATTATAACTTTTGTGAGAATGATCACATGACCAAATGAGGCCACTACACCAAGTGGTGCATCAAGGAGAATTGATTTGCATGACTAAATCTTGGTAAAGCCATTTCTGCTGATTTCTAGGGTTTACCAAAGTTACATTGGCTACTTTGCCCAAACGAGCTCAAACTTGGTGGAACACCCTAGTTCTATGTTCCATTCCATCCTGTTAATTCTCATGGCAAGTGGAATTAATTTTCTTGCCCAAACCAACAACAAACACCTTCTGCCATTTTTCCAAAATCATCATTTTGACCACTTCCACTATTCTCCATGAGCTCAACTTTTTACCACATCTCCTCCTAGTCTTATCATATCTCCAGTAACTCTTCCCTGGCCTCAGCTCAATGATTGAGGGGTGAAACACCCCCATTTACCCTTCTGGACAGCAGCATTCTTCTCCTTTCTCACCACCCTCCTCGTTCCAGTGGCCCTCCATGGCATCCAATGCTTCCTCCCCTTTCTTTACTACTCCCTAGCACTACTGGACACAAGTGGCTGCACCCACTTTCCACTTTTTATGCCATGGCATGCCAAAGGCGTGCTCCAGAGCGCGCTAGAGTGCTCCCACGCACTGTAGCTGCTCTCTGTCCAAGCCACCCAACCACCTCGAGCCTCCCCCTCGCGCCAGTCGAGGTGCCTCGGCGTCCGCAACACGCTACGCGGTCGGCCCCCTTCTCTCCCCCCCTCCCCGTGCCTCCGCGCTAGCGAACAGAGGCCGCCCGAGCGCGCCAATGGAGCGCCTCACATGCGCGACACTCTGACCTCTCCCCGCTCCCTCTCTCTCTTCCAGGCATCCTTCACGACTCCCACGAGCACCGCAGACAGCCCCGAGCCTCCTCCCGTGGCCACCACGGCCATTCTCGCAGGCACCCATAGGCCGCGTCCACGGCGAGCTACGAACCGGCTACTTAAAGCCGTCCCAGGACCTCCTCTCCACTCAGTTTGCTCCCCCTCTCCCCTAGAGCCCCTCTAGACCAACCCACACCCCTCCTCGTGCCCTCCTTGCATCTCCATGGCCGGAGCAATGCCGCCGGCCTCCGCCTAAATTCGCGCCATTTAGTGCCCCTCCTCCCGACCTCTTTGTTCCAGAGCAACACCAGCACCACCGCCAACTCACCCCGCACCTCACTCCTTCCTCCTCGTGCCTGCCTCACGGTGCCCAAATCTCACGGCCGGTCTCGTCCGCCGCGGCCAGCACCCTGCTCAGCCCGGTGCCCCGGGGAGACCGTGCCACCCACGGTTGGATGCGGCATGGCCTCCTGAGCGCTCCGGTACTCCGGGCGTCGCCGGAGGTGGCCGGTACCGCCGGGGAGAGCGCCCGCACCGTCCGGCCTCGCCTCCTCTGTCTCCCGACGCGCCCGCGCGGGAGGTTGGGGATGAACCCGACAGATGGGCCCCGCGCGTCGGCGACCCAACGGCTGGGCCCGCCCGTTTAAGTGGAAACGGGCTCTGCCCGCTACCGCCTTCGCTCGAGGAAGGCGTCTTCCCGGGAATGCGCCTTCGACGTCGCCCCTGACACCGCGCAGCTGAGCCGCTGGGCCGGCCCAGTGGCGCCTGCTGCTAAACCTCGCCCTGTGCGCGCCGCCGCCGCCCAGATCCAGCCCATTTGGGTAAAACCCTTTTCCCCTTTTTCTTTTTCTGTAGAATTGTAAAAATCCATAGATTATTTATTCTAAGTCCAAATTTGATGATTCTAATTTCTATAGGTTCATAAATTCCTGATCTATCACATGGTGCAATTTGCACATTTTTCCATAAAGATTTCCTTCACAAACAATTATCAAAATCCCATATTTCCATTTCTGTCATAAACTTTAGAAAATCACAGAAGGCTCAAAATTGATCCAAATTCCATGATCCAAGTTCCTAGGTGTTCCTAAGTTCATAACTTAGTTTATGAACATTTTTATTAATCCTTTCTGTACCACATAAATTATTGAGCCATTTCTTCATATTTATCAACCTTGCAAAAATTCATAGGAATTTCATTTGAACTCCAAATCCAGTGAAACCAATTCCTAGATGCTTCTAAAATCATCCTTTATTAAATGGGTGCCTTTGCTCATTTTTCAAAATAATTCTTCTGTACACTTCTTGAAATTCCATAAACCCCTTGATTCCATCATATCGAAATGTTTAGAAATATCCATAGATCCACTTCCATTGAAATCACTTTGGTCATTCCTCATATGACCAGAGGTATCCTAGAAAAGTCCAACTCTCATTCTTAGAGCACTTTTATTTCCTGCCTTGTTGTGTTGCTTATTGTGTTTGTTTCTGACGTTAGTTGACGAAGTAGACGGAGTACTTGGAGAAGGACCAGAAGATTTCAAGACTGATGAAACAGGCAAGCAGCCCTTTAACCATGTCTATGAAACCTTTTTATGCATGCCATTAGCTCTTTATTATTGTTGCATCGGAATCATGATGAGATGGTGAACCACGTGGGTTGGTTGCCTCAGTTACTTCCTCGTTGATACTTGCATTGTGCATGGCCCTACCTTCTTATGAGGGTTATGCCGGTGGGAGTAGATAGGATGCTAAGGTAGACGCTATGCAAAAAGGGACGGGTATGTGCATGGTGAAGGAGGCAAAGTATTTTTCAAAGGACTTTTCGAAAACCTCGTCGGGTGCCACTTATGCCCGAGGGAGATGATGAGATGGGTAACCACTTGATGACGAAGTGGTGTACCGAGGAAAGTGTGTGTTGTTTTCAAAACGGATTGGTCGAAGTTGCGACCGTTATTCCAACCTTACATGCGCAACCACTCTACCCTTATATGGGAAAGGGCATTATTGAGTACCTAGACCGATACTAGCTTGGAGTCCGCATTACTAGTGACGGGGGAGAGTTGGTGCTCTCTCTCGGGACGGGGTCGTGCCAGGTAGGGCGACCAAGAACATTTTTATGGGGCACCGGACACACCGTTGGTACCCCGCGCCAGTGGTATGTGATAAATATGGGAGCAAGGCTCCACGAAAATGTTATGTGAAATGTTGGGCACGGGGGTCACTGCCAATCGAGCGGACTCCATGTTAGTGTCGTTTAGGGAAAGGTAGTGATCGGGTGCTTACCCCGGGTACTTAAGGTATCACGGGTCGTGGATGACACGGAAGTTCCCCGGATCTTGTGGGTAAAGTGTGCAACCTCTGCAGAGTGTAAAACTATTCGAATAGCCGTGTCCACGGTCAAGGACAGTTGGGTAACCGCTCTTGTGCTACATCCACTTGTTTACAAAACAAGTGTGTGTGTTGATAAAATGACATGGGTCAAGTCAAGGGACTTGACATGATTGAGATGGGTTGGTGCCCACTCTATTTATGTTAGATGGGTTGGTGCCCACTCTATATATGTTGATATCTATAATCTGTCCTCATGGTTACTTGAATTCTCTTGATGCATGCCTTACAAAGTTGTTGAACATGTCATTGCACTCAAAACTAGCTTTCTGCAAAATTTACCTATATCATGCATTGTTGTATCTTGAACCAAAACATGGGTTGCTTGCGAGTACATTCAAAGTACTCATTGGCTTGCCACTGGTTATTTTATTGGCCAGGCATGAAAGAACAGGATGTGATGAAGAATACTTCGGTGACGAACATGCGAGCTAGGACGCTTCCCAGTCAGAATGCCTGTAGGGTTAAGGCAGATGGCATGGGTCCAAGTTATCAACGAAGATTTCCGCTGCGATGTTATACTCAAGACTTGACCATAATGGTCTTACTTGTGTAAAACGGTATGTATGGATGTAAGACTCTTGTTATTCAGCTTCTGTGTGTTCAGTGAGCATTGATCTCTGGGATCACTGTACACGTGCATTCGGTGATCACGACTTATGAGTCGGGGTCCCCACACAAATATACATTTGTTCACTTTGCCATCCTTCTTACCCGCCAATTATTTGGGTCAGTTCCGCTTCCAGTGACCATTCCTTTTGTAGTAGAAGCACTCAGTTTCAGGTTTGGGTCCAGTTTTGGGCTTCTTCCCAGGAGTGGCAACTTGCTTGCCATTCTTCTTTAAGTTCCCTTTGTTTCCCTTTCCCTTTTTCTTGAAACTAGTGGTCTTGTTAACCATCGACACTTGATGCTCCTTCTTGATTTCTACCTCCGCGGCCTTAAGCATTGCGAAGAGCTCATGAACTAATCATTTTGTTCATCCTTTGCATATTATAGTTCATCACGAAGCCTTTGTAGCTTGGTCGTAGTGATTGAAGAACTCTGTCAATAACACTATCAACCGGAAGATCGACTCCCAGCTGAGTCAAGTGATTATGATACCCAGACATTTTGAGCATGTGTTCACTGACAGAACTGTTCTCCGCACTACTGGAAACAGATAATTTTCCATCATTCAGCTCTTTGCCGTCAGCTAGTGGATGGCAAAGAAGGTCTTTGTCGTCTTCTTATAAAAAACGGACGGTAAAGACATGGCTAACGACAAAGAGCCTAGTTGCCTTCAGCCATTTCTTTGTCGTCCGCCAGCGGATGGCAAAGAGGTGGGTGGGGTCTAGTGGAGGCCTAAACCCTAACGGCCCACCAGCCCCACCTCATTGTCATCCGCTACCAGACGGCAAAGAATCTTTGCCGTCTGCTGGCAAACGGCAAAGCAAACACTACCTAACGCTACTAACGGACCACCCCCACCTCACCTCCCACTCTCTTTGTCCTCTCACTCCATCGCGCCACCGAACCCAACCGCCGATGCGCCGCCCCACCACCTGCCCTGCACCCTCGCCGCCCCACCCGCCGCCCCACAGCCTCGCCGCCAGCTGCCCCACTCCGGTGAGCCTCCCCCCTTTATTTTTTCTACTATTAGTTAGGTTAGTTACTAGGGTTAGTTAGGTTAGTTCTAGGTTAGTTAGGTTAGTTCTAGAAAAAAATATTAGGAGAAGAAAAGAAGAAGAATAAGAAGAAGAATAAGAAGAAGAAGAGGAGAAGAAGAAAAGGGGGAGGGGAGAAGAAAAGAAGAATAAGAAGAGGAGGAGGAGGAGGAGGAGAAGAAGAAGAAGAAGAAGAAGAAGAAGAAGAAGAAGAAGATGATGATGAAAAAGAAGAAGATGATGAAAAAGATGGAAGAAGAAGATGAAAAAAAGAAGTAGAAAAAGTAGAAAAAGAAAGAAAAGAAGGAAAAGAAGGTCGAGGGTCGAGGTGTCGAGGGTCGAGGATCTCCGGGGGGTTGAGGGTGGAGGGTCGCCGAGGGGTCAAGGATCACCGAGGGGTCGAGGGTTGAGGATCGTTGAGGGGTCGAGGGTCGCTGAGGGGTCGAGGGTCGAGGATCATCGAGGGGTCGAAGTTTTTTTCATAGTTTGAAGTGACGATGCTTTATGTGATGTGATGTCCTAAATTTTCTTGACTCGGTCGGTAAAATGTACAGGCTTTGTGCTATTTCATCTCCTTGGAGTCATCGTTGTGAAAGTTTTTGGTCTGTGATCCCGCTTGATCGCATCGTTCGTAGAGAGCTCAAACCATTGCATACTTGCATCGTCTTTATTGGTTCTTGTTTGGTTCTTCTCCTTGAGAGATTTGGAGCTTATGGTCATTTTTATGACAAGCTCGAGTTCATCGAAAACGGAGTTCACATGCTTCTTCTATGATGTTTTCGATGTTGGAGGGTATGCCGGTTCTTCTCTGTTGGAGGTTTCACTCCTAGTGTTGCTGATCTGGGGCATGCGGTAGTACTGCTCTCCGGAGCGGTAGTACCACAGGCCCTTGTGGTAGTACCACAGTCCCCTACGGTACTGCAGGTGCTCACAGTAGTACCGCTCTGTGGGAGCGGTAGTACCATGGCCTCAGGCCAGGCGCAGCTGCTCGAGCGGTAGTAGGGGCGGATGTAATTGTTTACATCCGCGCCCTACGCGGTAGTACCGCGTCGCGGGCGCGGTAGTACCATGGGCTCTAGCCAGGCTTAGCAGCATGAGCGGAAGTAGGGGCGGATGTAATTTTTCACATCCGCGCCCTACGCGGTAGTACCGCTCTTCGTGTGCGGTAGTACCGTGCCGGATTTTTGCGCAGGTCCTCCCTCAGGGGAAGTAGGGACGGAAGTAATTTTTTACTTCCGTGCTTTCTCTGCGCCTAGTGTTGCCTGCATTGCAGTAGTACCGTAGGGGCGCGCGATAGTACCGCTCCAGCGGTTCTATCTCTCGTTGCCCTGTGCAACAGGCCTTCATCTGGCCAGTGCTGCACATGCGGTAGTACCACAACCTGCAGCGGTAGTACCGCAACCTGCAGCGGTAGTACCGCAGCTAACCGCGGTAGACCGCAGCTCCGTGCGGTAGTACCGTGTCGTGCGGGCTGAGTGAGGGGATAACAGTTGGGTTTCTCCCCACCTATAAAAGGGGCTCTTCTTCCCCATTGAGACTTATCCTTTGAGCTCGTGTTCTTCCCCATTGTTGACCTTCTTCGAGCTTGCTAACTCTCAATCTCTCCATGGATTCTTGCTAGTTTTTGAGGGAAAAGAGAGAGGAGATCTAGATCCACATTTCCACCAATCACTTTCTCCTTTATGTGAGGGGAACCCCTTGGATCAAGATCTTGGAGTTCTTGGTGTTCTCCTTCTTGTTCTTCCTCTCATCTTCCTCCCTAGCATTAGTTGCTTTGGTGGGATTTGAGAGAGAAGGACTTGGGCACTCCGTGTGCCCTTGCCATTGCATTTGGTGCATCGGTTTGAGTTCTCCACGTGATACGTGGAAGTTACAAGTTGAGAAGCTTATTACTCTTGGGTGCTTGGTACCCTTGAGCTTGTTACTCTTGGGTGTTTGGACACCCTAGAGCTTGTTCCTCTTGGGTGCCTTGGCACCCTAGACGGTTGGTGTTGTTCGGAGCTCAATCATTGTGGTGTAAAGCTCCGGGCAAGCGTCGGGTCTTCAATTAGGTTGTGGAGATCGCCCCGGGCAATTTGACGGGTACCGGTGACCGCCCCCAAGGGTTGCCAAAGTGTACGGGTTCGGTGACCACCCCCAAGGGTCGCCATTTGTATGGGTTCGGTGACCGCCCTCAAGGGTCCCTTAGTGGAATCACGGCATCTTGCATTGTGCGAGGGCGTGAGGAGATTACGGTGGCCCTAGTGGCTTCTTGGGGAGCATTGTGCCTCCACACCGCTCCAAACGGAGATTAGCATCCGCAAGGGTGTGAACTTCGGGATACATCATCGTCTCCGCGTGCCTCGGTTATCTCTTACCCAAGCCCTTTACTTATGCACTTTACTTTGTGATAGCCATATTGTTCTTTGTCATATATCTTGCTATCACATAGTTGCTTATCTTGCTTATCATAAGTTGTTGGTGCACATAGGTGAGCCTAGTTGTTTTATGTTTTGTGCTTGACAAATTAACCGCTAGGTTTATTCTGCATTTGTTCAAGCCTAAACCGTAATTATTCTAAAGCGCCTATTCACCCCCCCCCTCTAGGCGACATCCTCGATCTTTCACAAGGGCTATGTTTGAGGTTGAAACTATATATATGAAAGCACAAGTGCTCCCTGGGTGATTTTGGTAATTAATGTCAACATATCTCTTGTTGGACTAATACCTTCATCTAGTATATTTCAGATAAGTCCAACAGTGGAGTGGCATGGACAAGAGGATGTGGAACCCCTTCAAGATGCTAAGGACAAAGGATTGGCTCAAGCTCAAAGCTCAGGACTCTACTTTTCCTATATTAGTGATCCAAGATCACATTGAGTCTATAGGAAAGCCAATACTATTAAAAGGGGATGAGGTGTTGCTTAATGGCTTGCTTGCTCAAAGTGCTTAGTGATATGCTCCAAAGCCCTCAACCACTTTCTCATATCCACATATGTCCAAAACCAAAAGTCAAACTCGGCCCCACCGATTTGATCCATCTGGCGCCACCGAGTTCATTTGACATAGCCACTGCCAGAAATCCTAATCACTTCGGTATCACCGATGGGATCTCGGTCTCACTGAGATGGGCTTGCAAACTCTTTGTTGTCTATTGCAATATTTTCGGTCCCACCAAGAAGATGTAATCGGTCACACCGAGTTTGCTTGACCAACTCTATGTTTTGCTTATTACCAAATCGGTCCCACCGAGTTGTGTAATTGGTCAAACCGAGATGAGGTTTTACCCTAACCCTAATGATATCGGTCCCACCGAGTTGACATGTCGGTCCCACCGAAATTGCCTAATGGTCACATTATTTACTAAATTGGTCCGACCGAGTTTTCTGATTCGGTCCCATCGAGTTTTGTATATTGTGTGTGACGGTTAGATTTTGTGTGGAAGCTATATATACCCTTCCACCCTCTCCTCATTCGTGAGGGAAGCCATCAGAACGTGCCTACACTTCCACTACTCATTTTCTGAGAGAGAGCCACCTACTCATTTGTTGAGACCAAGATATTCCAATCCAACCATATGAATCTTGATCTCTAGCCTTCCCCAAGTTGCTTTCAACTCAAATCATCTTTCCACCAAATTCAATCCTATGAGAGTGAGTTGAGTGTTGGGGAGACTATCATTTGAAGCACAAGAGCAAGGAGTTTGTCATCAACACACCATCTATTACCTTTTGGAGAGTGGTGTCTCCTAGATTGCTTAGGTGTCACTTGGGAGCCTCCGACAAGATTGTGGAGTTGAACCAAGGAGTTTGTAAGGGTAAGGAGATCGCCTACTTCATGAAGATCTACCCTAGTGAGGCAAGTCCTTCGTGGGTGATGGCCATGGTGGGATAGACAAGGTTGCTTCTTCATGGACCCTTTATGGGTGGAGCCCTCCATGGACTCGCGCAACAGTTACCCTTCATGGGTTGAAGTCTCCATCAACGTGGATGTACGATAGCACCACCTATCGGAACCACGCAAAAAACATCCGTGTCTCCAATTATGTTTGCACACTCCAATCCCATCCCTTTACTTTCTTGCAAGTTGCATGCTTTACTTTCCGCTGCCCATATGCTCTTTGCATGCTTGCTTGATATCTATTGTGAATGGTTAAACTTATGCTTAAACTCCACCTAAACTTGAAAAACTTAAAAACTGCCAACTTTGTTTGTTGAGGGTCTAATCACCCCCCCCCCTCTAGACACCTCTTCTCGATCCTTTCAATTGGTATCAGAGCTTTGGTATCCATTCCTTTGGTTTAAACACCATTGAAGGAAGATGGATGAGTCTAATTTGGGAAGTCTTAGACATAGAGTGCCTATACTTGATGGAGAGTACTTTCATGAGTGAAAAAATGAGATGCTTGTGATTTTCAACGAATATAATTTAAACAAGTATAATACTAGCCCTTGTGCACCTCATGTTGATCCTATGCATCCTACCCTTGATGAGTCAATTGACATGATTCGCAATCTTAGAATTGTTAACCTTATTACTAGAGGTTTGCCTAGAAACTTGATTGGTTGCTTGCCTACTCTTAAGTGTGCCTACACTACATGGAAATTTCTTGAGGAACGATTTCCAATTATTCCTTGCAAAATCTAGATGAGATTCTTCATAAGTCTATTGCCTTGAGTAAGATGAATTCCAATGATCCTAAGTTTGGTGATTGTCTATTTGAGCTTACTAATCTTATGCGAGCTAAAGGAGATGTTGGGATTATTAGCAATATTATTTCCGAAGCTATTAGAATTCATAAAGATGATCATTGTCAAAATCATTTATCTAATGAATCACCCTGTCTAGGAATTGATCCACTACATGACGATGTTGAACATGGATACTATGATGAGGCTGATGATAGTGACTTTGATGTTGATGATGCAATGAGACACTTTGGTCTTATGGCAAATCTTCGGGGATACATGGTAGGAGGAAAGGAATGGGTCCTTGTCGGTGTCAAAACCGGCGGATCTCGGGTAGGGGGTCCCAAACTGTGCGTCTAGGCGGATGGTAACAGGAGACAAGGGACACGATGTTTTTACCCAGGTTCAGGCCCTCTTGATGGAGGTAAAACCCTACTCCTACTTGATTAATATTGATGATATGGGTAGCACAAGAGTGGATCTACCACGAGATCAAGGAGGCTAAACCCTAGAAGCTAGCGTATGGTATGATTGTTGTAATGGTTGTGTGTCCTACGGACTAAAACCCTCTGGTTTATATAGACACCGGAGAGGGCTAGGGTTACACAGAGTCGGTTACAATGGTAGGAGATCTACATATCCGTATTGCCAAGCTTGCCTTCCACGCCAAGGAAAGTCCCATCCGGACACGGGACGAAGTCTTCAATCTTGTATCTTCATAGTCTTGGAGTCCGGCCGATGATGACAGTCCGGCTATCCGGATACCCCCTAGTCCAGGACTCCCTCAGTAGCCCCTGAACCAGGCTTCAATGACGACGAGTCCGGCGCGCATATTGTCTTCGGCATTGCAAGGCGGGTTCTTCCTCTGAATAATTCATAGAAGATTGTGAACACCAGGATAGTGTCTGGCTCTGTAAAATAAATTCCACATACCACCGTAGAGAGAATAACATGTACACAAGTTCAATCTGCTGACGTATTTTGTGGCGTGACGTCACACCACTACCAAGCCTTTACTTGAATCATTTTTATTATACCACCTCCGCGCGTTTAGCGAAGCGGTTCCCTTGGCACGTCTTGTCGAAGCAGAGATCGTGTTCCCCTTATTCCGGGATTCCCATCAATACGGACATGGGTAACCCAACCGCGCCATTGATTGCGGCGCTTGGGAGATAAGTGAGTTTTACCAGGCCGGTGGGGACGCATAGTCTTCGTCCACCCACGTATAAGGGGATAAGGATCCACCTTTTTTACCTACGCCTTCTTCCTCCTTTGCTTATCCATCTCCGTGCACTCGAGCTCCAGCGCCCAAGTCCGCACATCTCGCCTCAACCTTCTCCAGCCATGTCCGGAGCGGGAGGCAAGTGGATGGCCTCCTCCGTTATGGAGGGGCACATCGAGAAGCTACGCGGCGCCGGATACCTGTCCAGCAACATCGCGCACCGGCTGCCCGACGAGGGGCAGCTCATCCCCACCCCCAGGCCCCATGAGAGGGTCGTATTTCTTCCCCACTTCCTCCGCGGACTGGGCTTCCCACTTCACCCCTTCGTCCGGGGGCTCATGTACTACTATGGCCTGGACTTCCACGATCTGGCGCCAAACTTCATCCTCAACATCTCGGTGTTCATCGTCGTGTGCGAGGCCTTCCTCTGCATCCAGCCCCACTTCAGCTTGTGGCTAAAGACCTTCAATGTCAAGCCGAAGGTAGTGAAGGGCGTCCAAGCGGAGTGCGGAGGCGCCATGGTGGGCAAAATGCCCAACGTCATCTGGCTCGAGGGTGCCTTCGTGGAGTCCATCAAAGGGTGGCAATCGGGGTGGTTCTACATCACCGAGCTGCGTGACCCTAAATGGGCAGCGGCCCCCGAGTTCAGATCTGGTACCCCCATGCAGCTCACCTCCTGGAAAGCGAAGGGCTTGCTATGGGGTAGTTCGGAGGAGCTGACAGGACTCCAGTACTGTCTCCAGACCCTGGTGAACAAGAAGCTTAAGCTTGTCAACGTGATCCAGGTGATGCTCGTCCGCTGGATTCTCCCCTGCCAGCAGCGGGCCTTTAATTTGTGGAGTTTGATCCGGCACAGCACCGGACTTTGAGCGGGCTCTTCAACACGATGTACGAAGCTGCCTGGAGGGTGCTGTTCAAGGGCGGAGAAGCCCCCGCATCCGCAACTGAAGATCGCGGATTCAGCACGCAGCGCCCGGCCGGCAAGGTAAGCTATGTTATCCTTTATGGGACACTCATTTCTTTCATAGTTTGACTCTATGTGGGATCTAAAACTCCCAATGCCCTTAACAGGACTAGCAGAAGACGTTCGGACAGGTTAACTGTCCGGCTCCCCTTCCCGAAGACCCAGCGGACACCCGCTTAACGGGGCTGCTGGTTCCGGCCCTTTACGTGGTGCCGGAGAAGAAGGCCACGGGAACCCAAAGGAGTTCCCGGCGCCAGGTGGTATCGGACTCATCATCCGATGACTCCGAGGCAGACACCTCCCCCGAGGAGGAGAAAGAGGCCTCTTCCCCAGCGGGGGGAGAGAAGAAGAGGAAGGCCTCCCCAACGAGGGCGACCGAAGGGTCCAAGAAAGGACGGACCCTTTCTCCGGACTGCTCCGCCAATGCCGACGACGGCGACGAGGAGTGGCCCTCAAGGGCCAAGCCCCTGGCGAGATCGTAAGTGTCCGAATTCCTGGATGATTTATAATTTCTCTTTTTGCCACATGGTGTCCTTCTAATGTCGCATACAACCTGTAGTCCGGCCAAGGACGATCTTCCCGCTTCATCGAGCGGGTCCTTGGCTCCGTCGGATATGGATTCCCTTCTGACCGCCTCCACCCCTCGTGACGCTGACGACGCCGAGGTGGGATCCCAGGAGGGGACCCACCAGGAGGGGGAGGCTCCGGAGGTGCCACAGGGTAACCTCCTGGACTTCGCACTGGACTCCGCACCGGAACCCGCAGTGGTCCCGGAGTCCGGCAGGCGGCCCCTTCGTAAGAAGGGCAAGACTGTGACACCGGCGGTTGCCGTCCAACCGGAGGTGCCGGATAACTTGTTGGAGGCGCTCAACGGCGCTTCCATCGAGGAAGAACACCACACTATTATGAGTGCGGTGATTCAGAAGGTTCAGCTCGCCAAGAGCGGGCTGACCGAGGCCTGCAGCAGCCTTCTAACAGGATTTGAGGAAAGAAATTTAAAATATGTAATATGATACCACATAGACAGTAGCCCCTGATGCTCGGTTCGGTGTTCGGAAAGAAAAGCCGGACTGAGGATCTAAAAAGATATACGCAGGAGGTCTAAAAAATGTGTCAATATGGGATTGCAGGCTGCGCTGCTGACCTCTGCCGCACTGACTGCAGAGGTCGATGCTTTGAAGCAGAACCTCGAGCGGTCCGAGAGTGAGCTCGGCCGTGCCAAGAAGCAACTCGAGGACAAGGAAGGTGAGTAACACCGTATTAAATTTGTACCTTACAGAAAAGGATTTTGGTTGCAAGAGAAATAACAAGGATAACATGGGTACTGCAGGGGCCACGAACGAGGTGGCGACCCTGAAGGAGGCCGTGTCCGCGGCCGAATGTAATGCGGCCGCGGAACGAGCTGAGCGAGAGAAGCAGGAGGCGCGGGTGGCGAAGGTGCAGCAAGAGCTCCAGGCTCTCATGGAAAAGCATGAGAGTTTGGAGCGCGACTCGAAGACTCGAGAGTCTGAGCTTGCATCGGCTCTTGAGAGTGCCAAAGCCGCTAAGGCCGAAGCCCATAAGGCCCTCCAGGAGATTGAGGCGGTGAAGAAAATAGCGGTGGGTAAGGCATTTTTCATGCAAAGCAAGCATGTGAATGTGAATTACCTGTTACTTACCTGAATTCGGAGCTCTCCAGGAGCATTTGCAGATCTGCCTCGCAGCGTGTCCAATGCTGCCACATTCTACCGGGCCGAGGAGGGGAGCTCGACGGAGAAGGTCTTCTGGTCTCAGTATGCTGAGGCCGGACATCCGGTGCCCCTTAGCGACCAGCTGAAGCAGCTGGTCGAGCTCCACAAGGTAGCCGAACAGGCCATGAAGGGCCTCATAGTTCGGCTGTGGCCCAAGGAGGCCATGCCTGGGAGCTACTTCGGCCTGGTGCGGCGGCTAGTGGATGCGTGTCCATGGGTGGAAGTCATCAAGCAGTCCGCCTGCATTGAAGGTGCCCGTCGGGCCCTTGCCCGTGCAAAAGTGCACTGGGGCAGGATGGACGCTGAGAAGCTTCTGATGGACGCGCCGCCGGCGGGCAAGGAGTATCACACGCCCGAAATGTATTATAAGGGTGTCCTGAAGGGAGCCCGCATGATTGCGGATGAGTTCTCCAAGGATGTAATACTTGAGTAAAATCGCATTATGTTATCCTGTGCGCTGAAAACTGTGTTCATATGCGCTAAGCAACGCTTATTAATTTAAAATACTACCTTCTGTGCGGCCATTTATCAAATTTGAGAGATGGCAAGTCGTCGGCTTCAGCCCCCATGCCACTAGTGCTGGGGTGTTCGGGATAAACTTGAGCGCTCTTGTTCCCATGTTTGGGTCCATCTAGGGAGGCGCTCAACACAATGAACGAGGCAACCGGACTTATAATGCTTGAACACTCTCACTTAGCCATAGAATTCTATAATTTTAAATTTTGGCGAAGCCCGTAGTGTTCGGAAGACCGAGGTCGGGGCGCTATCCACGCCTGGGCCGGACAAAGCCGGTTCCTCGCTCTAAGCGGCATAAGTCTTTAGGGACTCAAAAAAACATCTCAAACAGCGACCAGCTCTCGCCTTATCATGACGGTCAGTTTTAGCTTTCTCCACTGAGGCGCTCGCCCAGCTCAACCGGGGAGCAATCGCAGTGGTTCTCCCAGTGCCACCTTAGCCGATAAAACGGAACGTAAGGTACCAAAACATGGGAGCCGGGCAAACCCAACTATTGACCCAAGACATGATTCGGAGCCGATGCATATAATGCTATAAGTTCGGAGTGCCGCACTTGTGAAAGTGTTTGGACTTATCACACCATAATGCGGGGAACTTAAGCCCCTGGTGTATTCGGCCGCACCAAAGTGTACGGATGCAACGTGTCATAAACGAACATATATAAGAAAGAAATGCGATTATAAGCAAAAAGCGATGCATCGTTTATTCAGAAATACTGCCATGAATGCAGAGCGATACAAATAGTGCGGTAAGCAAGGGATTGGACTATTTAAACATGTCCCCCCTCCAGGGGTAGGCTGCAGAATGGTGTATTGAACAGATTTAATGCTCGTAATGGAGACCACCTGAGTGTTTGTCGTAGCCTTTCTCCTTCCCTGGCTGTTGCATCGTGAGTTCGACAGGTCTACTGCCGGACAAGGCCTCTGGTGAACGGAGTCCTGTGGGTAAGAAAAAAGAAACAGGAAAAGACCGACGTACTTGGGAGCCCCTGGTGTGGTTAAGCCGCACTCTGGGCCTGTCGTGGTCGTGCCCCTCCCCCTATGCCCATGGTATCTCCAGAGCGTAATGATGTACGCGAAGGACTGGTCTTGCAATTATGCAAGGGCTGGGGTTGGGGCCGCATTGCTACGCGTGCTCGGAACGTGCCAGGTGGTCTTGTTGTATGTTACACCGGGCGCGTTTGGCCGTGTCTGGTCGCTTAACGGCCGGACTCGAAAATTGCCTTAAGAGGCTGCTCTGTACTTCTGCCGCGAGAGCCGCTGTGTGTTCCTCCGTTCGGAGGGAGCGTTCAGTGTTTCCGTTGACCGTGATGACTCCTCGAGGGCCTGGCATCTTGATCTTGAGGTATGCGTAATGCGGCACCGCGTTGAACTTTGCAAATGCGGTCCGTCCGAGCAGAGCGTGATAGCCACTGCGGAACGTGACTATGTCAAAGATTAACTCCTCGCTTTGGAAGTTATCCGGGGATCCGAAGACCACTTCCAGTGTGACTGAGCCTGTACAATTGGCCTCTACACCTGGTATGACGCCTTTGAAGGTCATCTTTGTAGGTTTAATCCTTGAGGGGTCTATGCCCATCTTGCGCACTGTATCCTGATAAAGCAGGTTCAGGCTGCTGCCGCCGTCCATGAGGACTCTGGTAAGGTGAAATCCATCGACGATTGGGTCCAAAACCAATGCGGCGAATCCGCCATGGCGGATACTGATGGGGTGATCCCTTCGATCAAAAGTGATCGGGCAAGAGGACCATGGATTGAACTTCGGGGCGACTGGCTCCATCGCATATACATCCCTAAGTGCACGCTTCCGCTCCCTCTTGGGTATGTGGGTTGCGTATATCATGTTTACCGTCCGCACTTGTGGGGGGAAACCCTTCTGTCCTCTATTGTTCGGCGGCCGGGTCTCTTCCTCGTCATCGCTATGCAGCCCCTTGTCGTTGTTTTTGGCAATTAACTTGCCTGCCTGCTTAAATACCCAACAATTCATGTTGTTGTGATTAGCTGGCTTTTCGGGGGTGCCATGTATCTGGCAAGAGCGGTCGAGTATTCGATCCAAATTGGATGGACCCGAAGTAGTTCTTTTGAATGGCTTCTTCCGTTGACCGGGTTTGGAGCCTCTGAATCCGGCATTGATGGCCGTATCCTCAGTGTTATCGCCGTTAACGCGGCGTTTGTTTTTGTTGCGACGCGACCTGCCATTGCGGTCCTTGTTATCCAGACTGCCAGAATTTTTGCTGAGGTTGTTGCTGCGGGCTAGCCAGCTGTCCTCTCCCGCACAGAAGCGGGTCATGAGTGATGTGAGGGCTGCCATGGATTTCGGCTTTTCCTGTCCTAGGTGCTGGGCTAGCCACTCGTCGCGGATGTTATGTTTGAAGGCTGCGAGGGCCTCTGCATCCGGACAGTGGACGATTTGATTTTTCTTTGTTAAGAACCGTGTCCAGAACTATCTGGCCGATTCGTCTGGCTGCTGAATTATGTGGCTTAGGTCATCGGCGTCCGGTGGTCGCACATATGTGCCCTGGAAGTTGTCAAGGAATGCGGCTTCCAGGTCCTCCCAACATCCAATTGACTCTGCTGGCAAGCAGTTAAGCCAATGCCGAGCTGGTCCTTTAAGCTTGAGTGGGAGATATTTGATGGCGTGGAGATCGTCACCGCGGGCCATATGGATATGAAGGAGATAGTCTTCGATCCAAACCGCGGGGTCTGTTGTGCCATCGTAGGATTCAATGTTCACGGGTTTAAACCCTTCAGGGATTTGATGATCCATTACTTCATCAATGAAGCATAGTGGGTGTGCGGCGCCTCTATATTGGACAATATCACGACGTAGCTCAAGCGAGCTTTGTCTACTGTGTTCGGCCCGGCCGGAGTTGTTGTATCCGGCGCGACGGTAATCGTCGTGCATCGTGGGGCGCCCGCGTGATCCGTAGATTGATCTTGATTGTATTGCCTTGTCCTCCAATATGTCTCGCAAGTCCGGCGCATTCCCCCGTGGCTTCGTACTTTTCGAGCGGTGCCGGGGTACAGTCTTGATGGAGGGCCTAGAAGCCTCTCTGTTGCGACCACGAGGTGGTCGGTCTGCCGTATTGTGCGCTGGTGATGAGGGTTTATGCTCCTCCTCCTCTAGTCGGGGGAGCAACTTGCGTTTTGGGTAGCTTTTGGAGGGGCGTTCGAGTTCATACTCTTCAGCCGCAAGGACTTCAGTCCATCTGTCGGCTAGCAGGTCTTGATCAGCTCGGAGTTGTTGCCGCTTTTTCTTTAGGCTGTTTGCCGTGGCCATAAGCCTGCGTTTAAAACGCTCTTGTTTGACGGGATCCTCGGGCACGACGAATTCGTCGTCGTTGAGGCTTGCCTCGTCTCCGGAGGGAGGCATGTAATTATCATCCTCTACCTCTTCGTCTGCTGCTCTCTCGTGAGGGCTGGCTTCTCCGTCCTCCTGTGCTGAATCCTGCTGGAGGGGGTTATCTTCGGCACTCTCTGGGGTGTTATTATCCCCGGTACCGGAATCTCCATTCTTGCTGTGGCGGGATTTAGAGCGGCGCCGCTGACGCCGGCGCTTGGTCTGTTTCTTAGAGGAATCTGCCTCCGCTGCTTCTTCGCCGTTCCCATCCTTTGGGATGTCCACCATGTATATGTCGTATGACGAGGTGGTCTTCCAGTGCCCCATAGGCGCTGGTTCTTGGTCGTCTCCAGCATCGTCGTCCATATCGTCGATGTCTAGCATGTCGGTTAGATCGTCGACAGTGGCTACAAAGTGGGTGATGGGTGGGCTTTGAATTTCTTCGTCGTCCGCATCCCAACCGTCCTGACCGCAGTCCGGCCATGGCTCTCCTAATAACGAGAGATACTTTAGCGAATTCAGGATGTCGCCAAAGGGTGAGTGCTGAAAGATGTCCGCGGCGGTGAACTCCATGATCGGCGCCCAATTGGATTCGATTGGTAGGGGCGCAGGAGGTTCGGAGTCCGGCGAGGAGTCCGGCACCTCGGAGTCACGGGCTTTACAAGGGACAAGGTCAGTATTCGGCTCCATCGCCGTAAAGGTTGCAGCCCCCGAGGTGGTGTCTAGCCATCCGTCCTCGATCTGCGCGGTCGGCTCCGAACTAAGGGTCGGAGCGGACTCATGTGCAGCCTCCAGGGCACTATCCGGCAACAGAGCTAAATCATGCCCATCGTGATAGTGCGGCGCGCTCGGCTGTGGCTCGAATCCGTCGAAAATCAAGTCTCCGCGGATGTCAGCCGTGAAGTTTAGGCTTCCAAATCTGACCTGATGGCCAGGGGCGTAGCTTTCGATCTGCTCCAGATGGCCAAGCGGATTGGCCCGCAGTGCAAAGCCGCCGAATACGAAGATCTGTCCAGGGAGAAAAGTCTCACCCTGGACTGCGTCGTTTTGTTGATGATCGAAGGAGCCATCGAGCCTATCGGTGACGACACAGAGGAACTCTCAATGAAAGCACCAATGTCGGTGTCAAAATCGGCGGATCTCGGGTAGGGGGTTCCGAACTGTGCGTCTAGGCGGATGGTAACAGGAGACAAGGGACACGATGTTTTTACCCAGGTTCGGGCCCTGTCGATGGAGGTAAAATCCTACTCCTGCTTGATTAATATTGATGATATGGGTAGTACAAGAGTGGATCTACCACGAGATCAAGGAGGCTAAACCCTAGAAGCTAGCCTATGTTATGATTGTTGTAATGGTTGTGTGTCCTACGGACTAAAACCCTCCGGTTTATATAGACACCGGAGAGGGCTAGGGTTACATAGAGTCGGTTACAATGGTAGGTGATCTACATATCCGTATTGCCAAGCTTGCCTTCCACGCCAAGGAAAGTCCCATCCGGACACGGGACGAAGTCTTCAATCTTGTATCTTCATAGTCTTGGAGTCCGACCGATGATGATAGTCCGGCTATCCGGACACCCCCTAGTCCAGGACTCCCTCAGTCCTTGATAGTGGATGTACCGATCACATGACCGTAGATAAAGATATGTTTCATGAGCTTGCTGAAAACGACGACCCTCGAAAATATGTCACTTTTAGTGATAACTCAAAGAGTAAGGTGGTTGGCCTCGGTAAGGTGGCCATCTCAAATGATAGCTCCATACAAAATGTCATGCTCGTTGAATCTCTTGGCTATAATCTGCTTTCTGTTTCTAGACTAGCTGACTTTGGCTTCAATGTCCTATTTACCAAAGTAGATTGCCAAGTGTTTCGTAGAGATAATCATAAAATGGTCTTTACCGGTATACGCAAAGGTGGTCTACACATTGTTGATTTCACTAAAAAGGCTCAACCTAGAACTTGATTAATTGCTAAATCCTCTAAAGGTTGGTTGTGGCATAGGCGGTTAGGTCATGTGGGCATGCGAAACCTTGACAAGCTTATTAAAGGTGATCATATCCTTGGTGTCAAATATGTCATATTTGATAAGAATAGACTTTGCAGCACTTGCCAAGTAGGAAAACAGGTTGGAGGAAGCGACCCCGTGAAGAACATCATGACCACAAGGAGACCGCTCGAGCTACTGCACATGGATCTTTTCAGTCCCAACGCTTACAAAAGTCTTGGTGGAAACTCATTTGGTCTAGTTATAGTTGATGATTGTTCAAGATTTACGTGGGTGCTCTTTCTCAATGATAAATCGCAGGTCTAGAAGATCTTCAAACACTTCGCTAGGAAGGCCCGAAATCAATTTGAAGTGAAGATCAAGAAGGTTCACAGTGACAACGGAACAGAGTTCAAGAATGCCAATGTGGACACCTTCTTGACGAAGAAGGGATTTCACATGAGTTCTCGGCTATGTACACACCTCAACAAAATGGAGTTGTTGAGAGGAAGAACCGGACGCTCATCTAAATGGCAAGAACGATGCTTGATGAGTACAAGACGCCAAAGCACTTTTGGGCAAAAGCAGTTGAGACAGCTTGTCATGCAACAAATCGCTTGTATCTTCACAAGCTACTCGGCAAGACGGCATACGAGCTCCTCACCGGTAACAAACCCCAAGTTGGATACTTTCGAGTATTCGGCTCAAAGTGCTACATTCTTCATAAGCATCATTTTTCTAAATTTTCTCCTAAATCTCATGAGAGATTCCTACTTGGTTACGGCTCAAACTCTCAACCTACCGTGTCTACAATAATTTCACCCGAAAGGTTGAAGAGACGGTAGATGTGAAGTTTGATGAATCTAACGGCTCGCAAATAGAGCAATTGCCAATTGATGTAGGAGATAAAGATCCTTCAGAAGCAATTCAAGACTTGTCTATTGGCAAGGTTCGTCCAATGGAGGTGAAGGAGAGTACCTCGTCCGTCCAAGTGGAAGCTTCTACCTCACGACAAGGTGAACCAAGAGTTGATATGGAAGCATCCACAAGCGGGACACACCAAGATGAAGAAAACGAGGAAGTACATCAAGATGAACCGCATCAACCTCCTTCTCCACCACGATGAGAGAACGACAACGTCAACAATGAAGAAGGCCAAGAAGAAGAACGAGATGATGAAGAAGATGTTCCACCCCGATCAAAGCAAAAGCTCTCGCGAGTTCGAGCAAGAGTTGCTAGAGACCATCCCGTCGAGCAAATCTATAATGACATCCAAACCGGGAGAATAACTCGCTCTAAATCTCGTTTGGCTAATTTTTGTGAACATTATTCATTCATCTCTAGCATTGAACCTATGAAGGTTGAAGAAGCATTGGAAGATCTGGATTGGATAAACGCCATGCGTGAAGAGCTACACAACTTTGAGAGAAACCAAGTGTGGACATTGGTTGAGAAGCCCGACAACAACCATAACATCATTGGTACCAAATGGGTGTTTCGCAACAAGCAAGATGAAGATGGACAAGTAGTTCGCAACAAAGCACGTCTCATCACCCAAGGCTACACTCAAGTCGAAGGTATGGACTATGGTGAGACATATGCCCCCATTGCTAGACTTGAGTCCATTCGCATCTTATTTGCCTATGCTAATCACCATGATATCACTTTGTACCAAATGGACATTAAAAGTGCTTTTCTAAATGGTGAAATTGAGGAGGAAGTTTATGTTAAACAACCTCCCGGCTTTGTTAATCCCAAGAAATCTAATCATGTTTACAAACTTCACAAAGCTCTTTATGGTCTTAAACAAGCTCCTAGAGCGTGGTATAAATGCTTGACCAAGTTCCTTATTGAAAAAGGCTTTGAGATTGGGAAAATTGATTCTACTCTTTTCACTAAAAGGGTTAATGGAGAATTATTTGTGTGCCAAATCTATGTTGATGATATTATATTTGGATCAACTAACCCTCATTTTAGTGAGAAGTTTGGGAAGCTTATGTCGGAGAAGTTTGAGATGTCTATGATGAGTGAACTCAAGTTCTTTCTTGGTTTGCAAATCAAGCAAACTAAGGAAGGTACATTTGTCTCTCAAACGAAGTATACCAAGGACTTAATTATTCAAGAAGTTCAATATGCAAGAATGCAAAGGTATGAGTACACCCATGCCTACTAGTGGACATCTTGACTTGACTAAAGATGGTGAACCCGTTGATCAAAAAGTTTACCGCTCTATGATTGGTTCATTACTATATCTATGTGCCTCTCGTCCCGATATTATGCTAAGTGTGTGCATGTGTGCACGATATCAAGCGGCCCCTAAAGAATGTCATCTTAAGGCCGTGAAAAGGATAGTGAGATACTTAATCCATACACCAAATTTTGGCATTTGGTATCCAAAGAGGGCCTCTTTTAATCTTGTTGGCTACTCCGAGTCAGACTATGCCGATGACAAGGTTGATAGAAAGTCCACTTAGGGTACTTGTCAATTTCTTGGTAGATCTCTTGTGTCTTTGTACTCTAAGAAACAAAACTCGGTATCCTTATCTACCGCTGAAGCGAAATACATTGCCGCTAGATCATGTTGTGCTCAATTACTTTGGATGACCCAAACTCTTAAAGATTATGGGATATATGTGAAACATGTTCCTTTTCTTTGTGACAACGAAAGTGCTATTAAGATTGCTCACAATCCCGTGCAACACTCTCGAACTAAGCACATTGAAGTTCTTCATCATTTCCTTCGAGATCATGTTGCTAAGGGTGATATTAACCTTAAGCATGTTCGCACCGACAAGCAATTGGCGGATATATTCACTAAACCACTTGATGAGAAAGTATTTTGCAGGTTGAGAGGTGAATTGAACATCATTGATGCCTCAAACTTGGAGTAGGAACTCAATTTGGATACATGCAAGACATGAGCTTATGACTAATCCTTGATATTTATCTTATGATGATAATCATATATCTTGGATACATTTTCACCCTTGCATGTTATTTAACCCATGTAGGTACTTGGATGGATCTAAATCTATGAGATTGCAACTCATTCATATCTTGAGCAATCTCTACATCACCAAGTCTCTACTCTACGGTGGTTGAAGACAAGGAAGGATGAAACCCTTCAAATATATCCTTTGACAAATTCCTAAGTAAAATTTCATGATTGTCATTTTGGATACACAAGTGATGTTCCTTGCAAATCTAATCCATGTAGGTAGATGAACTCCAATTACAAGTGGTGCTCCAAGCGAAATACATCAACATTGAGCATCCCACACAAGTTCAACTACATGACAAAGATCAACACCACCACCCAAGGTATGTTATTCCATCTTAGAGAAGCTTTACCCCAAGACATGGGTCAAAGCAACTCAACAAGATGTGAATACATCAAGATGCTTAAATGAAAAATGGCAACCCCATTTTGAGCTTAAACGATGAGTATGACCTATGATCAAGGGTCCTCACTTGACTCCTAAGTCTATATACTCTAACATAGGTGACTTTGTCGCCGACCAATTCTAGATGAAGTTCTCTAGTGTTTCTCCTTGTTCTTGCATTTTGTCTCATGCATATTTGTTCCCCTTTCAAAAAAAAACTTCATCTAGATTTCATCTCTTTTATCTCTGTTCTGCATATCTCCGCACCCATTCATTGCAAATCCTTGTGAGATCATACTTGCTTAGTGAGCTGAGGTGACTAGTACTTTCTCTCTGTGATGAACTCGGATAAACCGATTTGCCTATTTTGGTTAAACCAAATTTTTTTTCGGTGCCACCGAAGGAATCAACTCAATGTAGCCGATTTCAATGCTGAGAAATCACTCTGTCACTTGCTTTCTGCACATTTTGTTCCAGCTCCACTCGATGATTCTTATCCTCTATCAGCATCATATTCTGTGTGCTGCTTTGCTCTGTGACTCAAGGACCAACCTATTTTGACTCACACTCTAGAAGACCCTTCTTGGAAATTGATGTCGAAGGAGGAGAGAGAGTTCACATCAAAGCTTAATCACTCCAACAGGGGGAGAGAGCAACAGGGGGAGAGAAACATTCTTTTCAGGAGAGAGACCCCAGTTGCTTGGTATTCAAAGAGGAGAGAAGTTACATGTCTTTAGAGGGGAAACACATGTTCATATTGTTTTTTTGTGTTTGCTTTGCTCTGATTTTCTATTCCCTATCTTCTCCCAATATCCATTATAAGATTCAGGGGGATCAAGACATCTAAGGGAAGGAAATCTTTAAATTCATTGCATATCTTTACCTTTGGGGACATGTCTACACTCAATTAGAGTACTCTCTACATGTCATCCCAATCTTGGTACTCTTGTGGTTTACTGCTCTTGCTCTGCTTAGTGGATGTTTCTGTGTTGTCTAACCTTTTTTACTCAGGTTCATCTCTTCCAAAGCTAGTTCAAGACCACAAGGTAAGTATATAAATCACACTCATGTGCGTGAGGATCTCTTGCTGATGTACATATTGTTTGCAAGAAGGACTCATGAGCATGAAGGTACTTTCTCATATTCACACCATTTGCTCTGATGCATATAGCCAAGATACATGTAACTTATTGCTTGCTCTGTCATGTTTATGCACTCACATGATCTTATGTTCCATATTTACATGATTGCATACATGTAGGGGGAGTCTGTGAATGTTACATGTATTTCCAAAGCTTTACTTGCCTGTCTCTATATCTCTATCTAAAGCTTTGATGTATGTTGTCATCAATTACCAAAAAGGGGGAGATTGAAAGCACAAGTTCTCCCTGGGTGATTTTGGTAATTAATGTCAACATATCTCTTGTTGGACTAATACCTTCATCTAGTATATTTCAGATAAGTCCAACAGTGGAGTGGCATGGACAAGAGGATGTGGAACCCCTTCAAGATGCTAAGGACAAAGGATTGGCTCAAGCTCAAAGCTCAGGACTCTACTTTTCCTATATTAGTGATCCAAGATCACATTGAGTCTATAGGAAAGCCAATACTATTAAAAGGGGATGAGGTGTTGCTTAATGGCTTGCTTGCTCAAAGTGCTTAGTGATATGCTCCAAAGCTCTCAACCACTTTCTCATATCCACATATGTCCAAAACCAAAAGTCAAACTCGGCCCCACCAATTTGATCCATCCGGCGCCACCGAGTTCATTTGACATAGCCACTGCCAGAAACCCTAATCACTTCATTATCACCGATGGGATCTTGGTCTCACCGAGATGGGCTTGCAAACTCTCTGTTGTCTATTGCAATATTTTCGGTCCCACCAAGAAGATGTAATCGGTCACACCGAGTTTGCCTGACCAATGATACGTCCATTTTGCATCATGCTTTTATATCGATATTTATTGCATTATGGGCTGTTATTATAGGTTATGTCACAATACTTATGCCTATTCTCTCTTATTTTACAAGGTTTACATGAAGACAGAGAATGCCGGCAGTTGGAATTCTGGGCTGGAAAAAGAGAAAATATTAGAGACCTATTCTGCACAACTCCAAAAGTGCTGAAACTCCACGGAAGTTATTTTTGGAATTAATAAAAAATACTGAGCAAAGAAAGTACCAGAGGGGGCCCACACCCTGGCCATGAGGGCGGGGGGCGCGCCCCCAGCCTCGTGGGCCCCCTGGCAGGCCTCCGGTGCCCATCTTCTGCTATATGAAGTCTTTTACCCTGGAAAAAATCATAAGCAAGCTTTCGGGACGAGACACCACCGCCACGAGGCGGAACCTTGGCGGAACCAATCTAGGGCTCCGGCGGAGCTGTTCTATCGGGGAAACATCCCTCCGGGAGGGGAAATCATCACCATCATCATCACCAACGATCCTATCATCGGGAGGGGGTCAATCTCCATCAACATCTTCACCAGCACCATCTCCTCTCAAACCCTAGTTCATCTCTTGTATCCAATCTTTGTCTCAAAACCTCAGATTGGTACCTATGGGTTGCTAGTAATGTTGATTACTCCTTGTAGTTGATGCTAGTTGGTTTATTCGGTAGAAGATCATATGTTCAGATCCTATATGCATATTAGTACCACTCTGATTATGAACATGAATATGATTTGTGAGTAGTTACGTTTGTTCCTGAGGACATGGGAGAAGTCTTGCTATAAGTAGTCATGTGAATTTTGTATTCATTCAATATTTTGATGAGATGTATGTTGTCTTTCCTCTAGTGGTGTTATGTGAACATCGACTACATGACACTTCACCATTGTTTGGGCCTAGAGGAAGGCATTGGGAAGTAATAAGTAGATGTTGGGTTGCTAGAGTGACGTCAGCTTAAACCCTAGTTTATGAGTTGCTTCGTAAGGGGCTGATTTGGATCCATATGTTTCATGCTATGGTTAGGTTTACCTTAATACTTCTTTTGTAGTTGCGGATGCTTGCAATAGGGGTTAATCATAAGTGGGATGCTTGTCCAATAAAGGGAAGTACCCAAGCACCGGTCCACCCACATATGAAATTATCAAAGTAATGAACGCGAATCATATGAGCGTGATGAAAACTAGCTTGACGATAATTCCCATGTGTCCTCGGGAGCGTTTTCCTTCATATAGGAATTTGTCCAGGCTTGTCCTTTGCTACAAAAAGGATTGGGCCACCTTGCTGCACCTTATTTACTTTTTTACTTGTTACCCGTTACAATTTACCTTATCACAAAACTATCTGCTATCGATAACTTCAGTGCTTGCAGAGAATACCTTACTGAAAACCGCTTGTCATTTCCTTCTGCTCCTCGTTGGGTTCAACACTCTTACTTATCGAAAGGACTACGATAGATCCCCTACACTTGTGGGTCATAAACCAACTCTCTATTTTGCTTATTTCCAAATCGGTCCCACCGAGTTGTGTAATCGGTCAAACCGAGATGAGGTTTTACCCTAACCCTAATGATATCGGTCCCACCGAGTTGACATGTCGGTCCCACCGAAATTGCCTAACGGTCACATTATTTACTGAATCGGTCCGACTGAGTTTTCTGATTCGGTCCCACCGAGTTTGGTATATTGTGTGTAACAGTTAGATTTTGTGTGGAGGCTATATATACCCTTCCACCCTCTCCTCATTCGTGAGGGAAGCCATCAGAACGTGCCTACACTTCCACAACTCATTTTCTGAGAGAGAGCCACCTACTCATGTGTTGAGACCAAGATATTCCAATCCAACCATATGAATCTTGATCTCTAGCCTTCCCCAAGTTGCTTTCCACTCAAATCATCTTTCCACCAAATCCAATCCTATGAGAGTGAGTTGAGTGTTGGGGAGACTATCATTTGAAGCACAAGAGCAAGGAGTTCATCATGAACACACCATCTATTACCTTTTGGAGAGTGGTGTCTCCTAGATTGGTTAGGTGTCACTTGGGAGCCTCCGACAAGATTGTGGAGTTGAACCAAAGAGTTTGTAAGGCTGAGGAGATCGCCTACTTCGTGATGATCTACCCTAGTGAGGCAAGTCCTTCGTGGGCGATGGCCATGGTGGGATAGACAAGTTTGCTTCGTGGACCCTTCGTGGGTGGAGCCCTCCGTGGTCTCGCGCAACCGTTACCCTTCGTGGGTTGAAGTCTCCATCAACGTGGATGTATGATAACACCACCTATCGGAACCACGCCAAAAACATCCGTGTCTCCAATTGCGTTTGCACACTCCAATCCCATCCCTTTACTTTCTTGCAAGTTGCATGCTTTACTTTCCGTTGCCCATATACTCTTTGCATGCTTGCTTGATATGTATTGTGAATGGTTAAACTTATGATTAAACTCCACCTAAACTTGAAAAACTTAAAAACTGCCAACTTTGTTTGTTGAGGGTCTAATCACCCCCCTCTAGACACCTCTTCTCGATCCTTTCAATATATCATATATGTCTTTTGAAAATGCAGGGATATAATAGAAAACAGAAAAAATAGTAACAATACAGGCACTTTGCCGTTTGTCACCGATAGCAAAGAGGCCTTTGCCATCTGCCATAGACGGCAAAGAGGCCACGTGGCAGCAACCTGTGCAATCTGGGAGCTGACCCATTTGGTTACTTTGCCATTTGTGGCAAACGACAAAGGCCGTGGGAGTTTGCCATCGGTGGCACATGACAAAGGCTGGGGGGTATGACATGTGGCTGGCGTCAGATAGCAGATGGCAAAGGGAAGGGCATGTTTGCTCTCTGCTGGCAGATGACAAAGCCTCCCGTTAGCCACCTAACGTGGCTATCGCCTGTTATTTGCCATCCAGGTTCTTTGCCGTCTGCCACCAACGGCAGAGGTTCTGTGCCGTCCGCTTTAGGGAAGCAGATGGAAAAGAACCTGTTTACCATAGCTTTCTTTACGGGGCACCTTTGCCGTCAGCGGCAAATGGCAAAGAGGTTTGCCGTCCGCTTTTGGTTCCTTTGCTGTCTTCCATGGCAGACGGCAAAGAGCTGATTCCTGTAGTGCCGCCATCTTGCAGCTATAGAACTTGTTGGAGAGTTCATATCTCTCAACCTAAGCATTTGCTTGAAATGTTAACTTCAACTCTTGAAACATCTCATATGCTCCATGACGTTCAAAACGTCTTTGAAGTCCTGGTTCTAGGCCGCAAAGCATGGCACACTAAACTATCGAGTAGTCATTATATGAAGCCTGCCAGACGTTCATAACATCTGCAGTAGCTCCTGTAGCAGGTCTGTCGACTAGCAGTGCATCAAGGACATAATTCTTCTATGAAACAATGAGGATAATCCTCAAGTTACAAACCTAGGCCGTGTAGTTGCTAGCATCATCTTTCAACTTAACTTTCTCTAGGAACGCATTAAAATTCAGGGGAACGGTAGCTCGGGCCATTGATCTAGAACACAGATATGCAAAACTATAAGACTAAGTTCATGATAAATTAAGTTCAATTAATCAAATTACTAATGAACTCCCACTTAAATAAACATCCCTCAAGTTATCTAAGTGTTACATGATCCAAATCAACTAACTCATGTCCGATCATCACGTGGGATGGGGTAGTCATCAATGGTGAACATCTCTATGTTGATCATATCTACTATATGACTCACGTTCGACCTTTCGGTCTCCAGTGTTCCGAGACCATGTATGTACATGCTAGGCTCGTCAAGTTTAACCCAAGTATTATGCATTCGCAAAACTGTCTTACACCCGTTGTATGTGAACGTATAGTCTATCACACCGTATCATCACGAGGTGCTTCGAAACGACGAACTATGGCAATGGTGCATACTCGGGGAGAACACTTTTATCTTGAAATTTAGTGAAGGGATCATCTTATAATGCTACTGATACGTCTCCAACGTATCTATAATTTTTGATTGTTCCATGCTATTATATTATCATTCTTGGATGTTTTACAATTATTTTATAGCAACTTTATACCATTTTTTGGGACTAACCTAATGACATAGTGCCCAGAGCCAGTTGTTGTTTTTTTGCTTGTTTTTTACTTTGCAGGAAATCAATACCAAACGGAGTCCAAACGCAGTAAAACTTTTTGGTGATTTTTTTAGGACCAGAAGACACCAGATGGGCCAAAGAAGTACTAGAGGGGTGCCCCGAGGGGGGCGCGCATGGGGGCCCAGGCACGCACTGGTGGGTTATGCCCACCTCAGTGGCCTCCCCACTGCCTCTTTGCTCTATAAATGCCCCAATATTCCAGAATCCCTAGGGGAGTCAAGAAAATCAATTCCAGCCACCGCAAGTTCCAGAAACACCATATCCAATCTAGACACCATCACGGAGGGGTTCAACATCCTCCTTGGTGCCTCTCCGATGATGCATGAGTAGTTCATTGTAGACCTACGGGTCCGTAGTTAGTAGCTAGATGGCTTCCTCTCTCTCTCTCTCTCATTTGATTCTCAATACAATGATCCCTTGGAGATCTATTTGATGTAACTCTTTTTGCACTGTGTTTGTTGGGATCCGATGAAGTTTGAGTTTATGATCAGATCTATGTTTTTATCCATGGAAGTTATTTGAGTCTTTTTATCTCTTATATGCATGATTACTTATAGCCTCATATTTCTTCTTCGAATCTTTGGTTTAGTCAGGCCGACTAGATCAATTTTTCTTTCCATGGGAAGAGGTGCTTTGTGATAGGTTCGATCTTACGGTGCTTGATCCCAGTGACAGAATGGGAACCGACACGTATGTATCATTGCCATTAAGGATAACAAGATGGGGTCTATTTTTACATAAATAGATCTTGTCTATATCACGTCATCGTTCTTATTCCATTACTCCGTTTTTCCATGAACTTAATACACTAGATGCATGTTGAATAGCGGTCGATGTGTGGAGTAATAGTAGTAGATGCAGGCAGGAGTCAGTCTACTAATGTTGGACGTGATGCCTGTATAATGATCATTGCCCGGATATCGTCATGATTATTTGACATTCTATCAATTGCCCAACAGTAATTTGTTTACCCACCGTATGCTATTTTTCTCGAGAGAAGCCACTAGTGAAATCTACGGGCCCCGGGTCTCTTCTTTATCATATTTGCCTTCGAGATCTATTTTTATTTGCTTTTATTTTCAAATCTATTCATCCAAAAACACATAAATACCTTGCTACAATTTTTATTGATTTATTTTATCTCGCGTTCCCGCGAGATCTATTTATCCAATCTACTACAATTTACCTATCTTTTTACCCGTGTGGGATTGACAACCCCTCTCAGATGACCCACAAGTATATGGGGTCAATTGTAGCCTTTTTGATAAGTAAGAGTGTCGAACCCAACGAGGAGCAGAAGGAAATGACAAGTGGTTTTCAGCAAGGTAATGTCTGCAAGTGCTAAAATTGTAAGTAGCAGAGTAGTTTGATAGCAAGATAATTTGTAACGAGCAAGTAACAATAGTAGTAACAAAAGTGCAGCAAGATAGCCCAATCATCTTGAGGCAAAGGACATGCCAATGGTCTCTTATGATAAGCCAAGCATTCTCGAGGGTACACGAGAACTTCATCTAGTCACTTTCATCATGTTGGCTTAATTCGTGTTCGCTACTTTAATAATTTGGTATGTGGGTGGACCGGTGCTTAGGTGATGTTCTTACTTGAACAAACCTCCTACTTATGATTAACCCCTTCACAAGCATTCGTTACTACGAGCAAAGTATTAAGAATAAATTCTAACCATAGCATTAAACTTTTAGGTCTAATCGGTCCCTTACGGAATAGCGGATAAACTAGGGTTTAAGCTTCTGTCACTCTCGCAACCCATCATATAATAACTACTCCACAATGCATTCCCTTAGGTCCATTATGGTGAAGTGTCATGTAGTCGATGTTCACTTGACACCACTAAGGGAATCACAACATACATATCATCAAAATATCGAACACATATCAAGTTCACATGATTACTTGGAACATGATTTCTCCCGTGACCTCAAGAACAAAAGTAACTACTCACAAATGATAATCATGCTCAAGATCAGAGGGGTATTAAATAGCATAATGGATCTGAACATATAATCTTCCACCAAACAAACCATATAGTAATTAACTACAAGATGTAATCAACACTACTAGTCACCCACAAGCACCAATCTATAGTTCTGGTACAAAGATTGAACACAAGAGATGAACTAGGGTTTGAGAGGAGTTGGAGCTGTTGAATATGTTGATGAAGATAGCCCTCCCCAATTTGCGAGAGTTGTTGGTGATGATGATGACGATGATTTCCCCCTCCGGGAGGGAAGTTCCCCCGATGGAATCACTCCGCCGGAGGGCAAAAGTGCTCCTGCCCAGGTTCTGCCTCGAGACGGTGACGCTTTGTCCCGAAAGTCCTCTCTAATTTTTTATAGGTCAAAATGACTTATATACCAGAAGAGGGGCACTGGAGGTGGGCCTGGGTGAGCACAACCCACCAGGGCGCGTTTGGGCTCCCTGGCGCGCCCAGGTGGGTTGTGCCCTCCTGGTGGGCTCCCTCTGGTACTTATTTGCTCCAATATTCCTCAAATATTCCATAAAAATTCCTCGTAAAGTTTCAGCTCATTTGGAGCTGTGCATAATAGGTAGCCCGACGTAGCTTTTTCAGGTCTAGATTTCCAGCTGCCACAATTCTCCCCCTTTATGTATACCTAGCATATTATGAGATAAAAAGGCATTAGAATTATTCCAAAAAGCATTATTATATAATAAAACAACATAAATAACAGTAGGTAAACATGATGCAAAATGGACGTATCAACTCCCCCAAGCTTAGACCTCGCTTGTCCTCAAGCGAAAACCAAAATCGAAAAACATGTCCACATGCTTAGAGAGAGAGGTGTCGACAGAAAAAAAAATACGGACATAGCAGCATCATGTAACTTATTAAAACAACAACAAACTTAAACATAAAACTTTTATCATAGAACTTTTTTCATAGGCTTCTCATGAATAAGTAACAATTCATCACAACTTCGAAGTATAAAGCATGAACTCTATTGGAAACTAACAAACTATGTTCTTGGTCAACTTTGCAACTACAATTCATTATCTTTTCAGGAAGGGTCACATATCGGAGCCTTTAGGCAAGTCCACATACTCAACCATCATTTAGTATTCTATGATCGCTAACGCTCACTGCGTACACATGAGCAAAACATTTCAACCGGACACATAGAAAGATAAGGGCTTATAGTTTCGCCTCCCAACAAATTCACCTCAAGGGTGATGTCAACAATAATAACTCATGCTACCCATATTCAACTGGATATATGTGCCTAGATCTTTCCTCACCACACGATGCTTGCCAAAGGAGAAAATAAAAAGGAATAGAGAGAAGAACTTTGAATCTTGCATGAAAGTAAATACATGAAAGTAAAAGATAGGCCCTTCGCAGAGGGAAGCAGAGGTTGCCATGTGCTTTTTGTTTGTATGATCAACCCCTTAGTGCAAGAGAACGTCACGTTATATTGCTCCTTGTGATGGCAACCTTTAGTATGCAGTCTGTCGCTTTTATTCTTTGCCATCACAAGTTCGTACAACGCTCAATTTTTCCTTACACTAAATGATCTCACACTTTTAGAAGAAATTTTTATTTCTCTTTTTGCACCGATGTCAACTTAGTTGAAGGATCTTACTCAATCCATAGGTAGGTATGGTGGACTCTCAAACAAGATTTGGGTTTAAGGGTTTTGGATGCACAAGTAGTATCTCTACTTAGTGCGGAATTTTTGGCTAGCAAAGATAGGGGCAAACACCACATGTTGAAGGAGCTATGACAATATAACTTCTATGTGAATATGAACAAACATAATTCATTACGTTGTCTTCCTTGTCCAACGTCAACAATTTTGGCATATAATATTTTGATGGGTGCTCACAATCACAAAAGATTTTCAGGATAGTGTATTTATATGTGAATCTTCTCTTCCCTTATTAATTCTTTCATGAGTTGCATCATTGACCAATGCTATGTTTGTCAATCTTCAACAAAATTTTCTACTTATCCTTTTCCTTGTGTAATGTCATCACTTACCATAAGATTAGCATATGATCCTTTTCATTTATTTCCTTTCTTTTCATTGAAACCAGAAAGTAAAGAAGGCAAAACTTCAAACTAAACTTTATTATATATCTCGCACACGATTACAAAAATTGATCACTAAGCAAACTCTCGAAAAGAAAGAATTGAACAGAACTTTTATTCATCTAAAGCAAAAGATAACCATGGATCAAACTAAGAAAAGTAAAGGCAAAGGATAGTGGACATGATACGATACCGGGGCACCTCCCCCAAGCTTGGTGAAAGCCAAGGGGAGTGCCCATACCCGATACTCAATTTTCTTTTGGTGATGAAGAAGGAGGTGGTGGTGGTGAAGTAGAAGCGATCCGGTCCTTAAGGACCAAGAGACTCTCCAATCTTCGGATGACGCTCCGGAGGGAAGCGATGTGCTCCAGATGCAGAATATTTTCACAAGTGAGGCACTTATTTTGCACACGAACCGTTTCAATGATCCTGAAGGCTGCAATCTCAGTGGGGGTAAGACGAGCATAGTAAGGTTAAAGTATATCTTCCTCTTCCTCATCGGCAGGCAAGGCTTGCTTGACCATCGGCACTTGATGTCTGATGGACTCCTTGCTCTTGTCCTCCTTGGTTGCTCAAACGGGATCCTCCCTCTTCAGCTCGATCTTCATCGACCAAGCATCCTCTTCCATATGATCAGAGGGAGAAGAAGACATGATGTCTGGCTCAAAAGATCTGACAAAAACCAGCGAGAAAAGAAAACAGCAGATTTCTCCGTGATATGGAGGTCAACAGGTTTGGGGGATATATAAAGATTTTTTATCTTGGGTAACAAGCAGAGCGGAAGAAAAACAGAGTCCGGAAAGTACCCGAGGTGGGAACAACCCACCGGGGCGCGCCTGGCCCTGGTGTATCGTGCCCACCAGGGTCACTTTCCTGGAAGTTTATTATTCTCCTAATTTTTTAAATATTCCAAAACTAACAAAAAATATTTTTGCGGATTTTTCGGAGTCCGTTTACTTACCGTATCACGTACCTCCCTTTTTTCACAATTCTGGAGTGTTTCAGAAGGTTTCTTTTATGTGTTCTTCCGGTGTCATAGTTTGGATAATATTGCTTTCAACATTAATGGGCGTACTAGAGATATAATGTTTTATTCATTGTCCATTAACAACCTTCGGGTTAGTACCTTCGACATTATTTATTTTGATAGCTCCAGATCGATAGACCTCCTCGATAACATAGGGTCCTTCCCATTTAGAGAGAAGTTTTCCTGCAAAGAACCTAAAACGGGAGTTATACAAAAGAACATATTCTCCAACTTTGACCTCACGCTTTTGGATTCTTTTGTCATGCCATCTTTTAACTTTTTCTTTGAATAACTTTGCATTTTCATAAGCCTGGGATCTCCATTCATCTGATGAGCTAATATCAAATAATGTCTCACTACTAGGGAAAAAACCTAGCAGTAGCGCGTGTTTAGAGCCTATCAGTAGCGCGGGCAACAACGCTACTAGTAAGGCGCTACAGCTAAAGGTTAGCAGTAGCATGGTTTGGACCACGCTACTGCTATATCGACATAGTAGCATCGCTTTCTACTATGAGCGCTACTGGTAATTAGTAGCAGCGCTTCTCCTAGCACGTGCTACTACTATTTTTCCATATTTCTTTTTTATTTCATGTTGTATTCATACACCTTTATACAAGTTTTCATACCGCGGCAATTTAGAGAATGATTTTACGTCATAATGAGTTATTACATCACTGGGAGAAAGAACCATAGACTAGTTTCAAGTGGATGGACATCCACTTGAAACTAATCCACGGTTCTTTCACCCAATGATATAATAAATATCATCATATCATTAACAACTTATCATCATAATACATCATTGTCATATAACACCTCCTCATGATCATCGTTTTCATCAATGAGACATCACATACAAGTTGGTCACTAGACATAATCACAACTACTCATCATCATCAACTCTCATAAACATATTGTACCTCATAGGACCTACCACATTTTCTTAGGACCTACTATATTATGTTAGGAAAAATAGCATAAAACAAGATAGCCCCTGACTCTCCATTATGAAGAATGGAGATTATCCTGTCTCCAATTCTTGCCTTTCGCACAATGTTGCTTCCAAGAACCTCCTTACAACTGTCCATACATTTTTTCCATTCTTTGATTATCATGTGTTCACCAGTTTTAGAAATCCGGTATGGACAGGTGAGATTCGTAGGACGACCTGGCTGTATGTTCAAAACATCAAGGCGACCATTCTGATACATCAAATGAGGCACACAATCCATCAGGATTTTCTGTTGAAAAACATAGTAATAACTTCGTAGTTAGCAATGTAGTTCAATTTTAGAAGTATGCAAAAGATGCACGGATGTCGTAATAGTAAAAAATCTTACCAGGATATCTCCATGGAAGTTATCGTGGTTCAACACGTGCACTAGTGGCACGTATTGACCATAATTTGGAGGAGTTCGATAAAAGGCACTGTAATTCTCAATTTCATTACAAATGCGACCAGATGATTTTTCTCCTAATAAGTTAACTTAGAGCCATCGGTGTAGTTGGTTCTGTCTACCATCTTCTACACATTCTTTGAAGAATGAAAGTAAGCTATCAATGGATATAAGCTGTCAACTATTTTGAAACAAACAATATAAATTACTTAATAACTATGTTTGAGGAACTCACATAGTGTTAGAATTGGAAGCATATCAACAAGGACCCAAATGTCCAAATTGTCTTGGTCGATGTCAGGATCACCAAGATTCATGGTGACAAACATACCCTATTTAAAATCATACATCTTGCAAAGTGCTTCCCAACCCGGGCAACCAAAATGGGATACGCTCTTAGAATTGTATAGATTTACCTCAAAATCCATACCATGATGGGTCCTTAGGTTAATTTTCTTTGTTTCATTCCTCTCATGATCTTCAAAACCCATCCTATCCAAGACATAGCGTCTTGCATGGCATGGGATAAGCTAGTCGAATTGTAAAAGACGAAAATTACACGTTGAAGTAGTAGAAGTCGAGCTTAATTATGAAAAAACACTTTGCGTTGTAGCTTATCGTATCACAATCGAAGGCCTCCTCGAGCTTATTGCTAAAGCGCCGACCTTCGTCCAGGTGAGGCCTGTCGCAGAAACCCCGGTTGTCGCCGCACCAGGAGCACTCCCCTGGACCTTCTTCGTCCGACGACATTTCCTATGTTCATAATTCAAAGATTAAACTTGTACAATTAAATATATGTACTACAAAAACTAAATTAGATCATTATTATTCATCACAGGTTGACTATCGGTCTGTCGAGTCTTTTATTGAAAACTCTCAGCTCACGTGGTGTATATATTCGACCATCGGTGATGGTAGCTCCTCCTTTCATTCCCGAATGCATTACACCAAATTTTCTAGCACACGGGAACGAAGGAGAAGATACCCCCATGACAACCGTCGGGATTCTTCGTCCTCTCATATATGGTGGAGACTGTCCCTCACTGATTCCTCTCTGACATTTTCCACCGTCAGTGATGGTCATTACTCCTCCTTCCCCTAGTGCATAGAAAAGGTCTAGCACAAGGAGAAGAAGGAGAAACGACCCCCACGACAACAGTCGGGATTCTTCAGCCTCGACAGACTTAAAGTCAACCCGAAATATCATTTAATTATCTTTCTAGAAAATCCAGGCCACTCGATATTTCCTACATATTCTAGCACAAGTCATGAAAAAATTCACGGAAAATTCCGGCATGACCTTTGCTAAAATAGGACATATCAAGCGCCTGATATTTGCCGGAACGGAAATTAATCAACACTCCGGCAAAACATAGGCCACTCGGAGGTGTAACCTGAACATGACCAACCACTTGGGCAACCACATATCCTATTTGAGCAACACAAGATATACATGTTTTTATCTACATCATATCTTATAGGACTCATATTTACATGGAGATTTGGCTGGTCCCACCTTGAGGTCGGAGGGGGTCGGTGACGGGGACGACGATGGGGATGATGGAGGGGCTCCTTGATTTCTACAAAAACAAAAACCCTATTAGTTATCACTAATACATCCCGAATAGTACCATACATATAACATCACTAATACAACTAAAACCCTAGCGAACGACGGGTATCGACGACGAGGATGCGGGATAGGCATCGTCGACGTCGATGCGGGAATAATTGCTTAAACTAAAAAAATAACAACAAATGTGACATGTTCAACTAGTTCTATTAATTCAACTAGTTCTTACTAAATATAAACTTACTATAAAGAGAAATAAACTAGTTCTTTCTAAAAATAAACTAGTTCCACTAGTTATATTAATTTTCTTAATAAAAATACATTAGTTCTATTAATTCAACTAGTTCTTACTAAAACTAAACTAGTTCAACTAGTTTATTAATTTACTTACTAATTATTTTAAACACTTACTAAAAACAGTAAAAAAAACTACATTATACAACAGTAAAAAACTATAGTGAAAACAGAAAAAAAAGATGGAGGGAGGAGGGGAAGGGAGGAGGAAGGAGAGAGGAGGAGGGGGAGGAGGCCGGTGGGATCGGAGGAGGGAGGGGGCGGGGGGAGGAGGGGGAGGGTGCAACCAGAGGAGGAGGAGGGAGGGGGCAGCCGGAGGAGGAGGAGGGAGAGGGGTAGCGGGAGGAGGGCGGCCGGAGGAGGGAGGGGAGGAGGGAGTACCTCGGCGAGGAGCAGCACGGCGGCGGCGGACGACGTACGTGTTCAGCGCGGGCGAGAGCGAGTGAGAGGGAGAGTGAGTGAGAGGGTCAACTGCTCCAGGATAAGGTAAGTAAGTAGTAGCTCATTTCAGGGATACGCGCTACTGCTAAGTGGGGCTAGCCATCTCCGCCCAGTACAAATATAGCAGCAGCGCGCTTTCTCAGAACGCGCTACAACTAAAGTAGTAGCAGTAGCGCGATCTATTTAAACATGCTACTACTAAGTAGCAGTAGCGCCCTATTTTGTCCAGCGCTACTGCTAAGATGTTGTGTATAAGGTTTTCCCTAGTAGTGTCTTTTCACCAGCAAGTTTGAAATCATAATTGAGTTCTTTGATTGCCCAATATGCTTTATGTTCTAACTCAAGAGGCAAATGACAACCTTTTCTATAAACCATTTTATAAGGAGACATACCCATAGGGGTTTTATATGCTGTTCTATAAGCCCAAAGTGCATCATCTAGTTTCTTAGACCAATTCTTCTGGGACCTATTGACAGTCTTTTGTAAGATTAGTTTCATTTCTCTATTACTAAGTTCAACTTTGTCGGCATTCTGGATACGGAGTACCCAGACTTGCCTTCCTGCAGCCCACGGCGTGGCTCCGTCGGTGGCCTGGTACGACCTAGCTTCAGCACCAACAACTCAAGACCCTCGCGAGGTAGACGACACCAAGACCTTCAAGGGGATTGACCCCCACAGGGTGGCTCCCTAGGAGCGGAGATTTCTATGCAAGGTACACCTCGCGAGGTTTGGCTGACGTAACCCATGATGACCAAGGCCAGGCGATCTCCAGATGGGGGCCATCGGGCACAGAGTACCAGTTTCCCCTTTGGTGCAAAGGAGGCAAGCAGCAGGCGCGGAGTCCCAAGGAATCAACCAGAGGTTTCCATTCTGGTGCAATAAGACCAAGACCGCCAGGACGGCAGGACGGAGGTCACCACCAAGCCCACCATAGCGTCATGACCAGAGGCTTTGTAGGCGAGGACCACTTTAGTCAGGATAGGACGTACTTGTTGTCTCCCTTCAAATTTGGCCGTTGTGGGATCCCTTCCCGCCTACATTTGGGAAGAGGACCAAGGCCACTATAAATAGGACCTAGCCACCACCAAAGAGGGGGGTCGAGTCCATTCCACCCTCATGAAAGGATTGAGAAGAGGTGTCCAGAGGGGGTGATTAGACACTCAGAAAAAAAGTTGGCAGTTTTTAAGTTTTTCAAGTCTAGGTAGAGTTTAATCATAAGTTTAACCATTCACAATACATATCAAGCAAGCATGCAAAGAGTATGTGGGCAGCGGAAAGTAAAGCATGTAACTTGCAAGAAAGTAAAGGGATGGGATTGGAGTGTGCGAACGCAATTGGAGACACGGATGTTTTTGGCGTGGTTCCGATAGGTGGTGCTATCGTACATCCACGTTGATGGAGACTTCAACCCACGAAGGGCAACGGTTGCGCGAGTCCGTAGAGGGCTCCACCCATGAAGGGTCCACGAAGAAGCAACCTTGTCTACCCCACCATGGCCATCGCCCATGGTGGCCATCGCCCATCTATTACCTTGTCTATCCCACCTTGTCTTGCCTCACTAGGGTAGATCTTCACGAAGTACGCGATCTCCTTGCCCTTACAAACTCCTTGGTTCAACTCCACAATCTTGTTGGAGGCTCCCAAGTGACACCTAACCAATCTAGGAGACACCACTCTCCAAAAGGTAATAGATGGTGTGTTGATGATGAACTCCTTGCTCTTGTGCTTCAAATGATAGTCTCCCCAACACTCAACTCACTCTCATAGGATTGGATTTGGTGGAAAGATGACTTGAGTGGAAAGCAACTTGGGGAAGGCTAGAGATCAAGATTCATATGGTTGGATTGGAATATCTTGGTCTCAACACATGAGTAGGTGGCTCTCCCTCAGAAAATGAGTAGTGGAAGTGTAGGCACGATCTGATGGCTTCCCTCACGAATGAGGAGAGGGTGGAGGGGTATATATAACCTCCACACAAATTCTATCTGTTACACACAATATACCAAACTTGGTGGGACCGAATCAGAAAACTCGGTCGGACCGACTCAGTACATATGTGACCGTTAGGCAATTTCGGTGGGACCGAAATGATCAACTCGGTGGGACCGACATGCAAGGGTTAGGGTAAAACCTCATCTCGGTTTGACCGATTACACAACTTGGTGGGACCGATTTGGTAATAAGCAAAATAGAGAGTTGGTCTGGCAAACTCGGTGTGACCGATTACATCTTTTTGGTGGGACCAAAAATATTGCAATAGACAACAGAGAGTTTGTAAGCCCATCTCGGTGAGACCGAGATCCCATCAGTGAGACCGAAGTGATTAGGGTTTCTGGCAGTGGCTATGTCAAATGAACTCGGTGGCGCCGGATGAATCAAATCGGTGGGGCCAAGTTTGACTTTTGGTTTGGGACATATGTGGATATAAGAAAGTGGTTGAGGGCTTTGGAGAATATCACTAAGCACTTTGAGCAAGCAAGCCATTAAGCAACACCTCATCCCCTTTTAATAGTATTGGCTTTCCTATAGACTCAATGTGATCTTGGATCACTGAAAATAGAAAATGCAGAGTCCTGAGCTTTGAGCTTGAGCCAATCCTTTGTCCTTAGCATCTTTAAGGGGTTCTAAATCCTCTTGTCCATGCCACTCCACTATTGGACTTATCTGAAATATACTAGATGAAATTATTAGTCCAACAAGAGATATGTTGACATTAATTACCAAAATCACCCAGGGAGCACTTGTGCTTTCAATCTCCCCCTTTTTGGTAATTGATGACAACATACATCAAAGCTTTAGATAAAGATATAGAGAAAAGCAGGTAAAGCTTTGGAAGGACATGTAACATGCATAGGCTCCCCCTACATGTATGCAATCATGTAAATATGGAACATAAGATCATGTGAGTGCATTAACATGACATAGCAAGCAATGAGTTACATATATCTTGGCTATATGCATCAGAGCAAATGATGTGAATTATGGGAAATGTACCGTCATGCTCATGAGTCCTTCTTGCAAACAATATGTACATCAGCAAGAGATCCTCACGCACATGAGTGTGATGCATATACTTACCTTGTGGTCTTGAACTAGCTTTGGAATAGATGAACCTGAGTAAACAAGGTTAGACAACACAGAAACATCCACTGAGCAGAGCAAGAGCAGTAAACCACAAGAGTACCAAGATTTGGGATGACATGTATAGAATGAGTGCTAGGTACTCTTTTTGAATGCAGACATGTCCCCAAAGGTAAAGATATGCAATGAATTTGGAGATTTCCTTCCCTTAGATGTCTTGCTCCCCTTGAATCTTATAATGGATATTGGGAGAAGATAAGGAAAAGAAATCAGACCAAGGCAAACACACAAACAACATAAGCATGTCTTTCCCCTCTAAAGACATGTAACTTCTCTCCTCTTTCTCTCCCCCTGTTGCTCTCTCCCCCTGTTGGAGTGATTAAGCTCTGATGTGAACTCTCTCTGCCCCTTTGACATCAATTTCCAACAAAGGTCTTCTGGAGTGTGAGTCAAAATAGGTTTGGTCCTTGAGTCACACAACAAAGCAGCACATAGAATATGATGCTGGTAGAGGATAAGAATCATCGAGTGGATCTGGAACAGAATGTGTAGAAAACAAATGATAGAGTGATTTCTCAGCATTGAAATCGGCTACACCAAGTTGATTTCTTCAGTGCCACCAAAAAGTTTCGGTTTGACCGAAAGAGGCAAATCAGTTTGTCCGAGTTCATCACAGAGAGAAAGCACTAGTCACCTCAGTTCACTAAGCAAGTAAGATCTCACAAGGATTTGCAATGAATTGGGTGCAGAGATATGCAGAATGGAAATAAACGAGAATAAATCTACATGAAGTTTTTTTGAAAGGGGAACAAATATTCATGAGACAAAATGCAAGAACAAGGAGAAACAATAGAGAACTTCAACTAGAATTGGTCGGCGACAAGGTCACCTATGTTAGAGTATATTGACATAGTAGTCAAGTGAGGATGCTTGATCATAGGTCATACTCATCGTCTAAGCTCAAAATGGGGTTGCCATTTTTCGTTTAAGCATCTTGATGTATTCACATCTTGTTGAGTTGCTTTGACCCATGTCTTGGGGTAAATCTTCCCTAAGATGGAATAACATACCTTGGGCGGTGGTGTTGATCTTGATCATGTAGTTGAACTTGTGTGGAATGCTCAATGTTGATGTAGTTCGTTTGGAGCACCACTTGTAATTGGAGTTCATCTACCTACATGGATTAGATTTGCAAGGAATAGAACTTGTGTATCCAAAATGACAATCGTGAAATTTTACATAGGAATTTGTCAAAGGATATGTTTGAAGGGTTTCATGCTTCCTTGTCTTCAACCACCATAAAGTAGAGACTTGGTGATGCAGAGATTGCTCGGGATATGAGTGAGTTGCAATCTCGTAGATTTAGATCCATCCAAGTACCTACATGGGTTAGATAACATGCAAGGATGCAAATGTATCCAAGATATATTATTATCATCATAAGAGAAATATCAAGGATTAGTCATAGACTCATGTCTTGCATGTATCCAAATGGAGTTCCTACTCCAAGTTTGAGGCATCAATGATGTTCAATTCACCTCTCAACCTGCAAAACACTTTCTCATCAAGTGGTTTAGTGAATATATCCACCAATTGCTTGTCGGTGCGCGCATGCTTAAGGTTAATGTCACCCTTAGCAACATGAACTCGAATGAAATGATGACGAACTTCAATGTGCTTAGTTCGAGAGTGTTGCATGGGATTGTGAGCAATCTTAATAGCACTTTCATTGTCACAAAGCAAAGGAACATGTTTCACATATATCCCATAATCTTTAAGAGTTTGGGTCATCCAAAGTAATTGAGCACAACATGAACCGGCGGCCATGTATTCTGCGTCGGCGGTGGATAAGGATACCGAGTTTTGTTTTTTGGAGTACCAAGACACAAGAGATCTACCAAGAAATTGACAAGTACCCAAAGTGGAATTTATATCAACCTTGTCACCGACATAGTCCGAGTCAGAGTAGCCAACAATATTAAAAGAGGCCCTCTTTGGATACCAAATGCCAAAGTTTGGTGTATGTATTAAGTATCTCACTATCCTTTTCACGGCCTTAAGATGACACTCTTTAGGGGCCGCTTGATATTGTGCACACATGCACACACTTAGCATAATATCGGGACGAGAGGCACATAGATATAATAATGAACCAATCATAGAGCGGTAAACTTTTTGATCAACGGGTTCACCATCTTTGGTCAAGTCAAGATGTCCACTAGTAGGCATGGGTGTACTCATACCTTTGCATTCTTGCATATTGAACTTCTTGAACAAGTCCTTGGTATACTTCGTTTGAGAGAAAAATGTACCTTCCTTACTTTGCTTGATTTGCAAACCAAGAAAGAACTTGAGTTCACTCATCATAGACATCTCAATCTTCTCCGACATTAGCTTCCCAAGCTTCTCACTAAAATGAGGGTTAGTTGTTCCAAATATAATATCATCAACATAAATTTGGCACACAAATAATTCTCCATTAACCCTTTTAGTGAAAAGAGTAGAATCAATCTTTCCAATCCCAAAGCCTTTTTCAATAAGGAACTTGGTCAAGCATTTATACCATGCTCTAGGAGCTTGTTTAAGACCATAAAGAGCTTTGTGAAGTTTTTAAACATGATTAGGTTTCTTAGGATTAACAAATCCGGGAGGTTGTTTAACATAAACCTCCTCCTCAATTTCACCATTTAGAAAAGCACTTTTAATGTCCATTTGGTATAAAGTGATATCATGGTGATTAGCATAGGCAAGTAAGATGCGAATGGACTCAATTCTAGCAACAGGAGCATATGTCTCACCATAGTCCATACCTTCGACTTGAGTGTAACCTTGGGCGACGAGACGTGCTTTGTTGTGAACTACTTGTCCATCTTCATCTTGCTTGTTGCGAAACACCCATTTGGTACCGATGATGTTGTGGTTGTTGTCGGGCTTCTCGACCAATGTCCAGACTTGGTTTCTCTCAAAGTTGTGTAGTTCTTCGTGCATGGTGTTTATCCAATCCGGGTCTTCCAATGCTTCTTCAACCTTCATAGGTTCAATGCTAGAGATGAATGAATAATGTTCACAAAAATTAGCCAAACGAGATTTAGAACGAGTGATTCTCCCAGTTTGGATATAATTCTAGATTTGCTCGATGGGATGGCCTTTAGCAACTCTTGCTCAAATTCGTGAGAGCTTTTGCTTTGATCGGGGTGGAGCATCTTCTTCATCATCCCATTCTTCTTCTTGGCCTTCTTCATTATTGACGTTGTCGTTCTCTCGTCATGGTGGAGAAGGAGGTTGATGCGGTTCATATTGGTGTACTTCCTTGTTTTCTTCATTTTGGTGTGTCCCACTTGTGGATGCTTCCATATAAACTCTTGGTTCACCTTTTCGTGAGGTAGAAGCTTCCACTTGGACGGACGAGGTACTCTCCTTCACCTCCGTTGGACGAACTTTGCCAATAGACAAGTCTTGGATTGCTTCCGAAGGATCTTTATCTCCTACATCAATTGGAAGTTGCTCTACTTGTGAGCCGTTAGATTCATCAAACTTCACATCTACCGTCTCTTCAACCTTTCGGGTGAAATTGTTGTGGATACGGTAAGTGTGAGAGTTTGAGTCATAACCAAGTAGGAAACCTTCATGAGATTTAGGAGCAAATTTAGAACGATGATGCTTATCAAGAATGTAGCACTTTGAGCCGAATACTCGAAAGTATCCAACTTGGGGTTTGTTACCGGTGAGGAGCTCGTATGCCGTCTTGCCGAGTAGCTTGTGAAGATACATGCGATTTGTCGCATGACAAGCTGTCTCAACTGCTTTCGCCCAAAAGTGCTTTGGCGTCTTGTACTCATCAAGCATCGTTCTTGCCATTTAGATGAGTGTACGGTTCTTCCTCTCAACAACTCCATTTTGTTGAGGTGTGTACATAGCCGAGAACTCATGTGAAATCCCTTCTTCGTCAAGAAAGGTGTCCACATTGGCGTTCTTGAACTCTGTTCCGTTGTCGCTGCGAACCTTCTTGATCTTCACTTCAAATTGATTTTGGGCCTTCCTAGCGAAGTTTTTGAAGATCTTTTGGACCTGTGATTTATCATCGAGAAAGAACACCCACGTAAATCTTGAAAAATCATCAACTATAACTAGACCAAATGAGTTTCCACTGAGGCTTTTGTATGCATTGGGACCGAAAAGATCCTTCTGAAGCAGCTCGAGCGGTCTCCTTGTGGTCATGATGTTCTTCACGGGGTGGCTTCCTCCAACCTGTTTACTTGCTTGGCAAGCGTTGCAAAGTCTATCCTTATCAAATATGACATCTTTTACGCCAAGGATATGATCGCCTTTAATAAGCTTGTCAAGGTTTCGCATGCCCACATGCCTAACCGCCTATGCCACAACCAGCCTTTAGAAGATTTAGCAATTAAGCAAGTTCTAGGTTGAGCCTTTTTAGTGAAATCAACAATGTATAGATCACCTTTGCGTATACCGGTAAAGACCATTTTATGATTATCTCTATGAAACACTTGGCAATCTACTTTGGTAAATAGGACATTGAAGCCAAAGTCAGCTAGTCTAGAAACAGAAAGCAGATTATAGCCAAGGGATTCAACGAGCATGAAATTTTGTATGGAGCTGTCATGTGAGATGGCCACCTTACCGAGGCCAACCACCTTACCCTTTGAGTTATCACCAAAAGTTACATACTTTCGAGGGCCGTTGTTTTCAGCAAGCTCACAAAACATATCTTTATCTCCGGTCATGTGATCGGTACATCCACTAACCAGGACCCATTCCTTTCCTCCTGCCATGTATCCCCGAAGATTTGCCATAAGACCAAAGTGTCTCATTGCATCATCAAGATCATAGTCACTATCATCATCCTCATCATAGTATCCATGTTCAACATCGTCATGTGGTGTATCAATTCCTAGAGAGGGTGATTCATTAGACAAATAATTTTGACAATGATCATCTTTATGAATTCTAATAGCTTCAGAAATAATATTGCTAATAATTCCAACATCTCCTTTGGCACGCATAAGATTTGTAAGCTCAAATAGACAATCACCAAACTAAGGATCATTGGAATTCATCTTACTCAAGGCAATAGACTTATGAAGAATCTCATCTAGATTTTGCAAGGAATAATTTGGAAATCGTTCCTCAAGAAATCTCCACATAGTGTAGGCACACTTAAGAGTAGGCAAGCAACCAATCAAGTTTCTAGGCAAATTTCTAGTGATAAGATTAATAGTTCTAAGATTGCGAATCATGTAAATGGACTAATCAAGAGTAGGATGCATAGGATAAACATGAGGTGCACAAGGGCTAGTAATGTACTTGTTCAAATGACGTTCATTGAAAATCACAAGCATCTCATTTTTCCACTCATGAAAGTACTCTCCATCAAGTATAGGCACTCTATGTCTAAGACTCGCCAAAGTAGACTCATCCATCTTCCTCCAGTGGTGTTTAAACCAAAGCAATGGAGACCAAAGCTGTAATACCAATTGAAAGGATCAAGAAGAGGTGTCTAGAGGGGGGTGATTAGACCCTCGACAAACAAAGTTGGCAGCTTTTAAGTTTTTCAAGTTTAGGTAGAGTTTAAGCATAACTTTAACCATTCACAATACATATCAAGCAAGCATGCAAAGAGTATATGGGCAGCGGAAAGTAAAGCATGCAACTTGCAAGAAAGTAAAGGGATGGGATTGGAGTGTGCAAATGCAATTGGAGACACGGATGTTTTTGGCGTGGTTCCGATAGGTGGTCCTATCGTACATCCACGTTGATGGAGACTTCAACCCATGAAGGGTAATGGTTGCGTGAGTCCATGGAGGGCTCCACCCATGAAGGGTCCACGAAGAAGCAACCTTGTCTATCCCACCATGGCCATCGCCCACGAAGGACTTGCCCCACTAGGGTAGATCTTCACGAAGTACGCGATTTCCTTGCCCTTACAAACTCCTTGGTTCAACTCCACAATCTTGTCAGAGGCTCCCAAGTGACAACTAACCAATCTAGGAGATACCACTCTCCAAAAGGTAATAGATGGTGTGTTGATGATGAACTCCTTGCTCTTGTGCTTCAAATGATAGTCTCCCCAACAATCATCTCACTCTCATAGGATTGAACTTGGTGGAAAGATGATTTGAGTGGAAAGCAATTTGGGGAAGGCTAGAGATCAAGATTCATATGGTTGGATTGGAATATCTTGGTCCCAACAAATGAGTAGGTGGCCCTCTCTCAGAAAATGAGAAGTGGAAGTGTAGGCACGATCTGATGGCTTCCCTCACGAATGAGGAGAGGGTGGAGGGGTATATATAGCCTCCACACAAAATCTAACCGTTAGACACAATATACCAAACTCTGTGGGACCAAATCAAAAAACTCGGTCGGACCGATTAAGTACATATGTGACCGTTAGGCAATTTCGATGGGACCGATATGATCAATTCGGTGGGACCGACGTGCAAGGGTTAGGGTAAAACCTCATCTCGGTTTGACCGATTACACAACTCGGTGGGACCGATTTGGTAATAACCAAAACAGAGAGTTGGTCAGGCAAACTCGGTGTGACCGATTACATCTTTTTGGTGGGACCGAAAATATTGCAATAGACAACACAGAGTTTGCAAGCGCATATCGATGAGACCGAGATCCCATCAGTGAGATCGAAGTGATTAGGGTTTCTGGCAGTGGCTATGTCAAATGAACTCGGTGGCGCCGGATGAATCAAATTGGTGGGGCCGAGTTAGACTTTTGGTTTGGGACATATGTGGATGTAAGAAAGTGGTTGAGGGCTTTGGAGCATATCACTAAGCACTTTGAGCAAGCAAGCCATTAAGCAACACCTCATCCCCTTTTAATAGTATTGGCTTTCCTATAGACTCAATGTGATCTTGGATCACTGAAAATAGAAAATGCAGAGTCTTGAGCTTTGAGCTTGAGCCAATCCTTTGTCCTTAGCATCTTGAAGGGGTTCCACATCCTCTTGTCCATGCCACTCCACTATTGGACTTATCTGAAATATACTAGATGAAAGTATTAGTCCAACAAGAGATATGTTGGCATTAATTACCAAAATCACCCAGGGAGCACTTGTGCTTTCACCTCACCACCTCACCAGCTCTCTTGAGCCCAAGAACACGCCTCCTGAGGCTGTTCCCCAATGTACTAGTTTTTCGTCAGTCCCTCGAGGCAAATCCACCACAAAGCAGGAGTAGGGTTTTACACCGCAAGGTGGCCCGAACCTGGGTAAACTGCCATGTCTTCCTTTCCCTTTGAGCTCGACGTGATAGGTTGTGAGATTAGTGAGTAGGCAGGCTGGGTAGATTGAGATCTCCACACGCACCCCAGAGTTCGAACATCTCAAGGGTTTTCGGAACCCGAAATCTGACATTTGGCACGCCATGTAGGGGTGTGTCAGATCTTCTCTTCCGTCAATCGATCCATCGCTACTCCGACACTTCCATGGCTGACACGCGTTGGGCTCACGCTGAGCGCCGGGTGCAGCTGCAACCCGTGTCGCTCAGAGGGCACAGGCAAGCGACGGTTGTCCTCGCCATCCCCCATCGCCAGCGGCAATCGCCGCCATGGGCCCTGCTGGCCACGAGCAGCAAGCTTCATTGTTGCACCCCTCCTTGTGCCGCGACGGGCGCACCACCACTCCGTCACTGACTCCGGCCGCTTCGTCCTCCCATGCACGCCGTAGTCCGGCGAACGCGCAGGCCACACTACTCATGGCGCGGGAGCTCCTGCGCTACCGCCCAGTCGGTGACTTCTATGAGGAGTGGCTCGAACACATCACCGAGCTCGTCAGCGCCGCTGGAGACTCCATGATGCCAGCCCACTCACTGCCTTAGCCGCCGCCTGTTGCGGGCAATGTGGCTCTTGGGGCACCCCCTCCATCTCCAGTGCAGGGCGCCATCATCGGGCCGAGGCGGGCGGCGCCACGGCGTGACCCGCAGCGTCAGGCGCCCACGCGTGAAGAAGCAAGCTGTCAAGTGGTGCAGCGGCCCCAAGAAGATGTGAAGGAAATATTCCCTAGAGGCAATAATAAAGTTATTATTTATTTCCTTATTCCATGATAAATGTTTATTATTCATGCTAGAATTGTATTAGCCGGAAACTTAGTACATGTGTGAATACATAGACAAAAACATAGTGCCCCTAGTATGCCTCTACTTGACTAGCTCATTAATCAAAGATGGTTGTTTCCTAATCATAGACATGTGTTGTCATTTGATGAACGGGATCACATCATTAGGAGAATGATGTGATGGACATGACCCATCTGTTAGCTTAGCATTATGATCGTTACAGTTTCATTGCTAATGCTCTCTTCATGACTTATACATGTTCCTCAGACTATGAGATTATGCAACTCCTGAATACCGGAGGAACACTTTGTGTGCTACCAAACGTCACAATGTAAATGGGTGATTATAAAGGTACTCTACAGGTGTCTCCAAAGGTGTTTGTTGGGTTGGCATATATCAAGATTAGGATTTGTCACTCCATGTTTCGGAGAGGTGTCTCTGGGCCCTCTCGGTAATACTCATCACTATAAGCCTTGCAAGCATTGTGACTAATGAGTTAGTTGTTGGATGAAGTATTATGGAACGAATAAAGAGACTTGTCGGTAACGAGATTGAACTAGGTATGATGATACCGACGATCGAATCTTGGGCTAGTAACATACCGATGACATAGGGAACAACGTATGTTGTTATGCGGTTTGACTGATGAAGATCTTCGTAGAATATGTAGGAGCCAATATGAGCATCCAGGTTCCGCTATTGGTTATTGACCAGAGAAGTGTCTCGATCATTTCTACATAGTTATCGAACCCATAGGGTCCGCATGCTTAACGTTCGATGACGATCTGTATTATGAGTTATGTGATTTGTCATCGGTATGTTACTAGCGGAACCTGGATGCTCATATATTGGAAGGCTATATTCGGACATCGGAAAGGTTCCGAGTGATTCAGGTATTTTTCGGAGTACCAGAGAGTTACGAGAATTCGCCGGGGGAAGTAATGGGCCTTAATGGGCCATACGAGAAAGGAGAGAAGGGCCTCAAGGGGTGGCCGCACCCCTCCCATGGGCTGGACCGAATTGGACTAGGAGGGGGCGGCGCCCCCCTCCTTCATTCTCCCCTCTTCCTCCTTCCCTCATTGTCCTACTAGGAATAGGAAAGAGGAGGGGAATCCTACTTGGACTCGGGAGTCCTAGTAGGATTCCCCACACCTGGCGTGCCCCCCTTGGGCCAGCCACCTCTTCCCTCCCCTCCTTTATATACGTGGCCAGGGAGCACCCCATAGACACACAAGTTGATCTTCTAGTCGTGTGCAGTGCCCCCCTCCACAGTTATACACCTAGGTCATATTGTCGTAGTGCTTAAGCGAAGCCCTGCGCCGGTAAATTTATTATCACTGTCACCACACCGTCATGCTGACGGAACTCTCCCTAGGCCTCGGCTGGAACTAGAGTTCGAGGGACGTCACCGAGCTGAATGTGTGCAGGTCGCGGAGGTGCCGTGCGTTTGGTACTTGATCAGTTGGATTGTGAAGACGTTCGACTACATCAACCGCGTTACTTAACGCTTTCGCTTTCGGTCTACGAGGGTACGTGGATACACTCTCCCCCTCGTTGCTATACATCACCTAGATAGATCTTGCGTGATCATATGAAAATTTTGAAATTACTACATTCCCCAACAGTTGCATCAGAGCCAGGTCTATGCGTAGATGTTATATGCACGAGTAAAACACAAAGAGTTGTGGGCAATAATAGTCATACTCCTTACCAACATGTCATACTTTGATTCGGCAGTATTGTTGGATGAAGCGGCCCAGACCGACATTACATGACCGCGTTCATGAGACTGGTTCTACCGACATGCTTCGCACATAGGTGGCTAGTGGTGGTGTCTGTTTCTCCAAATTTAGTTGAATGGAGTTTGACTACGCCCAGTCCTCGTTGAAGGTTAAAATAGCACACTTGACAAAAAATCGTTGTGGTTTCGATGCGTAGGTAAGAACGATTCTTGCAAAAAGCCCGTAGAAGCCACGTAAAACTTGCAACAACAAAGTAGAGGATATCTAACTTGTTTTTACAGGGCTTGTTGTGATGTGATATGGTCAAGACATGATGTGATATAATTTGTTTTATGAGATGATCATGTTTTGTAACAGAGTTATCGGCAACTGGCAGGAGCCATATGGTTGTTGCTTTATTGTATGCAATGCAATCGCCATGTAATTGTTTTACTTTATCACTAAGCGGTAGCGATAGTCATAGTAACAATGGTTGGTGAGACGACAACGATGCTACGATGGAGATCAAGGTGTCGCACCGGTCACGATGGAGATCATGACGATGCTTCGGTGATGGCGATCATGAGTACAAGATGATGATGGCCATATCATGTCACATATTTTGATTGCATGTGATGTTTATCTTATTATGCATCTTATTTTGCTTAGTACGACGGTAGCATTATAAGATGATCCCTCACTAAATTTCAAGGTATAAGTGTTCTCCCTGAGTATGCACCGCCGCGACAGTTCGTCGTGCCGAGACACCACGTGATGATCGGGTGTGATAAGCTCTACGTTCAAATACAATGGGTGCAAACCAGTTTTTGCACACACAGAATACTCAGGTTAAACTCGACGAGCCTAGCATATGCAGATATGGCCTCGGAACACTGAGACCGAAAGGTCGAGCGTGAATCATATAGTAGATATGATCAACATAGTGATGTTCACCATTGAAAACTACTCCATCTCACGTGATGATCGGACATGGTTTAGTTGATATGGATCACGTGATCATTTAGATGACTAGAGGGATGTCTATCTAAGTGGGAGTTCTTAAGTAATATGATTAATTGAACTTCAATTTATCATGAACTTAGTCCTGATAGTATTTTGCAAATTATGTTGTAGATCAATAGCTCGCGTTGTAGCTTCCCTATGTTTTTTATATGTTCCTAGAGAAAACTAAGTTGAAAGATGATAGTAGCAATGATGACTGGGTCCGTGATCTAATGTTTATCCTCATTGCTGCACAGAATAATTATGTCCTTGATACACCGCTAGGTGACAAACCTATTGCAGGAGCAGATGCAGACGTTATGAATGTTTGGCTAGCTCAATATGATGACTACTTGATAGTTTAGTGCACCATGCTTTACGGTTTAGAATCGGGACTTCAAAGACATTTTGAACGTCATGGAATATATGACATGTTCCAGGGGTTAAAGTTAATATTTCAAGCAAATACCCGAGTTGAGAGATATGAAGTCTCCAACAAGTTCTATAGCTAAAAGATGGAGGAGAATAGCTCAAGCAGTGAGTATGTGCTCATATTGTCTGGGTACTACAATCGCTTGAATCAAGTGGGAGTTAATCTTCCAGATAAGATGGTGATTGACAGAGTTCTCTAGTCACCATCACCAAGTTACCGGAACTTCATGATGAACTATAATATGCAAGGGATGACGAAAGAAATTCCCGAGCTCTTCGTGATGCTGAAAATCAACGAAGGTAGAAATCAAGAAAGAGCATCAAGTGTTGATGATTGACAAGACCACTAGTTTAAAGAAAAGGGCAAAGGGAAAGAAAGGAAACTTCAAGTAGAATGGCAAGCAAGTTGTCACTCTCGTGAAGAAGCCCAAAGCTGGACGTAAGCCTAAAACTGAGTGCTTCTACTGCAAAGGAAATGGTCACTAGAAGCGGAACTACCCCAAATAATTGGTGGAAAAGAGGGATGGCAAAGTGAACAAAGGTATATTTGATATACAGGTTATTGATGTGTACCTTGCTAGTGTTCATAGTAGCCCCTGGGTATTCGATACTTGTTTGGTTGCTAAGATTAGTAACTCAAAAAAGGAGTTATAGAATAAATAGAGACTAGTTGAGGGTGAAGTAACGATGTATGTTGGAAGTGGTTCCAAGATTGATATGATCATCATCGCACACCCCCTATACTTTCGGTATTGGTGTTGAACCTAAATAAATGTTGTTTGGTGTTTGCGTTGAGCATAAATATGATTAGATCATGTTTATTGCGATACGATTATTCATCTAAGACAGGGAATAATTGTTATTCTGTTTACATGAATAAAACCTTCTATGGTCATACACCCAATGTTGATGGTTTATTGAATCTCGATCTTAGTGATACACATATTCATAATATTGATGCCAAAAGATGCAAAGTTGATAATGATAGTGCAACTTATTTGTGGCACTGCCGTTTGGGTCATACTAGTGTAAAGCGCATGAAGGAACTCCATAAATATGGACTTTTGGAATCACTTGATTATGAATCATTTGATACTTGCGAACCGTGCCTTATAGGCAAGATGACTAAAACTCCGTTCTCCGGAACAAAGGAACGAGTTACTGACTTGCATACCGATGTATGCAGTCCAACGAGTGTTGATGCTCGTGGTGGGTATCATTATTTTCTGACCTTCATAGATGATTTGAGCAGATATGTGTATATCTACTTAAATGAAACACAAGTCTGAAACATTTGAAAAGTTCAAAGAATTTCAGAGTGAAGTGGAGAATCATCATAACAAGAAAATAAAGTTTCTACGATCTGATCGCAGAGGCAAATATTTGAGTTATGAGTTTGGCCTTCATTAAAACAATGTGGAATAGTTTCACAGCTCACGCCACCTGAACACCACAGCGTAATGGTGTGCGTGAACGTCAAAACCACATTTTATTAGATATGGTGCGATCTATGATGTCTCTTACCGATTTACCACTATCATTTTGGGGTTATGCATTAGAGACAACTGCATTCACTTTAACCAGGGCACCATCAAAAAATCCGTTGAGATGACACCTTATGAACTGTGGTTTGGCAAGAAACCAAAGTTGTCATTTCTTAAAGTTTGGGGTTGCGATGCTTATGTGAAAAATCTTCAACCTGATAAGCTCGAACCCAAATCGGAGAAGTGCATCTTCATAGGATACCCAAAGGAAACTGTTGGGTACACCTTCTATCACAGATCCAAAGGCAAGATATTCGTTGCTAAGAATGGGTCCTTTCTAATGAAGGAGTTTCTCTCAAAGAAGTGAGTGGGAGTAAGTAGAACTTGATGAGGTAGTTGTACCTTCTCCCTTATTGGAAAGTAGTTCATCACAGAAATCAGTTCCCGTGATTCCTACACCAATTAGTGAGGAAGCTAATGATGATGATCATGAAGCTTCAGATCAAGTTACTACCGAACCTCGTAGGTCTTCCAGAGTAAGATCCGCACCAGAGTGGTACAGTAATCCTGTTCTGGAAGTCAGGTTACTAGACCATGATGAACCTACGAACTATGAGGAAGCGATGATGAGCCCAGATTCCGCGAAATGGCTAGAGGCCATGAAATCTGAGATGGGATCCATGTATGAGAATAAAGTGTGGACTTTGGTGGACTTGCCCGATGATCGGCAAGCCATAGAAAATAAATGGATCTTTAAGAAGAAGACCAACACAGACGATAATGTTACTGTTTACAAAGCTCGACTTGTTGCGTCACCTATGGTGGTGGCGCGCGAGCACCAAGACCAGGCCCCACCACCCCGACGGGCTCCCGTGACCACAACAGGGTGCCGCGCGTTCACCCCGGAGCTACGCAACGTCATCTGGCCAGGGAAGTTCAAGCCGTAACTACCCCCACCCTACGACGGCACCGCCGACCCCGTCGAGTTCCTGCAGCTCTACGAACCGAGCGTCGAGGCGGCCATCAGGGATGAGAAGATCATGGTGAACTGGTTCCCCTGGCCCTCAAGGACGGCGCACGCTCCTGGCTCCTAAACCTCCCTGTGGGGTCGGTCTCCTCCTGGGATGAGATGCGTGAATGCTTCATCGCCAACTTCCAGGGCACGGGCGACCGCCCACTGATACGTCTCCAACGTATCTATAATTTTTGATTGTTCCATGCTGTTATATTATCATTCTTGGATGTTTTACAATCATTTTATAGTCATTTTATATCATTTTTTGGTACTAACCTATTGACATAGTGCCTAGTGCCAGTTGCTGTTTTCTACATGTTTTTTACATCACAGGAAATCAATATCAAACAGAGTCCAAACGCAACGCAACTCCTGGAGAATTGTTTTTGAGCCAGAAGAAAGCCAATGGGCCAAGGAAGCACCTGAGGGGTTGCTCGAGGGGAGCAGCACCCACCAAGGCGTGCCAGGAGGCCCAGGCGCACCCTGGGGGTTGTCCCCACCTCGGGTGCCCCCCCCCCCGAATTGCCTCTTTGCTCTATAAATACCCAAATATTCCAGAAACCCTAGGGGAGTCGATGAAATTGATCCAGCTGCCGCAGAGTCCAGAACCACCAGATCCAATCTAGACACCGTCATGGAGGGGTTCACCACTTCCATTGGTGCCTCTCCTATGATTCATTAGTAGTTCTTTGTAGACCTACGGGTCCGTATTAGTAGCTAGATGGCTTCCTCTCTCTCTCTCTCATGATTATCAATACAACGGTCTCTTGGAGATCCATATGATGTAAGTCTTTTGGTGGTGTGTTTGTTGGGATCCGATGAACTTTGAGTTTATGATCAGATCTATGTTTTTATCCATGAAAGTTATTTGAGTCTTCTTTGATCTCTTATATGCATGATTGCTTATAGCCTCGTATTTCTTCTCCGATATTTGGGTTTTGTTTGGCCAACTTGGTCTATTTATCTTACAATGGGAAGAGGTGCTTTGTAGTGGGTTTGATCTTACGGTGCTTGATCCCAGTGACAGAAGGGGAACCAACACGTATGTATCGTTGCTACTAAGGATAACAAGATGAGATCTATATCTGCCGCAATAGATAAACGGATCTCGTCTACATCATGTCATCATTCTTAATGCATTACTCTATTTTCTCATGAACTTAATACACTAGATGCATGCTGGATAGCGGTCGATGTGTGGAGTAATAGTAGTAGATGCAGGCAGGAGTCGGTCTACTAATCTTGGACGTGATGCCTATATAATGATCATTGCCTGGATATTGTCATGATTATTTGAAGTTCTATCAATTGCCCAGCAGTAATTGTTTTCCCACCGTTTGCTATTTTTCTCGAGAGAAGCCACTAGTGAAACCTACGGCCCCGGGTTTCTTTTCATCATATTTGCCTTTGCGATCTATTTTCCCTTGCATTTATTTTCAGATCTATTAAACCAAAAATACAAAAATAGCTTACTGCAATTTATTTGTTCCGCAATCTATTTATCCTGTCTACCATTTTTTACCTCATGTTTTTGCCTATCTAGAGGCGCCGTACCCGGAAGAGATTGACAACCCCTTTAACACGTCGGGTTGCGAGTATTTGTTATTTGTGTGCAGGTGCTGTTTACATGGTGTGAGGAGGTTCTCCTGTTGGTTCGATAACCTTGGTCTCATCACTGAGGGAAATACCTACCGTCGCTATACTACATCATCCCTTCCTCTTTGGGGAAATACCGACGTTGTTCTAGCAGACATCACCCGCCGGCCGCGGGTGACCAACGACGCATCAGGCAGCAGCCAAGAGAGACCCTTTAGAAGTACATACAATGCTTCAACAACGTTCGCCTCAAGATTCCCAAGGTTCCGGATGAGGCCATCATCTCAGCATTCACTGATGGCGTCCGCAACGTCAAGATGAAGGAGGAGCTCACCATACATGAAGACCTTTGCACAGCTCTGGAGATGTTCAACATGGCGAACTGGTGCGCGAGGGCTGAGGAGGGACGCCTCTCCCTCCTCGAGCTCCCTGACGCAGACCCGGAAGACAAGATGGCCAAGGCCAAGGACGTGAAGTGCAAGGGACCGGCTGTCCTCACAGCCGAGCCAGAGATGAAGCGCGGTTGCGATCACCCAGAGTCATCCAAGGGCAGCCGTCCATTCTGCGTCTTCCACAACGTGCACAGCCATAATGCCAATGACTATCAGGAGCTCAGGGCCCTCGGCGACAGGTGCCTCGGTCGTCGCCTCGAGCACAACGATCGAGGCTATAGCCGTGGAGGCGGCCGAGGTGGAGGACGCTTGGACGGTCGCGACCACCGTCAGGAGTGGCGCAGCCTCGGGAGGACCGCTGGCAAGGCCAGCCTCGTGAGGGCGCCTAGAGGGATCAACCTCGCGAGGATCGGCCTCAGGGCAACACCGGTCTTCCTTCGCTGCCTCCATCGCTGAGAAGGAACGAAGACCACCACTAGGACGATGGGGCTGGGGGGCTTCCGAAAGCCTCGTGCCATCACCTGCATCTTGGGCGGTTCTCAGGCCCCAGCCTGTCACCGCGCCTTCAAGCAGTTTGCGCGTGAGGTGAATGCGGCGCTCCCCAAGCTCAAGGTGACATGCCCGCTCAGGTGGTCCAAGTACGCCATCACCTTCAACTCCACCGACCAGCTCAAGTGCACGGCCACAACTGGCGCGCTCCCAATGCTCTGCTCACCCATCATTAGCAACGTACTCGTCACCAAGACACTCACCGATGGCGGAGCTGGGCTCAACGTTCTCTCTATTCAGACATTCAACAGGCTCCAAGTGCCATACTACCAGCTCCGGCCTACCAAGCCCTTCTCAGGAGGTACCGACGGCTCCATGCACCCAATCGGGCAAGTCCGCCTCCCTGTCACCTTCGGCAAGCGCGACAACTACCACACCGAGCTCAGAGACTTCGACGTCTCTGACATTCGCCTGCCGTACAACGCCATCCTCGGGTACCCAGCCCTAGCCAAGTTCATGGCAGCAACACACCATGTCTACAACATCCCCAAAATGCCAGGGAGTGGCGGCATCATCACGGTCGCCTATGAGGAAAAGGATGCAGTGTGCTCTCTTGAGAGCGCCTACCAGGCTGCAGTGGTCGAGAACCCTGAAGACAAGGGCGCTATCCTCCCTCCTAAGGTCGCCCCCAAGACAAAGAAGCAGCTGCTGGGCAGGGGTCTCATGAGGAGGCAGCGCCTGGCAGAGCCGCGTTGAGCCTCGCGTTCATGGACAGGGCGCCTTCACCTATCGCATAGGAAGGCGTGCCCGACGCCCCTCTTAGGTTGGGCTCGGGGGCTCTCCTCTGGAGGGCCTCTGACCTGGCCAATGTCATGAGGGAGGCGCTTGGGCACCATGTGGAGGCATGCTTCACTGCACGCTTCCGAAGGAAGAGCACAGGGCGCGAGGCACCAGGCGCTCAGGAATTCATCAGCGAGGCAGTCAAGGAAATTCAGGAGGCGAGGGCTCTGCAGGGCGATCGCCGCCCACCACCAGGCGCGACTCCTTGCCCTGGTGAGGACGAGGAGCTGCACGTCTACGTTAACATCCCAGGGCTCAACGGGGCTGCGTCTCAGGAGCTCTTCTGGCCGTCCCGTGTCAGCCGATGCGAGGGTCCCCCTCACAGCTACGTTCGCATGCCCTTCGGCTTGGTGAGCATGGCTGTTGCATCTTAGCACCACATGTGGGACGTCCTAGCGACTCGGGAGATGGAGATGGATCCTCACGAGCCCACTGGGCCGCCAGAGCCTCCCGAGGTTTAGGGCCAGGGTGGCTCATGAGGAGCGACTTCAGAAACACGCTCCTTCTGCTACCCCGACATTTCTTCAGCAACGGTGCTAGGTGACGTCTTTTAGTTTGTTTAGTTTGGGGGCCCCCCTCGGGCTGCATTATCCCCAAGTCGCGTGGGTCCGTCCCTGCGACATGTATCCTTCTTGCATCCATCAGAACTGGTTTACCTTCCTCAGTTGACTTAAGATTATCAATTGCCTGTCCGGCGCTTCGTCGCCATGAATGTCTCATGCCCTTGCAAGCCCACCCACGACCACCTCATGATTAGGACTGGCACGGCGTCTGTGATCGGGTCCGTCCCTGCAGCATCACTAAATCCAGGAGGCTGAGCTCTGGCTCGTGGGCCAGCTCCCATGTACGTCACCTCCCATGGCCCTTGGTGCCTTGTTCTCGCATGAGCTAATCGCGAGCGGGCGAGTGAAGGCGCGTGATCTGGTGCCTCATCACCACGGGAGCAGCACGTCGATTGTTTTTCTTCAGGACCTTTGCATGAGAAGACTGGGCACGACGTCTGTGCCATCCCTGCAGCATCGATAAACCTGACGGCTGAGCTCTGTCTAGCGGGCTAGCCCCATTCACGTCACCTCCTGGGGTCGTTGGTGTCTGGCCTTCTCATGCAATAACCTTAGGAAATTCACTCGGTGCAGGTTGCCTAACCATCTTGCAGGACTGACACAAGTGTTCCTAATCAAATTCAGGCGCAACCCGCCTTGAGATAGGGCCTCGTGAGTCCCGTGCTGGCTCACGAGTGCCCATACACACCTCCTCTGGCCCTGCCATGCAAGCCACGTGTCAGGGTGGGGCTGTACACGCCCCGCGGGTTCTCCTCAGAGGGAGCCCCCTTCCACGTACTAGTGGAAGCACCATGCTCCGCGCTTGCAGTCGACACTGCCGAGGAGCGGCTATGCCCGTGCAAGAGCGGAAGCGCCATGCTCCACGCCGGTGATAAACAACTGAGGGTGGCCTCGCGGTTGCAGCAACCTCAGGGAGCCCTCGGGCTCAATGCTTAGCCTCACCATGCTACTCTCCCTCGGGAGGGTAGCATGAGGGGGCTGGGCACGGGGGCTACGCTCAGGACACGCCTGACATACGCCACCTTGCCAGGTCCCACGGATCAGGTCTTCGCGCGCCCCTCCCGAGCGAGAGCTCGGCGAGGAAAGGTATGATGGTCTGTTTGTACGTCAAGGGGGACTCCTGAGCATCGCATCTTAGGAGCCTAACTGGCCATGTAGCCCCTCACCCCTTGGTCTCGTCCTGGCAATCTGGACGACCCAACAGTGACTGAGGTATGCGCGTGGCGGGGCCCTGTCGATGCAGAACACCAAGGCCTGCTCTTGCACTTCTTTTCCCAAGCTATTCGTACGTGAAGGGGGACTCCTGAGCATCGCGTCTCAGGAGCCTAACTAACCCTGTAGCCCCTCGCCCCTTGGCCTCGTCCTGGCGATCCGGACGACCCAACGGCGGCTGAGGTACGCGCGTGGTCGAGCCCTATTGACGCAGAATGCTAAAGCAAACGGAAAAGAGATTGCAAAACTTTAAGCAAAATTATTACAAAACACATTGTTCCGAGCATAACTTCTTATGCCTCCACGAGGCATGATACATGTTGCAGAATAAAACCAGGAAGAAGCACTACCGCCGAGCCTCCTCGTCAGCCTTGGACGTTGCCGTCGCCCGCCTGCGGAGTCCCGTTATTGATGATGTCACCGTCATCCTTGCTTTCAGCCCCAGCCATGGGGCCGATAGTGAGGAACTTCTTTAGCAGGGCCTCTACCGGACCCATCACGGCTTCAGCAGCGGTGGCATAGGACTCGGGGTCCACAGGATCAAGCAAGGTGGTGAAGTCGAAGCTGGCATCCCGAAGATAGAGATGGCTAAAGACGCGCGTCAGGGCCAAGGAAGAAAGTATGTGGGCCTCCCCCTCCACCATGGAGCCGAAACCGGCGATGATGCTCTCGAGCGCTTCAACGAGCTTAGGAAGCAGAGCGGTAGGGCCCTTCTCCGGGGTCACCGTCGGCTCCTGGTGCTTGCTCCCGAAGAGATCCTGCAGCGCCTTGCGGGACCTCATCTTGGGGGAGATGAAGGCGTCGCGCTCCATGGTGACCACCTTCTCGGCCTTGGCGAGGGACGCCTGGGCCGCCTCCACCTCCTCCTTCAACTTCGCTAGGTGGCTATGCTCTGTGGCCTGCTCCTGGGCTGCCTGCTCCAGCTCAGCGTCACGGTCGGCAATTGCAGCCTCCCGCACCTTGAGCTGATTGGCCTGGGTGGCCTGCTGATCCTGGAAGGTCTTTAGTTCAGCCTCCACCGCACGGTACCGCTCCTGTGCGTCCTTGGCTTCCTTTAGCGCCACATCACATTCGGCCACGGCTAAGCCGGCCACCCTCTGGCCCTCCTCCGTGGATGCCGCGGCTTGACCCCAGGCCGTCCGGACAGACGCATCGGCCAGGAGCCACCCCAAGACCAGCTCTAGGTGCCCCGACGCTCTGCGTCGGACCAGACCTTGAAGATCACCCTGGAGCTGGTCCAGCGCAGAACGGGCTCCTCCAGGGCTCCGAACGCGGCGGAAGCACCACAGCCCGATGGCGTGGTGGATGGAAGAAGAGGCGCTCCTGGCACTAAGACTGATGGAGCAGCAGCAGCAGGAAGTACCGCGGGGTCCGGAAGCCTTGGGTCCCCAGCAAGCGAGTCAGGGATAGACGCCTCTAGGGTCTGCTCTGCTGCAGTAGCCTTTTGCTCTTGAGGCTGGGCCCCAGAGCTTCGGGAGGGCGGTGCCGCAGCAGGAGCGACAAGAGCTGTTGCGCCCCTCTACGACGGATCTGCAGCGACCGCGGCAGCGCGCTTGACCTTGGCGGCCCTGGCATCCCCCTTCTTCTTCTTCTCCACCGGCTGCGGTCTGATGTCAAATGAAGATATTAAGCACCAGAATGAAATCTAAGAGTAAGGGCAAGAAGGAGCACTCACTGGTCCATGGTGATGTAGTTCCTCTCTAGGCCCATAAGCACGGGCTTCACGGGTGCGGGCGGCGCCGCATTCTTGGGAGCGGGCGAGCACGCGGTCGGCGTCGCGCTGGATGGTGGCAGCAAAGCAGGAGCGCTGCTCAGGGGAATCAGCGCCGACCTGCCCCTCTTTGGGATCACTCGCCTCTGCTTCTTCGTAGGGGTCCCCCCGGATCTTTTGGTCACCCCAGCAGAGCGAGCCAACTCCCTGACCAGATGCGCACCTGTGTCTTCGTCGTCGGAGAAGTTGCGGAGGAGGTCGCTCTTCCTCAGAGGAGAGGTCTCCCTCTCCCCCTCCTTGGTGGCTTCAGAGGAGTGTTCACACTCATTGAAGACAGGCATGGCGCAGCTATCTTCTCCCCATCATCTCGGCGGTATAGCGGGAGGTGATCGTCCGGAGGGCCGCCCTGGTCCTTTCTGAGCAAGGAGTGCATAACCTTGCTGAACTCCTCGTCGGACAGGTTGTCTGAGCGCAGCCAAAGCTTGTCCTCCGTGCCCCCGAGCTTCCACAAGGTGCGGGAGTGTTCCTAGAGCGGTGCCAGGCACTGCGTCAGGAACTCCTTGACGATCATGGCCCCCGTCAGCTTCTCCGCCTTCAAGTCAGCCTCCATCTTCCTCATTAGCGGCCTCACCATGGGGTTGGTAAGCTTCTCATGAGACCACCCCTTCTCGGACATCGGGAGCCCAGTTGGCAGCTTCAGCAGGGCATGAGAGCGCTTGGCGTCCATGAGGATCCACTTGTTTCAAAAGTCCTCCACGTTCTTCCCGACGTGGGAGATTGCATTGCTGCCATTGGCCGCGACGAAGCAAGCACACCCTATGTGCTGGTGGCTGTTCACCCAGAGGAAGAAGAAGTGGCGGAGCAAAGCAATGGATGGCATTACCCTCACGAACGCCTCACAGTAGAAGGCGAAGATTGATAGGAGGAGGACGGAATTGGGATGAAGATGGAGCGCGTGGATCCCATAATGGTGGAGGACGGCGTAGAAGAAGCAGGAGAAAGGAGGAATCAGCCCAGCATAGACGCTGTGCAGGAAGAGGGGGTAGAAGGTGCTGTTCGCGGATTTCGGCTTGGTGGACCCAACCCAAAGCGCTATCTCCCCCCCTTCATTGTCGTCGCTCGCTGTCAAGAGAAGCGTGGTCTGATGCTTCTCTTCGGTGATGGTGGGTGCGCTCAGTGCTGGCTCAAACCAAGCGGCGGAGCCGGCATCCGAGGCTGGAGCTTTAGCCTTGTCGGAGGCCATCGGGTGAGAGCTTGGTAGAAGGGGTCACTAGATCTGGGGGATTTTTCTGGCGTAGGGAGAGAAGGGGATCTGGAGCAAGACGAAAGGAAGGCAAACAAGGCTTAGCGGAAGGTGTCATCCTTTTTGTCAACCAGGAACGGTTGCCGAGGCAGTCTGGGGAAGTGGAGACACTCACGTCCCATCAATCGCCGCGCGTCGTACAAGGCCGCAGGCGATTAGGGCCCGTGGCACTCCGCACTTTCCCTTTGGCTTCGCCAGAAGCCAAGTGCGAGCGTGCCTTGGGACCGGGGGCTCCTGTCGGCATTCTGGATACGGGGGTACCCAGACTTGCCTGCCTGTGGCCCATGGCGTGGCTCCATCACCGGCCTGGTACGGCCCAGCTTCAGCACCAATAACTCAAGACCCTCGCGAGGCGGACGACACGAAGACCTTCAAGGGTATCGGCCCCCACTGGCTGGCTCCCAAGGAGCGGAGACTTCTATGCAAGGTACACCTCGCGAGGTTCGGCTGACGTGAGCCCTGACGACCAAGGCCAGGCGGGCGTCAGGCGGCTACCAGCGGGCTCAGAGTATCAGTTTCCCCTTCAGTGCAAAGGAGGCAAGCAGTAGGCGCGGAGTCCCAAGGAATAAACCAAAGGTTTCCATTCTAGTGCAAGAAGACCAAGACCGCCAGGACGGCAGGTCGGAGGTCACCACTGAGCACACTTCAGTGTCACGACCAGAGGCTTTTGCAGGCGAAGACCACTTTAGTCAGGATAGGACGTACTTGTTGTCTCCCTTCAAATTTGGTCGTTGTGGGATCCCTTCTCGCCTACATTTGGGAAGAGGACCAAGGCCACTATAAATAGGACCTAGCCACCACCAAAGAGGGGGATCGAGTCCATTCCATGCTTACCACCTCACCAGATCTCTTGAGCCCAAGAACACGCCTCCTGAGGCTGTTCCCCACTATACTAGTTCTTCCTCAGCCCCTCGAGACAAATCCACCACAAAGCAGGAGTAGGGGTTTACACCGCAAGGTGGCCGAACCTGGGTAAACTGTCGTGTCTTCCTTTCCTTTCGAGATCGACGCGGTAGGCTATGAGATTAGCGAGTAGGCAGGCTGGGCAGGTTGAGATCTCCGCATGCACCCCAGTGTTCAAACCTCTCAAGGATTTGCGGAACCCGAAATCCGACAAACTTGACCACTAGACTAAGGATGATAAGGTGATGCAATTCTATGGTTAACATCATACTTAGCAAGAATTTTACAGAAAGCACCATCAATAAAGTGTGAACCACCATCAGTCATTAAATATCTAGGGACTCCAAACCTTGGGAAAATAACTTCCTTAAGCATTTTAATAGAGGTGTTGTGATCAACACTACTGGTTGGAATAGCTTCTACCAACTTAGTAACATAATCAACATCAACCAAAATATGTGTATACCCATTAGAGGAAGGAAAAGGTCCCATGAAATCAAATCCCCAAACATCAAATGGTTCAACAGCAAGTGAATATTTCATAGGCATTTCTTGACGCTTACCGATATTACCTATTCTTTAACATTCATCACAAGATGAGACTAAGGCATCCTTGAAGAGAGTAGGCTAACTAGATTGCAATACCTTATGAGCGGTTCTGTCTCCCGCGTGATGTTCTCCATAAGCCTCGGAGTGAATATTCCGTAGGATTTGTTCCTGTTCATGCTTAGGTACACAACGTCTAATAATACCATCTACTCCTTCTTTATAAAGATGTGGGTCATCCCAAAAGTAATGTCTTAAACCACAAAAGAAGTTTTTATTTTGTTGGTATGTAAAGCTAGGTGGTATGTATTTAGCTATAATATAATTAGCATAGTTAGCATACCAAGGTGTACTATTAGAAGCATTTATTGCAGCTAACTGTTCATCAGGAAAGCTATCATTAATAGGTTGTGGGTCAACAAGAATATTTTCAAGCCTAGACAAGTTATCAGTTACGGGGTTCTCTGCTCCTTTCCTATCAGTGATATGCAAATCAAATTCTTGTAGCAGAAGAACCCACCTAATGAGTCTAGGTTTAGCATCTTTCTTTTCCATAAGATATTTTATAGCAGCATGATCAGTGTGAACAATCACTTTGGAATCAACAATGTAAGACCTGAATTTATCACAAGCAAACACAACTGCCAAGAATTCCTTTTTAGTAGTAGCATAATTTCATTAAGCCCTGTCTAGAGTTTTACTAGCATAATGAATAACATTCAATTTCTTATCAACTCTTTGTCCTAGAACAGCACCAACAACATAATCACTAGCATCACACATAATCTGAAAAGACAAGTTCCGATCAGGTGGTTGAACAACAGGTGCAGTAATTAAGGATGTCCTTAGTGTTTCAAAGGCAATCATCATCAAACACAAAGGGAATATCCTTTTGCAAAAGATTTGTAAGAGTCCTAGAAATTTTAGAAAAGTCTTTGATAAACCTCCTATAGAAACCAACATGACCAAGGAAACTACGAATACCTTTGATATCTTTATGACATGGCATTTTCTCAATTGCATCAACCTTGGCTTTGTCCACCTCAATGCCTCTTTCAGAAATTTTATGGCCCAAAACAATACCTTCCTTAACCATAAAGTGGTACTTCTCCCAATTCAAGACAATATTTATTTGTTCACATCTCTGCAGAACTCGATCAAGATTGCTTAAACAATCATCAAAAGACATCCCATAAACAGAAAAGTCATCCATGAAAACCTCAACAATCTTTTCACAAAAATCAGAGAATATAGCAGTCATACATCTTTGAAAGGTAGCAGGTGCATTACATAAACCAAAAGGCATACGTCTATAAGCATAGGTTCCAAAAGGACAAGTAAAAGTGGACTTTTCTTGATCAGGTTGTGAAACAGGTATTTGTGAAAAAACAGAATATCCATCAAGGAAGCAAAAATGTGTATGCTTAGATAATCTTTCTAATATTTGATCAATAAAAGGCAGAGGGTAATTATCTTTTCTAATTGCTTTGTTTAATTTTCTATAGTCAATTACCATCCTATAGCCTATGACAATTCTTTGTGGAATAAGCTCATTCTTATCATTAGGAACAACAGTAATACCTCCCTTCTTAGGGACACAATGAACAAGACTTACCCATCTACTATCAGCTATAGGATAGATTATACCTGCTTCCAGAAGTTTCAATATTTCCGTTCTTACCACTTCTTTCATCTTCGGATTTAACCGACGTTAGTGATCAACAACGGGTTTAGCATCAGGTTCCATATTAATCTTGTGCTAACATAGAGTGGGACTAATGCCCTTAAGATCACCAGGAGTATATCCAATAGCAGCTCTGTGCTTCCTTAGAACTTTCAATAATCTTTCTTCTTCATGTTCTGAAAGGTTAGCGCTAACAGGATATATCTTTTTCTCATGAAGATAAGCATATTCAAAGTGTCTGGCAATTGTTTTAATTCAAACACAGGATCACCCTTAGGTGGAGGAGGACCTCCTAGAGTTTCAATAGGCAAATTGTGTTTAAGCAGAGGTTGTTGTTCGAAAAAGATTCTATCTATTTCATCTCTTTCATGCATATGCAAATCATTTTCATGGTCTAGTGAATATTACTCTAAAGGATCAGTAGGGGGTACGACAATAGAAGCAAGATCAATAATTTCATCCTTGCTAGGCAAATCTTTCTTATGAGGTTGTCTACTAAACTTGGAAAAATTAAATTCATGAGATTCATCAGCAAAGCTAACACCGACAATTTGTTTCTTACAATCTATTTTGGCATTAACGGTGTTCAAGAAAGGTCTACCAAAGATAATGGGACAAAAGTCATCTTTTGGGGAGCCAAGAAGAAGAAAATTAGTAGGGTATTTTATTTTCCCACACAAGACTTCAACATCTCTAAGAATCTCAATTGGTGATATAGTATCTCTATTGGCAAATTTAATAGTAACATCTATGTCTTCTATTTCAGCAGGTGCTATTTCATTCTTAATTTCTTCATATAAGGAAAAAGGAATAACACTATGTCACATAACCCATATAACAGTGATCTCCTATCTTGACCGAGACAACAGGCATGCCAACAACTGGTCTATGTTTATCCTTTTTATCGGGTCTGGCAATTCTGGAAGCTTCATCACAGAAGTAAATAACATGCCCATCAATATTATCGACCAAGAGATCTTTAATCATAACAACACTAGGTTCAACTCTGATTTGTTCAGCTAGTTTGGGTGTTCTAACATAACTTTTGTTAACCACAGTTGAAGCTTTAATATGTTCCTTCATCCTAACAAGGAAAGGTGGTTTTTCAATATAAGTAGTGGGAGCAACTGGATCAACATTGTAAATGATAGTTTCTTCTTTAGCTTTTACCGGTTCTTTAATTTCTTCTTTAATAGGTGGGTGATATTTAAACCACTTCTCCTTAGGGAGATCAACATGAGTAGCAAAAGATTCACAAAAGGAAGCTACTATCTCAGAGTGAAGTCCATATTTAGTGCTAAACTTTTGAAAAGCATCGGTATTCATAAAAGATTTAGCACAATCAAACTTAGGTTCAATACCTGACTCTTTACCTTCATCGAGTTCCCAATCTTCAGAGTTGCGTTTAATTCTTTCTAAAAGATCCCACCGGAATTCAATAGTCTTCTTCATAAAAGAACCAGTACAAGAAGTATCGAGCATGGATTGATCGTTACGAGAAAGCCGAGCATAAAAATTCTGAATAATAATTTCTCTTGAGAGCTCATGATTGGGGCATGAATACAACATTGACTTAAGCCTCCCCCAAGCTAGAGTGATACTTTCTTCTTCACAAGGCCAAAAATTATATATATAATTCCGATCAGGATGAACTAGATGCATAGGATAATTTTTTTGATGGAATTCCAATTTCAACCGATTCTAGTTCCAAGATCCAATATCATCACATAGCCTATACCATGTCAATGATTTTCCCTTCAAAGATAAAGGGAAAACCTTATTCTTAGCTTCATCTCCGGGTAAACCTGCAAGCTTAAACAATCCACAAATTTCATCCACATATATCAATGCATATCAGGATTTTCGGTTCCATCTCCTGCATAAGGATTAGCTAGCAGTTGTTCTACCATACCCGAAGGAATTTCATATTCAACATTTTTAGTGGGCGCAATAGGTTGAGGGGCAACCAATTGTGGTTCCAATCGAGGTGAAGATACCCTGAAGAAACCCCTCAAAGGATTGTTTTCCATAGTAGCAAGTAACAATAAATTTCAGCACATAGTAATAATGTTTCCTTACCAATTTCCACTTAGCAAAAGCGCTTCACTCCCCGGCAATGGCGCCAGAAAATAGCCTTGATGAACCACAAGTATATAGGGTCAATAGTAGCCTTTTCGATAAGTAAGAGTGTCGAACCCAACGAGGAGCAGAAGGAAATGACAGGTGGTTTTCAGTAAGGTAATGTCTGCAAGTGCTAAAATTATAAGTCGCGGAGTAGTTTGATAGCAAGATAATTTGTAACGAGCAAGTAACGATAGTAGTAAAAAAAGTGCAGCAAGGTAGCCCAATCCTCTTGAGGCAAAGGACTGGCCAAAACGGTCTCTTATGATAAGCAAAGCGTTCTTGAGGATACACGGGAATTTCATCTAGTCAGTTTCATCATGTTGGCTTAATTCGTGTTCGCTACTTTGATAATTTGGTATGTGGGTGGACCCGTGCTTAGGTGTTTTTCTTACTTGAACAAACCTCCTACTTATGGGTAACCCCCTCGCAAGCATTCACAAGTACGAGAAAAGTGTTAAGAATAAATTCTAACACTAGCATTCAACTTTTCGATCCAATCGGTCCCTTACGGAATAGCGCATGAATTAGGGTTTAAGCTTCTGTCACTCACGCAACCCATCATCTAATAACTACTCCACACTACATTCCCTTAGGCCCAAATATGGTGAAGTTTCATGTAGTCGACATTCACATGACACCACTAAGGGAATCACAACATACATATCATACTGAACACATATCAAGTTCATATGATTACTTGCAACAAGATTTGTCCCGTGACCTCAAGAAAAAAGTAACTGCTCACAAATGATAATCATGCTCAAGATCAGAGGGGTGTTAAATAGCATAATGGATCTGAACATATAATCTTCCACCAAATAAACCATATAGTAATCAACTACAAGATGTAATCAACACTATTAGTCACCCACAAGCACCAATCTATAGTTCCGTTACAAAGATTGAACACAAGAGATGAACTAGGGTTTGAGTGGACACTACAAAAAAAGTACACTTCCGTGATGATACGTGTTTGTCACAGTAGGTCGCGTTTTTTGTCATGCATGTACATCCATGACAAATTTATGACAGAATCAAGATAGTCATACCTGTGCTGCCGCAGAAGTGTTCCATGACATTACCAAAATTATCATCACGGAAGTGTCCACTTCCATGATGATAAATCACGCGTCACAGAAGTGCTTTCGTCAAGGATGACCGACACGTGGCATCCACCGTAACGGAACGCCGTTAAGCTATCGGGTCGGATTTTGGATCCAATAACCCGTTAACAGCCACGACCAATGCCGATTCTCCATGTGTAAAATTATCATTGGCTGACGGATCCACGTGTCAGCTCCGCGTTGGCACAGGTGTCACTCATCCAACGGTCGAGATGGGCCTATGATATGTTGACACGTGGACTGGCCCAAAAGTGGCCCACAAAGTTTAAATGGGCCGGCCCAACCGAAGGCCCATAAGATTTAGCAGACCATAATGTGCCGGCCCAGCTAAAGGCCCACAAAATTTAGCGGACCATAATGGGCTGGCCCAGCTAAAGGCCCACAAGATTTTGCGGACCACAACGGGCCGGCCCAGCTAAAGGCCCACAAGATTCTGCAGACCATAATGGGCCGGCCTAGCTAAAATCCGAACATTCTCTGTCAAATCGGCCCATCAACGGCTTGGTCTAAACTTGTCATCAATGCGGCCCATGGTCACTTCTGGCCCGTTAACAGTCCGCTAAGTAATTGGGCCGAATTACGGCCCGGTGTATTTCCTGCCTGTTAAAGGTCCGACTTCATTTGGGCCCATTTACAGGCCATCAAAACTTTCGGCCCATAAACGACCGTGAAGGATTTGGGTCATATTCGGCGATGTCTGTCATTCGGCCTGTTTGAGGCCCACTATAAATTTGGGCCACTTTCGGCCTGTTGTCATTTTCGGCCCGTTAATGCTGGACGTAAACCATGGGCCATATGTGGCCCAACGTCATATTGGCCCCACTAACGGCCCATATAAAAATGACGATAATCTAGCCTGACCAAAGTTCCGGCCTGTTAAAGGCCCGTGTATTAGGTCGGCGCATTTACGGCCCGTCCGAATTTCGGCCTGTCAAATATCCGCATCGTAAATGGGCCACCATTTCGGCCTGCTAAGTCCAGTGGGTTATTTGGCATAATCAGGGCCCAATCTCACTTTCGGTCTATTAAAGGCCCATGTTTTTTATGGGCTCGTTACACCTGTAAACGGCCTACTTTTACTGAGGGCCCAAATTATGTTTAGGTCTGTTAAAGGCCCACTATGGGCACAGGCTTACCAGAAAAGTTTGAAAGCTTATGCTAATTTAAGCCCAGATATTTTTAGTGGGCTACATGCCAATTTCGGCCCATAATCGTTTTTAGCCCAATTGGAATGGGCCCGACGAATGTTGGCATGTTGGGCTCCTACGAAGCTTTCGTCCGAATACATTACTAAGATAAACCTACACTATACAAAAATAGCGTCATAATTACTGCAGCCTGTGGCAGCATCATAAATGTTGTATCACAACAAAATAAATTCCAATCATACAACAAAAGGCCTGTTGTCATAAAGTTTACAGTCCTTCCAGATAAAAGCACCATCAGATGTATAGAAGCACAGATCATTTGACCTGAGTGCTAATGTTTCAGGCTGTAGAATCTGATGGAGAAGCACGATCTCCACCTTTTTTCTGCCATTGCTCTTCAACAATGAAGCGAATGTCTGATAGTCTGGTTTCAAAACCATTCATATCTTGATGGCATTTCTCAACCACTATTCTTGTTTCCGAAACAACGTCCATTAGGGATTGGACTTGTGTCTGGAGCACAGATATATCACTCTGTCTAGCAGGAAGATTTTGTTCAGTAGGTGATTTGGACGAGGTTACCTTGACAACCAACCCAGAATTACGCAGGAAGGTGCTTTTTGCACTGTTAGTGGAGAGATACTGACGCACTGCAGCAAGAGGTGACATTGTGCCTGTAGTAGCCTCGACACCTTCAGGTGGTTGTGGTTGTTCAATCATTTGTTCCATAGCTTCCTGAAAGTTTGAACTTGTAGATTAGTGTACCAGTGAGTTACTAATGAGACAAAAACAAACAAAGTAGGTTAAACGTTTATAGATAACTTATTTTGGTGAACTACTGTAATACATTAGCATGTATTGTAGTGCCACATAATAAAATCACTTTCGGAACACATGTCCATGTAGCATGCCTACTGTATTGTCTATTTCCTCACATTCGTTGACATCTAAGGATAAAGAGACATGGTTTAAAGTAGGATGAACATAGTATGACATCATTCATATCATGGGCAAACAGATATAAAACAAACATGCTATTTTATCATTGTGTGCGCACGTGAACATAACAACTAGATTACAGATCAAGACCAAAAGAATATCCTTCATCTCTTTTAAACCATGTAAGGTGAAATGATACATTAAGACAACTGTGTATAAAAGTGAACAGAGTAACTGACATTGGCTGCAAACCAAGTAGTTAAATGAACACATCACAGTACCAATCAGTTCAAGGCAGGAGGAGTAAGGACTTACAACAGCGGCTTGAACTGGTGTGCTCATGCCCTGCATCTTGCTGGTGTGGCAATCCTTGAAGATTTGCACTGCATTCGGTTCAGGTTCTTTTTGGTCCGCACGGGCTTTCCGCTGTATTTGGAACAAGTCAATATAGATACGATAATATGGCACAAAAAAAGAAGGAAGTAGCAGCTATTTACAAGAGCCTCGCAGTGTGCAATATAGCTACGAGATCCTATTGTCTTTTGGAATTTCACTTTAGAACGGTTGGTTTTGTTCTTCAAATAGTTAGCCTAGAAGAAGATACACTTGTAAGGCACATACATAAATACAAGTTCAATATGTGGTATGATCAAATACATATAGCCTACCTGATACTTTGGATCAGACCAGTGTTTAACGAGGGTTGTCCAGTCTTCATCTGTAATATATTCCACTGGAGATGTTTGGGTGATTTCATTGTTAGCCTTGCCTTCAAAGTGAGATTTTCTAAGGTGGTACCGATACTGTCGCAGAGCAGACTGAAAAACATGAGTGCATGCTTGTTTAGTTGCATCATCTTTTCGATCCAACTTGAACCTCATCTGTTGAAAAAAGAATGTGAGTCTTATTAGGAGGAAGCTAGAAAGTATGGGACAGAGCAAGACGATATTACTAATTGCGATGAATAACATTACTTACGGATAAATGGTCAAGGAAGGTGTTAAACTGGGTATTGTCTTTCTCATTCCTGTACTAGATCCACGTTGGGAGGATACTCGCATGACACCTAACGGCAACGGCTGCCTCTGATACTAACTTGGCTGAATCTGTAGCATCATGTGGCCTTTTTAAACCTGCCTCAAAATGGATCTCCATTCTTCCTCCTTTAGATTTTGTTAATCTGTCAAGCATTATCCCTGATGTCTGTTTCCACTTGCGCCGTGGTGCTAGTTCAACAATGAATATGGAAAGAGTTAGTGTACATCAAACTGTGAGAGTACATATAAAGGAGCATGCAACTGCAACTTGACTCGGTCAGGTACCGTCTTGGTGTTGATGCTCATGAGGTTCATCTGATCTTCCCAAGTCCTGTTGTGTCAGCAGTGCTTCAGAAGTAGTGTTAGGTGTGAAGGCAGCTTGGGAACTGGCCAGTTCCTGAGCAAATGAACGAGTAACTGGTTGAGATGCTGGTACAGTTGAAGCGGATGCTGCAGCTGGTGGAGCAGGTGATACTGTGTTTGTAGATTTAGCCGGTGGACTTGGACCTTCTACTACACTATAAGTACCAGCAGAATCTCGACGGCAGAGCCTTTTCTGTTTCACCCGACAAGTAACAGCACTCCCTACTATATTATTTTCCTTGCTCTTTTTTGACTTTGCCATGTCAAACTGTACCCACAACACAAAAGAATAAAATCACTCTTCAGAACTCATTGATGCATGATACAGACAAGCAATACTTTGACGTAAGACAACCGTATGAGGATGGAATATGTAAGAATAACAGGACGGCATGACATATTCATAGCTACGATGTGCAAACTAAGCAGAAGGATTTTCAAGAAAATAGAAGTAATGCAAGCTAGACACCATATGAAAGATGCAACCAATATTACTCTGCCAAGTTAAAAGTGTCTTGTCATAAGTGGCAATTCGAAAAATTAGAAGCAGTACAACGTAGAAATCAATGCAAGATGCAACCACTATCAAACTGCCATGTTAAAAGCGTCCAATCATGAGTTACTGATGCGGGATACACAACAACAGTACTTTGATGTAAGAACATGGTATGATAGATAGATGCAGTGTATTCTAGACACAGAAAGCCATGTCATATGCACATGTATAACGTATAAACTCAGCAGGTGCAATTTAATCAAAATAGAAGAAATACAGGCTAGACAACATATGCAACATGAAACCAATTATCACACTGTCAACTTAGAGCAAGCACCTGCGATGGTGGAGTGCGGGAGATGAACTCATCATGTAGACTTGGGACTTCAACTTCATTAGCAGTAGCAGTGGCAAATCTAGAGAGTCCCTGTTTGCGTCGGTGCGGAGTACCACCAACATCCCCTAACTTACTCTTTTCCTTCCTATTTTCTGATATTGCCTTATGAAGTCAAAACCACAAGAAGATGAATAAAATTAGCTCTGCATAACTGGTTGATGCATGATACAGACGAACACTACTTTGATGTAAGGCAAGCGCAGGAGGATGGAATATATACAAAAAAAAGACTGCCTTTCATATTCACACGTACGATAGGAGGATGGAATATGTATGAAAAAACAGTAAGCGGAAGGCATTTCAACAAAATTAGAAGAAATGAAAGCTAGGCACCATATGAACATGCAACCAATATCACTCTATCAGGTAAAAAGTGTCTTGTCGTAAGTGCCATTTCGAGAAATTAGAAGCAGTACAAGCTAGAAGACAATGCAAGATGCAACCTACATCACAGTCCCAAGTTAAATGTGTCTTATGGGTAAGTGATCGTTGCAGGTATAAGTTGTAAGCTACGCAGATGCAATTCACATAATCAGAAGCAATACAAACTAGACATCATACGGAAAACGCAACCACGTATAATAGTTCCAAGTAAGAGCAAGCACCTGTGATGGTGGAGTAGGGGAGATGTGCTCATCGTGTACACGTATGTTCTAGAAACAGGAACATGTGTCATATTCACAGGCATTATGTGTAAAGTAAGCAGATGCAATTCAAGTTAGAAGCAATACAAGCTAGACATCATACGCAACATGCAACCACATATAATAGTGTCAAGTTAGAGCAAGCACCTGCGATGGTGGAGTAGGGGAGATGTGCTCATCATCTACACAACTACGTTGACTGTCCAGCCTTGTGTTGTCTTGCGAATCTTGTTGGGAGGATGGCAGAGTAGAATCTATAGAGATCCCCTGTTTGAGTTGCTCCGAAGGACCACCATCATCCAATGCCTTGCCAATTTCCTTCAGCTTTATTGATTTTGCATTGTGAGGTCATACCGACAAGAAAAAGGAATATCATTCGCTCTTCAGAACTCATTCATGCATGATACTGACAAACACTACTCTGATGAAAGGCGAAGTCATGATACGAGGATGGAATATGTACGAAAAAATGGACGGCTTGACATATTCACACCTATGATGTGGTAACTAAGCAGAAGGCACTTCAACAAATTAGAAACACTGCAAGACACCATATGGAAGGTGTAATCAATATCACTCTGCCAAGTTAAAACTGTCTCATCATAGGTGGCGTTCATCAAACTAGAAGCAATACATGCTAGAAATCATATTCAAGACGCAAACCAATATCACACTGCCAACTTAAAGGTGTCCCATCATAAGTGACTGATGCAGGATACACAAGAAGAGTAGTTTCATGTAAGAACATGGTGTGATAGACAGATATAGTATGTACCAAAACAGGAAAGCGTGTCATATTCACATGTATCATGTGTAAGCTAAGCAGATGCAGTTTACACTAATTAGGAGCAATACGAGCTAGACACCATATGCAACATGCAACCAGATATCACACTGCCAAGTTAGAGCAAGCACCTTGGATGGTGGAGTAGGGGAGCGGAGACTTGGACCATGTAATGCACTATCAGTACAGGGAGAATCGGTACAGATGCTCCGTTTACGTTACTGCAGAGGACCACCATCATCGCCTTCCTTACTCTTTTCCTTCCTCTTTCTTGATTTTGCCTTGTCAAGTCAAACCCACAAGAAAAAGGAATAAAATTTGCTCTTCATAACTTATTGATGCATGATAGTGACGAACACTACTTTCATGTAAGGCAGCCGCATGATAGGAGGATGGAATATGTATGAAAAACAGGACGGCGTGACATATTGACATGTATGATGTATAAAGTGTAAACTAAGCACAAGGTGCTTGAACTTGTTAGATCGATGCAAGCTAGAAACCATATGAAAGATGAAACCAATATCACTCTGCCAAATTAAAAGGGTGCCCTAACAAATGTATTTGACCAAATTAGAAACAATACATGGCAACAGGCTAGAAATAATATGCAATATGCAACGAATAAAGGTGACTCATCGTAAGTAATTGATGCAGGATACAGAAGAGAGGTAGTTTCATGTAAGAACAAGGTTAACGCATAGATGTAGTGTGTACCAAAAATAGGAAGGCATGTCATATTCACAGGTATAGTGTGTAAACTAAGCAGATGCAATTTACCCTAATTAGAAGCATTACAAGCTAGACACCGTATGCAACATGCAACCACATATCACACTGCGAAGTTGGAGCAAGCACCTGTGATGGTGGTGTAGGGGAAGTGCTGTCTTCAGGTACAGAGCAACATTCAATATCTTCATTTAGGCTTGCTGTTTCTTGAGAATCATGTGGAGAGGATGAAATTGCATTCTTTATAAGAGTATTGCATCTCATATTAACCCACGCGCGTGACTGTCTCATCATAAGCGATAGACGCAGGATACACAAGAACAGTAGTTTGATGTAAGAACATGGTGTGATAGGCAGATGTAGTATGTACCAAAAACAGGAAGGCGTGTCATATTCACATGTATAATGTGTAAGCTAAGGAGATGCAATTTAACAAATTAGGAGCATTGATGAGGGATACACAAGAGAAGTAGTTTGATGTAAGAACATGGTTAATAGAAAGAAGTAGTATGTACCAAAAACAAGAAGGCATGTCATATTCACGGGTATAATGTGTTAACTAAGCAGATGCAATTTACCCTAATTAGAAGCATTACAAGGTAGACACCATATGCAACATGCAACCACATATCACACTGCCAAGTAAGAGCAAGCACCTGCGACGGTGGTGTGGGGGAATTGCGGTGATCAACTAGAGAGCTACGTTGACTATCTTCATTTAGCCTTGCTGTTTCTTGAGAATCATGTGGGGAGGATGACACTACATTCTTTAAACGAGTAGGGTGTCTCACAGTAACCCACCCGGGTGACTGTCTCATCATAAGTGATTGACGAGGTATACAAAAGAGCATTAGTTTGATGTGCGAACATGGTTAATAGACATATGTAGTATGTATCAAAAACAGGAAGGCATGTCATTATCAAAGGTATAATGTGTAAAGTAAGCAGATGCAATTTAACCAAATTGGAAGCAATACAAGCTAGACACCATATGCAACATGCAACCACATTTGACAGCGCAAAGTTAAAGCAAGCACCTGGGATGGTTGTGTGTGGCAATTGAGATCATCAACTGCAGAGCTACTTTTACTGTCTCCAACTGCTGACCCTTCACCCATTAGAGCATTGAAACGCTTACTGCTTATCTTTGAATTACAATGGAGTGACTTCTGTCTTTTCTTTTCTACATTCATCAACACTGCGTCAGAGTCTGAAATACCCATGCATAAAAAAAACAATAGTGTGAGTATGGGTGAAGTGTGTGCACAATTAGTACAGTGTAAAGGTAGCAGATAGCAGGTCGGTGAGAAATAAATGACGGGAGACATATGATAGCTCTACAACATGCATGGCACACTCAATTACTACAGGATTCTATAAAAATAACAGTCGACTGAAAGCAAATAGGTCAGTCCATTTTTTCTGCACCGTTCGATGTACAAAGAACGGGGAGATCGCCTTCATCTACCTCCAGCCAGTCAGTGTTGACGATCTTCCTCGAAATGCCAGCGACCATCGGCCCTGTATTCCTCCCCTGCCTGCGCCCTCCCCTTGACCTCACTGCACCGCCGTGCTTGGCACCGCCCCCGGCCATCCATTCAAGCCCCGCCGACCTCCAGATCGGGCGCAAGCAGCTCCTGCACCCCACACCCCTATGATAGACACCGATGTGCCGCTTCCCCGGGGAACATGCGGACTAGGTGCTTCGCGCGCCTAAGTGGGTGCTGCTTCTTTTAATTGCGGTTCGACTGACCCTGAATTGAAATCCAGGCGGGCTATTGACCTCTAGCAAAGGTGAAATAGTAAAAGGGAGGAAACCTTGTGCATTTAGTATCACGAAGAAGATGCAATAAGAAGCGCTCAACTAGTTTATTTCGTGGGATGAATACGGTGTGAGCGGAGACGTAAGATTTGCACGAATAAGGGAAGAGGAGTACCTCTTTCTGATGGCAGTGCTGTGTCCTCCTTCTATTTTTCCGATGATCTTGTTGTTCGCCAGAAACCAGAAGTTGTGGAGGACGGTGCAGCCTTGGGCGAACCCATGGCCAAGTTGTTGAGTGTGGTGCAGTGGCCGTCTGTCGGCGGCGGGGAAGCAGATCCGAGGCGGCGAACGACGGCGTAGCGGGAACAACTCCGGTGTGGTGGACGGTTGCGACAGTGGATCCGCAGCAGTGATGCGCAGGACGGCGTGGTCGGAGTGGTTCTGGTACGGCGCACGTCGGCATCGGCGTCGTGGAGGCAGCTCTGCCTCAGCTTCAACTGCTAAGTCCTTGAGGGCGTTGCAGTTGTAGTTCCGTTGGACGGCGATGTCAGGGTACCGGCTCCGGCGTGATGGAGGAGGGCGGCGGTGGATTGGCCGCTATGGGGTGGAGGACGGAGGAGGTTGGGGTTTCGCGGCTGGTGGAGAGGGCGTTTTCGCGCCCACGGAGTATGAATGCGGAAACGGAGGGAGGCGGGGAACTAAGGGGGAACCATGTTTCGGTTTGAGACGCGCTTGTTTGAAATTTGGGGAAAGTTACAAACTTTGCCCCCATCTAAAATTTCGGACATATTGCGGGTTGGGGGTAGGACAGTCATGTCAGGTGTCCCAAATGTGGGCGGGATAGATTTCGGCCGAGCGCATGGGTGTTTAGGTGCCCACGGCGTATGAATGCTTCTCGGGGGCGGTTGAGACTGGCGTCTTGGTGAAGTTACAAACCTACCCCAGTTTAGACCTTTGGACATCGGGCCGATAGGCTACACGGTCCAGAGTCAGGACAGTAATTTCCTACCACCAAAACATTAGTCTCGCGCGGTTTCGGGTGACCAGAGGCCTATTTGGCGCTTCGTTCAATATTTCGGAGCAGAAGCATTAACGTTTTCGGTTCTCTTGAATTGAACTTTCAGGATTTGTCAAACTTCACAAATCTTTACTCTTGAAAATCCTAAAGCTACGATTATTTTGGAATGGAGGGGGTACATTTTAATATACATTGTACACGAGTATATATTAAAAAATATGCAACTTACCTCACTTCATGAATGGTTCCAGGTATAATCTCCTTGGTTGCAAAAAAAAGTTAGATATGCGTATGAATATATATACCATGTTCTAACTCACAACAAAGATTGATGCCCCCTTTTACATCTGATTTACAAATGCCATTATCTCGGGTTCAAATAGATGAATGCACTTCCTATGAATTCGAATCTTCGAAACCCCCTTTATGTTGAATTCGACATGTATTTTATTTCGTAGCTAGCAATTTGGAATGTATCCATGCAAGTGACAAATGTATAAAGTGCTTCACACTAACAACATGGAGTGCACTAATTAATGTTTATATATGAATTGCAAAAGCATCCATTGCCTGTATTTCAAACCGCTCTCACTCTATGGATCGATAAATATGAAATAAACACATGCACATGCTAGAATTCAATAGAGTATGGGTGTCTAATAGAGCAATTTTCGTCCATACGCAATTTTGTAAAATTCATGATCTCATCCAAAAACAATAATGCCATTTATATTTTAATTTAATGCGTAGAACCGCCTTTTACACGTAGATATCTCTCTATCTAACGCATAAGTGCACACACTTTATATGCATCGGCATTTCTCTTTCGCACATGCTCACAATCTCTCTCAGGGTGTCGGGGTGTCTCACGCACATGCTCTCTCTGTTTCTCTATCTCTCTTTCTGACTACTATGTACCACTCTTTTCAATAATCTCAGTTGGAAAGCACTATTTCTCTCACATGCATATATACACATGCACGGTCTCTACTAGCCCTCTATACGCACATATATGTGCCTATGTGTCTCCCGCACGCACATTATCTTTAGGCCTCTCTCGCACACATTGCCCCCCCCCCCCCCCGACACACCTCTCTAATAGTAGTTGGCAGATATGATTTCATCATATCATTCAGTAGGATATCCCTGGCTGTTAGGCTGGATGGTAATACGAGGCAAAGTTTTACCCTAGTTCGGATCAGACCCTTGCAGTTGAAGAAAGAACCTACTCCTGGTACTGCATATTAGTGTTAGGGGTGTGTACAAAGTACACGTGAATACTAGGCGTTGTGCGTGTGTGTATACTATCGACGGACTAGCCCCCAAGCTTGTATAACATACTAAGGGCCTAGGGTTACAAATCATATATAGTCGGCTTATCACCAGTGGGGATAGAGTCCTCCGCCACTCTGGTAGCTTCGTGTTGTACGCCGAGTCCTCCACATGGGTCTTCGTATAACACGTCTTGGTCCAACCTATATGTGGCGCAGGATGGAGCCGACCCATGAGTGTTCATGTTGACCCACCACAACTAGAAATGATGTGCCCACCACACCACACACGCAATTGGCCACTAAGAAAATAAGCATATACAATAGTATAACGGTATCTAGCTCACGATACGTCTCCGTATTTTGTTGATGACACTGACGGACTTTGCATTTGATGCGTGCTCCGTATTTTGTTGACGACACTTACGGTCATTGTATTTGAAGCGAAAGCATGATATGGTCACTGGACTTCAGAATAAGCTCATCACGGTCACCACATACATTTTTTCCTGCTAACCAACATGTGGTTGGATGGTTAGAGGACAGTGGTTTCTCGAGCCCACCAAGGTTAAAGTCCCGGTGCTCGCATTTATCTTGTGTTAATTTCAGTATTTTCCGGCGATGTACGTTCAGTGGGAGGAGACGTTCCACTCGACTACGAGGCACCTATGGTGACTTCATAAAATCTCAAGATCATATATTCTAGCCCACTCTCTCGAAGGTGCGGCGGCGGACCGGCGGTGGGGAGTGGTTTCAGGGAGGGCGGGCCGGCCGCGGGCGGCGGGGGTGGGCGGTTCGGCCGGTGGTGGCTGGCGGCTCGGGGGGGGGGGGGGGGAGTTTGATGATAAACTTGAGGCCCTTGATTTCGTATCCAACGGCTGGAAAAATCTAATGACGATAGATGAAAAAGTCAGTCGACTGACGTGTAGCCTCACCCCGCGCGTACACATGCACGTACGCAAGACACGCACGCATGTAGGCGTGCAACACTAACATGTACACATAACGTACACACGCACGCATGCTTGCATGCAACACTGACATGTACACATGCACTCACGAACACACGCACGTACGCACCAATGCATGCAACACTAAAACGCACCCTTGCACGCACGCAACACTCGCACGCCTGCATGCACACAACACACGACGCAAGACACACGATTAACTACATGAAAAAGATGACGTCACACTCAATGAACAATCATCGGTTTATGAAATGCCCGCTTCTGACCGGCCTGGCTCACCAAAGGTTCCTCTGCTGTGCGCTGCCTGCATTGGGTCACTGACATGCAGGCCATGCACCCAAAGAGCCCACACGTCAGTGGAAGAACGGTGCGGTGTCCTAGGTCAGAGTCGAGGGCGCCACTCACGGCACGCCCGGCTGAACACGCCTCCGTGCCGCATTCAAACGCCTCCATGAAACCCGCCTGTGTGGAAGCCAAGAAACCCACTCTAGACACACGTCCGTTCATGACCGGGCCGGCGTTAAACGCAATGCTGGCCGAGCTCCTCCCGTCCGCCGTCTATTTAATCTCCTATTTAAACGAGGCCAAACGCCGGCCAAGAATCGCACACCTCCACCGCTCCCCTATCTCCTCCACCATTTTGTCCACTCTTACAATGGCTTACGAAGAGTAGTTATTCTGCATCCAAGCCGGCTGGGTAGCCCGCCGGATACGAGCTATGCAGCTCGCTGATCCACCTCCCTCCCCTCGCCCGATGGAGCCAGTTGCCGCCCCAAGCCGGCACGCGGTTCAGTAACTCGCCGCTCCAGGCCAGCTCGACGAGGAGCGGCGCACGGGCATCGTTTGCTGCCGTCCACGCCGCCGCCTCGTACCGCGTCTCTCGTTTATGTGGCCGAGACTCCCATGCCGGCGGCCGGGCCATGTAAGCAGCGACAGAAGCCGGGTGCACGGAGAGCGATGAGTCGGTGGCCAGCGCTTCCGCGTCCTCCGCTATCATCGAGGAGAAGTAGAACATGGGAGGCCACTGCCGCTTGGGTCCCATGAAGGCCACCGCGGAGGCGACGCCGGCGTACACAGCAGGTGTCTTGCCGAATCCTTTTGTTGCGAGGACCTTCGTCGACCCCGCATGGGCTCCACAGAAGAGGTCAATGTTAGGATGAACTCGAGCCGGTGCCGGCCATGGCAAAGTAGTGGCCGGTGATGAACTCGAACCGGTGCCGGCCACCATCATCTTCGGCACCAGCGAATGATATCAGTTGGGCAGTGGGGAAGCGAGCCGTCCTTTGCGCTGAAGCATATACCTCCGGGGCTCCCGGTAGTCCGATGTTCGTGCTGCCGGACATGAGGAACACAAATCGATCGGCGGGCGACCATTTAGGCCAGGTATTATATACCTGTGTTGTCCAGAACTAGCACCGCGTAGTTCATTTGAATGTAATGAAATCCGTCATGTTTGTGTGAAAATCCGGTATTTTATATGATTTCCGTCGTTGTTTATATGAAATATCAGTTTGTCTACGTGTTTGCGTGAATTTCGTCTGGTTGGTTGAGTTGCTGACATAATGTGTGCGGCTACGGTTGGATGGCATAATTTGCGGGTCGCCGGTCGGTCTGCGGGCAGCTCGGGCAGCGTTGTGGGACAAAAAAACACAGCTCGTGCGAGCTCGTCTCCAACGTGCGCGCTGGAGGATGCATGACAGCATGAGCACCCGATCCGTTCCTCATTCATCGGTGGCAAAGGCACCGGTGGACAAAAGGGTCGCCAATATTTTGGCTACCCCGGGCAAGATCCAAACAGCCCTTCCCAACAGATTCAAATCCCTCGTTCGCTGTGGAATTTTGCCATGTGTTGTTTTCATGGACTAGCAAGATGCCCGTGCATTGCACGGAACATCAAGATGCATTTTTTTACAAACTCCCGCATGCATGAAAGGGATAATTAATGTCCTCCTTTGCTAGTACCACGAGGCAAACACCATTAATATTGCATCGATTAGTGTTAGTGGCCTTGTATATCTGCAAATTGTAATTTTGATAGTGGCCCCTTGTATATAAAAATGGAGGGAGAAATATGAGAGATAAGGTGAGGAGGAGTGGGGCGTGATGCCGTGGTGGTGACTGGTGGTCGGACTGGGCGGAGGCATGGGGATGGATGGCACATTATGTCTAGGTTTGTATCTCTCTCACACACACCCACGTAGAGAAGAGGTGCACGCACGGCGCACGTACTCCCGTCTCTTTCCCAACCACACCCGCGCGGGTACACGGTGGAGCTCATTTCTGTACGAAAAAGGCAGCCCACGTGGTAATTTGGCACGTGTACTGGTTGTCCACTTGGTGAAGGGAGGGTCATTTACCACGGGTGGACAAACAAATTGCGACTTGACGCATTATGTTAAATTAAAAAAAGAGGCAAACCATGTGGGGCCTACCTTAGAGGCAAGGCTCTATACACTTGAGTACTTTTGATGTGTCCCGTCAACTCACAAAACGAGGAGAAACTTGCTTAGTACGCTGTCTCCCCTGCCCACGGGCGCGGTGGCTCGCAGGGTGAGGTGAAGCTAGAGTACTATTGTATGCCTTTACGCCCGCTCCCTCGCCCACGCGCGCGGTGGCTCGCAGCACGAGGAGAAAATTTTACTACTCCCTCCGTTTACTCCTCGTCCCTACTACGTACTTTGGTTAGTACTCCCTCTATTTACTTATACAAGGCCACTATAAAAAATACATTTTGCATCAATACAAGGCCACAAATAGTAATCGAGACAAAAGTTACTACTCCCTCCTTTCCAGTTTATGGCTCAATTTCAAAATCTCTCCAACCAAGGTAGACAGTGAGTGGTCGAATTAATTTCGTAGTTTGCACAGTACACTCGTTTTTCTCAAGAAGTTATGTTTACCGAGGCATTAATTAGAACGAATGCATGAATGACCACTAAATTTCCATGAACTTGTACATGCATTGGTTAGTTTCCTCTTGACACTGCTTGCGTCGGGTGATCTAACGCACCTCGAAATCCAACATGTAATGGTACTACTACTAGTATAGTACTAGAATTGAGACTTGTCAAACGGAAAAATGAATGTTTTTTAGATGAGCCCTATAAACCCTAGTGGGTACGTACTCCGTAAAAATAGATTTTTCCAAAACTAAGTCGCTCCCTTTCATGAATTCTATAGTATAGTCCTCCGTCGACGCTCCCTTTCATGAATTCTGTACTTCCTGTCACCGACATGTGGGACATATAGCAACCGGGTCGACGTGTCAAGCACCAAATAACAGTGCAGAACAACACGGGGGACGCTCCTCGTCGAGCTGGCCCTATAGAGAGCGCTCGTCGCCAAATTATGCATATAGTACTATTAAAAAAGCTAGTAAGTGCTTAATTGGGGTGCTAAATTCTATTAAAGAAATACTAGTACTAGTATGTACATACTGAAGAGTTAAAGTAACGAGAAGAAACATAACATAGTTCTGCTGGGGGCTCAGCACAACACACCCCTCAAACTAAACTAAGCACACATGAAATTAAACTATGCAACTAATCCGGTAGACACGACATTTAGAAGCTTAGAACCGCCATGAGCAACGACACTGCCACCTTACTCGGAGTCCTCGTCCACGTCCTCGACTTCGTCCTTGTCCCTCTTCCTCTTGGCCAATACTTCTTTGCTTAAACCGCCAACTTGGCTGTTGCTCTTCATCCAACCCTTGTAGATATTAAAACAAAGGTAGCCATCGATTGCAGCATAGTGGATGTGGTCTATATCTAGTACATTCCGCTGCCATGCATGACGATGAAACGTGTAATGAGGTTTCTCCAGTTTGCGGTACGAAGGATGAACCATGGCTCCTGCCAGGGTCAGCATTGAGGGCTGACGAGAGGGCACCAGCCGATTCTTCTGGAGGTCAAAGAGGTTGCCTACAACGAGGCCTATCCGGCGCAGGACTTCTTTGTCATTCTTAAAGTCTACAGTAACGAATTTGACTGTTTTGTCCTCGAGGAAGTTCTTAAAATCCTAACACTCAACGTCGGCATGGCATATGTGGTAGACCAAGCAAACGTTATGTACGCAAACCTGGATCACGGCGGGCTTCTTCCTCTCTTCGTCCTTTAGATCCTTCTCTCGTCCCACGACTGTGGTGTACTCAACATCTAGCCCAGCGACCCACTCATCATGTGAGTTTTCGAACATGCATCTGAAGCGAGAAAGGCATCCTTTCACCGTCGCGGAAGTATGGGTGTAGATGACGTCGAACTCATTGCCGGTGATGGTTCTAACCTTGTACTCATCGCCGATTGGGGAGATTTGGGACGCCATGGATTTGGGAGGAGAGTTAGGATTAGTGGAACTGCCGTAATGTGAATGGACGGGACGACTAGGAGCGAACCGCCGTAGTATTAAAGGAAGTGCGGGAAAGAGTAGGAGCGAACTGCCAGCGTGCGAACGTCAGGGTAGTGGCTTTCCATTCTCCCATGATACGGGCTTCTGAGAGCCCTTGGAACTGAGATCGAACGGTTGCATGGCATGATTCTAGACCTATGGGTGAATATCCTATCCTGAAGGGTTATTCTTAAAATTTTCAGCAACTTAGCATGCGACCGTTTGATCTCAGATCCAAGGGCTGCCAGCAGCCCGTATCATGGTCGCGCCTACCATGACCGTCGCGTCGCTCGCGTGGTCGCGCCCTTGGAGATTTAACACGGTGCGTTAGGTTATCTGATGTTGGCATGTCATACATAGTCATCACTTAGTCACTCATACTACAACAAGGTTGGCTATAAGGTTGGCTATAAGTGTATTTTTTTACTCCTCTCTATCTCTTTCTTCGTACTCCCTCCGTCCCATAATATAAGAACGTTTTTGACACTAGCTAGTGTAGTGTCAAAAATGTTCTTATATAATGGGACACAGGGAGTACTAGTATTTATTGCATTTGCCAAGGAGTGACCTCTTCCAATGAAATGGTGTTGCTAAGTTTGCTTCATTTAATTAGCTATAGACTCAAAATTGTCTTTTCACCTAGGTACACGCGCTTAGCACCATTTCTTCCTTTGGTCACCAAACTAGTCTCTCTCTCTTCTTGATTAACTTGCCACATCAGACTTTATGCCTATGTGGCAAGCTTAAGCACCTATAGGAGCAAAGAAGTACAATAGTGCTCTTTACATGGCATTTTTGCATATGTGGAGGAAAGAGAGGCAAGGAAAAAGTGGAGAAGTGGGCTCTCATGCAAGAGCCAGCCTCTACTACTACATGGTGGAGCATTGGGAGAGGCACCTGTATGGAGGTGGTCAGGAATCAGGAGACTCACGCCGGTCGTAGCGCCGTAGTTAAAATGATAATGGCAAGTCAAATCACGGGGCCCCACCTGTCCAGCAGTAACTCGCTGTCAAATCACACAGCCCTACGTTTGCAGCAGCCTACTCCCTCGTCTTCTCGCGTCTCTGTCGAACCGACTAGGCGGAATTGCCCCACCTACCGCGCAGGAAAAGCCCGCCCTCGACTTTGAAATACAACTACTCCCTCCGTCGGATGTGTTTGGTTGAAGGTATCGTATGAATGGATTGGGACCATTCAATTTTTTGGGATTGAACCATTCAATTCATGTGTTTGGCTGAATATAAGAGATGAGCTAATTATTTAAGACGGGACCACCAGTCATGCTCACATAGTCATGCATGCAAAGGGTGGCCATTTGATTCGACCAATTTGGTTGGGTGGAATCGTTCAGCATCTTCAAGGCATATTCTCTTTTTTTGACTCGAACTATTCATGTGCTTTATAACCAAACATGACTAATTTCTGAATGATCCCAACCCATTCATGACCACCCTTGCAACCAAACGCACGTCATCTTACGAAAACCAAATAATCCCACAATACTAAGGCGCGGTGCATTAACTTCTACCTCGTTTCTTGTTTCTTCACATATCAACCAGTAAGAATCCAATGATATACTTTTTGTGACATAGTAACTCACATTTAGTTAGTCAAATGGATGACCTAGAACTACGTGCAGGCCCTACAAACCGAGACGCCTACAAATAAAAAACCGAGACGGAGAGGGTAGTTCAGCACGTATCTTTTTAGATCAATATAGTCGGGATTCACCAAGGAGCAAAACCAAGTGGTAGGCTGCTCCTGTTGTGTTGGCGTAGCAACTCAAGCAGGGTCAGTCCACAAACGAAGGAGTAGCTTTGAACTTCTCGTGCTTCAGTACACCCTGGACAACACGCCTGACAACAGTGAGGCTGGAATACAACTCTTCATTGGTATAACCGCAAATGGCTTCCAGGATCCAACAGCCTAAGAACTCTGTTTTCCCAGTGCGTATATTCAGGTCGTCCGCCTCATAGCGAGTGACATGCACAACCACACAATCCTTGTCTGCATTAGGGCTCTAATTGAAACAGAAACAAATTCTGAATTACTTTTCAGTATAAGAACCACAAGTTATTTAAACCACTATGTATAGCATGGCATCGAAGCTAATAAAATTTTGCATTATTAATCACCACATACTTCCTTTTCTAAAAAAATCACCACATACTTAGATGAAAACCACAATCGAGATCAGCAAAGAAGGAAATCACCTTGGGCAGCTCAGCGGGGGGGGGGGGGGGGGGACACATCCTCGAAGGGGGGAAAACTGCTCCTGCAGTGCCACGGGGGTTGTAACCTCAAACGGGGCGTTGACCATCTCAGTAGTGGCCGTGAGCGTATCTGGGGTCGGCTCGGTGGTTGCCTCCATCTTCTTGGAGCTCTCTGTCTCGTGGGGATCAGCCTCCCGCGTCTGCTCCAGTATCGGCAGATCTTTGCCTTGTTCTCCTTGGTCCATCATGAAACTGACGAATACTAGGAGACCACTGAAAGGAAAACACAATCGCAATGACAATGAAACAAAAAAGAGAGTGATGATCGGTTACTGCTTTGCAAAAGTTTTTTTTCTGAATGAAAATATACCAACATCACGGATCCGCTTACCTTCCCTTCGTTGGGAGAGAAGAACAGTGGCAGATGCGAGTGTTGCCTTTCTTGAAGACGGTGAGGGAGAAGGGGATTCAGCGAGGAGTAAAATGATGGTTGCTTCGTCCGTCAAACTTAGAATGCGGGGAGGTGGGGTTTTGTGATATGACGGCTCGTTACTGCCGCGCTACGACCGGGGTGACTCTCCGCCTGCATACTGCCTGCTAATTTGGTGGATGGCATTTGGGCCCGGATGCTGCATGGCCCGCATGTCGATGAACAAAAGTATAACGATATTCAGTAGAGGGAGACGTTTCAATGACCTAGGAGGAGCCAGAAGCGGTAGAGTGTCTCCACTGTACTAGTAGTAATTGTTTTTCTGGGTAGCTATAGAGTGTCTCCACTGTACTAGTAGTAATTGTTTCTCTGGGCCCAAGACAAAACAGCCAATCCACACTAGTAAATAGTAAAATCAATTTAAAAGGCGCTACCCACACCAAGCACACCGCCCCCCTCCCCCACAAAAAAACCTGGGTGCTCTTCTTCCTCCTCGCTCCCACCCACCTCACGTCAGCTTGCTCCACTCGTACCCCCAAATTCCTCACCTCACTCCTACAGAAAACCCCAGCTCCCCTTCTTCCTCATTCCTACAGAAAACCCCCAGCTCCCCTTCTTCTTCGCTCGCACTACAACTAGGCTCGTCATTCGTTACTCTGCTCAAATCCGTGAGCGCGACGTGACGCCCTCGAGGAAAATGGAGTCGGCTGACCCCAGCGCCAAGAAGATGAGGCTCCCGCCAGGGACGACACCTGCTGTAGATCCCGCAGCCGGCAGCGCGGGGAGAAGCGGCGACCCCGCCCCCACCGGATCCCAGGAACCCGTAGAATCTCGGGTGGACCGCATCAGCGATCTCCCGGACGCCGTCCTTGGGGAGATCATCTCGCTTCTCCCCACCAAGGATTGCTGCCGCATCCAAGTCCTCTCAATTCGGTGGCGCCCTCTATGGTACGCCATGCCCCTTAATCTCGACTGTCGTCAGCTATCTCTCTTCAATGATTTTGAAATCCCCAGAGCCATCATCTCCTCCCACCAGGGCTTCGTTCAAAGCCTCTGCATCCCGTCATGCTACCCAAGCAAGCATACCATGCCCTGCACGGTGGACGCCTGGCTGAAATCCCCTGAATTCACAGAACTACAGTTGCTTGAGTTCTACTATTCCCCTGGAAATCACATACCACATACAGAACGCCATGAACTTGTGCCCTCAGCACCGATGTCCATCTCGCGGTTTTCCTCCTCTCTCCACACCGCCACCTTTGCATTGTGCTACCTACCAGACAATCTGGTACTAAACCTTCGACTCCCATTTCTCAAGAAACTTTCACTTGTGCGGGTTCGTATATCGGAGGCCTCATTGCATAGCATCATCCACTCCAGTTGCCCTGCACTGGAGTGCTTGGTGCTTGTTTTCACAGTTAGAATCGGTTGCCTCCAAATAAAGTCGCCTAACCTTGTAAGAATTGGAATTTCTTTTGACGGAAGGCAGCTCATCATCCAAGATGCCCCTTCACTTCAAAGGTTGATCGTTGATTCTAGTTATTCACCGTTGCAAATAACCGTCCTCTCTGCGCCTAAACTGGAGACCTTGGGTGTAATACATGATCTCTGTGCTCATTTCAATATGGTGTTTGGCTCCACAGTTCTTCAGGTACTTTATTTTATCATCTACACTTGTAACCATATTCTGCATTTTAAATTTCTGCGCATAATTTATATATCATCTTGGAGTACACATTTTGTACTAATATTATGTTCTATGCTCAATGAAGAGTTTCTCCATGGATGGCCTATCAATGGTGCTGGATTCTGTCAAGATCTTATATATCCAAATGGATAGTTTTGATCTAAACAAGATTATTGGCTTGCTACAATGCTTTCCATGTCTGGAGAAGTTGTATATAAAGGTGATAATTTCACGCACATTGGAAGCCCGCATATAGTGTACTAGAATTAACCGTTCAGCTGTTGCTCTTTCGACACTCTTCTTTTAGACCTTAACTGTTTTCAATTTTCATGTCTATTTAGGCAACAGGATGGGGTAAGAAAGTTATAACCAATCGGTGGATTCGTAAGCATCGGGATTTTCTCACTTCTCATCAGATTCGATTGAAGACAATAACGCTAGAACGATATGTAGCCAACCGTGCAAACACAAGATTTGTCACATTCTGCCTGCTGAATGCGAGGTTACTATTGTCCATCAGGCTTAAGTTTATCAGCAGCATGGTTTTGACGGATGGGTATGTCGAAGAGCAAAAAAAGGAGTTTCGGGTGGGCAAAAGAGCTTCTGAACGTGACGGGCTTCTATTTACAACATATTGTGGTCATAATCCAGTAAATTTTATGATCCAGGATGTTCATTCTATGGACTTGACCGATCCATTTGACTGTGACTGCCGAAAACAGTGCTGGAGTTAGATGTTCTTGCCCTTTTCAATCTGGTTTTTTTTGTAAACCTGATGAACAATCAACCCTCGTGCTTTTGTACAGTTTGTAAGCTGGAGTTAGATGTTCCTGCTCTTTTCAACTCGGTTGTGACTGTCATATTTTCTTTGAAACAAGGCAAATGGCTTGCCATTCGTTTAATTTAGAGTGAAATATTGTAACAAATCACAACCAAGGGAAATAACATCACTCACGCCGGCTGCTTGAGCTCACTGTGCATTACAGAAGCCAAGTGACTAGCCCCCACCACCCCACTAGTCAACCCTCGTACTCCCCTCCGCCTGCGACTGGACCGGTGCATCTTCAACGGCTCCTGTTTGTTCAGTCCGAGGCCTCACCGTCGTCCTCCGCCTTGCGGCCTTGGTTCGCTCGCCGTGCGCGGTGTGACGCCCTCTTGCATTGTCAATGTCGTCAACAACCGAGAGGAACAAGGAGATGACTGTACGTGGAGAGGATGACAGTAGGGACCCACCAGCGTCATGGCAGTACGCAAGCAAGTGCTTCTATACTACAAGCCCAAAAATATGGTTCCTCCTAATAGTTGGACATCTGGGGCTCACGCCATCGTCAACATAGTCAATAAACGAGAGAATTACACTACGAGCGGCTAACACCAGGGACCCAGCAAGTCGCGCAGTTTTTTTTTGAGGAACAAGCAGTTTTTTTGAGACAATGAGGAACAAGCAGTTGTTATTTATACTAGTTTAAGCGACGGATCAGGGTAACAACGGGGCTGTGCGGGGGCTGTGGCCCGTCTAGCCAGGGTTTTATTTATGTTTACCACATCATGAGTCCAGTTGTGTTTTTTTCTTGCTGAAAATGGCTAGCCCAGTTCTATTTTTTTAAAGAAATACCCAAACAAGGCCTACTTGCTTTATCGGCCCTGCTGGGCTGCAAATGTTTCAAGACGAGGAGAGTTTCATTCGGTTTGCCCAGAAATGGCCTGTACATTTTTAAAACACATCAAACCGGGAATTAGTTTCAATTTTTTTTCATTACAAGATCTTAAATTCCATTGATTTTTATGCGTGGACAATTATTTGGATTTTATATTTATATAAATTATTTTTCAAAATAGTTTGAATGTGAATCGATATTTCTGGATTAAAACAGTTGACCGCACCGAAATATGCAAAATTTCGTATACTTTTTAACCGTGGCCACAATATGGGGCGTAATGCTAACAAAAAGAAGATGGGCTGCAAAAAAATCTTAAGAATTAGCAAATGGGCTATACATTATTAGAAATAATGGCAGATGGGCTGTATGTTGTTTTCCACAGGTTTGAGGCTGACTTGTGCGCCTACTACAGGTTGACGCGTATGCTTTCATAAAAAAAAGGTTGACACACACGCAACGCCCTGTCAACTTAGTCAACACACGAGAGCAGTGACTGTTGGATATCCATCCAACGGCTGTCGTGCTTCTTCAATCTCTGCTCTTCATGCTCCAGCCGCTCAAACAAGCGCCGGCGGGACTGCCTGCTCCCTCCTCCCGCGGCCGGCTATGCTGCCGCGCAGGCCTCACGGCCCCACCGTACTCCCATCACTGGCCTAGCCATCCCTCTACTCACCCACACATGTTGTTATTCTCCGGCGACGTCAGATGAACCAGTAAACCCTCGTACTCCTCCACGTGGGAAACAACTGCTGAGTATTCCCTGGCTCCATGTCATTCCCTTCCTAGGCCTCGCCGTCGTCCACCGCCCTAGTGCTCTCGGCGCGACCTAGTCAACATGGTCAATGAACGACATCCATCGGAAGTGGACTGTACGTGGAGAGGCTGACAGCTGGGTCCACGGCCGCACGCAAGGAAATGCCTCCTTATTACGCGCAAAATAATGATTCCTCCACCTGACAGCTAGGACCCATAGGAAGGGCCTCTGTATTTCGCGGAAAAAATGTTCCCCCCGCTGACAGGTCGGGCCCACCAGATATATCTTCGCACGCAAGGAAGTTCCTCCTTATTACACCCAAAAAATGAATACCCCCTGCTAGCTGGGACCCACCATATTGTTGGGTTGACTTCTGGGCCTACTAAGTTGACGAGGACGGAGGGCTTTGTCAACTTAGTCAATACTCCAGTGACCGTATGATGTCCATCCAACGGCCATACTGCTTCTTCAACCTCTGGTCTTCTTGCTCCAGCCGCCCAAAGCAGCGCCGGTCATGCCGCCTGCTCCTGCCTCCCGTGGCCGGCTGTGCTACCGCCTGCTCCTGCCTCCCGTTGCCCGGCTCCGCGTCGTCCCCTTCCTAGGCCTCGCCTTTGTCCACCACCGTGGTGCTCTCGGCGCGGCGTGGTCAATGTGGTCAAAGACCGACTTCCATCGAAAGAGTACTGTACGTGGAGAGGCCGACAACTGGGTCCACGGCAGCCGCAAGGAAGTGCCTCCTTATTATGCGGAAAATAATTATTCCTCCACCTGACAGGGGGGACCCACCAGACGGGCCACCAGTATTTTGCGAAATAAATCGTTTCCCCCTGACTGCTGGGAGCCTGGGACCCACCGGACGGGCCATCGTATTTCGCGAAAAAACGTTCCCCCCGCTGTCAGCTCGGACCCACCGGAAGTGCCTCCTTATTACGCACAAAAAAATGAATACTCCCCCGGCTAGCTGGGACCCACCTTGGTGGGAGGCTGTCTTGTGGGCCTACTAAGTTGACGCGGCCGAAGGGCTTTGTCAACTTAGTCAATATGAACGATTCTAGCTCCAGTGACCGTACGATGTCCATCCAACGGCCATTGTGCTTCTTCAACCTCTAGTCTTCTTGCTCCAGCCGCCCAAAGCAGCGCCGGTCGTGCCGCATGCTCCTGCCCGGCTGTGCTACCGCGGAGGCCTCACCGCCCCCTACTATTCCCACCGCTAGCCAGGCCCTGCGGCGACGGCAGCCTCACACCGCTGCCGAACCAGTGAACCCTCGTACTCCTCTCCATGCGGGCTTCCACTGCCGCGTCTTCCCGGCTCCGTACCGTCCCCTTCCTAGGCCTCGTCGTCGTCCACCACCGTGGTGCTCTCCGCGCGGCATGGTCAACATGGTCAAGGAACGACTTCCATCGGAAGAGTACTATACGTGGAGAGGCTAACAGTTGGGTCCACGGCCACAGGCCAGTTTTTTTGTGATTTGCCAATTAAGTCGCTTTATCAGGCCTATGGGCTGCAAATCTTTCAAGACGAGGAGAGCTTTTCATTCGGCTGGCCGAGAAAATGGCCCATGAGTAATGAGAAATGGGCTGTACATTTTTAAAACACATCAAACCGGCAATTGGTTTCAAATATATTTCTTTCATTTCAAGATTTTAAATTACATTAATTTTTATGTGTGGAGAATTTGTTGGATTTTATATTGATATACATTTATTTTTAAAATCAGTTTCAATGTGAGTCAAGATTTCGGGATTAAAAACAGTTCGAACCGCACCGAAATATGCAAAAATTCGTATAATTTTTTAACCGTGGCCACAATATGGCTTGTAATGCTAACAAAAAGAATATGGGCTCCAAAAAAACCCTTAAGAATTAGCAAATGGGCTGTAAATTATTAGAAATAATGGAAGATGGGCTGTATGCTATTTTCCACAGATTTGAGGCTTTCGTAAAAAAAGGTTGACGCACAAGCAAGGACGGTTGGATGTCCATCCAACGGCCGTCGTGCTTCTTGAATCTCTGCTCTTCCTGCTCCAGCCGCTCAAACAAGCGCCGGCGGGACTGCCTGCTCCCTCCTCCCCGCGGCCGGCTGTGCTGCCGCATAGGCCTCACCGCCCCACCGTACTCCCATCGCTGGCCTAGCCATCCCTCTACTCACCCACACCTGCTGTTATTCTCCGGCTACGGCAGACAAACCAGTAAACCCTCGTACAGTCGTACTCCCCTCCGCGTGGGCATCCACTGCCGCGTCTTCCCCGGCTCTGTGCCATCCCCTTCCTAGGCCTCGCCATCGTCCACCGTCGTGGTTCTCTCGGCGCGGCATGGTCAATGTGGTCAACGACCGACTTCCATCGGACGTGGACTGTACGTGGAGAGGCTGACAGCTGGGTCCACGGCCGCAGCAAGGAAGTGCCTCCTTATTACGCGCAAAATAATTATTCCTCCACCTAACAGCGGGGACCCACCGGATGGGCCACCATATTTCGCGAAAAAATGTTTTGCGCAGACTGCTGGGACCCACCAGGTACACCTTCGCACGCAAGGAAGTGCGTCCGGGCAAAAAAAAACGATTCGCCCCCCTGACTGCTGGGACCCACCGGTTACATCTTCGCACGCAAGGAAGTGCGTCCGGGCAAAAAAAATGATTCGCCCCCCTGACTGCTGGGACCCACCAGCTACATCTTCGCAGGCAAGGAAGTGCCTGACAGTCGGGACCCACCTGGTCGAAGCGTATGTAGCGTTGTCATTCTGGTCGCGAACGTGTACGTACACACTGGTCGATGTAGAGGCACGCACGTGTCGTAGTAGAGGCGCACACATAGCATGTACACGTACGTACAGTGGCGAGGGTGCAAGAAAGAAAATACGGCCACGTACGGACATACGGGCAGGGTCTCGAACGCTTACTCGCGCATACGTACATGGCTGGGTCGGAACGAGAAACAGCATCGTCATCGTGTTCATGGGGAGGCAACGGAATGCGTCGTGTTCATCGGGAGGCAACAAAACGCGTGGGAGCCAACCGGCTGGGTCGAAACGGAATGCGTGGTCGTGTTCATCGGGAGGGCTTGGACGGAACAGGCGATGGAAACGAGGCCTGGCGTACCGCACAACAGAGGAAACGGCCTTGTGTTCGACCGCCCACGTTCGAAACGGGGTCTTGTTGATCGGGAAGGTCTTGGCGTACCGCAAAACGGAGGAAACGGACCTCCTACGGTCGAAACGGGGGTCCTGTTGATCGGGAGGGGTGTGGCGTACCGCAAAATGGACGAAACGGACTTGTGTTGGAGCGCTACGGTCGAAACGGGGGGGGGGGGGGGCGGTGGCGTACCACAAAACGGGACTCCACGGGATACTGTTCATCTCCACCGTCGACCTCCTCCAGCCTCCACGGGCTACCGTCGACCTCCTCCAGCCTCCACGGGCTCCTGTTCATCTAGCCTCCACCGCGTGCTACTCCACCGGCTACTTTTTAACCACCCCTCCACGGGCACCCCTCCACCGTCTACTGTTCATCCAGCCCTCCACACCACGGGGTCCTGTTCAACCACCCCTCCACGGCCACCCCTCCACCATCTACTGTTCATCCAGCCCTCCACACCACGGGTTCCTGCTCATCCAGAGGCAACGCCACCGCTCACTGTTCATCCAACCCCCCCGCACAACGCTCACTGTTCATCCTAGAGGCAGCATCGATCGGCTTCAGTTAGCAGCAGTAGCGAAGGAATCGCTCCATCGGGTTCAGTTAATAGCCATCGATCGATCGCTCGGGTTCAGTAATGCGTAGCCAGCAGTGCAATCGCTCGGGTTCAGTTAGAGATCAACGCCTCGCTCGGGTTCAGTTAGAGCCAACGCCTCGCACACACGCGCGTACGTATGAGAGAAACGTGCATCGCTCTGTCCCCGACCTCCCACCATAACCGGCAACTCCCCGAAATTTTCCTCCCCCTCGCTTCTACCACGGTTTTTTTTTTGTCATGACGGCCCAAAGAATGTCATGCAGCTGCGTCTCCGGCCCGCCCAGGACGAAAAGCCCATTTTCTGTCATGATTTTTTTTCATAGAAGTAGGAGCCCACCACCTCTATGATGATACCGGGTTTTGTCACAATTATCGTCATAGAAGTGTCATATGTATGACAGAAAAAAATTCGTTCGGCCCAAAATGTCACGGATGTGTCTTTTTTTTGTAGTGGGAGTTGGTGTTGTTGAAGATGTTGATGAAGATAGCCCTTCCCAAGATGGGAGAGTTGTTGGTGATGATGATGACGATGATTTCCCCCTCCGGGAGGGAAGTTCCCCCGGCGGAATCGCTCCACCGGAGGGCAAAAGTGCTCCTACCAGGTTCTGCCTCGAGACGGCGGAGCTTCCTCCCGAAAGTCCTCTCCTTACTTTAGTAGGTCAAAATGACTTATATACCAGAAGAGGGGCATCGGAGGTGGGCCTGGGTGAGTACAACCCACCAGGGCGCGCTTGGGCTCCTTGGCGCACCCAGGTGGGTTGTGCCCACCAGGTGGGCCCCGGCTGGTACTTATTTGCTCCAATATTCCTCAAAATTCCATAAAAATTCCTCGTAAAGTTTCAGCTCATTTGGAGTTGTGCAGAATAGGTAGCCTGACGTAGCTTTTTCAGGTCCAGATTTCCAGCTGCCAAAATTCTCCCCCTTTGTGTATACCTTGCATATTATGAGAGAAAAGGCATTAGAATTACTCCAAAAAGCATTATTATACAATAAAACAACATAAATAACAGTAGGTAAACATGATGCAAAATGGATGTATCACTCTCTTACGTCGGGCTGCAAGTATTTGTTCTTTGTGTGCAGGAACTGTTTACGTGGTGTTGCGTGGTTCTCGTACTGGTTCGATAACCATGGTCTCATCACTGAGAGAAATACCTACCTTCGATGTGCTGCATCATCCCTTCCTCTTTGGGGAAATATCGACGTTGTTCAAGCCGCATCAGCTACCGTCGTTCTAAGCAAAATAAGATGCATAAAGGATAAACATCACATGCAATCAAAATATGTGACATGATATGGCCATCATCATCTTGTGCTTTTGATGTCCATCTCCAAAGCATTGTCATGATCTCCATCGTCACCGGCTCGACACCTTGATCTCCATCATTGCGTCGGGGTTGTCTCGCCAACTATTGCTACTACAACTATTGCTAACGCATAGCAATGAAGTAAAGCAATTACATGGTGCTTGCATTTCATAAAATAAAGAGACAACCCTAAGGCTCCTGCCGGTTGTCAATATTACAAAACATGATCATCTCATACATCAACATATATCACATCACGTCCTGATCATATCACATCACAACATGCCCTGCAAAAACAAGTTAGACGTCCTCTACTTTGTTGTTGCAAGTTTTACGTGGCTGCTACGGGCTTCTAGCAAGAACCATTCTTACCTATGCAAAAACCACAACGGTGATTCATCAAGTTTGTTGTTTTATCCATCTTCAAGGACCGTCCATAGTCAAATTTTATTCAACTAAAGTAGGAGAAACAGACACCCACCAGCCTCCTTTATGCAAAACAAGTTACATGTCAGTCGGTGGAACCGGTCTCATGTGCGTGGACATGTAAGGTTGGTCCGGGCTGCTTCATCCCACAATACCGCCAAATCAAAATAAGACGTTGATGGTAAACAATATGAGTATCACTACCCACAACTCTTTATGTTCTACTCGTGCATATCATCTACGCATAGACCTGGCTTGGATGCCACTGTTGGGAAACGTTGCATGGAAAACAATTTTTTTTCTATGCACACTTAAGATCTATCAAGGAGATGCATAGAAAAGAGAGGGGAGAGTGTGTCTATGTATCCTCGTAAACCTTAAGCGTAAGCATTTAGTAACGCGGTTCATGTAGTTGAACTTCTTCGCGATCCAACCGATCGAGTACCGAACCTATGTCACCTCCGCATTCAACACACGTTCAGCTCGGTGACGTCCTCGCCTTATTGATCCAGCAAGACGACAAAGTAGTGGATGAGTTTCAGCAGCACAACAACATGGTGATGGTGATGGTGAAGCTATCTCCGCAGGGCATCGCCTAAGCACTACGAAAATATGACCGAGGGACCAAACCGTGGAGGGGGCACCGCACACTGCTAAGAGATTGTCGTGGTTATGTGTGGCGCTGCCCTCCCACATATATATAGGTGGGGGAGATGGGAGCAGCCCTACTTGCGGTCTTCCCCAAGCCGCGCCCCCTCCTTCCTTATTTGAGTGCTGGAGGAAGGCAGGGGGACGTGCCCCCCCTTGACTTCTCTTATGCGGAGGGAAAGGCAAGAGGGGCCACCCCTCCCTTTCCTTCCCCTAGGGCCGACCAGCCATGGAGAGGGACACGCCAGCCCCATAGTGCGCTGGTTTGTCCCCCCTTTGTCCCATTAGGCCCATACAATTCCCGGGGGTGTCCGGAATCCCTTCCGGCAATCCGATGACTACCCGGTGCACTCCGAAACTCTTCCGGTGTCCGAATATCATCGTCCTATATATCAATCTTTACCTCCGGGCCATTACAGAGCTCCTCATCATGTACGTGATCCCATCCGAGACTCGGAACAACATTAGGTCACCAAATCATATAACTCATATAACACGATATCGTCAATGAACGTTAAGCGTGCGGACCCTACGGGTTCTAGAACTATGTAGACATGACCGAGACACCTCTCTGGTCAATAACCAATAGCGGAACCTAGATGCCCATATTGGTTCCTACATATTCTATGATGATATTTATTGGTCGAACCTTATGAAAACATACGTAATTCCCTCTGTCCATTGATATGTTACTTGCCCGAGACTCGATCGTTGGTATCTTCATACCTAGTTCAATCTCGTTACCGGCAAGTCTCTTTACTCGTTCCATAATACATCATCTTGCAACTAACTCCTTAGTCACTTTGCTGGCAAGGCTTCTTATGATGTGTATTACCGAGAGGGCCCAGAGATACCTCTCCAATACTCAGAGTGACAAATCCTAATCTTGATCTATGCCAACTCAACAAACACCTTCGGAGATACCTGTAGAGCATCTTTATGATCACCTAGTTACGTTGTGATGTTTGATAGAACACAAGGTATTCCTCCGGTATCCGGGAATTGAATATTCTCATAGTTAAAGGAATATGTATTTGACATGAAGAAAGCAATAGCAATAAAACTGAACAATCAATATGCTAAGCTAACGGATGGGTCTTGTCCATCACATCATTCTCCTAATGATGTGATCCCATTATGCAATGACAATACATGTCCATGTTTAGGAAACCTTAACCATCTTTGATCAACGAGCTAGTCTAGTAGAGGCTTACTAGGGACACAGTGTTTGTTTATGTATTCACACATGTATTTAAGTTTCCAATCAATACAATACTAGCATGAATAATAAGCCTTTATCATGAATAAGGAAATATAAAATAACGACTTTATTATTGCCTCTAGGGCATATTTCCTTCACCAGGCACGTTTTTTTTGTGAAATACCTCAAAGAATAGGGGGAAAGGCCAAAAAAATACAAGAAATTGTAGAATTCAGTGGAGTGTTATGTGGGATAAATGTAGAGTTTTATTAGCGCTTGCCACATTAAAACCTTCCATCCCAAAGAAGCAAAAGAGTACAAGCCATGCTCTAGATTTATTGAAATACTAAAAGGTTAAAAAAAATTACAGAGACTACAACTCAACTAATTGGGATCCTTCATCCTTGCCCTGCAGCCGCGACCTCCTTGTGGCTCTTGATGTGTGCTGCTCTGTGCCTAGTAAGGATGTTGATTGGTCCGTGTCGGGAAATGCACATTAAACGACCGCATCTTTTGCACCTTGCTTTTAGCCTAGAGACTGTATCGTCCATAACTACTTGTGCGTCGTAGTAGTCCTACATTCTGGAGCCTCTCCCATGAACATTTTGATCTGGGTCATCCATGTTTGTGTGTGGAAAATGAGATGGAGTTTGAGTGTGAGAAATGAGAAGGGTGGGCATCCCTTTTTATAGAAAGAATGGCACATTAGGCACGTTATGCATGTTAGAGTATTATGTGGGATAAATCTAGAGTTTTATTAGCGCATGCCACATTAAAACCTTCCATCCCAGGTAAAAGAGTACAAGTCATGCTCTAGAACTACAAAAGGATTAAAAAAAATACAAAGACTGCACTTCTCAGATCCTTCATCATCCTTGCCCTGCACCCGAGCCGTAGCCGTAGCCTCGTCTGTCTTGACGTGTGCCATCTTGTGCCTCATAGGGTGGCCGGTTGCACCGTGCTTTCTTGTTGGGATCTACGATATGGTGCGTCGACTGTAAATTAAAAATCTCCTACGCGCAGATCAACCAAGAATATGCCATGGGAGATAGATCACGGATCATTACCACTAGATGCACAGTGCCGTGCAGCAAAAGAAGAGTTGGGGCAGCGCATTCGCGTGGTTCGTCTCATCCTTGTCTGATCTCCCTCGAACAGTCGGTCGCTGGATCCCGCGTACTAGTTCACCAGAGCGGCGCAAGTGCACCGCCTCTAACGGTAACCGCGCGTGCAGGAGGAATACCGTATGATGGACTGCTAGGTCCGATCACAGTCGGAGGCAGGTGGATGTGGCTATTTGCAACACATGCAAAACCTAGTGACAACACCGAAGCGATCTCCAAAATGAGTGTGTGATGCGTCTCCATCGCATCTACTTTTGCAAACTCTTTTCGCCTTGTTTTGGACTCTAATTTGCATGAATTGAACGGAACTAACCCGGACTGACGCTGTTTTCAGCAGAATTGCCATGGTGTTATTTTTGTTCAGAAATAAAAGTTCTCGGATTGACCTAAAAATTTACGGAGAATATTTTTGGAATATATAAAAATACTATTGCAAGAATTATCCAGAGGGGGTCCACCTAGAGGCCACAAGCCCTGGGGGTGCGCCCTAAAGCAAATATGCCCTAGAGGCAATAATAAAGTTGTTATTTACATTTCCTTATATCATGATAAATGTTTATTATTCATGCTAGAATTGTATTAACCGGAAACTTAGTACATGTGTGAATACATAGACAAAACATAGTGTCCCTAGTATGCCTCTACTTGACTAGCTCATTAAGCAAAGATGGTTTAAGTTTCCTAACCATAGACATGTGTTGTCATTTGATGAACGGGATCACATCATTCTCCTAATGATGTGATGGACATGACCCATCTGTTAGCTTAGCATTATGATCGTTACAGTTTCATTGCTACTGCTTTCTTCATGATTTATACATGTTCCTCAGACTATGAGATTATGCAACTCCCGAATACCGGAGGAACACTTTGTGTGCTACCAAACATCACAATGTAAAGGGTGATTATAAAGGTGCTCTACAGGTGTCTCCGAAGGTGTTTGTTGGGTTGGCATAGATCGAGATTAGGATTTGTCACTCCGTGTTTCGGAGAGGTATCTCTGGGCCCTCTCGGTAATACTCATCACTATAAGCCTTGCAAGCAATGTGACTAATGAGTTAGTTGCGGGATGAAGCATTACGAAACAAGTAAAGAGACTTGCTGGTAATGAGATTGAACTAGGTATGATGATGTCGACAATCGAATCTCGGGCAAGTAACATATCGATGACAAAGGGAACAACGTATGTTGGTACGCGGTTTTGACCGATAAAGATCTTCATAGAATATGTAGGAGCCAATATGAGCATCCAGGTTCCGCTATTGGTTATTGACCGGAGATGTGTCTCGGTCATGTCTACATAGTTCTTGAACCTGTAGGGTCCGCACGCTTAACGTTCGATGACGATATGTATTATGAGTTATGTGTTTTTGATGATCGAAGTTTTTTCGGAGTCCTGGATGAGAACACGGACGTAACAAGGAGTCTTGAAATGGTCGAGATATAAAGATTGATATATTGGACGGCTATATTCCGACACCGAAAGTGTTCCAGAAAGTTTCGGATAAAACCGGAGTGCCGGAGGGTTGCGAGAACCCCCCGAGGGAACTAATGGGCCTTGATGGGCCTTAGTGGGAATAGAGGAAGGGCCATGAGTGGCTGGCCACCCCCCCCCCTTGTGTCCGAATTGGACTAGGGGAAGGTGGCGGCGCCCCCCTTTCCTTCCCTTCCCCCTCTTCCTTCCTTCTTCCCCCTCTTCCTTAGGTGGAAACCTACTAGGACTTGGAGTCCTAGCAGGATTCCCCTCTTCTAGCGCGCCCTAGGAGGGCCGGCCGTCCTCCCCCTTGCTCCTTTATATACGGGGGAAGAGGGGCACCCTAGAACACACAAGTTTCTCTCCCAACCGTGTGTGGTGCCCCCTTCCACAGTTACACACCTTGATCATACCATCATAGTGCTTAGGCGAAGCCCTGCGCCGGTAGCATCATCATCACCGTCGCCATGCCGTCGTGCTGACGGAACTCACCCTCGTCCTCAACTGTATCAAGAGCACGAGGGACGTCATCGAGCTAAACGTGTGCTGAACGCGGAGGTGCCGTACGTTCGGTACTTGATCGGTTGGATCGTGAAGAAGTTCGACTACATCAACCGCGTTAATGAAACGCTTCCGCTTTCGATCTACGAGGGTACGTGGACACACGCTCCCCTCTTGTTGCTATGAACCACCTAGATAGGTCTTGCATGATCGTAGGAAATTTTTTGAAATTACCGCGTTGCCCAACACGCCCACCCCCAGGGCACGCTTCCTAGGTTTGTGGGGCAGCTGGATCTCCTCCGGCCTCAACTCCAACTCCATATAGCCCTATTCGCGGAGAAAAAAATCAAAGAGAAGGATTCATCACGTTTTACGGAGTTCGGGGCTCCGAAGAGGGGAATTCGTTGCCGTCATCATCACCAACCTTCCTCCATCACCAATTTCATGTGCTCACCGCCGGAGTGAGTAATTCCTTCGTAGGATTGCTGGACGGTGATGGGTTGGATGAGATTTATCATGTAATCGAGTTAGTTTTGTTAGGTTTGATCCCTGGTATCCACTATGTTCTGAGATTGATATTGCTATGACTTTTCTATGCTTAATGCTTGGCACTAGGGCCCGACTGCCATGATTTCAGATCTGAACCTATTATGTTTTCATGAATATATGCGAGTTCTTGATCCTATCTTGCAAGTTGTAGACACCTATTACATGTTATGATCCGCATACCCCAAGGTGACAATAATTGGGATTCTTTCCAGTGATTACCATAGTTTGAGGAGTTCATGTATTAACTAAGTGCTAATGCTTTGTTCCGGTTCTCTATTAAAAGGAGGCCTTAATATCCCTTAGTTTCCTTATGGACCCTGCTACCACGGGAGGGTAGGACAAAAGATGTCATGCAAGTTCTTTTCCATAAGCACATATGACTATATACAGAATACATGCCTACATTATATTGATGAATTGGAGCTAGTTCTGTGTCACCCTAGGTTATAACTATTGCATGATGAATGCCATCCGACATAATTATCCGTCACTAATCCAATGTGATGATCCCCATGGACGCATCTACATCCCCTACAACACCACTTGGACCTATGGCTCGAGCACGTGCAAGAGCTCTTGAAACCGAGGTGACATCACTCCTCTCACAACTCCCTTTCGATTCACATGAGACATGGTTACTACCTCAAATGGAAACGCTATGCATACTCAGGTACCAAGAAGTTAACCCTGGAGAAGCTAGGAAGCAAGGAGAACCGGAAGCGGAACACATGCGTGAGGACGGAGAGGAAAAACGCCAAGTCCCAGACTGGCCGGACAATCCAGACGGCGGCCCAAACGATCCGGACAGAGCCCGGATGATCCGGACCCCGGCCCGGACGATCCGGCTAACTCGCCCCGAAGAGACCAGAAGCTCCCACCTGAAGCCGGATCATCCGAACCCCGTCCCGGATCATCCGGACCCTGCCCAGACATCCGGACCCCCAGCTGGACATCCGGACCCGCACCACCACCAGCCGCGTCTCCATCTCATCCGGGCCTCCACCCGGATCATCCGGACCAGCCCGGATCATCCGGCTCCACCCTCGGATCATCCGGCCAGCGCCTGTGCGCGCGTGTTGGTCTGAGCCCATGTACCCCTTCGCCCCCCTAGCCTATATATAGGACTCCTCCTCCTCACTTTGAGACTTAGCATTGGTTTAGCTCATATTTTGTGTGAGAGCCTTGCTCATCCACTTGGTTACTTCTCCTCGGAGCTCACAACCTCTTCGGAGAAGATCCCCCAAGCGGATTCAAGACCCCTTCAAGGGAATACAATCAAGACCTCCTCACGGACAAGAATGGCTACCCTTGTATCTTTCATTTGTTGATTTTGAATCTTGTGCTACCTTATGTGTTTGGTGATCTAGCCCTTGTGTGATCGATTACTTGTCGGTTTAGTGATCCTCTCGTTTCTCCTCATGTTTTTCCTTGTGTTTTCCGCGCGTTCTTCGTGTCTCCCCGTAGGATCCTCTCCAAACATGAAAGATCGGCCCCATAGGGATCCGCCCTACATCATCTTGGTATCATGAGGCACGTTGATCATGTTTTTGGAGCCCCTACCCTTCGTTTTCTAGCTTGATTTTGTTGATTTCGTCCTAAATCCGAAAATCCCCACCAAAAATAGCCCCAAATTCTTTTGTGATTTGTTGGTTTTGATGATGATTTGTTGATTTTGATCCGTGGATTCGGTGTGTAACTCGTGGATCTTGCTTTTCCCCACCTTCTCCCCCTGGAAATCCATCCAAAATCCACGGAATCGTTGAAATTCTCGCCGTTTTCGAGTTCATCCCGAGCAGTTCCCGACCGCGATTGACCTGCCCGGATCATCCGGACCCTGACCCAGATCATCCGGACGCGCCCAGATCATCCGGCTCCTGGCCTGGATCATCCGGCTTTCTCTGCCGAGACTGCATTTTTGCAGTTCTCCACCACCAGCACCTACGTCTACACACTTCCACACTTCAACCACCATCACTTCCACCTGCCAAAACCCAATGACACAACCTCCGTACTACCATTCAACTTTGAGTTCGAGAATTTGAGTTGTCATCTCCCGCGTCCTATTGTGTTTCGGCTATTTAGGTACGGTGCAACATCAACATCACCAACGCTCATCTTCGTCGACTATTCATCTTCGCTACGGACGGTAACTTCGACGACATCTTTGTCATACCTTGCAATTGCATTGATAACAATCATAGCCCATCTTTTGCATAGCTTACCCATTGAGACTAGCCTTTGAGTATTGCCGGCAACGTGACTTGTGCACATTAGTGACCATACCATACATACATTATCATCTCTTGTGTCACAAAGTTGTCATCGCATTCACAATTGCTATCTTGGTTCGTGAAGTATTGCATAAGAAAAAGAGCTCAAAAGTGAAAGAGCCAACCAAGATTTTAAGCAAAAAGAGAAAGATAATCAAAGAGCTTATAAGCAAGAACCATAGCATCATACTACATTAAGATTGTCATACCCGATCATCTTGGATCATAACACCAAAATACCATACATATAGCATACTTGGGATAGAGATCTTTGCATTTTTGCTTAGTAGGTTGTGCACAAGCTCCGTATCCGCCTATTGTGCAATCATGCTAGCGTCTCTCGAGTATTGTGCAACAATAGCATTTTCGTGGATTCCACATTTTGGCTCATTTTTTGTTTTCACAATCCCATTATTCTATTTGCGTGTGTCTTTCCGTGTTCAACTACTTGCTTGGTCTACTTGTTGCATTTGCGAATTTGCGAATCTTTTTCAACATCTTGGAGTCAAACTAACGATTGCAATCAATTTTGTGCCACCATCCTAACGAAGCTCCACCATAAGCTTTACTTGTGTAGGTGTGAGAACCGACAAGGATTGGTACCAATAGTGCTATTTCATTGTCCGCATTTGAGTGAACTTGATTCATTGTCAACATCGGTCAAGGTACATTGGTATAAGTTCTTCTCTTTCTACCACTCACATTTTGCTTGGAATGATGGATAGGCCGAGTACTTCTACCAACCCACTCTTCATCGAGCAAGACGACAACATGTCATCATATGTCACCAAGAGCCACCTCTTTGGTGCACAACGAGCATTGCATCAAGAGCAACAAGCAATGAACGACCGCATCGACAACCTTGCCACCGACTTGCGACTCTCCGAGCAACGTACACGGGACTACTTCGACAACAAGCTCGACGCGCACAAGCAAGAGAATGATGCAAGAATGGACGAGATCCGAGCCTTGTTGGTGAACCGGGCTCCTTCAACTTCTTCATACTCAAGACGGAGCCACTCAAGTCGACACTCCGACGACTCATTCTCCGGCTCAAGTACTCCGTCATCGAACACTCTTCGACGAGCCGCGCATCAAGACCGTCATGCATCTCGCAACCCGCTACACGACAAGCATTCACAAGAGCAAGTCGATGAGCAAGTTCCTCGTCCTCACTCAAACCAAGTCGCTTTTGCTCAAGCTCAAGAATGACAACGACTACGGCGCCAATAGGAAGAACGAGCGCGTCTACACCAAGAGCAACAAGACGTCAAGGCTCAACGTCTTCAACAACAACAACGTGAAGCGCAAGCTCTTGAGGCGCAACGTGCCCTTCAAGAATCAAGTCAAGCCATCGCCAACCGCAATCGCGAACAGCGCAATCAAGAGGAAGCTCTTCGAGAAGAAATCCAAGAGAGGAACTACCAACCACGTGTGCACCGTCAAGTTCCTCAAACTCCTCCACAAGCTCGTCAAGATCCACCTCAACCTCAAGTCCAACAAGAGCAAGTTGATCATGGACTTCCTCCACACCAAGAGCAACATGAGGATGACTACCCTCCACGTCAAGGGCGTCATCATCACCATCGCCAACAACACAATGAAGAGCAACGCTATGAAAAGCTAAAATTCACCATGCCCAAATTCAATGGAAGCAATGATCCTGAAGAATACCTCTCATGGGCATTGAAGGTCGACAAAATCTTTCGTTTGCACAACTATGAGGAAGAGAAGAAGATCGTTATGGCATCACTTGAGTTCCAAGACTATGTGCTCATATGGTGGGAACAAATCCTTGAGCGCCGACAAGCAAGAGGTGAACCTCCAATCACCACTTGGGCTCAAATGAAGGATGTCATGCGAGCATGTTTTGTGCCCACCTACTACAACCACGACCTCTTCAAGAAACTCCAACTCCTCAAGCAAGGAACAAAGAGTGTTGAAGAATACTACAAGGAAATGGAGATAGCCATGATTCGAGCGAATGTCAGGGAAGATGATGAGCAAACAATGGCACGTTTCTTGAATGGACTCAATCATCACATCAACAAGATCGCCGAATTCCATCCATACTCAAACCTCATTGAGCTCGTACATCAAGCGACCAAGGCGGAACATCAAGTGCAAGATGACTTCAAGTACGCCAAGTACTCGTCCAAGCCCTATGGCTTCTCCAACATCCAAGCTTCAACAACTCCTCCAACATCTACATCAACCAAGCCTTCTCCAAGCAACAACGACAAGTCAAGTTACAAGAAAACTTCAGCAAGTTCAAGTCGTCTTCCTCCTACGACAAGCAGCTTCAAGCCGCGTGCTTCTTCATCCACTCCGACCGATGAGACCGTCAAGACAAGCTCCTTCAAGTGTTTCACTTGCGGAGACCGAGGCCACAAGTCCTATGAATGTACAAACAAGCGAACCATGATCCTCAACGATGATGGCACGTAAGACTCCATGAGTGATGAGGAGATGGAAGCTCTTGAGCAAGTGGCCATGCACCGACGCGTGAACGAGGATGAAGATGATCAAGTCTGTTGTGATGAAGATACGAGCCCCGCTCTTGTTGTCTCCAAGGTCTTGACTCTTCAACATCAACAAGAAGACCAACGATGCCATATCTTCCACACCAAGGCCGGCATCAATGGAAGGCCTGTCAAGGTCATCATCGACGGAGGTAGTTGTCACAACTTGGCAAGTGAAGAACTATGCTCCAAGCTTCAATTGGTAAAAAGGAAGCACCCGCACCCCTACAATGTTCAATGGCTAAGTGACTCCGGCACTATCCGAGTTGAGCATACGGTCCAAGTCTCCTTCAAAATTGGTGCATATGAAGACACTTTGGAGTGTGATGTGGTCCCCATGACCGTTTGCCACCTCCTCCTTGGTAGGCCATGGCAATTCGACCGTGGTGTCATCCACAACGGGCGCACCAATCACTATAGCTTCAAGATGAAAGGGAAGGAATATGTGCTACGACCTATGTCTCCTAGTCAAGTGATAGCCGACAAGCAAGCCACACATCGTGGAGAGAAGAGTGAGAAAGTGATCCACCCAAAAGTGAGTGAGAGCCACAAGCCAAACTTGAGCGCCTCTTCGCCTAGAGAGAAAAACCTCATACTATTTGCCACAAAAAGTGAGATGAGAGAAGTGTGTGAGAACCCATCAAGTGTGATACACTTTGTCCTTGTGTGCAAGGATGGAGAACCTAAAACTAACAACTCTCAAAAGCTACCTTTAGTGTTTCACTCTCTTTTGCGGGAATTCCAAGATGTTTTCCCCGATGAGCTACCTCCGGGTCTACCTCCTCTATGAGGCATTGAGCATCTAATTGACCTCATCCCCGGAGCGCCACTTCCAAACAAAGCTCCATACCGTGTCAATCCTGAAGAAACCAAGGAGATTCAATGGCAAGTACAACAACTAATCGACAACGGTCATGTACGTGAAAGCTTAAGCCCTTGTGTCGTTCCCGTTATACTTGTGCCTAAGCCCGATGGAAGTTTCCGCTTGTGCTCCGATTGTAGACCTATAAATGCTATTACCGTTCGCTATAGGCATCCCATTCCGCGCTTAGATGATATGCTTGATGAACTTAGTGGAGCCAATTTTTTCTCAAAAATTGATCTTAAAAGTGGCTATTATCAAATCCGCATTCAAGAGGGTGATGAATAGAAAACTGCTTTAAAAACCAAATTTGGCTTATATGAGTGGTTAGTTATGCCTATGGGTTTATCGGAGGCTCCCGGTACTTTCGTGCGTCTCATGCATTATGTGCTTCGCCCTTATATTGGAGTCTTTGTTGTGGTTTACTTCGATAATATTCTTGTGTTTAGCAAAACCATGAAAGCGCATCTTAATCATGTTAGGGCTATTTTGCAAACCCTTCGCAATGAACGTCTTTATGCCAACATGAAAAAGTGCACATTTTGTGTTGACAAAGTGGTTTTCTTGGGTTTTGTTGTATCTTCCAAGGGTGTCCATGTTGATGAATCTAAAATTGAGGCAATTAAAACTTGGCCCCAACCCACCAATTTGCAACAAGTGCGCAGTTTTCTTGGTCTAGCAGGTTTTTATCGTCGCTTTGTGAAAGATTTTAGCACTATTGCCGCTCCTTTGCATGCCTTGAGTAAGAAAAACACGCCTTTTGTTTGGGGATCTTTGCAATCCACCGCTTTTGATGAGCTCAAGTCTTTGCTTACTCATGCACCAATTCTTGCTTTACCCAATTTTGACAAAACTTTTGAGGTTCATTGTGATGCAAGTGGTACCGGAATTGGCGGAGTTTTGATGCAAGAAAAATGAGCCATTGCATATTTTAGTGAAAAACTCTTCAGTGCTCAACTTAACTATCCCATATATGACAAAGAATTGTATGCTTTAGTGCGTGTGCTACATGTTTGGGAACATTATCTTAGACCTCATGAGTTTGTCATACATACCGATCATGAAGCGCTAAAGTACTTAAAAGGTCAAAGTAAGTTAAACAAGCGTCATGCCAAATGGAGTGAATTTATTGAATCTTTCCCCTATGTGATCAAGTACATTAAGGGTAAGGAAAATGTAGTTGTGGATGCACTTTCACGCATATGCACGCTTGTCACTAAACTTGAGTTGAATGTTATTGGCTTTGAGCACATAGAAGACTTGTATGCTAATGATCCATTATCGGTGTGAAAACCGGCGGATCTCGGGTAGGGGGTCCCGAACTGTGCGTCTAGGCGGATGGTAACAGGAGACAAGGGACATGATGTTTTTACCCAGGTTTGGGCCCTCTTGATGGAGGTAAAACCCTACTCCTGCTTGATTGATATTGACGATATGGGTAGTACAAGAGTAGATCTACCACGAGATCAAAGAGGCTAAACCCTAGAAGCTAGCCTATGCTATGATTGTTGTTCGTCCTACGGACTAAAACCCTCCGGCTTATAGAGGCACCAAAGAGGGTTAGGGTTACACAGAGTCGGTTACAATGGTAGGAGATCTACATATCCGTATCGCCAAGCTTGGCTTCCACGCCAAGGAAAGTCCCATCCGGACACGGGACGAAGTCTTCAATCTTGTATCTTCATAGTCCAGGAGTCCGGCCGAAGATGATAGTTTGGCTATCAGGACACCCCCTAATCTGGGACTCCCTCAGTAGCCCCCGAACCAGGCTTCAATGGCGATGAGTCCGGCGCGTAAATTGTCTTCGGCATTGAAGGCGGGTCCTTCTCCAAATCTTGTGTACCTGTTGAATAGCGTCCGGCTTCCTGTGAATATTGCGCTCCTGGGCTTCCATGCCCAATAATGGCCGTCTTCCACGTGTTGAACGAATGCGAAAAGTCAGGGTATTTTTACATTTACCCCCTTAGCTGCGCAAATGAGCTGTCTATAAAAGAGACGAGGATCTAGATCCGAATCACACCATCCTCCCTTCGCGAGCATTCATCAGAGCGCATCCGACAGAAATCCATTCCATCATGGACAGTCGACGCGGCTCCTCCTCTCGCCCTCCCAGCCCTCAGCCTGGAGATTGGGAGAGATTCTCCGTCCCGCACAGTGAGCTAGTGGCGCTCCAAACCAAGGTATTTCTTCCCCCAGCCTTCATGGTCCCGGTTCGAGACGGACTCGCCACCTATAAGGGCGGAAAGCAAGCGGAGAGCGTCCCCAACCCCTCCAAAGGAGAGTGGGTATGCCTTGTCTCTTATTTGATAAGAGGGCTCGGATTTCCAATTCAGCCGTTTCTCCGGGGGCTCCTGGAGTTCTATGGCCTCCAGTTGCACAACCTTACGCCTGCCTCCATTTTGCATATTGCGGGCTTCGTGGCCCTTTGCGAGCTATTTTTGGGCATCGAGCCTCATTTTGTGCTGTGGAAGAAGCTGTTCTTTCTTGTGCCCTGTTCTCAAGAGGGGTCGATATATCAAGTGGGCGGAGCCGAACTATGGCGCATCGCCGGGACCGAATATCTGTCCGGAACCCCGAAGAAGGCGTCCGAAGACTGGCCTTCGGCATGGTTTTATATAGAAGATGTCCCCCTGTCGGACCCTGTTCGGGTCGGCCTCCCTGAGTTTAATAACGCTCCTTTGAAGAAACGCCTAAGCTGGCGTCCACGGAGCCCTCAGAGGGAAAACAACAGGGACGTCATTTACCTAATGAGCCGGATAAGCTTATTAGCTCATTCCGGACTGACCATGATCGGAGTCATGGCCATATGCATTATGCGGGGGGTGCAGCCGCTCCAGTATAGAGGCCACCCCATGTGGGATTTCAACGGGGTGGATGATGCCACCAGCTGTGGCTGTAAGGGGCCGGGATCGGTCGCTGATCTGACGAAGATCTTGTCCGCATTGTACAAGGGAGAAGAGGAGGAATTCCTCCGCATCAATCCGCAGGGCGGATTTTCTATGAACAATCCTCCAAGCTGGGTAAGCGGACATTCATTTTTGCCTATCCGATCCGTACTCCCATAGTCAAGTATCTCATTTTGTGATTTTGGCGCAGGAACTGCGCCGGGCCATAAAGGATATAAACAGCCCGCCTCCACAACCCGAGGATCCGGAATGGTTCCTCGATCCGTCCTCCCAAGAGGATCCGGACATATCGGTGGAGCTGATCGACGGGGTTTTCCATCAACTGAGCATCGATAATGCCTTGGTCGCCATTACGTCCGATTACCCCGGAATACTTCCTGCCTCACAGGTAACTGAGACCGAAGTCCCGATACTTTAAAAATGACCCATCCATGCGTGTTTTCGATCACCGTATACCGATGGTGCTTCGCAGGGGGCGCCCTTGAGGTGGAAAGCCGAGCCCGTGGCGGCTGGCCAACAAGGGGCAGCACGGCCCAACAGGCTAAAAAGAAGTGCGGCCCAGATCGAAACTCCGGCGCTACGGTATGGCGCATCACCTTACTCCCCGGCTTTATTCCCGGGAGGCATACTAATGCTCATGCCATTTCAGGAAGAAGAGCGCTCGCCGGACTGTATCCGGAGAGGTTGCCAATCAGTCCTCCGCTCGCCAGGCTCCAAAGCCAGGTCCAGAAGCGGAGGCGAACACGGGGCGTGCGTCGGATGTTCCTCCGATAGAGGATGCCGACAGGTTATCTGCCACCAATTCTGAGGTGGAGAGTGCCATGAATCACAGGCGTCGCCGGACAGCTCTTCGTGACGCGTGTTTCTCCCCAGAGGCATTGGATGCCTTTAATTCAGGAGATGCGCACCTCCGTGCCACTCAAAATGGTCTAGCCAGAGCCACGGAGCAGTATGTAAAAGACATACGGGTGAGAAGATTTGACAGTTATATATGCCAGTAGCCCCCGAGACTTCAAATAGTTAGAATAACTGATTTAAGGATCATTTGTTTGTGCAGGATCTTACCGAAAAGAATACCCAACTGTCCCAGGAGCTGGAGGAGTGCAAAGCCCAACTTGAGGCCGCACTAGCCGCAGCGGGGGAAGCCAAGGAGACCCCCTCTGGTAATATATGCTTCAAAATATAAGTAATTTGTGAAGTGCGGCGTGTGTATAATTCTGACAATAATATTGCAGATGGCGCCGGGATAGATCCGGACAAGCAACAACTCATGCGCCGGTTAAAGGCCGGCGAGAATGTGCTTACAAGGGTGAGGCAGGAGAAAAATAATCTCCAAGATGCCAACACCCAGCTGGGTGAGGAACTAAAGGATGTTCATGCCCAGCTTTCGGACTCCGTCAAGGAGAATCGGCGGCTTCGACGTGGCATTTTTAGTAAGTGCTTGAATGAACTTTGAAAAAGAGTTCGGCGAGGAAGTCGACTAATAGAGTTATGTCTGTAGGTACACTCACAGGCCGTCCTGCAGAGGAAATGCCCAGTTCTATGGGTGACCTTCTTCCCGAGCTCTTGCAACTACACGAACGAGTTCGGCAGGTGATTAAAGACGTCGCCCAGGCCTTGTGGCCATCCGTCTCCCTGCCCAAAGGCCTTGGAGAGCTTGCGGAGAAGCTTCAGGGAGCGCGGCGACGCTTCCGATTATGGAAGATATCGGCCTGCCGTCAAGGTGCCAGGGAGACCTGGGCCATGGTGAAGACGCGGTACACGAAGGCTGACCCAAACCACATGGCCAAGGTCGGACCAGTGGGGCCCGATGGGAATGAGATCCCTGTGAGCTTAGTGTACGGCCAGGTAGAGTTGGCCGCAAAGTATTCCCAGCAGGACTGTAAACTAGACAGCCTATTAGATGGCATCGAAGAGGAATACAATCAGTCGAATTGACTATGTAATTTAAGATGACATAAAAAATGCCTTCTAGCCGGATTGTAGATCGTTTGTCATAGCGGACCTTTTCGCTTCAACCTCGGGACCCGATAGTCCGGAGTGTGTCCGAATACCCTCACAGTTATATAAGAACCGGGGCATGCGTGGAGACCAGGCGTAGGGGTCATTAGTGCTTTATCAGACAAGTGCCCAACTAGTTATGTTATATTACATGGTTAGTAAGAAACATCTTCCAGGGAGAATAGTTCCATTAGGGGTTCCTTTCCCTAGGAGGCATGCCCTAAAGTGCATGTCCGGACTGCGAAAAAAGCAGAAAAATGTCTGCGGGCAGAAAAATAGGTATTAAATCGTCTTTTTGTTCACCAACCGGATATTCCCTTAAGAACGCTAGCTTTCGGCTTCACCCAGTCTGAGGTACACATCCGGCTGACCTGGCAGTAACAATCGCAGAGGTGCTCCCTTTACCACCTAGCCGAACAATCGGGAACGTAGGGGTAAGCACAGGAGCCAGGCAACCCAGCTTGGCCAAAACTTAAGTCATATCGATGCATATAATGGTGAATAAAAGGTACATGCGGAAGTGTGACACATGTGTTGGGCATAAAGCCCGTATAAATAAGCTTCTGTTAAAGGAGCCCCAGGTATAATGAGCATGGATAGCGCGTCAAGTGTGTGCGAACAATGTGCAAGCAAGCTTTCAAAGGTTGTAATAGAAAAGGAGGGAGAAGGAGAGAAACAGAAAATAGTTAATATGTAAAGTATAGACGGAGGAAGGAGACAAACACAAAATCCGGCGCTAGGCGTAGAATCTTCGGAGACGGGCTGCATTCCATGGGTTCGGCTCGAGTCGGTTATCCGATGCATCCCGCAGACGGTACGCTCCTCCGGTCAGGACTTGGTCGATGATAAAGGGACCTTCCCGTTTGGGCTTGAGTTTGTCCTTTTTCTTGTCCGGCAGGCATAGAACTAACTCGCCAATGTTGTAAGTTTTGGCCCATACTTCTCTGCTTTGATATCTTCGAGCTTGCTGTTGATAGAATGCGGAACGGGCTTTTGCCACGTCACGCTCCTCCTCCAATATGTCCAAATTGTCCTGCCGATCGAGCTCGGCTTCTCTTTCTTCGTACATGCGCACGCGAGGTGAGTCATGAATTATGTCGCAGGGCAGGACTGCCTCTACACCGTATACCATAAAGAATGGTGTAAATCTGGTGGTGCAATTCAGAGTGGTCCGGAGCCCCCAGAGTACGGAGTCGAGCTCCTCTACCCAGTGCGTGTTAGATTCCTTGAGGGACCGCACTAGTCTGGGTTTGATGCCGCTCATGATTAGACCATTTGCTCGCTCTACTTGACCGTTAGTTTGAGGGTGATAGACTGAAGCATAGTCGAGCTTGATGCCCATACTTTTGCACCAGAGTTTGACCTTGTTGGCCAAAAAGTTCGTGCTGTTATCAGTGATGACGCTATGGGGGACGCCGTAACGGTGTACGACCCCTGATATGAAGTCTATCACCGGTCCGTATTCGGCCGTCTTAACAGGTTTGGCCTCTATCCATTTGGTGAATTTATCCACCATGACGAGTAGGTATTTTTGCTTGTGGGTTCCTCCTTTAAGGGGTCCAACCATGTCAAGCCCCCAGACCGCGAAGGGCCAGGTTATGGGTATAGTTTTGAGGGCGGTGGGTGGCATGTGGCTTTGATTAGCAAAGAGTTGGCAACCGACGCATCGTTGGACTAAGTCCTGAGCATCTGCCCGGGCCATTGGCCAATAAAATCCTATGCGGAAGGCCTTGCCTACAAGGGCCCGGGCTGTGGCGTGGTGCCCGCCGAGTCCGGCATGAATTTCAGCCAGAAGATTCCGCCCTTCCTCTTCGGAGATACACCTTTGAAGGACTCCGGTTGTGCTTTTCTTGTAAAGCTCTCCCTCATGGACCTTATAGGCTTTAGATCGCCGCACTATGCAGCGGGCCTCGTTTTGGTCCTCGGGAAGTTCCTGCCTGGTTAGGTAGGCTAGGAATGGTTCTGTCCACGGGGCAATGACTGCCATTATTACGTGGGCTGGAGATGTTACTTCATTGGCAGAACCACCAATTGTGTTAGAATGTTCGGTGTCGGGCAGTGCGGTTGGGTCCGGGTTGTTATTTCCGGATTCCCCCTCCCATAGTACGGATGGCTTGAACAGCCTCTCTAGGAAGATGTTGGGAGGGACGGCATCGCGCTTTGCGCCCATGCGCGCCAATACGTCTGCTGCCTGGTTGTTATCCCGGGCTATATGGTGAAATTCGAGCCCTTCAAACCAAGCTGACATTTTTAGAACGGCGTTGCGATAAGCTGCCATTTTTGGATCCTTGGCATCGAAGTCTCCATTTGTTTGGGATATCGCGAGGTTTGAATCCCCGCGCACCTCTAGGCATTGAATGCCCATGGAGACTGCCATCCGGAGGCCGTGTAGAAGGGCCTCCTATTCGGCTGCGTTGTTGGAGTCCGTATACATTATGTGGAGTACGTATTGAACCGTATCTCCAGTTGGGGACGTCAAAACAACGCCAGCCCCCAGGCCAGCCAACATTTTGGAGCCATCGAAGTGCATTATCCAGTTGGAATATGCGCCGTACTCTTTAGGGAGTTCGGCTTCAGTCCATTCGGCGACGAAGTCAGCCAAAACTTGCGACTTAATAGCTCGCCGTGGCTTATAGGTTATGTCGTACGGGAGGAGCTCAATGGCCCATTTGGCAATCCGGCCCGTCGCGTCGCGGTTGTTTATAATGTCGTTAAGAGGTACTTCGGAGGCTACTTTTATCGAACACTCTTGAAAGTAGTGTCGCAGCTTCCGGGATGCCATGAACACCGCGTACGCTATCTTCTGATAATGTGGGTACCGTGACTTGCATGGAGTCAGGACAGTGGACACGTAGTAAACTGGTTTTTGAAGGGGGAACTTGTGTCCGTCCGTTTCTCGTTCGACAACGAGCACCGCGCTCACCACTTGATGAGTTGCCGCGATATATAATAGCATTGGTTCGCCTATGTTGGGCGCGGCCAGGATCGGGTTTGTTGCCAATATGGCTTTTATTTCTTCGAGTCCGGTCGTGGCGGCATCCGTCCACTCGAAGTGTTTGGTGCGTCGGAGGAGGCGATAAAGGGGTAATGCCTTTTCTCCTAAACGGGAGATAAAGCGGCTTAAAGCCGCCACGCATCCCGTCAATTTTTGTATTTGTTTGAGGTCCTTTGGGATATCCAATTGTGACAGAGCTCGGATCTTGGCTGGGTTTGCTTCAATTCCTCTACCGGATACAATGAAGCCCAAGAGCTTTCCGGCTGGTACGCCGAAACACATTTTTCCGGGTTAAGTTTAATGTCATATGTTCGGAGATTATCGAACGTGAGCCTCAAGTCGTCTACTAGAGTTTCGACGTGCTTGGTTTTGATGACCACATCGTCTACGTATGCCTCCACTGTTTTGTCGATCTGGTTTGCTAGACATGTCTGAATCATGCGCTGATATGTTGCGCCGGCATTTTTGAGCCCAAAGGGCATTGTGTTGAAGCAGAATGGGCCGTATGGGGTGATGAATGCCATTGCGTCCTGGTCGGGCTCTGCCATCTTAATTTGGTGGTAGCCTGAGTATGCATCGAGGAAACACAATGACTCGTGTCCTGCGGTAGCGTCGATAATTTGATCGATGCGGGGGAGTGGGAAGGGATCCTTTGGGCAAGCCTTGAGGTCCTTAAAACCGATACATAGGCGCCAGGATTTATCCTTCTTTGGTACCATCACTAGGTTTGCTAGCCAGTCCGGATGTTTTATATCTCTGATCAATCAGGCCTCCAATAATTTGGCTAGCTCCTCTCCCATGGCCTGTCTCTTGGGTTCGGAGAAACGCCGAAGAGCCTGCTTGACTGGCTTGACTCCTTTTAGGATGTTTAGGCTATGCTCGGCCAGCCGGCGTGGGATTCCTGGCATGTCTGAAGGATGCCAGGCAAACATGTCCCAATTTTCACTTAGGAATTCTCGTAGTGCGGCGTCTACATCAGGTTTTAATTGTGCCCCGATGGAGGCCGTTTTTGTAGGGTCCGTTGGATGGACTTGGAATTTGACTATTCCCTCCGCTGGTTTAAAGGAGGTGGATTTGGATCTCTTATCGAGTATCACATCGTCCCTATTCACCGTGGAGCGCAGCGCAGTGAGTTCCTCGGCCGCTAGGGCTTCGGATAGTGCCTCAAGGGCCAGTGCGGCTGTCTTATTTTTGGCGCGGAGTGCTATGTCCGGGTCACTAGCAAGAGTGATGATTCCGTTGGGCTCGGGCTTTTTGAGCTTCATGTACCCGTAATGGGGTATAGCTTGAAAAATTGTGAATGCCTCTCGCCCTAATAGAGCGTGATATCCGCTGCTGAACGGGGCCACTTGGAACGTGACCTCTTCGGACCTGTAATTATCCAGCGTGCCGAACACCACATCCAGTGTGATTTTTCCTGTACAGCATGCTTCCCGACTGGGGATTGTTCCTCTAAAGGTTGTGCTGCTTCGCTCAATGCGGCTCCAGTCTATTTCCAATTTTCAGAGGGTTTCCTCGTAGATGAGGTTCAATCGGCTGCCACCGTCCATGAGTACCTTGGTAAGGCGAAAGCCGTCCGCTATTGGACTGAGGACCAATGCGGCTGGTGCTCGGGCTATTCAGAATTTAGGTTCGTCACTGGCATTAAAGGTAATAGCCGTGTCACTCCATGGGTTTATTGTTGCTACTTGGTAGACTTCGGCAAGGCTGCGGAGTGTTTGTTTCCGCATATATTTGATGCGAAAGTCTCGAAGACTGTTAATACCGTACTGGTATACTTGGACTGGTATTCTGGAGTTAGAAGCTCTTCACCACTTTTGGCCACCTGCCGTAGTATCCAACATGCTCTAAGGCTGTGAGTTGGAGTGGCACCCTCTGTACTATGAATTCTGCAGGGTCCATTGAGCCATCCTTCCAGTGCGGTTCCATGCCCTATAGAGGGTTTTTGCTTTTTGGTGTTTAACCCAGGTGCCTGGCGATAATGCACCCTTTTATTTCGGACTGGGGTTGTATTCAGGGCCGGATTGTCCCAAAAATTGATTTCGGTTTTCCAGGCGCTTTCCATCGCACAATACTTTTGTACTATGGACGCTAAGTCAGCGAAGCATGTAATTTCATGACGACTTATGGTGTTGAGGATTCCCTTGTCCGTGCAATTGTTGCAGAAGAATGAAATTGCGTCCTCCTCGCGGCAGTCCTTTATCCTGTGCAGAAGAATGAAATTTGGGATAGATTGCTTATGTTTGGGAACCTCGTCCACTTTAAAACTCAGGGGCCAAGTAGTTTCCGAACTCGGAAGCTTGGGTTCTTGGATGTTGTCCAATGAGTCTAGCCCGCTGCCTGACTTTAGGTTCAGGGCTTGAGTAACATCCTCCCCTCCGCGGGAATCCGGCATGGAGGGATCGGGAATCCGGACATAGCTAGTCCTTAAGATAGAAGAAGGGTCACCGTATTGTTCCTCTACCACAACAACGTGGTGGGTAACCTGGGGAGAGTTAGTCTCTCTCAGATCGGGTTTAGGCCCAATCCGATCGTAGTCTGTAGCGACTCCCAGGACGGCGATGCGATCCAAGAGCTCGTTTAAGGAAGAGTGCTCCATCGGATCCAACTGCTTTGCGAGTTCCGAGCTAACGTGAAGATTTCTTTCAATGACCCGAGAAGTCATCGTCGGCGTGGCGGCCGAACAGGCGGTCATAAGAAAACTGCCTAGCCAGAGAGTTTGGCCGATAGCCAAAGCTCCTTTAGCGACAGTGCCGTCTTTAAAGACAGGATGAGGCATCCTTCCTAATAGCGACGGCATAGAGGAACTCTCAATGAAAGCACCAATGTCGGTGTCAAAACCGGCGGATCTCGGGTAGGGGGTCCCGAACTGTGCGTCTAGGCGGATGGTAACAGGAGACAAGGGACACGATGTTTTTACCCAGGTTCGGGCCCTCTTGATGGAGGTAAAACCCTACTCCTGCTTGATTGATATTGATGATATGGGTAGTACAAGAGTAGATCTACCACGAGATCAAAGAGGCTAAACCCTAGAAGCTAGCCTATGGTATGATTGTTGTTCGTCCTACGGACTAAAACCCTCCGGCTTATATAGGCACCAAAGAGGGTTAGGGTTACACAGAGTCGGTTACAATGGTAGGAGATCTACATATCCGTATCGCCAAGCTTGGCTTCCACGCCAAGGAAAGTCCCATCCGGACACGGGACGAAGTCTTCAATCTTGTATCTTCATAGTCCAGGAGTCCGGCCGAAGATGATAGTTCGGCTATCCGGACACCCCCTAATCCGGGACTCCCTCATCCATCTTTTTCTATTCCTTATGCTAAGTGTTTGACGCATACTTCTTGGGAACAATATTATATCAAGGATGCTTATCTTATGAAAGCTAACAAACTATGCATTCCCGAGTCTTCTCTTCGTTTGCTACTTTTGCAAGAGGCTCATGGAGGCGGACTCATGGGACATTTTGGACGAGATAAGACATTCGCCATGCTCTCCAAGAACTACTTTTGGCCCAAGATGTTTCGAGACGTCTCACGCTTCACCACCCGATGCTCCACATGTCGCAAAGCTAAGTCTAAAGTTCAATCTCATGGTCTTTACATACCTCTTCCTATTCCTTATCAACCTTGGGAAGACATTAGTATGGATTTTGTACTTGGTTTGCCTAGAACTCAAAATGGAAAGGATTCCGTGTTTGTTGTTGTGGACTGATTTTCTAAGATGGCACATTTCATTCCTTGCAACAAGATAGACGATGCTTCACACATTGCAAATCTATTTTGTAGGGAAATCTTACGACTCCATGGAGTACCAAAGACAATCGTCTCCGATCGTGACGTCAAGTTCTTGAGTTACTTTTGGAAGACCCTATGCGCCAAGCTCGGAATCAAGCTCTTGTTCTCATCCGCATACCATCCTCAAACTGATGGCCAAACGGAGGTGACAAACCGGACACTATCCACTCTACTTCGCGTGTTGATAAAGAAGAACATCAGGGAGTGGGAAGCATGTCTACCCATCGCCGAGTACACCTACAATCGCGCAAGACATTCGACTACCGGCAAGTCCCCCTTCGAGGTCGTCTATGGCTTCAACCCGTTGTCACCATTGGACATTCTACCTCTTCCTCTACAAGAGCGCACCAACATGGATGCGAATGCACGAGCAAGCTACATCAAGAAGATGCATGAGGATACAAGAAACACCATCAAGCGCCAAGTACAACGACTAGCGACCAAGCTCAACATCAACAAGCAACCCATGATCTTCAACATAGGCGATCTCGTGTGGCTACACCTTCGCAAGGACCGCTTCCCCAACGAACGCAAGTCCAAACTTCTCCCTCGAGCCGATGGACCCTTCAAGGTGCTATCACACTACAACAACAATGCTTACAAGATCGACCTACCAAGCAACAAGTACAACGTGAGCGACATCTTCAACGTCAAAGACCTCTCGCCTTACCATGGTGATGAAGATTTCGATCCGAGGTCAGATCTTTCCCAAGGGGGGGGGAGATGATGCGGAGCATCCCACGATCATCCCCATGGACGCATCTACATCCCCTACAACACCAGTTGGACCTATGACTCGAGCACGTGCAAGAGCTCTTGAAACTGAGGTGACATCACTCCTCTCACAACTCCCTTTCGATTCACATGAGACATGATTACTACCTGAAACGGAAATGCTATGCATACTCAGGTACCAAGGAGTTAACCATGGAGAAGCTAGGAAGCAAGGAGAACCGGAAGTGGAAGACATGCATGAGGACGGAGAGGAAAAGCGCGAAGTCCCACACTGGCCGGCCCGGACGATCGGGACAGAGCCCGGATGATCCGGACCCCGGCCCGGACGATCCAGCTAACTCGCCCCGAAGACACCCGAAGCTCCCACCTGAAGCCAGATCATCCGGACTGGACCCCCAGCCGGACATCCGGACCTGTACCACCACCAGCCGCGTCTCCAGCTCATCCGGGCCTCCACCCGGATCATCCGGACCGGCCCGGATCATCCGGCTCCACCCCCCGGATCATCCGGCCAGCGCCTGCGCGCGCGTGCTGGGCTGAGCCCATGTACCCCTTCGCCCCCCTAGCCTATATATAGGACTCCTCCTCCTCACTTTGAGACTTAGCATTGGTTTAGCTCATATTTTGTGTTCGAGCCTTGCTCATCCACTTGGTTACTTCTCCTCAGAGCTCACGACCTCTTCGGAGAAGATCCCCCAAGCGGATTCAAGACCCCTTCAAGGGAAGACAATCAAGACCTCCTCACGGAGAAGAACGTCTACCCTTGTATCTTTCCTTTGTTGATTTTGAATCTTGTGCTACCTTATGTGTTCGGTGATCTAGCCCTTGTGTGATCGATTACATGTCGGTTTAGTGATCCTCTCATTTCTCCTCGTGTTTTGCCTTGTGTTTTCCATGCGTTCTTCATGTCTCCTCGTAGGATCCACTCCAAACGTGAAATATCGGCCCCATAGGGATCCGCCCTACATCACAATGCCTATGAGCTTTTCACATGTTGATCTTTGCTAAGTTACTTTGCCATTGTTGCTGTTAGAATCACTACAAAACTGGTACTATTACTTTTGCCACTGTTACCGTTACTATCATACTACTTTGCCACTAAATACTTTGATGTAGATATTAAGTCTGTCAGGTGTGGTTGAATTGACAACTCAATTGCTAATACTCGCGAATATTCTTTGGCTCCCCTTGTGTCGAATCAATAAATTTGGGTTGAATACTCTACCCTCAAAAACTGTTGCGATCCCCTATACTTTTGGGTTATTAAGACCTTTTTCTGGCACCGTTGCCAGGGAGCATAGCTCTATTCTTCGAGTTACTTGGGATTTATATCTGTTGATCACTATGAGGAATCTAAAAGATACTAGAACCAAGATTTTTACCTCTACTATGAGGGGAGGTAAGCAACTGCCATCTAGCTCTGCACTTGATTCACCTTCTGTTTTGAGTAAGATTGTGACACCTACACCTGCTATTCATTCTAATATGTTGCAAGTAATTGATGATGCTACTTCTGCTATGAATGATGCTTCTGATGCTACTACTCTGCTTGATAATATTGTGCCACTGGGTGAATTTCTTGATGAACAAATTGCTAGAGTTAATGCTGAAACTGAGAATATTTCTGAAACTGATGAAATTATTGAAATTGACCACTTTGAAACACCTATTAGACCTAGCTCTCATAGATATGAATTTCCTGTTATGCCTGAGGGTTATGTTATGGAAGGAGAGGTAGCTAGGGACTTTCTTGCTTGTAAGGATAGAGATGACCTTAAGAAATTACTATGCAAGTGGAAAGAAAAATCTTTGAATGCTAGAATGCAATATGATCCTAAGTTTGCTACTTCACCTATCTTTGTTACTGATAAGGATTATGAGTTCTCCGTCGTCCTGAGTTAATTACTTTGGTTGAATCTGATCCTTTCCATGGTTATGAATCTGAAACTGTTGTGGCACATCTTACTAAACGGAATGATATAGCCACCCTGTCTGCTCATGAGGAAAAAATTCCCTATTACTATATTCTTAAGTTGTTTCCTTTCTCATTAAAGGGTGATGCTAAGATATGGTTTAATTCTCTCGCTCCTAGTTGTGTGCGTAGTCCCCAGGATATGATATATTACTTCTCTGGAAAAAAATCCTGCTCATAAGAAACAAGCTGCTTTACAGGAGATATATAACTTTGTGCAAATTGAAGAAGAGAGTCTCCCACAAGCTTGGGGGAGGCTTCTCCAATTACTTAATGCTTTGCCTGCTCACCCTCTCAAGAAAAATGAAATACTTGATATCTTTTATAATGGACTAACTGATGCTTCTAGGGACCACCTAGATAGTTGTGCTGGTTGTGTTTTTAGGGAACAAACTATTGAAAAAGCTAAAGTACTATTGAATAATATATTGAGTAATGATAATGGTTGGACTCTTCCTGAACCACCTCCTAAGCCAACTTCAAAGAAGAGAGGTATTCTATTTCTTAGCCCTGAAGATATGCAAGAGGCAAAAAAATCTATGAAAGTAGAAGGTACTAAAGCTGAAGATGTTAAGAATTTACCACCTATTGAAGAAATACATGGTCTTAATACTCTGTCAAAGGTAATAGAAGTAAATTCTCTCTATATATTGATGAAGGTGATATTCCTTATAATAAGTCTACTAGTCAATGCTTGGATGAATTTGATAACTTTACTGTTAAATAAGAAAACTTCAATGCTTATGTTAGTAGGCAGTTGAAACGTAATGCTTATACGCTTGACTGCTTGGGTGACTATATGTGTAGAACTGTTAACGATCTCAAGATTATTAGTAAACATGCTTCCATGGTAAAAACTCAAGTAGGACAAGTACTCAAGGCATAAAATGATTTGCTTATTGAGATGAACAATAAAACAAATGATCATGTTGATAGAGTTATGACTAGAGGTGGTAAAATGACTTAGGAACCTTTGTATCCTGAGGGCCATCCCATGAGAATTGAGCAAGATTCTCAGAGAATTAATACTGATGCACCTAGTTCATCTAAGAAAAAGAAAGATGATAGGACCTTGCATGCCTCTAGTGAACCTGTCATAGACACACCTGAGAATCCAAATGATATTTATATTTCTGATGCTGAGACACAATCTGGTGATGAACATGAACCTAGTAATAATGATAATGATGATGTTCATATTGATGCTCAACCTAGTAATGATAATGATGTGGAGATAAAACCTGTTGTTGATCTTGATAACCCACAACCTAAGAACAAAGGATATGATAAGAGAGACTTCATTGCTAAGAAACATGGTAAAGAAAGAGAACATGGGTTAAGAAACACATGCCCTTTCCTCCTAAACCATCTAAGAAAAAGGATGATGAGGACTTTGAGCACTTCGTTGAAATGCGTAGACATGTGTTTTTGCATACGCGTTTCACTGATATTCTGAAAATGTCTCCTTATGCTAAGTATATGAAAGGTATTATTACAAATGAAAGAAAGATACCGGAAGCAGAAATTTCCACCATGCTTGCTAATTACACATTTAAGGGTGGAATACCAAAGAAATTAGGAGATCCAAGAATACCAACTATACCATGCTCCATTAAAAAATACTATGTTAAAACTGCTTTATGTGATCTTGGAGCCGGTGTTAGTGGTATGCCATTATCTTTATATCGTAGACTTGATTTGAATAAGTTGACACCAACTGAAATCTCTTTGCAAATGGCTGATAAATCAATTGCTATACCCATCGGTATTTGTGAGGATGTGCCTGTCGTAGTTGCAAATGTTACTATCTTAACAGACTTTGTTATTCTTGAAATACCCAAGGACGACAGTATGTCGATCATCCTTGGTAGACCATTCTTGAATATTGCATGGGCTATTATTACAATAAAGGAAATATCACTATTCATGTTAATGGTAATGAGCATACGATACACTTTTCGAAGAAACAACCTCAAGTGAATAGTATCAACTCTATTAGAAAATTTTCAACAATTACTATTGGAGGTTTTGAGTTCCCTCTTCCTACTGTCAAAAAGAAATATGACATTCTTATTGTTGGAGACAAGCATATCCGCGTTGAGGTAACATAGTCTTATACGAAGATTTTCCGGTTTCATGTCATTTGGAAGAAGTTTGTTAATAAGACTTGACCAACCTTATTAATGGATTCCTTTTGACGGGCATGAGATGGATGAATTTAGTAAACAAACTCTCTGTACCCACTTTTTTACTTTCTGTTATTTAGAATAAATAAAGCAAAACTACTATTATTATTCTATTTTCTGAATTTTCCATGCAATAAAAAATGACCAGAAAATAAAAATTCTCCAAATGCCGTGAAAATTTAGTATGATTTTTTTTAGAAATTTTAAGAATTTTAGGTACTGAAAACACTTCAGGAAGGTGCACCAATGGTCCACAAGCCCACAGGGCGCGCCTACAAGGCTTGTGAAGGAAATATGCCCTAGAGGCAATAATAAAGTTGTTATTTTATATTTCCTTATTCATGATAAAGGTTTATTATTCATGCTAGAATTGTATTGATCGGAAACTTAAGTACATGTGTGAATACATAAACAAACACTGTGTCCCTAGTAAGTCTCTACTAGACTAGCTTGTTGATCAAAGATGGTTAAGGTTTCCTAACCATGGACATGTATTGTCATTTCATAATGGCATCACATCATTAGGAGACTGATGTGATGGACAAGACCCATCCGTTAGCTTAGCATAATGATCATTCAGTTTTATTGCTATTGCTTTCTTCATGTCAAATACATATTCCTTCGACTATGAGATTATGCATCTCCCGGATACTGGAGGAATACCTTGTGTTCTATCAAACTTCACAACGTAACTGGCTGATCATAAAGATGCTCTACAGGTATCTCCAAAGGTGTTTGTTGAGTTGGCATAGATCGGGATTAGGATTTGTCACTCCGAGTATCGGAGATGTATCTCTGGGCCCTCTCGGTAATACACATCATAAGCTTGCAAGCAAATGATTAAGGAGTTAGTCACGAGGTGATGTATTACGGAACGAGTAAAGAGACTTACCAGTAACGAGATTGAACTAGGTACATAGATACCGACGGTCGGATCGCGGGCAAGTAACATACCGATAGACAAAGGGAATTACATATGTTGTCATAAGGTTCTACCGATAAAGATCTTCGTAGAATATGTAGGAGCCAATATGGGCATCCAAGTTCCGCTATTGGTTATTCACCGGAGAGGTGTCTTGGTCATGTCTACATAGTTCTCAAACCCGTAGGGTTCGCACGCTTAACGTTCATTGACGATATAGTGTTATATAAGTTATATGATTTGGTGAATGAATGTTGTTTGGAGGCTCGGATGAGATCACGGACATGATGAGGTGTCTCTAAATGGTCGAGAGGTAAAGATTTATATATAGGACGATGGTATTCGGACACCGAAAGAGTTTCAGCGTGCACTGGGTAGTCATCGGGTCACCGGAAGGGGTTTCGGACACCCCCGGTAACTGTATGGGCCTAATGGGCTAAAAAGGGGGACAGACCAGCCCCTGGTGTGCCTCTTCTTTGGACAGCAGGCCCTAAGGGAAGGAAAGGGGGAGCGCTGGCCCCTCCTGCTTTTCCCTCTCATGGGAGAAAGGGAAGGGGGCGCCACCCTCCTTGCCTTTTCGCCGCACCTAAATAAGGCAGGGGGCGCGGCTTCGGAGGGACTCCAAGTAGGATTCCTCCTACTTGGGCGCCTCCTTTGTCTGCTCCCTCCCACCTATATATATATATATATATATATATATATATATATATATATGTGTGTGTGTGTGTGTGTGTGTGTGTGTGTGTGTGTGGGGGGGGGGGGGGGGGGAGGGGTGCCACACAACAACAAACATCATTGTCTTAGCCGTGTGTGGCGCCCCAGCCCACCGTTTACTCCCTCGGTCATATTTTCGTAGTGCTTAGGCGAAGCCTTGCAGAGATCACATCACTATCACCATCACCATGCCGGCGTGTTGTTGGAACTCATCTACTACCTCTCTGTCTTGCTGTATCAAGAAGGTGGAGGATGTCCCCGAGCTGAACGTGTGCAGAATGCGGAGGTGTCGTGCGTTCGGTACTTGGTCGGTTGGAGCGCGTTGAAGTTCGACTACATCAACCGCGTTGTCAAACGCTTCCGCTTACGGTCTACAAGGGTACATAGACATACTATCCTCCTTGTTGCTATGCATCTCCATCATTGCGTGTGCATAGATTTTTTTCCATGCAACCATTCCCAACAGTGCATCATGAGTCAGGTCTATGCGTACATGATATGCACGACTAGAACACAAACAAGTTGTGGGCGGTGATGTTCATACTACTTACCACCAACGTCTTATTTTGATTCGGCGGCATTGCGGGATGAAGCGGCCCGGACCAACCTTACATGTCCACGCACATGAGATCTGTTCCACCGACTGACATGCAACTAATTTTGCATAAAGGTGGCTGGTGGGTGTCTGTTTCTCCTACTTTAGCTGAATCGAATTTGACCACGGCCAGTCCTTGAAGAAGGTTAAAACAACAAACTTGATAAATCACCGTTGTGGTTTTTGCTGTAGGTAAGAACGGTTCTTGCTAGAAACCCGTAGCAACCACGTAAAACTTGCAACAATAAAGTAGAGGACATCTAACTTGTTTTTGCAGCGTATGTGATGTGATATGGTCAAGACATGATGTGATATACATTATTGTATGAGATGATCATGTTTTGTAATTTATGGGCAACCGACAGGAGCCTTATGGTTGTCTCTTTGTTGTATGAATGCAAACGCCATGTAATTGCTTTACTTTATCACTATGCATTAGCAATAGTTGTAGAAGCAATAGTTGGCGAGACAACTACGCCGCAATGATGGAGATCAAGGTGTCGAGCCGGTGATGATGGAGATCATGAAGATGCTTTGGAGATGGAGATGAAAAGCACAAGATGATGATGGCCATACCATGTCAATTTTTTGATTGCATGTAATGTTTATCTTTTATGCATCTTACTTTTCTTAGAACGACGGTATCATTATAAGATGATCCCTTCACTAAATTTCAGGATATAAGTGTTCTCCCCGAATATCCACCATTGTGAAAGTTCGTCATTTCGAGACACCACATGATGATCGGGTGTGATAGACTCTACATTGACATACAATGGGTGTAAGCCAGTTTTGCACATGCAGAATACTTGGGTTAAACTTGACGAGCCTAGCATGTACCGACATGGTTTCGGAACACTGGAGACCCAAAGGTCGAACGTGAGTCATATAGTAGATATCATCAACATAGAGATGTTCACCATTGATGACTACCCCATCTCATGTGATGATCGGACATGGGTTAGTTGATTTGGATCACGTATCACTTAGATAACTTGAGGGATGTTTATGTAAGTGGGAGTTCATTAGTCTTGATTAATTTAACTTAATTTATCATGAACTTAGTCCTGATAGTATTTGCAAATTATGTTATAGATCATTAGCTCGCGATGTAGCTCCACTACTTTTTGATATGTTCCTAGAGAAAACTAAGTTGAAAGATGATAGTAGCAATGATGCGTACTGGGTCCGTGATCTGAGGATTATCCTCATTGTTGCACAGAAAAATTATGTCCTTGATGCACCGCTAGGTGAGGGACCTATTGCAGGAGCAGATGGAGATGCTATGAACGTTTGACAAACTCGATATGATGACTACTTAATTGTTTAGTGTGCCATGCTTTACGGCTTTGAACCGGGACTTCAAAAATGTTTTGAACACCACAGAGCATATGAGATGTTCCAAGAGCTGAAATTGGTATTTCAAACTCATGCCCGTGTCGAGAGGTATGAGACCTCTGACAAGTACTTTGGCTGCAAGATGGAGGAGAATAGCTCAACCAGTGAGCATGTTCTCAGAATGTCTGGGTACTATAATCTCTTGAATCAAGTGGGAGTTAATCTTCCAGATAAGATAGTGATTGAAAAAGTTCTCTAGTCACTATCACCAAGCTACTAGAACTTCATGATGAACTATAATATGCAGGGGATGACGAAAATGATTCCCGAGCCCTTCGCGATGCTGAAATCAGCGAAGGTAGAAATCAAGAAAGAGCATCAAGTGTTGATGGTTAACAAGACCACTAGTTTCAAGAAAAAGTGCAAGGGAAAGAAAGGGAACTTCAAGAAGAATGGCAAGCAAGTTGCCGCTCCCATGAAGAAGCCCAAAGCTGGACCCAAGCCTAAAACTGAGTGCCTCTACTGCAAAGGAAATGGTCACTAGAAGTGAAACCGCCCGAAATACTTGGCGGATAAGAAGGAGGCAAAGTGAACAAAGGTATATTTGATATACATGTTATTGATGTGTACTTTACTAGTGTTTGTAGTAGCCCCAGGGTATTTGATACAGGTTCAGTTGCTAAGATTAGTAACTCAAAACAGGAGTTGCAGAATAAACAGAGACTAGTTAAGGACGAGGTGACGATATGTGTTGGAAGTGATTCCAAGCTTGATACGATCACCATCGCACATTCCCTCTACCTTCAGGATTAGTGTTGAACCTAAATAAATGTTATTTGGTGTTTGCATTGAGCGTGAATATGATTAGATCATGTTTATTGCAATATGGTTATTCATTTAAGTCAGAGAATAATTGTTGTTCTGTTTACATGAATAAAACCTTCTATGGTCATACACCAAATGTAAATGGTTTATTGAACCTCGATCATAGTGATACACATATTCATAATATTGATGCCAAAAGATACAAAGTTGATAATGATAGTGCAAACATACTTGTGGCACTGCCGTTTAGGTCATATTGGTGTAAAGCGCATGAAGAAACTCCATGCGGATGGACTTTTGGAATCACTTGATTATGAATCATTTGATACTTGCGAACCATGCCTCATGGGCAAATGACTAAAACTCCGTTCTCCGAAACAATTGAGCAAGCACTTATTGGAAATAATACATACCGATGCATGCGGTCTGATGAGTGTTGAAGCACGCGGTGGGTATCATTATTTTCTGACCTTCACAGATGATTTGAGTAGGTATGGGTATATCTACTTAATGAAACACAAATCTGAAACAGTTGAAAATTTCAAAGAATTTCAGAGTGAAGTAGAGAATCATCGTAACAAGAAAATAAAGTTTCTATGATCCGATCGTGGAGGTGAATATTTGAGTTACGAGTTTGGCCTTCATTTAAAACAACATGGAATATTTTCACAACTCACGCCACCTGGAACACCACAGTGTAATGGTGTGTCGAATGTCGTAACCATACTTTATTGGATATGGTGCGTTCTATGATGTCTCTACCAATTTACCACTATCGTTTTGGGGTTATGCATTATAGACATCTGCATTCACGTTAAATAGGGCATCGTCTAAATCCGTTGAGATGGCACCGTATGAACTGTGGTTTGGCAAGAAACCTAAGCAGTCGTTTCTTAAAGTTTGGGGTTGCGACACTTATGTCAAAAGGCTTCAGCCTGATAAGCTCGAACCCAAATCGGAGAAGTGTGTCTTCATAAGATACCCTAAGGAAACAATTGGGTACACCTTCTATAGATCCAAAGGCAAGATCTTTGTTGCTAAGAATGGAACATTTCTAGAGAAGGATTTTCTCTCAAAAGAAGTGAGTGGGAGGAAAGTAGAACATGATGAGGTAATTATACCTTCTCTCAAATTAGAAAGTAGCACATCATAAAAAATATTCCCGTCATGCCTACACCAACTAGAGAGGAAGCTAATGATGATGATCATGAAACTTCAGATCAAGTTACTACTGAACCTCGTAGATCGACCAGAGCACGATCCTCACCAGAGTGGTACGGTAATCCTGTCCTAGAAGTCATGTTACTAGAGCAAGTCAAACCTACGAACTATGAAGATGTTATGATGAGCCCAGATTTCGACAGATGGCTTGAGGCCATGAAATCTGAGATAGGATCCATGTATGAAAACAAATTGTGGACTTTGGTGGACTTTCCCGATGATCGGCAAGCAATAGAGAATAAATGGATCTTCAAGAAGAAGACTCACGCTGATAGTAATGTTACTGTCTACAAAGCTCTACTTGTCGCAAAAGGTTTTCAACAAGTTCAAGACATTGACTACGATGAGACTTTCTCACCCCCATCGATGCTTAAGTCCGTCTGAATCATGTTAGCAATTGCTGCATTTTATGATTATGAAATCTGGCAAATGGACGTCAAAAATAAATTCCTTAATGGATATCTTAAAGAAGAGTTGTATATGATGCAACCAAAAGGTTTTGTCGATCCTAAAGGTGCTAACAAAGTGTGCAAGCTCTAGTGATCCATCTATGGACTGGTGCAAGCATCTTGGAGTTGGAATATATGCTTTGATGAGGTAATCAAAGCATATGGTTTTATACAGACATACGGTGAAGCCTGTATTTACAAGAAAGTGAGTGGGAGCTCTGTATCATTTCTGATATTATATGTAGATGACATATTATTGATTGGAAATGATATAGAATTTCTGGATAGCATAAAAGGATACTTGAATAAGAATTTTCCAATGAAAGACTTTGGTGAAACTACTTATATATTGGGCATCAAGATCTATAGGGATAGATCGAGACACTTAAAAGGACTTTCACAAAGCACATACTTTGACAAGATTTTGAAGAAGTTCAAAATGGATCAGTCAAAGAAAGGGTTCTTGCCTGTGTTACAAGGTGTGAGGTTGAGTAAGACTCAAAACCCGACCACGACAGAAGATAGACAGAGAATGAAAGTCATTCCCTATGCCTAGGGCATAGGTTCTATAAAGTATGCCATGTTGTGTACCAAACATGTTGTGTACCTTGCCATGAGTTTGGCAAGGGGGTACGATAGTGATCCAGGTGTAGATCACTGGACAGCGGTCGAAAGTTATCCTTAGTTACCTAAGAGGACTAAGGAGATATTTCTCGATTATGGAGATAATAAAGATTTCATCATAAAGGTTTACGTTGATGCAAGCTTTAACATCGATCCAGATGACTCTGAGTCTCAATCTGGATATGTGTTGAAAGTGGGAGCAATTAGCCAGAGTAGCTCCATACAGAGCATTGTAGACATAGAAATTTGCAAAATACATACGGATCTGATTAAGGCAGGCCCATTGACTAAACCTCTCTCTCAAGCAAAACATGATCACACCTTAATACTCTTTGGGTGTTTATCACATGGCTATGTGAACTGGATTGTTGACTCTAGTAAACTCTTTGGGTGTTAGTCACATGGAGATGTGAACTATGGGTGTCAATCACATGGCGATGTGAACTACTCCCTCCGTCCCATAATGTAAGACATTTTTTGACACTAGTGTAGTGTCAAAAAACGTCTTACATTATGGGACGGAGGGAGTAGATTATTGACTCTAGTGCAAGTGGGAGACTCAAGGAAATATGCCCTAGAGGCAACAATAAATTTTTTATTTTATATTTCCTTATTCATGATAAAGGTTTATTATTCATGCTAGAATTGTATTGATCGGAAACTTAAATACATGTGTGAATACATAAACAAACACCGTGTCCCTAGTAAGCCTCTACTAGACTAGCTCGTTGATCAAAGATGGTTAAGGTTTCCTAACCATGGATATGTATTGTCATTTCATAACAGGATCATATCATTAGGAGAATGATGTGATGGACAAGACCCATCCGTTAGCTTAGCATAATGATCGTTCAGTTTTATTGCTATTACTTTCTTCATGTCAAATACATATTCCTTTGACTATGAGATTATGCAACTCCCGGATACTGGAAGAATACCTTGTGTTCTATCAAACATCACAGGTAACTAGGTGATCATAAAGATGCTCTACAGGTATCTCCGAAGGTGTTTGTTGAGTTGGCATAGATCGAGATTAGGATTTGTCACTCCGAGTATCGGAGAGGTATCTCTGGGCCCTCTCGGTAATACACACCATAAGCTTGCAAGAAAATGACTAAGGAGTTAGTCACGAGGTGATGTATTACTGAATGAGTAAACAGACTTGCCGGTGATGAGATTGAACTAGGTATACAGATACCGACGATCGAATCTCGGGCAAGTAACATACCGATAGACAAAGGGAATTACGTATGTTGTCATAAGGTTTGACCGATAAAGATCTTCGTAGAATATGTAGGAGCCAATATGGGCATCTAGGTTCCACTATAGGTTGTTGACTGGAGAGGTTTCTCGGTCATGTCTACATAGTTCTCGAACCCGTAGGGTCCTCACACTTAACGTTCGTTGATGATATAGTGTTATATGAGTTACATGATTTGGTGACCGAATCTTGTTTGGAGTCCCGGATGAGATCATGGACATGACAAGGAGTATCAAGGATGATGGTATTCGGACACCAGAAGAGTTTTGGAGTGCACCGGGTAGTCATCAGGTCACCGAAAGGGGTTCTGGACACCCCCGGTAAGTGTATGGGCCTAATGGGCCAAAAAGGGGGACATACCAGCCCCTAGTGCGCCCCTTCTTTGGACATCAGGCCTAAGGGAAGGAAAGGGGGAGGGCTAGCCCCTCCTGGCTTTCCCTCTCATGGGAGAAAGGAAAGGGGGCGCCACCCTCCCCTACCTTTTCCTAGCTCCTATATAAGGCAGGGGGCGCGGCTTCGGAGGGAATCCAAGTAGGATTCTCCTACTTGGTCTCCTCCTTTGGATGCTTCTCCCTCCCTCCCACCTATATATATGTGGGGAGGGGGCACCACACAACAACAGACAACATTGTCTTAGCCGTGTGCGGTGCCCCCGTCCACCATTTACTCCCTTGGTCATATTTTCATAGTGCTTAGGCAAAGCCCTGCGGAGATCACATCACCATCACCGTCACCATGCCGTCGTGTTGTCAGAACTCATATACTACCTCTCTGTATTGATGGATCAAGAAGGCAGAGGATGTCCCCGAGCTAAATGTGTGCAGAACGCGGAGGTGGCATGCGTTCGATACTTGATCGGTTGGAGCGCGAAGAAGTTCGACTACATCAACCGCGTTGTCAATCACTTCCACTTACGGTCTACGAGGGTATGTAGACATACTCTCCCCCTCGTTGCTATGTATCTCCATGGATAGATCATTGCGTGTGCATAGAATTTTTTTGTTTTCCATGCAACAATTCCCAACAGCTTGTTGGTCCCTCTTGGGTCCCCCTCACTTATTCTAGCACCCATCCACTTCGTCTTCCTCTAGAAAAAATTATCCCGTTGCTCAAACCCGTGTTCTTGCTCATCTTGCTGCCGTTTTCGATGTCCTTGCTCAGAACTCCATTTTCGAAACTGTTTTGGGGGATTGTTCATCGGTATGTGACTCCTCCAATGGTCCAATTAGTTTTTGTTCTAGTGCTTTATATATTGCAAATTTTTGCTGCTGTGGTGGCCTTGCTCTTGAGCTGCATGTCAAATTTATATGGTCCAAAGTAGTTTTGTTGCATGATTTAGCCTCTAGACACTTGTGGGAGTAGTTGCTATTAGTTTTGTTGAGTTTAGTTCACTTTTATTTCGAGTCACTAAAATTTTAGAAATTTTTAGAAGTAAAAAATAATGAGGAGGTGGTTAAGGGGTTCTTCAAGTAAAGGTTCAGAAGGAAATGAAAATGAGGAGAAGAAGAAGCCCAAGTACAACCTTCCGCGTGCTTCGGAGGTTCGGCCGTGTGAATGGCCAAGCGGCTGTTCTTGAGGGAGGCCGGAATTTATGATGATTTCTATTACTTGTAGGAGAATGCCAGCATCACCGACTTCCTCCAAGATAAGTGTGACCAATACCGCTTACTCACTAATACCTTCATGCAAAATTTTCACTTTCATGCTAGGAAGGATCCTCCTATGGTAGAATTTCACTTGTATGATGTGCCTAAGCGAATGACACTTTATGATTTTTGTAATATTTGCAAATTACGTTATGAGGGCAGCGTCAGTGAACCACGTCCTAGAGACATGGCAGATTTTATTGTTCAAATTACTGTAGGGGAAGAGAGAGGAGTGTCTGAGGCAAGAGTGGCTAGTTTACATTTTTCCCATTTTACGTTATAACTCATTATTTGCCGGGAGATGTCTGATTGGTCGTGGGGAGAGTGGAGGCCTTGGTTCCCCTGACCTTGCTATTTTACGCCATGCCCTATATGTTGATAGAACTTTTAGTTTGGGTGCTATTATTGCTCGACGGTTACACACAAACCGTTCGAATGGCGTTGTTTTTGGTGGGGTCTATGCCTCCCGCCTAGCTAAATATTTTGAGATACCTATTAGGCACGATGAGGAGGATGAGATAAAGTTACCTAATAAGTATTTAGACTATGCTAGTATGGTAGCACAAGATTTTATTGCTAAAGACAAGGAGAAGCGGCTCCTCTACAACTTAGTATTTAGTCAGGGTACTGATGACCCACAAGTATAGGGGATCAATCGTAGTCCTTTCAATAACTAAGAGTGTCAAACCAAATAAGTAAGTGGTTTTCAACAAGGTATTCTCTGCAAGCACTAAAATTATAAGTAACGAGTAGTTTGATAGTAAGGTAATTTGTAACGAGCAAGTGGCGGTAACGGTAACAAAAGTGCAGCAAGGTAGCCCAATCCTTTTGAGGCAAAGGACATGCCAAAATAGTCTCTTATGATAAGCAAAGTGTTCTTGAGGGTACACGGGAATTTCATCTAGTCATTTTTGTGATGTTAGTTTGATTCGTGTTTGCTACTTTGATAATTTGATATGTGGGTGGACTGGTGCTTAGGTGTTGTTCTTACTTGAACAAACCTCCTACTTATGATTAATCCCCTCGCAAGCATCCGCAACTACGAGAAAAGTATTAAGATAAAATTTAACCATAGCATTAACTTTTGGATCCAAATCAGTCCCTTACGAAGTAGCGCATAAACTGGGGTTTAAGCTTCTGTCACTCTCGCAACCCATCATCTAATAACTAATCCATAATGCATTCCCTTAGGCCCTAATAAGGTGAAGTGCCATGTTCACATGGCACCACTAAGGGAATCACAACATACATATCATCAAAATATTGAACACATATCAAGTTCACATGATTACTTGCTACAAGATTTCTCCCGTGACCTCAAGAACAAAAGGAACTACTCACAAATAATAATCATGCTCAAGATCAAAGGGGTATTAAATAGCATAATGGATCTGAACATATAATCTTCCACCAAATAAACCATATAGTAATTTATACGTCGCCAACGTATCTATAATTTTTAATTGTTCCATGCTATTATATTATCTTTTTGGATGTTTATATGCATTAATATGCTATTTTATATTATTATTGGGACTAACCTATTAACCTAGAGCCCAGTGCCAGTTTCTGTTTTTCCTTGTTTTTGAGCTTCACAGAGAAGGAATACTAAACGTAATCCAAACGGAATAAAACATTCGCGAAGATTTTTCTTGGACCACAAGACACCTAGGAGACATGGAGATCTAGTCGGAAGAGCCACGAGGCAGTCACAAGGGGGGAGGGCGCGCCCAGGGGGTAGGACATGCCCCTGCCTTGTGGCCCCTCATGACTCCCCTGACCTAATTCTTTGTCCTATATATTCCCAAATATCCCCAAACCACCAGAAGCATCCACGAAAAATCTTTTCCACCGCCGCAACCTTCTGTTCCTGTGAGATCCCATCTAGGGGCCTTTTCCGGCATCCTGCCGGAGGGGGATTCGATCACGGAGGGCTTCTACATCAACTCTATTGCCCTTCTGATGAAGCGTGAGTAGTTTAACTCAGACCTACAGGTCCATATCTAGTAGCTAGATGGCTTCTTATCTCTCTTTGATTCTCAACACCATGTTCTCCTCAATGTTCGTGGAGATCTATCCGATGTAATCTTCTTTTGCGGTGTGTTTGTCGAGATCCAATGAATTGTGGATTTATGATCAGCTTATCTATGAATATTATTTGAATCTTCTTTGAATTATTATATTCATGATTTATTATCTTTGTAATTCTCTTCAAACTATTGGTTTAGTTTGGCCAACTAGATTGGTTTTTCTTGCAATGGAGAAGTGCTTAGCTTAGGATTCAATCTTGCGGTGTCCTTTCCCAGTGACAGTAGGGGTAGAAAGGCACGTATTGTATTGTTTCCATGGAGGATAAAAAGATGGGGCTTACATCATATTGCTTGAGTTTATTCCTCTACATCATGTCATCTTACTTAATATGTTACTCTATTCTTCATGAACTTAATACTCTAGATGCAGGCAGGAGTCGGTCGATGTGTGGAGTAATAGTAGTAGATGCAGGCATGAGTCGGTCTACTTGACATGGAAGTGATGCCTATATTTCATAATCATTGCCTTAGATATCGTCATAACTTTGCGCTTTTCATCAATTGCTCGACAGTAATTTGTTCACCCGCCGTATTATTTGCTATCTTGAGAGAAGCCACCAGTGAAACCTATGGCCCCGGGTCTATTTTCCATCATATAAGTTTCCAATCTACTATTTTGCAATCTTTTACTTTTCGATCTATAAACCAAAAATACCAACAATATTTACTTTACCTTTTGTTTAATTTCATCTATCTCTATCAGATCTCACTTTTGCAAATAATCGTGAAGGGATTGACAACCCCTTTATTGTGTTGGGTGCAACTTGTTTGATTGTTTGTGCAGGTCTTGGTGATTTGTGCGTTGTCTCCTACTGGACTGATATCTTGGTTCTCTAACTGAGGAAAATACTTATATATACTTTCCTGCATCACCCTTTCCTCTTCAAGGGAAAAACCAACGTAAGCTCAAGAAGTAGCAGGAAGAATTACAGGCGCCGTTGTCGGAGAGATCTACGCCAAGTCAAGACATACCCCAAGTACCCATCATAAAGCTATCATCCCTTGCATTACATTATTCACCATTTGCCTCTCGTTTTCCTCTCCCCCACTTCTAAAACGATTTTCGAAAAGATTCGTCCTTTTCTTCGCCCCTCTTTCCTTCTTTTCTTCGTTGCTTTTTGTTTGCTCGTGTGCTAGTTTGCTTGTCTTGCTTTCATGGCTACTCCCCCTATTATTGTTAGCACTCCTGATAATGAGGTTCTTAATTTTAAACTAAGGAAGTGAGGAAATTTAAAAAATGCTTGGTATAGAATTTGCAATGCTCAAAAAAGATCTACTTGAAAGCAATCTACTGCCGTTCTCCTTCACAATTTTTATGTGGGTGTTACTCCTTGGAATAGATATGTTCTAGATATTATTACTGGAGGGAATTTTTTGGGGAGCCATACTTTTGATTCTTATAATGCTATGATAGATTTGTTAGGCCCGCCACCTCTTTTGATCAATGGAACTGCTTTAACCTTGGAACATGTGACGCAAAGGCTTGATATTATTGAGAAAAAAATTGCTATCGTAGAGTTGACTGAATATTTGGATAAAAAGATTCATAATCAGATTATTCAATATGGATCTAAGGTAGGAGTTACTTTAAATAATCTTAGAGAAAAGGAACCCATAGTTAATGAAAAGATAGATCAATATTCTACTAGAATTGGCAAAGTAGAAGACATTATTACCAACTTGGGTTCCGCTTTTTCCTCCATTAAACCTACTCAAAATCTTCCTCCTACTAAGAGTGCCAAATTTATTTACGTTCCTAAGAATAAGGGTGAATCTTCTAGTAAGGAAAATGAAGATCTCAAACCCATAAGTGTTCACCCCAATTTTCTCAATATTATTAAGGAACCAATTGCCACGAATGAATCTCTTGGTTTACTGCCTAGGAGTTTGATCATTGACAAAACCAAAGAATCTCCTAAGGATTATAAGTGCGCAATTGAAGAATTTCATACCAAAGATGACAATACCTAGATCTATTCGTGTTTTTATGCCTAGCTAAGGGCGTTAAACAATAGCGCTTGTTGGGAGGCAACCCAATTTTATTTTTGTTATTTGCTTTTTGCTCCTGTTTTGATTTGAATAATTCATATAGCCTATGGTTGAAAAAAAGCCGTGGCCACTCCGGGGACACCACCTCTCCTCTCCTCCTCTCCTCTCCTCCTAGGCGACTCCTAGGCGGCTCCACCGCTGGTGGCCACTCCGGCCCCGGCGTCCACCACCCTGGCCGCCCAATGGCGCCTCCACACCTTGACTTTGCTAGAGGTAAGGCTTTTCAGCTTGGCATGCGCCAAAATTTTGGTCATCCAGTGGTTTTCTCTCCTGGTTTTCGCCAACGTGAGTTCAAGCTTGTAGTCTCTTTCGGTTGCGCGTGCTTTCGCCTGGATTGTCACACTGTGAGCATTGTGCTTCACTCTTGCTTTGGTGGTTACCCTCAAGGCTTTAGGGTTAAGTTTCTCCGGGACCGTTCGTTTCAGTTTTCGGTTGCCTCCAAGTCTGTGGGTTTTGAACTCTACAATAGTGGCCGCATTTCTGAGAGAGATTTTGAGATGGTTTTTAGCCTCTGGGGTGAAGGTGGTCCTAATTGGCGTCGTGAGGAGCGTCTGTTCTATCAAGAGGAGCAAAATTCATGGTCCTTGGTTACCAGAGGGCCTCCACGTTCTTCCTCCTAAAGCAGCTCCGGCGATCGCCGGAGGGAGTTCGACCATCGTGTCTCAGTTTTCCAACGGCTGGCGGGGTTATCGGACTCGTCTCCGGATTTACAGGTAACTGCTATTGATGAAGGGCGCATTGAGTGTAATATTACACCTCCGATCAATGATCGCGTGGTTCAGGGGGATGAGGGCGCGAACTCTGGATCTTCAAATTCGGCCATTACTTGTTACGGTTGTGGCAATTTGGGCCACATGGCTTGGGCCTGCCCTGAACCGCGTCTGACCGGGCTATGGCCGTTTTTTCGGGTGTCTTCTTTTCCCACCCCCCCCCCCCCCCCAGCCGGCGATTCGAGCTTCCTCTTTTAGACAGCTCTGTGATGGCATGTTCCCTAATTTTCAGCCAAGATTCCCTCTTGCCTCTTCGTCTCCTCCCCTGCCATCCACTGTTCAACCTCGGGCTCGTCTTTCTTCCTCATTGCAGTCTTCAGAGCCTTCTGCCGGCGCAGAGCTAACCATGGCAAACATTCCGTTTGATCCTCAGCCTTTTGTTCCCCACGGTTTCAATATTCTCAATGTTGAAGGCCGTAATGGTGTGGCCAGGGTGGTTCTCCCCCACCGTCAGAAGCGCCACGAGGACTGGGCCATCATCACCATTGAGCCGCTTCCGGATGAGGTACTTTTTCCAAATGTGCAAGAAGTTCTTGATGAGTTCTTTGCGGATGTTCAGCAAGTGCAAATAAGAGAAATGCATCGCTGTCCTCTGGGGGAAGCTTATGTGCGATTTGTCAATCCAAGAGACAGAGATAGGTTAGTGCTGCAGAGTCCTCACCAGTTTGGAGATGTTTTCATCACTTTCCATAACCATGATAATGGCCGCAACTGCCGAAGAACATAGTTTAATAGAACAGTTTGGCTGCTCTTCCTTGCGGTCCCGTTTGATTTTCGCAATTCTGAAGATATTGCCAGGGCCATCAGTCATTTTGGGCGCCTTGTTTCTTGGGAGAATGACCCTCTTCATATGGGTAGAGTGATTGCAAAAGCTAAAGTTAGAGATCTTGAATCCATCCCTAAAAGTGTCAGGTGGTCTGAAGGTGAAGTTCTAGATGAAGATGCTTGGTCCTCTTCAGTGGAAATTCTTCTGCAACAGTTGATGGGTGGGGCCCCAGCAGATGAGGATCCAATTCCACCTGCCAATATTGACCCTCACCCTCTACCAGGACAAAACAATGATCTCCCTGGTTTTCATATTAATCCTCAGCCTATTCAGCAAGATGAAATGGATGCAGAGGAGGGTCACTGGGCTCTGCAGCCCCTAGTTGGTAATAATGTTGAACCTCAAGATGCTTTTGATTTCCTGGAAGGTGTTCATCAAGAAGAAATTGCTTGGGCTGATGGGGAAGAGCTCCCACCACCCTTGGAGGGCCACAGCAGCATCACAGCAACTGTCTCCCTGTCTGAAGGTTTGTCTTCACATGCAAGTGAGGAAGTAAATCAACTTCCACCTATGTTGCAGATACAGGGCAATGGCCTTGAGCTTTTGATGCAGGACTACCAAGAGGAGGAGCAGGATGTTCATGCCATCCCAGCTCCTCAGGCTCCTCTTGCTTTGGCAGCTCCTCAGGAAGTTATACTGCCAGCAATTCCTGAGGTGGTCCCTCAGATTCAGCCTGTCTTGGAGGAAGTGTTCCAACCTTCTGAGCCTGTTATTGGTAACAGTACTATTGTCCCTCAGGATCTGTTAGTGGACCCTTGCAGAGACACTCATGCTGGTAAAGAGCCAGTAGGCCATGACAAGGAACCTTTTCAGTTCACAGCTGTAGATTTGGTTGGGGAAGCAGGTGCTAGCTCTCATTCAGTGAACCCACTGCTTCTGGACCCTGCTAGGGATGAAAATGATAGCAAAAAAGGTAACTGGATTGCACAAATTGAAGAGCACTTTCAGTTTGCACCCTCATTACTTGGTTTGAAATCAATTCAGTTAAAGGCTCTAGCTAATAAGGATACTATTCTGTCAGAGGAAGGCCTGGTAATTTGGAAGGAGCATTTTGCTCAAAAGCCTTTGGAGGGTGTGCCTTCTCTTTCAGTTCAAGTTCCAGTAAGTTGGTTCAATTTTATTGTGCATCTTCTAATGACACCAGACAAGTTTAACTGGACACTCAATATGCTTAAATCTCCTTTGTGGGAATTACTTGTTGAAGTAGAGGGCACTGAAAATTCTTATATCTTTCACATTCCTGATAAATGCACTGCTACTAAGGCTCCTGCTTGCAAACAGCTCATGGATCATTCCCATCAGCAGGATACAAACAAGGAAAATGAAGGAGATTCCTCCAACCAGCAGGACTTGGATTCCTTGGCCCTTCTTCAACCTTTTGGGGCTGAAAATTCAAAGAAAAGAAGGGGAGGAAAGACACCTCTTGTAGAAACAGAGGTAAGGAGGAGTGATAGGATAAAAAAAGACAATGCTGGGTTTAAAAGAGGTTCTTGCTCTAATAATAAGTGTCTGCCTTGTAATGCTGCTCCACCAGTTATTCAAAAATCAGTGGTTAAGAATCTCACATCCTCATTTTGCAAGGTTGCTGATCATGAGTTGGAAGGGAAGCTCTCCAAGAAACCTAAGAGAAGGATGGGAGAGGACTTGGCTGGGGTGATCCCATCAAAGGAGGACAGGCAGGACAACCCCAATAGTGTTTAGATGACCACATTAAAAGATCTTGTGAAGGAGAGGGAGGGGTTTTATGTTTTGGACTGTATGAATGTTCCTTTTGGTTGTACTTGCACCTTATGGGCCCTCTGGACTTACTGTAATAGCTCATGTTCTTCTGCCAGTGCATTTTGCTTCTCTATCTCCATATGGGTAGTTTCATATCTTGCTGTGCTGTGGTTGATGTGGTTACTGTACATGCTCAATTTGCTTACACTGCTGTCTGGTTGGACTGAATTCCTTGGGTTCTGGCCAAGTGATGGTGCTTGGTCCCTGGATGTTCTCCTATACTGTTTCCATGAATAGTTAAAACAGAAGCTGGAATATACTAAACTGGAACATTAGAGGAATTAACTCACCTGAGAAATGGCTTGCTCTAGGGAAAAAAATTGAGGAAAGTGACTGTGCCATCCTGTGTCTTCAAGAAACCAAGAGGGAGCATTTTGATGCTGCTTACATTAAGAACTTTTGTCCCAACAGGCTCAATAAATTTGCCTTCCTGCCTTCAATTGGAGCTTCTGGAGGCCTTCTAATCACATGGAATGGTTCTCTGTTTGAGGGAGAGGTCATCTTCCACAATACATACTCTCTCTCAATTAGTTTCACTAGTCTTTTGTGCAACCAATCCTGGGTCCTAACCAACATTTATGGGCCATGTGTGCAAGCAGAAAAAATGGAGTTTATTAATTGGTTTTCCAACATTCATATGCCAATAGACACAAATTGGATTCTAGTTGGTGATTTCAACTTTATTAGGGATCCTTCTGACAGGAATAGGTCTGGTGGGGATGTTAATGAAATGCTTCTTTTTAATGAGGCTATCAGCAATCTGGGTTTAATTGAGCTCCCTCTTCATGGAAGAAAATACAGCTGGAGTAACATGCAACAGAGTCCTTTGTTGGAAAAGTTGGATTGGTTCTTCACCTCTGCCTCTTGGATGACCACTTATCCTGATACAGTTGCAATGCCTCTTTCTAGACCTATATCAGATCATCTTCCATGTGTTATCAAAATTGGGACTTCAATCCCAAAGGCAAGGGTCTTCAGATTTGAAAATTACTGGTTAAAACACTCTGACTTTAAAGAGGTTGTTACTGCAGCTTGGAATATTCCTGTGGGTAATCTTGATGCAGCAAAAAGCATAAATGCAAAGTTCAAAAATCTTAGAAGGGCTCTAAAACTTTGGGCCAAGAACCTGTCTTGCCTAAAATCCAAAATTGCTGCCATTAATGAGGTTATCTTCTTGTTTGACTTGTTTGAGGAATTCAGAGATTTGGGAGATTTTGAGTGGAATTGCAGGGTTATCCTAAAAGAACAATTGCTATTGCTACTGAAGAACCAAAAAATCTATTGGAAACAGAGAGGTAAAATCAAAGGTGTTAAGTTTGGTGATGAAAACACCAAATTTTTTCATACAAAGGCTTCTATAAATCATAGGCATAATCACATTGCTATGCTTAGAAATGAGGATCAAGTGGAAATCACAGACCATGCAGGTAAAGCTGCCCTGCTGTGGAATGCCTTCAAGAGCAGATTAGGAAGGTCAGAGCAAACCACCATGCACTTTGATTTGCCTTCTCTTCTGCAACATCAAGCCACTCCTTCAGACTTTGAGCAGCTGGAAATCCCTTTCACTGAGGAAGAAATCAATGATGTTGTTAAACATTTGCCCACTGATAAGTCTCCTGGTCCAGATGGATTTAACAATGAGTTTTTTAAGAGCTGCTGGGATATTATAAAGCCTGATGTCACTAGACTGATTCATGAGTTCTATGCTGGACAAATTTCTCTTGAGAGCATCAACTCCTCCTTCATAACTCTAGTTCCCAAGGGGCCTTCTCCCAGTACTGCTAATGATTTCAGACCCATATCTCTGCTCAATTGCTGCCTCAAGCTCATTACCAAATTGCTTGCCAACAGGTTACAGAAAGTAATCCTCAAAATGGTGCATATAAATCAGTATGGTTTCCTTAAGGAAAGAGCTATTCATGAATGTCTTGGTTGGGCTTATGAGTACCTTCATCAATGCCATAACTCTAAGGAGGAAATTGTTGTGCTAAAGCTAGATTTTGAAAAAGCTTTTGACCTCATTGAGCATTCTACAATTATTGATATCCTTAGAGCAAAGGGTTTTGGGGAAAGATGGATTGGATGGATTAAAATGTTGTTTACCTCTGCTTCATCACAAGTGTTACTTAATGGCATTCCTGGAAAAAAGTTTTATTGCCTCAGAGGTGTGAGACAAGGGGATCCTCTCTCTCCCCTTCTTTTTGTGTTGGCTGCTGATCTACTTCAATCAATCATGAACAGGGCAATGAACTTGGGCCTTCTCATTCCTCCTTTGCAAGTTCAGTCATGTCCAGACTTCCCCATAGTACAATATGCAGATGATACCCTGATTCTCATGCAAGCTGATGCCCCACAACTCCATTGTCTTAAAGCACTTCTTCACACATTTGCAGATGCTACTGGGTTAAAGGTGAACTACAACAAATCCAATCTCATACCAATCAATGTGAGTGATGAAAAAATGGAAATTTTGACTGGTACTTTGCACTGTTTGAAAGGATCATTCCCCATCAATTATCTGGGCATGCCCTTAGGACTTCAAAAGCCAACAGTGGAGCAGTGTTTGCCTTTAGTAAGAAGAATTGCAAAAAAACTAGTGGGCTTATCTTCTTTTATGACTCTTGCTGGAAGGTTACTGCTGGTCAAATCAGTGCTAAGTTCTCTTATTATTTACTTCATGGGCTGTCTTGATGTTCCTATAACTATCAAAAACCAGGTTAACAAATATTTGAGACACTGTCTTTGGAGGGGACCAGATTTGGAGGATCACAGACCAGCTTTGGTAGCTTGGTCCACTGTTTGCAGGCCTAAAAACCAGGGAGGCCTTGGAGTTATGAATATCTTTGTACAAAACCAAGCCCTACTGCTCAAGAACCTACACAAGTTCTACAATAGAGAAAACATTCATTGGGTAAATCTCATCTGGGAAGCTTATTATGACAATGGCAACCTCCAGGACAGAAATGGGAAGGGTCTTTTTGGTGGAAATGTAACCTCAGGCTCATTGATAGTTACAAATCCATGGCAAGATGCACAATAGGGGATGGTAAATCTGCTCTGTTTTGGTCTGATCTCTGGCACACTTCTTGTCTGAATCAATTATTCCCTCATCTTTACTCCTTTGTTAGAGATCAGAACCTCTCAGTGCAATCTGTGCTTATGTTTGAATACTTGGAAGATTTATTTCACCTACCTTTGACCCAGGAGGCTTTTCTGGAATTTGAAATAATGGAAGAAATTTGTGACAACCTCAAAAGATCTGCTTCCAATGAGCACTTGGATACATGGAGTTATATGTGGGGAAATAGCACCTTCTCAGTGGCCAAAGCCTACAAAATTTTGATAGGTGTAAAAATTGTTCCAGCTCAGTTCAATTGGATTTGGAAATTTTCTGCCCAACCAAAGCACAAGGTTTTCTTTTGGAGGCTTCTTCATGATAGGCTCAACACCAGGAATCTGCTAAGAAGGAAATCTTTTCATCTGGAAAACTATAATTGTGCTACACTCAATTGCTAGCAGGAAGAAACTCTGCAGCACCTCTTCTGGACCTGCCCTTTTACTTCTGCTTGTTGGGATATTCTCTGCCCTAACAGACAAAGGAACCTCACCATCATGGAAGCCATTCCAGATTTAAGGAACAACATACCCCAACCTTTTTACATGGAGATCATTATCATTGCATCTTGGGCCATTTGGATAGTCAGGAATGATAAGATTTTCAATAGCATTCCAACCAGCATTCATAGATGGAAGTTCATTTTCCTCACAGAACTGCACCTGCTCAAATTCAGAATTAAGGACAAGTTTTCATATTCTTTCTGTTCCTAGTTGGACACACTTGTCCTGTAGTTCTTAGAGTTTTACTTAGTTTGTTTTTAGTTTACTTCTTCTCTTCTTCTAGTTTTAGTTCTAGTTTTTTTAAGTTTTTCTTTTCTTAAGGGCTTCTCTCAAGCCTTCTTTGCTTGTACATTGATGTTTATGATAATAAAAAAATTGCAGTGGGGTATTGCCCTACTGTGTACAGTCAAAAAATATAGCCTATGGTTAGATGTGGTTTTGTGTTTTAGTTAGTTTTTGTGCCAAGTAAGACCTTTAGGATGGCTTACGATGATAGTTGTTTTGATCTTGCTGAAAAATAGAAACTTTTGCGCCCAGGAAAATAATTTGCCTAATTCAAAGAAGCGTGCTTTTGATCTAATTATTTTTTCAAAAGATTTGTACACAAATTGCCCAGGTTTTCCTAATTTTTCAAACTTTGTGGAAATACAGAAGTATTAAAAGTTTCCAGATTGCTACAGATTGTTCTGTATTTGACAGATTCTGTTTTCTATGTGTTGTTTGCTTATTTTGATGAATCTATGGGTAGTATCAGGGGGTATGAACCATGGAAAAGTTGGAATACAGTACATATTACATCAATATAAATAAATAATGAGATCACAACAGTACCAAAAGTGGTGATTTATTTTCTTATACTAACGGAGCTTATGAGATTTTCTGTTGAGTTTTGTGTCGTGAAGTTTTCAAGTTTTGCGTAAGGATTTGATCGATTATGGAATAAGGAGTGGCAAGAGCCTAAGCTTGGGGATGCCCAAGGAACCCCAAGGTAATATTCAAGTACAACCAAGATCCTAAGCTTGGGGATGCCCCGGAAGGTATCCCCTCTTTCGTCTTCGTCTATCGGTAACTTTACTTGAGGCTATATTTTTATTCAGCACATGATATGTGTTTTGCTTGGAGCGTCTTGTATGATATGAGTCTTTGCTTTCTAGTTTTCCACAATCATCCTTGTTGTACACACCTTTTGAGAGGGACACACATGAATCGTTATTTATTAGAATACTCTATGTGCTTCACTTATATCTTTTGAGCTAGGTAATATTACTCTAGTGCTTCACCTATATCTTTTTAGAGCATGGCCGTGGTTTTATTTTATAGAAATTGTTCAACTCTCATGCTTCACTTATATTATTTTGAGAGTTTTTTAAACAGCATGGTAATTTGCTTTGGTTATAAAATTAGTCCTAATATGATAGGCATCCAAGAGGGATATAATAAAAACTTTCATATAAAGTGCATTGAATACTATGAGAAGTTTGATTCCTTATGATTGTTTTGAGATATAAAGATGGTGATATTAGAGTCATGCTAGTGAGTAATTGTGAATTGGATAAATACTTGTGTTGAGGTTTGTGATTCCCGTAGCATGCATGTATGGTGAACTATTATGTAACAAAGTTGGAGCATGAGGTATTTATTGATTGTCTTCCATATGAGGGAGGTCGGGGACGAGCGATGGTCTTTTCCTACCAATATATCCCCCTAGGAGCATGCGCGTAGTACTTCCTTTCAATGACTAATAGATTTTTGCAATAAGTATGTGAGTTCTTTATAACTAATGTTTAGTTCATGGATTATACGCACTCTCACCCTTCCACCAATGCTAGCCTCTCTAGTGCCACACAACTTTCGCCGGTACCATATACCTTCCTCAAAACAGCCACCATACCTACCTATTATGGCATTTCCATAGCCATTCCGAGATATATTGCCATGCAACTTTCCACCGTTCCATTTATTATGACACGCTTCATCATTGTCATATTTCTTTGCATGATCATGTAGTTGACATCGTATTTGTGGCAAAGCCACCTTTCATAATTCTTTCATACATGTCACTCTTGAGTCATTGCACATCCTGGTACACCGCTGGAGGCATTCATATAGAGTCATATTTTTGTTCTAAGTATCGAGTTGTAATTCTTGAGTTGTAAGTAAATAGAAGTGTGATGATCATCATTATTAGAGCATTGTCCCATGTGAGGAAATAAAAAAAGTGGCCAAAGAATCCAAACAAAAAAATGAGAGAAAAAAAGAGAAGGGGCTATGTTACTATCCGTTTTTCCACACTTGTGCTTCAAAGTAGCACCATGATCTTCATGATAGAGATCTCCTATTTTGTCACTTCCATATACTAGTGGGAATTTTTCATTATAGAACTTGGCTTGTATATTCCAACAATGGGCTTCCTCAAATCCCCTAGGTCTTCATGAGCAAGCAAGTTGGATGCACACCCACTTAGTTTTTCTTTTTGAGCTTTCACAAACTTATAGCTCTAGTGCATCTGTTGCATGGCAATCCCTACTCACTCACATTGATATCTATTGATGGGCATCTCCATAGCCCGTTGATACACCTAGTTGATGTAAGACTATCTCCCTCTTTTGTATTCTCCACAACCACCATATTCTATTCCACCTATAGTGCTATGTCCATGGCTCACGCTCATGCATTGCGTGAAAGTTGAAATAGTTTGAGAACCCCAAAAGTATGAAACAATTGCTTGGCTTGTCATTGGGGTTGTGCATGATTTTGAATATTTTGTGTGATGAAGATGGAGCTTATCTAGACTCTATGATTTTGCAGGGATAACTTTCTTTGGCCATGTTATTTTGAGAAGACATAATTGTCTTGTTAGTATGCTTGAAGTATTATTGTTTTTATGTAAATATTAAACTTTTGTTTTGAATCTTATGGATCTGAAAATTCATGCCACAATAAAGAAAAAATACATGGATAAATATGTTAGGTAGAATTCCACATCAAAAAATTTCATTTTTATCATTTATCTACTCGAGGACGAGCGGGAAATAAGTTTGGGGATGCTTGAGACGTCTCCAACGTATCTATAATTTTTGATTGTTCCATGCTATTATATTATCTGTTTTGGATGTTTTATATGCATTAATATGCTATTTTATATTATTTTTGGGACTAACCTATTAACCTAAAGCCCGGTGCCAGTTTCTAATTTTTCCTTGTTTTGGAGCTTCACAGCGAAGGAATACCAAACGGAGTCCAAACGGAATAAACCTTCACGATGATTTTTCTTGGACCAGAAGACACCCAGGAGACTTGCAGATCAAGTCGGAAGAGCCACGAGGAAGCCACAAGGGGGGAGGGCGCGCCCAGGGCGTAGGGCACACCCCCTACCTTGTGGAACCCTAGTGACTCTCCTGGCCTAATTCTTCGTCCTATATATTCCCAAATACCCCAAACCACCAGAAGCATTCACGAAAACACTTTTCCACCGCCGCAACATTATGTTCCCATGAGATCCCATCTAGGGGCCTTTTTTGACATCCTACCAGAGGGGGATACGATCACGAAGGGCTTCTACATCAACTCTATTGTCCTTCCGATGAAGTGTGAGTAGTTTACCTTAGACCTACGGGTCCATAGCTAGTAGCTAGATGGTTTCTTGTCTCTCTTTGATTCTCAATACCATGTTCTCCTCGATGTTCTTGGAGATCTATCCGATGTAATCTTGTTTTGCAGTGTGTTTGTTGAGATTCGATGAATTATGGATTTATGATATGAATATTATTTGAATCTTCTCTGAATTCTTATATGCATGATTTGATATCTTTGTACTTCTCTTCGAACTATCGGTTTAGATTGGCCAACTAGATTGGTTTTTCTTGCAATGGGAGACGTGCGTAGCTTTGGGTTCAATCTTTAGGTGTCCTTTCCCAATGACAGTAGGGGCAACAAGGCACGTATTGTATTGCTGCCATCAAGGATAAAAATATGGGGTTTACATCATATTTCTTGATTTTATTCCTCTACATCATGTCATCTTACTTAATGCGTTACTCTGTTCTTCATGAACTTAATACTCTAGATGCAGGCAGGAGTCGGTCGATGTGTGGAGTAATAGTAGTATATGCAGGCAGGAGTCGATCTACTTGACACGGACGTGATGCCTATATTTCATAATCACTGCCTTAGATATCGTCATAACTTTGCGCTTTTCTATCAATTGCTCGACAGTAATTTGTTCACCCACCGTATTATTTGCTATCTTGAGAGAAGCCATTAGTGAAACCTATGTCCCCCGGGTCTATTTTCCATCATATAAGTTTCCAATTTACTATTTTGCAATCTTTTACTTTCTGGTCTATAAACCAAAAATACCAAAAATATTTACTTTACCTTTTGTTTCGTTTCATCTATCTCTATCAGCTCTCACTTTTGCAAGTAATCGTGAAGGGATTGACAACCCCTTTATCGCGTTGGGTGCAAGTTGTTTGATTGTTTGTGCAGGTCTTGGCAATTTGTGCGTTGTCTCCTACTAGATTGATACCTTGGTTCTCTAACTGAGGGAAATACTTATTTCTACTTTGCTGCATCACCCTTTCCTCTTCAAGGTAAAAACCAACGCAAGCTCAAGAAGTAGCAGTAATCAACTACAAGATGTAATCAACACTACTAGTCACCCACAAGCACCAATGTAAGGTCCCAGTACAAAGATTGAACACAAGAGATGAACTTGGGTTTGAGAGGAGATGGTGTTGTTGAAGATGTTGATGAAGATTGCCCTCCCCAAGATGGGAGAGTTGATGGTGATGATGATGATGATGATGATGATGATTTCCCCCTCCGGGTGGGAAGTTCCGCTGGCGGAATCGCTCCGTCGGAAGGAAAAAGTGCTTCGGCCCAAGTTCCGCCTCGAGACGGCGGCGCTTCGTCCCGAAAATCCTCCCCTTATTTTTTGTAGGTTAAAATGACTTATATACCAGAAGATGGGCACCGGAGGTGGGCCGAGGAGGGCAGAACCCACCAGGGCGCGCCTAGGCTCCCTGGCGCGCCCAAGTGGGTTGTGCCCACCTGGTGGGCCCCCTCTGGTAGTTATTTGCTCCAATAATTCTTATTTATTTCATAAAAATCCCCGTGAAGTTTTAGCTCATTTGGAGTTGTGCAGAATAGGTGGCCTGACGTAGCTTTTTCAGGTCCAGAATTCAAGCTGCCATCATTCTCCCTCTTTGTGTGAACCTTGCATATTGTGAGAGGAAAGGCACTAGTATTACTCCAAAAAGCGTTATTATGCATAAAAACATTGTAAATAACAGTAGCAAAACATGATGTAAAATGGACGTATCAACTCCCCCAAGTTTAGACCTCGCTTGTCCTCAAGCGAAAAACCGAAATCGAAAAACATGCCCACATGCTTAGAGATGGAGAGGTGTCGATAAAAACAAAATACAAACATAGAAGCATCATGCACATCTATAATACCTAAATAGTTCATCTCCACTATTCTATTTCTCTTGACATGCACACTATCCACATCAGCAAGGAGCCACATCACCACCTCATGCAGTCACTGAATTGGCCATGTCAGCATTTTTAAATCCTTTTTCTCGCCCGTGTGTCCCTTGCTACCATGCCATCGCATTGACTCACCATCATGAAATGGACTGCATCTTTTCTTCTCAACGCCAGCGTTTTTTCTCCGCCACAATGCCTCTTCTCCTTCCTGGCTTCTCCACTGAAGCTCCTCGCCCTCTTTATCTTCTCCGATCCGTATTAAATCACGTCAGTGGAAAGGATGCATCGGCACCTTTGCCTCCTCCTCTACCGGTCTACCCTCCCCATCTTCACGCCCAACTCCTTGCGCACCACTTCACCTATGTCACTCGATATATTCATCTTCTTCTCCTCAACTGCATGGCTCTGCAGACTGCAGCCCTGTCTCCCCCGCACTACCATCACCTCCACCTAATGGACCAGCGCATCGCATATACCAGTAGCAGGAGCCAGGGGAAGCATTAGCCTGATCACATTCGCCGGACTTACTCTCCTTCATCGGCTATGGGACATGGGCCGAGCAGAGGTTCTGATCCATTTCCGCCAACCAGATTGTCGAGGAGCTCAAGTGAATCAGGCTACGCGCACACCGTTTGCTCTCCTCCAGGCCCTCCTCACGTCGGCGGCATCGGATGCGCAGGACGTAGCCATCCCTGTTGCGACCCCGATCTGTACAAGAATTTTGGGTTCCCGCGGGATGAGCTTGGGAAGAAGAAGATCACCGGGATAGTGGTCTACCACGAGCGTCGCATGTTTCTTTGCTGCAAGGGCACTGACAAGCACCGAGTCCGACCGTCTCCTCGCTGCCTCCATCAACGCCCGCATCCCATCCTGAAGAAAGCGTGAGCATCTCTTCTTCTTGTCCCTCCCCCTCAATTTCCTTTTTGATTCGCTTGATTTGGTTTTCTGATGTGGTAGCTGTATGCTACTGCTATGGTAGTGTTATTTGGTTGTGTAGGATGTTTAAATTTCACATGATTAGGATATTGTATGTTTCATTACATTTACATATGGATGAACTGAGCTCTGCATCGGAGCTTTACCTTCTGACAGTACGTCATCTTGCTCTAGCACATCGGCTTAATATACTGATGCCACAGGTGGCGACCTTGGGTTCTGATTGAGGCGTTAGCCAAGGACCAGGGATTGCCAGTTCTAAGTTTGGTAAGTAAGTTTTGTTCAATTTAGTTTTTCATGCTCGACCTTTTGGGCCCAAGTCGTAGGCAGCAATATCCAACAAAGATGGTCGCATTTTATACCATGTTCACAAGGAATTGGTGCCCCCGAAATTCAGAAAGTTTTTAGAGGTTTCCTGTGGGCTGCTTACAGATTAAATTCAGAGCAAGTAACCACACGATTTTCCATCGGCAACTGCACACCATTATGTTTCAGGAGGATATTTAATCTGCTTCTTTCACATTTAGTGTTCTACACAACTTCTGTTCAACCGTGTTTTTTGCCACCGGATGTGGCACTGGCATGGACACTAAATGTGCAACTCACATCTAATAATTAGTATTTCATTTGTTGATAGCACTGAATAGAATATTGTGGATATTACATCTATGTATCTTTCTTATCACTTGCTCTTTTTTTTTGCCAGCCTGTATCAGACTGGTTATTGCCATTCCAATATACTTTGTGGCTTTAGATTTTTTTTATCATGGTATAAGAAGCTTCAGTTAGATGTTTTTGAGCTAGGAGTTCTTGCAGTTGCTATTTTACTGTTCCACCTTAACATAGCTGAAGAATAATATGGAAAGAAGTCCCCCATCAGTTGATCTCAGCTTAGGTACAGTTGATCTTTTTCTTTCTCAATGCTATTTTACTTCATGCTTCACATTTTGTTCCATGCTTCAGTTAGGTGAATGATTTGGAGTTACGGTTGATTTATATGATTTTTAGAAGTTTATACAAATTTCTGGAATTTCTGAATTGTTTTTAATCCAGAAAATGATTTACTGCGTCAGCCTGACGTAAGTGTGACGTCAGCAGGTCAACGGAGCCGATCCAGGTCAAACTGACCAATGGGACCGACGTGTCAGTGGCTAACTAACTAACCTAGTTTAATTAGCACTAACCTAGGTTAAACTAACTAAATTTAAACCTAAACTATTTTAATTAGCCGGGAGGGGGCCGCATGTCATAGACCCAGGGGAGGTCAAATCCCCCGGTCAACCGGGGCTAAACCACCGGCGGTCAAAAGCGGTCAACCCGCCGGCGTTTAGCCGCCGGCGAGGCCGAACGCGGCGGAGGGCTCGGGATTGCTCCTCCGGCGCCCAAATGGACGGCGGAGAGCGGCTATGGGGAGCTGAAGCTCACCCGCGCCCGTTGCAGCAAGCAGAAGCAGCTAGGGCCGCCGGAGACGACAGCCACGAGCTCGGCAGCGGCGGCCGGAGCTCGGGCGAGCCCGGTTCGGCGGTAGGATGCACGGCAAGGGACGCGGAGAGGTGCTGCAGGCTCCTAGGGGTGTGGCGAACGCGGTGACGCACTCGGGTTCGAGCCCGCGTGGTTGTGGCCACGATGGCGGCCTGCAGAGGCGGCGACGCATGCGGGTGCGGGTGGCGTGGCGGCTACGGCGAGTGGCAGAGAGAACGAAGAGGGTGGGGATGGTCAGTGGCTCACAGCGAGCGCGAAGAGCGGGTCGGCGAGCTCGGGGAGGGGCTGATGGAGACGGGAGGTCGCTGGCGATCTCGGCGGCCGAACGATGAAAACGAGGTCGGGGACGACGTTTTGGGGCATCGAGCGTTGAGCGAGTCGACGTGGAGGACGAGGGCGTCGAGGCGGAGGCCATGGACACGTAGGCGAGGCGAGGGAGGGCCTGTGGGCGTGGCTACTGCGAGCGGTGGCAACGGCGGTGCTCGGATGGGGCTCGGGGAGGAGCTATAGAGGAGGAGAGGGAGCAGCGAGTGGTGGAGAGGGAGCAGGGGCTTTGGGGCATCTCCGTGGCACGCCTGGGGGGGTCGAGGCTGCGCGGCTGAAGCAGGAGGTGGCAAGGCGTCATCGGCGCGCTTTCCACGCACCTGTCTGTCCTCCTGGCAGGAGGAAGACGATAGGGGGAGGGCTGCTGGGCTGGGCCAGCAGTTGGGCTGCCAGCTGGGCCGGCCAGGAAAGTGGCCCAGGTAAAAATCTCTCTCTCTCTCTTTTATTTATTGTTTCTGTTTTTCTATTATTCTGTAGGCTTTAGGGCTTTATTTAAAATACTTAAACAGATCCAAAAATCATGAAACTAATCATGGCTATTGTTTAGAAAATATCCAACAGTAAACATTTTAGTTTATGATTATTTGAGCATTTAAAATATTTTATAGTATTTAAATTTCCAAATGAAAATACCATATGATTTGATTTAGAGCCCAAATATGTCATGGAAAAATGTGCAACACCTCTGGTTACTGTTTCCAGCATTTTCCAGAAATGATGAACATTTTTGAAAGCCATTTGGATTCACTGAAATTATTTCAGTTGAACCTAGTGAATTCCTTTGATGCTAGGGTTTAGGCAATCCCTATTTCAAGTTTCAAAAGAATTTAAACATGATGCAACACATGACTAGCTAGCTCAGTGCATACCAGAACTAGGGATACAGTCATAGACTAGGATAGCCACCGAGTCAAAGCTGGCTTGCTGCAGTTAAACCCCACCGTCCCCTTTGTTGATAATGATGCATATGTAGTTAGTTTTGATGTAAGTCTTGATGGGTACAGTTGTACTCACGTTTGCCTATTTTATGTTTTTGTAGAGAGACTTCAGTCTCACTAGTAGTTCCACGTGGACTTCGACGTTTAGCTTGTTACCTCAGCTATAGTCTTGTGCCCTCGGCAAGATCCAGTAGATAGTCAGGCTTCTTAGCCTTTTTCATTTGTAGATGTCTATACTCAGACATGTTAAGCTTCCGATTGTGCTTTGACTTGTATGCTCTGAATGTTGGGTTGAGAGAGCCATGTTTGTAATATCTCGCTCCTCGGAGCCTATTGAATAAATACTTGAGTTGTAGAGTCATGTTGTGATTCCATGTTGTATTTGCACATATCGAGCATATTGTGTGTATGTTATTGAAATGCTTGGTATGTGTGGGATCTGACTATCTAGTTGTTTATCCTTGGTAGCCTCTCTTACCAGGAAATGTCTCCTAGTGCTTCCACTGAGCCATGGTAGCTTGCTACTGCTCCGGAACACTTAGGCTGGCCGGCATGTGTCCTTCTTCGTTCCTGTGTCTGTCCCTTCGGGGAAATGTCACGCGACGAATACAGGACTCTTGTTAGCCCGCTACAGCCCGGTTTACTGGAGTCCTGCTAGCTCAGTGCTACAGCCCGGATTCACTCGCTGATGACCGACACGTTCGATGCTGGGTCATGGATGCATGTCCCTGTAAGTCTGTGCCACTTTGGGTTTACGACTAGCCATGTCAGCCCGGGCTCCTTATCATATGGATGCTAGCGACACTATCATATACGTGTGCCAAAAGGCGCTAACGGTCCCAGGCAAAGGTAAGGCGACACCCGTGGGAATACCGTGCGTGAGGCCGCAAAGTGATATGAGGTGTTACACGCTAGATCGATGTGGCATTGAGTCGGGGTCCTGACAGCTTTGGTATCAGAGCTTGACTGCCTGTAGGATTAGCAAGCCAAACTGGTCGAAGTGGAGTCTATAAATGCTTTAGTTATATGTAGGGGAATTGATTGTGGGATGGAACGTAAGGCTCTTTTTACTCGTTTACCTTATGACCTTCTGATCTGAGTCATCCTATCTTTCCTATGGGGTTAAGGAACTAGGCTATCTCCTCTTTCTATCAGGATCACGTGTTACTAATCTGTAGACTTGTAAGATTGTTGGACTTAAGCCTCGTTTCAGTTCCTATTACTTTCGTGTGTTCATAGTTGGTCTTAGAATCTTGATATTGTGATGATCGAGTGGTTATGCCACCATTTTGCAGGATGTCTTAAATCCTTTTGAGCATTTACAGCCGTTATGCTGTCCGAGTCATCCCAGGTTTCTAAACAATCTGATGCACTTGCAAATCCTTTCCCTCTAGTTTTGATGTTCCTTTGGGCCAGGTTAATCACACTAATTGCTGAGTTGAGGTATTCTATTGCCTCGACATATATGTTGGAATTCTTATTATGACCCTAGGTGTCCTAGGGGATCATCTAGTAATCTAGCCATGATTTGTGTCCCAGTGTGATGATTCTGGCCTTTATTCTCGAAAGCATCCCGTGATGCCACTTAGTAGTAGGTATTCTACTTCTGGGTTTCTGAACCCGAGATTCACACTACTTATTTCATGTTGATAGTGTTTGCTAGTTCCTTTAGGTTATTAGTAACCTTTGGATAGTTCTCGAGGTTCGTGGTATATCGTTCTTCCAAATACCATGAACTTCTTATGGCAGCAGTTCCTCATTGAACCAAAAGATCACAACAAAAGTGCTCTCGATGAGTTCTCGATTCTATGTTGTGACTCTGCCAGTCCTACCTTCTCTGCATGGGTTCTGGAAGAAACCTGTTGAACTTGGTTCGACATACTAATCTATGCATCCACAACTCAGAAAGTTATATGTTCCTTGAGTTGTTCTCTTTAGTTGTATTCTGACCCCCGTCTGTCATTTGATAGTCAAGAGTATGCATGCATTCGTTCATCAATGCATATTACTCTTGTGGTCCGTCAAGCCATTCTATTTCGGAATGACTAGGAGAAACAAACTCCAGTACCTCATCCATATCAGGATTGGGTCAAAGCAGTCCTATTCCGCAGATCAAAAAGCAACCAAGCTTTTCTTTTGTTCTACCTTGGAGTGTTGCCCTCTTTAAGTTAGGATTGTCATGAGAATTGCACCACCTCTAATGAATTCTTGACGTAGTGATACTTCTTGCCATCATTATTCATTCCTCGGTTCCGTGTTGTCGCAACCGGAATACCGACAAGTGAATCGTGATGTGTGAAATCTATACTCCTAGCAACTCCGTTGCTTGGTAGTTCAAAATACAATAACCTCATTCCTAGCGTGTTGATTATTGAATCGTCACCCTAAGGTTGATCGTGCTACCCAAACCTTATTTATGGTGCACTCTTTGATCAATGAGTTAGGATTGTGTCAATCCCTCGCTCTTTTGATCATATCGTCTTGCCTGAGAAGCAAGATTGTTCTCGAGCTTAGTAACATACCGGTGGTTCGTGATTTTCTGAATGTCTTCTCGGAGGTATCACCAGGTTGTCACCTTACTGTTATGTTGAGCTCGTGATCAAGTTGGTTTCATATAAACCACCCCTTCTCCAAGAATCTGTGTTGCATACCCCTGAGCTGGTTGGTCAAGCTAAACAACAACTTGGAGAGTTGGAAGATGGAAGCTTGTCCGATTTAGTTCATCTTAAGGGATATCTTGTATGTGTGTTGAAGAAAGATGATATCTTCATCGATTGATCCTCGTGACCAGTTGTTGGGCCTATTGTCTTGCCAAAACTATGATTTGAGTGTGGGCTATCCTCAAATCAAATCAGAACCAACGATGTTCGTAATGTTGTATTACTCATGGATTTTCCTCAAGCATACACCGTTATATCTTTTGGTTCTGACCAATGCTATCACTTGATCTCATAATTATGGAATTCCATCTTCATGGAAACCAGGATGAATTGTTGTTGAGCCCATCGACAACATCCCTATCTTCTCCATGACTTTGTTGGACATTAAGCTAGTGTTGGAAATTTTGTAAGCAATGCTTTAGTGATCCGTTCATGAAGCTTATGCTTGGATGGAAGAAGTGACTTCCTCTAGTTCATGTGCATTTGATGCAAGTTGCCGCCGTGAATTCGGGAGAGCTTGTTTTACCTCCCATGGAATCATCCCAAGTCAGTCATGCATTCGTGCGAAGTATTCTATGGTTTGGTAGATTAATTACCTCCATTCTATATGTGTCCCTAGCACACCAAGCCACTGGTTGATTTGTTCAAGATAAAGGAGTCTGTTCTAAGATAAATTCTTTGGACTTCCACGCGTGAAGACTTCGATATCATTAATGATGGTTTCCTACAAGAACTTGGTAGTGTTTCATTGTAAGAATATCATGTGGTCATGCTTGTCTGGGACAGCGTGTTCACATGTTTGTAGTGGAACCCGCTCATGTTTTGGATCTTGCTATCGTAGGTCATTTCCCGAGAATCTCGCAACGCCATCTCGTCGATTTGTGTTGCAAACTTTCATTTTCTTTCTAGACATGTTGTCTAAAATATTCTGTTACCAACCAGATCTGAATCTCAGGCAGATATGATGGTTGGAACTTTTCCAAGATCTATGAGGTAGGCTCTAACAAGGTTGATGTTTTAGCCGACACATCTAGCCGGAAGATTTATTATTGTAGCATCTTGACTGATTAAATTTACCATCTTCTCCATGAGGATGTTGTGCAACTTATTCTAGAAGTTGTTCCTTATGGATCCTTTGTCTTCCCAAAGTCCGACCTATACTTGATGGCCACGTTAATGCTTTTAAGTATGACTATGGTATGTAGAACATCAAGGAGGACATTAGAAGCGGAGTGCTAAATGTCTCTCGGTCGATCATCCAGATTTCGTTCCCTTGGCCTCGCCAAGGTGAAATCTGAGCAAGTGTTGTCCTCCTTTGCATCTGCATTGTCCATCACTATTCATCATGGTAGTATGATGTGTTGCCAGGATCCCCGACATGGATGTTGGTAAGACTTTGATGAGTATGGAAATGCTCAAGTTCTTGAGAGCATGTTCACGCACTAGGATATATCCTCGGTACCGATTGAAATGTGCTTTCCGTTTGCCGAGTTGGTCTATAATCATAGTATCCTTCCTGATCTGAGTATGCCATTCCGATGAACTCCTTCAAACGATCATTTGTGAACTGCCTTAGACTGGTATAGAGAGTTTCAATGATCCTTGTATCAAAAGTAATTCTTTTTGCCACTCCAAAGGATAAATCTACGAGTCACCTTCCCTGAGGTGCCCCGTTACGGGATCATGGCAATTTTTCCTCGCTAATTTGAAAACCTCATCAATTGTTTCTTCCGTCCTTTTAAGGGCTGTTTTGCCCCTCAGCTCAGAGATGTTCAACGTCTCATTCCGTAAGTTGATCTTGAGTGTTCGTCTTCGAGGAGATTGTTTTCTATAGAGTTTTCTTTTGTCGTCCTCAAGTTGGATAAAGATCTCGAAAGTGAAGAGTCAAGATCAATTTGAAGCAATGAATCAACATCTTCGAGAAGGGCAAATGGATCATGAAGATTGTGATAGTTTTGTGACCCCCCTTCATCTTACCCTACGCTTGATTCTCGGGACGAGATTCTTGTTTAGTGGGGGTGAGCTGTAACATCCCTAGCTTCTGGCTATGCCTAGTGCTAGCCTTTAATGATGCATCATGTTTACTTTTCACATAAAATTGAAATGGGGATTGCCTAAACCCTAGCATCAAAGGAATTCACTAGGTTCAACTAAAATATTCTCAGTGAATCCAAATGGCTTTCAAAAATGTTCATCATTTCTGGAAAATGTTAGAAACAATAGCCAGAGGTGTTGCACATTTTTCCATGTCATATTTGGGCTCTGAACTAAATCATATAGTATTTGCATTTGGGCATTTAAATGCTATTAAATATTTTAAATGCTCAAACAATCATAAACTAAAATGTTTGTTGTTGGTTAAATTCCAAACAGTGGCATTGAGAAGTTTCATGATTTTTGGATCTGTCTAGGTATTTTTAATAAAGCCCAGAACAAAATAGCATAATAGAAAAACAGAAATAGAGAGAGAGAGAGAAGGACTTACCTGGCCCACCTGGCCGGCCCAGTAGGCAGCCCACCTGGCTGGCCCAGCCCAGCGTCGCTGCCAGTCATCTCCCACCCCTCGCCAGTAGGACGAGAGGCGTGTGGCCGCCGTGCGCGCCCATGCGCCTCGGCCACCTCCTGCTTCCCGCCGCCTCCCCGACGTCGCTCTGGACGCCCTGGACGTCGACACGCAACCCTTCTGGCTCTCTCTCACTCTCCCCGTACTCCTCCCCCTCCTCTGCTCTCTCTCCCTCTCACCATCGAATGCCACCGCCGCCGCCGTTCGCCATAGCCGCAGCCGCAGCCAACCCCGAGCCTCCCCGACGTGTCCACGAGCATCGCCATGCCTCCCTCGTCCTCTCCGTCTAGCCACGCATCGCCGGAGGCCCTGCATCGATGCCATCTTCATCATCTTCGTCGCCGGCCGCCGGAGATCCCTCTCGCCGCCCCGCTCGCTCTGGTGCTTCCCCGAGCACTCCGAGGCCACCTCTGAACTCGCCGTAAGCTCCTCTACTGATCCCCCCTACTCACATGTCCATTAGCTCATCGTAGCCCTTGTTTCCGTCGAGACCGAAACCTCACCGGCGCCGGACTTGTTGCCGTCGTCGTTTTGGTTCGCCTCCGTCCAAACCGAGCGCGTCACTGCACTCAGTGCACTCCAAGAGCCCGTAGCGCCCACCAGCTCCACCTCCCATGCACCGTGGCGCCGAATCCGTCGTTGCCCGAACTCCGGCCGCCGCCTTGGAGCTTGCCGTCGTCGGCTCAAGCCACCCCAGCTCCTCCCATTCGCTCCATTAGATGCGCCGCATTGCCAGCTAGCCGTAGCCGCAAACCACGAGTAAAACGGTGCCCTGTAGAGCATTCCCGAGCCGCCCCGTCGTCTCTGTCATCGCCGGCGACGAGCCGTGCACCAGGTCCGACGGGTTTGACCCCGTTTGACCGAGGTTTGACTTCCCCCTGACCCACTGACGTGTGGGCCAGGCCCCTCCTTAATTAAGCGATAGATTAATTAGCGTTAATTAACTTAGTTAGTTAGGTTAGCCTCTGACATGTGGGCCCAGGCCTTAACTAAACTAGATTAGGTTTAGTTTAATTTTAATTAACCCTGTTGGTTAACTGTGTCACTGACGTGTGGACCCCACACGTCAGGTTTGACCTGGTCGACGCCTGTTGACCGCTGACGTCACAGTGACGTAGTGCTGACGCAGTTAATTATTTTCTGGATTTATTCTTATTCAGGAAATTCCAAAAAAATGCCCAAATCTTCTAAAATTCATATAAATTCAACCGTAACTCCAAATGAGATAAATTATATATGAAAAATGATCAGAAAAATCCACTCTTTCCATCTGTAGCATTTCATGCATGTTAGATCAAGTTATGACTACTGTTTAGGACAAATCATTTAAATGGCATTTAAACCCTCACATATGGAGTTTGAATTTGAACCCAGGGTTCAAACCAACTTCATTTAACCTGCTGCTAGATGCATTAACTCAAACCACAGCATATTGCCATGTCATGATCATGCATCATATTGAGCATTGCATTTTTTGTGTTTCTTATTTGTTTGTCGGTGCTTGTCCCCTCTCAGTAGACGTGTACCGACGATGTGATCGATGACACCGATGAAGAACTATATTATCTTCAGAAGTGCCAGGCAAGCAAAACCCCCTTGTTCATTCCGATACAATCCTACTCTCTCGCTTTTGCTCTCTTTTACTGCATTAGGACAACAACCATTCATCTGTTACTTGCTACGGTAGCTGAACCCCTTTATCCTCTGCATGACCTGTCATTGCCACAGTAAATAGATGAAACCCACTAGCATGAGTAGGAGTTGTCTGAGCCTTGTTGTGCCTACTCATTCATGCTTGTTTGTCATGCCTGCTACTACTTAGAATTGAGAGGTGTGTGAACATGTCCTACTGTGTGAACTAAGTGTGTGAACACGATTTGGTAAAGGTAGCGGTGAGAGGCCATGTAGGAGTACATGGTGGGTTGTCTCATTGAAGCCGTCCTCAGGAACTGAGTTATGTGTTTGTGATCCATGAAACAGCTACTACCATGCATTGGGCCCTGAAATATGACCCCGCTCGACTTCTTAATCACCCTTGTCCTCTGTCCAGGAGTTGCAAGTAGTTTCTGGTGTTTGTAGTATGCTGGAGGCCGTGCGCAACGCTGACCGGAGGGGTGGGCTGTGATGCGGTAGGCACGTGGCCGGGTATACTGGGCACCCGTTTGGTGTCGCGGAACCCTGTTCACATCGTTCGGGGCCGTATGTGGAAACCTCGGCCGGACTCCCTGCGGATGGAACCTGAATAGGTGATAAACCTGGACTAGTGACTTGAGTGTTTAGGTAGGTCGTGGTCTACACCCACGTTGGCTTTCGCTTGAAGTCTGCCGAGCACATGTCGTGTGCAGACGCTAAGTGGTGGAAACATGTATGAAGAAGTACACCCCTGCAGGGTTAACATCATCTATTCGAATAGCCGTGTCCGCGGTAAAGGACTTCTAGGTTGCCTATAACAGTTCATAGACAAGTGAAAGTGGATACTCTAAAATACGCAAGATAAGCGTGAGTGCTATGGATGGCGTTCTCGTAGGGAGATGGGAGCGGATCCATAGTGGTGTATTGATATGGTGAATATGTGGACTCATGTGCGCCACCTCAAAAGAGTGAATTGCAGTCATAGACTAGGATAGCCACCGAGTCAAAGTTGGCTTACTGCAGTTAAACCCCACCATCCCCTTTGTTGATAATGATACATATGTAGTTAGTTCTGATGTAAGTCTTGCTGAGTACATTTGTACTCACGTTTGCCTATTTTATGTTTTTGCAGAGAGACTTCAGTCTCACTAGTAGTTCCACGTGGACTTCAACGTTTAGCTTGTTACCTCAGCTACGATCTTGTGCCCTCAGCAGGATCCAGTAGATAGTCAGGCTTCTCAGCCTTTTTCATTTGTAGATGTCTGTACTCAGACATGTTAAGCTTCCGCTTGTGCTTTGACTTGTATGCTCTGAATGCTGGGTCGAGAGACCCATGTTTGTAATATCTCGCTCCTCGGAGCCTATTGAATAAATACTTGAGTTGTAGAGTCATGTTGTGATGCCATGTTGTATTTGCACATATCGAGCATATTGTGTGTATGTTATTGAAATGCTTGGTATGTGTGGGATCTGACTATCTAGTTGTTTATCCTTGGTAGCCTCTCTTACCAGGAAATGTCTCCTAGTGCTTCCACTGAGCCATGGTAGCTTGCTACTGCTCCGGAACACTTAGGCTGGCCGGCATGTGTCCTTCGTTCCTGTGTCTGTCCCTTCGGGGAAATGTCACGCGACGAATACCGGAGTCCTGTTAGCCCGCTACAGCCCGGTTTACCGGAGTCCTACTAGCCCAGTGCTACAGCCCGGATTCACTCGCTGATGACCGACACGTTCAATGCTGGGTCATGGATGCCTGTCCCTGTAAGTCTGTGCCACTTTGGGTTTACGACTAGCCATGTCAGCCCGGGCTCCTTATTATATGGACGCTAGAGACACTATCATATACGTGTGCCAAAAGGCGCAAACGGTCCCGGGCAAAGGTAAGGCGACACCCGTGGGAATACCATGCGTGAGGCCGCAAAGTGATGTGAGGTGTTACATGCTAGATCGATGTGGCATTGAGTCGGGGTCCTGACAGTGATCTTCATTCGGATGATTGAACTAAGGAATAGTATAGAGATGGAACCTTTTATCAGGTTCGTTGAGCTTACCTTCAAATCCCTCTGTGGTTCAAAGCTTGAAACTGCTATTTTATGTTAGGTTTGCATGAGCTATGATAATAAGATACAGAGAAGTCTTTCATCCCTGATTTGAGTTATCATATATGTGTATCACAAAATTCCTCACATATAGGTTGTTTTCTAATCAATGTGAAATCAGTTCTATGTAGAAGGACATTACAAGATGTATGCAAGGAGTCGTCTTTGATGGTCAACATGCTATTGCTAAAGGGTTCGCTTCATCACTAGGCTTCCATTTGTCATGATTATTGCCTTCCTCTTCCCTCTTCCTTTATATCAGAACTTGGTGTGAGTAATCGTTTATTCATGTGGGTTTCAGCCTTCAAGTGTGATTTGGGTCGAGATCGACATAAAGATGCGTCCCTATTTAGGTAGTTCAGAACACAAGACTCACTTGAATGAAGTAGAATACATTCCAAACTATCTCCTGGTGATTCCAATTGCCACATATCATTCCATTCTTTGGTTTCATTGTGATAATAGCTACTTTTTATCAGTTGTACAAGTATTCTTTTTTGTGACATCATATAGTGCTAATATTTTAATAATATTTACACAATGAAAAACAACTTGATAAAACAATGGATCATGAATGCAAATCTAAAATGGAAGGCTAATATATGCTCTCTTTCATGATGTCATATTGTTTACATAGAGTATTTTGGATTATTATGTCCGCAACAACGTGCGGTACTGCAAAACTATACAATAATCAAACACAATAAATCATATGTATTTTTAGTTTTATTTTTCATATTGTTACTTCTAATATTCATGTTCCATATGATCAAATCTCATTGAAATATATTGCAAAACATTCCCGCTACAATGTGCGGGATATCAGCTAGTTATTATAACAGCAAGGAACTTAAACATAGTGTTTTTATTACATATAACTTCTTATGAACAAGTAACAATTCATCACAACATTGAAGTATAAAGCATAAACCTTATTGAAAACCAACAAACTATGTTCTCAGTCAACTTTGCAACTACAATTCATCATACTTTCAGGAAGGGTCACGTGTTGGAGCCTTTAGGCAAGTCCACATACTCAACCATCATATAATCTTCTATGATTGCTAACACTCACGGCGTACCCATGAACAAAAAATTTCAACTAGACACATAGAAAGATAGGGGCTTATAGTTTTGCCACCCAACATATTCACCTCAAGGGTGATGTCAACAATAATAACTCATGCCTACTCATATCCAGCTGGATATATGTGCCTAGATCTTTCCTCGCCACATGATGCTTGCCAAAGGAGAAAAATAAAAAGGAATAGGGGAGAAAACTTTGACTCTGCATAAAAGTAAAAGATAGTCCCTTCGTAGAGAGAAGCAGAGATTGCCATGCACTTATTTGTTTGTATGCCAAATCCCTTTATGCAAAAGAACATCATCTTGTATTGCCCCTTATGATAGCAACCTTTATTATGCAGTTTGTCACTTTTATTCTTTGCCATCACAAGTTCGTACAACACTCAATTTTCTCTTGCACTAAATGATCCAACACATTTAGAAGCAATTTTTATTGCCCTATTGCACCGATGACAACTTACTTGAAGGATCTTACTCAATCCATAGGTAGGTATGGTGGACTCTTGAAGTAAGATTTGGGTTAAGGCTTTTTGGATGCAAGTAGTATCTCTACTTAGTGCGGAGTTTTTGGCTAGAAAAGATATTGGGCAAGCACCACATGTTAAAGGATCTATGACAGTATAACTTCTATGTGCATATGAACAAACATAAATCGTTACGTTGTCTTCCTTGTCCAGCGTCAACTATTTTAACACAAAATATTTAATGGGGGCTCACAGTCATAAAAGATGTCCAGGATATTGTATTTGCATGTGAATCTTCTCTTCCCTTATTAATTCTTTCACGAGTTGCATCATTGACCAATGTTATGTTTCTCAATCTCCAACAAATTTTACCTCTTATAATTGTCCTTATGTGATGTCATTACTTACCATAAGATTAGCATATGATCTTTTTTATTTGTTTAATCCTTTCTTTTTATTGAAACATAAAAGTGCAGAAAGCAAAATTTGAACCAATCTTTATTATATAACTCGCACGTGATTACATAGATAGATCACTAAGCAAACACTCGAAAAGAAACGATTGAACTAAGCTTTTATTCAACTAGATCAAAAGGTAACAAAGGATCAAACTAAAATAAGTAAAGGTAAAAGATAATGGAGGTGATATGATATAGGGGCACCTCCCACAAGCTTGGCACAAGATAGGGGGGCCCATACCCGATACTCAAGTCTCCTTTGTGATGAAGAAGGTAGTGGTGATGATGAAATAGTAGCGATATTATCCTTTTTCTCCAGCTTGCGTGGGAGAGTGAAATTATCTATCATCAACTCTTTGTTCTCCATCTCAAGCTTTATTATCCTCCTGCATAGTGCCTCCTTGCTCTCTTGCTCAAACCTAGGAGGGACCGGCTCATCCTCCTCCTCCTCATCTGTAAGCCACATATAGGGAAAAGTCCTCTTGAAGATGTTTTAGTCAAGAGGTTTATGAGAAACAGGGCTCTCCTCCTCTGAATCTTGAGATGATATAATTCCAGATTTGCTAGAAAATAGCAAGAAAGAAGAACAGGAGAATTCTCCGGGATACGGAGGTTAGTACGTTCGAGGGGTATATAAATATATTTTTTATCTTGGGAAACAAGCAAACAGAAGAAAAACGGAGTACAGAAGGTAACTGAGGTGGGCACAACCCACCTGGGCGCACCAGGGCCCCCTGGCGCGCCCTGGTGTATTGTGCCCACCAGGGTTGCCTTCCTGGTTGTTTCTTATTTTCCTAATTTTTGATATATTCCAAATCTGACAAAAAATATTTTTGCGGATTTTTCGGAGTCCATTTACTTACCGTATCATGTACCTCCTCTTGTCAGTTATTCTGGAGAGTTCCGGGAGGTTTCTTTTATGTGCCCTTCCAGTGTCATAGTTTGGATAATATTACTTTCAACATTAATGGGCGTACCTAATATATAATGTTTTATTCTTTGCCCATTGACAACCTTCGGGTTAGTGCCTTCGGCATTATTTATTTTGATGGCTCCAGATCGATAAACCTCTTCAATAACATACGGTCCTTCCCATTTGGAGAGAAGTTTTCCTACAAAGAATCTGAAATGAGAGTTGTATAGAAGAACATATTCCCCAACTTTGAATTCCCGTTTTTGGATCCTTTTCTCATGCCATCTTTTAACTTTCTCTTTAAATAGTTTGGCGTTTTCATAAGCTTGGGCTCTCCATTCATCTAGTGAGCTAATATCAAATAACATCTTTTTACGGGCAAGTTTGAAGTCATAATTGAGTTCTTTAATTTCCCAATATGCTTTATGTTCCAACTCAAGAGGCAAATGACAAGCTTTTCCACAAATCATTTTATAAGGATACATACCCATAGGATTTTTATAAGCTGTTCTATAAACCCAAAGTGCATCATCTAATTTCTTAGACCAATTCTTTCGTGATCTATTGACAATTTTTCGTAATATTAATTTTATTTCTCTATTGCTAAGTTCAACTTTACCACTAGACTGAGGATGATATGGAGATGCAATTCTATGGTTAACATCATACTTAGCAAGCATTTTACGGAAAGCACCATGAATAAAATGTGAACCACCATCAGTCATCAAATATCTAGGGACTCCAGACCTCGGGAAAATAACTTCCTTAAGCATTTTAATAGAGGTGTTGTGATCAGCACTACTAGTTGGAATAGCTTCTACCCACTTAGTAACATAATCAACAGCAACCAAAATATGAGTATACCCATTAGAGGAAGGAAAAGGTCCCATGTAATCAAAACCCCAAACATCAAATGGTTCAACAGCAAGTGAAGAATTCATAGACATTTCTTGACGCTCACCGATATTACCAATTCATTGACATTCATTACAAGATAAAACAAACTTACGGGCATCCTTGAAGAGAGTAGGCCAATAAAAACCACATTGTAATACCTTATGAGCAGTGTTATCTCCCGCATGATGCCCTCCATAAGCTTTGGAGTGACATTTCCGTAGGATTTGTCCCTGTTCATGCTCAGGTACACAATGTATAATAATACCATCTACTCCTTCTTTATAAAGATGTGGATCATCCCAAAAGTAATGTCTTAAGTCATAAAAGAATTTTTTTTCTTTTGTTGGTATGTGAAACTAGGTGGTATATATTTAGCAACAATGTAATTAGCATAATTGGCATACCAAGGAGTGTTATGGGAAACATTTATTGTAGCCAATTGCTCATCAGGAAAACTATCATTAATAGGTTGTGGGTCATCAAGAATATTCTCTAACCTAGACAAGTTATCAGCCACGGGATTCTCATCTCCTTTTGTATCACTGATATGTAAATCAAATTCTTGTAGCAAGAGAACCCATCTAATTAGTCTAGGTTTAGCATCTTTCTTTTCCATAAGATATTTAATAGCAGCATGATCAGTGTGAACAGTAACCTTAGAATCAACAATGTAAGATCTGAATTTATCACAAGCAAACACAACTTCTAAGAATTCTTTTTCAATAGTAGCATAATTTCTTTGGGCACTGTCTAGAGTTTTACTATCATAGTGAATAACATTTAATTTCTTATCAACTCTTTGTCCTAAAACAACACCAATAACATAATCACTAGCATCACACGTAATTTCAAAAGGCAAGTTCCAATCAGGTGGTTGAACAATAGGTGCAGAAATTAAGGCCTTCTTAAGTGTTTCAAAGGCTTCTACACAATCATCATAAAAAACAAAGGGAACATCCTTTTGTAAAAGATTTGTAAGAGGCCTAGAAATTTTAGAGAAGTCTTTAATAAATGTCCTATAAAAACCAGCATGACCGAGGAAACTAAGAATACCTTTAATATCCTTAGGACATGGCATTTTCTCAATTGCATCAACTTTAGCGTTATCCACCTCAATATCTCATTCAGAAATTTATGTCCCAAGACAATACCTTCATTAACCATAAAGTGACACTTCTCCCAATTAAATACAAGATTAGTTTGCTCACATCTCTGCAAAACTCAATCAAGGTTGCTTAAGCAATCATCAAAAGAAGTTCCGTAAACGGAAAAATCATCCATGAAAACCTCAACAATATTTTCACAAAAATTAGAGAATATAGCAGTCATACATCTTTGAAAGGTAGCAGGTGCATTGCATAAACCAAAAGGCATACGTCTATAAGCATATGTTCCAAAAGAACAAGTAAAGGTGGTTTTCTCTTGATCAGGTTGTGAGACAGGTATTTGAGAAAAACCAGAATATCCATCAAGGAAACAAAAGTGTGTGTGCTTTGATAGTCTTTCTAGCATTTGATCAATAAAAGGCAAGGGGTAATGATCTTTCCTAGTTGCTTTATTTATTTTTCTAAAATCAATGCCATCATATAGCCAGTAACAATTCTTTGTGTGATAAGTTCATTCTTATCATTAGGAACAACGGTAATACCTCCTTTCTTAGGGACACAATGAACGTGACTTACCCATCTACTATCAGCTATGGGATAGATTATACCTGCTTCCAGAAGCTTCAGTATTTCACACTTCTTTCATTTTAGGATTCAATCATCGTTGATGACCAACAAGAAGTTTAGCATCAGGTTCCATATTAATCTTGTGATGACAGAGAGTGGGACTAATGCCCTTAAGATCATCAAGAGTATACCCAATAGCAGCTCGGTGCTTCTTTAAAACTTTCAATAATCTTTCTTCTTCATGTTCTAAAAGGCTAGCGCTAATAATAACAGGATATATCTTTTTCTCATCAAGATAAGCATATTTCAAAGTGTCTGGAAATTGTTTTAATTCAAACACATGATCATCTTTATGGAGGAGGACCTCCTAGAGTTTCAGTAGGCAAATCGTGTTTAAGTAGAGGTCGTTTTTCAAAGAAAATTGTATCTATTTCACTTCTTTCATGCATATGCATATCATTTTCATGGTCTAGCAAATATTGTTCTAGTGGATCAGTAGGAGGCACAACAATAGAAGCAAGACCAATTATTTCATCCTTACTAGGTAATTCTTTCTTATGATGCTTTCTACTAAACTTAGAAAAATTAAACTCATGAGACTCATCACCAAAACTAACACCGACCGTTTGTTTCTCACATTCTATTTTAGCATTAACAATGTTCAAGAAAGGTCTACCAAAGACAATGGGACAAAAGTCATCTTGTGGGGAACCAAGAACTAGAAAATCAATAGGGTATTTTATTTTCCCACACAAGACTTCAACATCTCTAACAATCCCAAGTGGCGTGATTGTGTCTCTATTAACAAGTTTGGTAGTAACAACTATGTCTTCTATTTCACTGGGCACTATGTCACTAATTTCTTGATATAAGTTAAAGGGAATAGCACTCACGCTAGCACCTTGATACTTCTCCGTCGTATCTATAATTTTTGATTGTTTCATGCCAATATTATACAACTTTCACATATTTTTGGCAAATTTTTATACGATTTATTGGACTAACCTATTGATCCAGTGCCTAGTGCCAGTTCCTGTTTGTTGCATGTTTATTGTTTCGCAGAAAATCCATATCAAATGAAGTCCAAACGCGATAAAAATTTATGGAGAATTATTTTGGAATATTTATGATTTTTGGTAGGTGGAATCAACACAAACGGGGGCCCACAGTGACCACAACCCACCAGGGCGCGCCGCGCACCCCCTGGCGCACCCAGGTATCTTGTGCCCTCCTCGAACGTCGGTTTGGGCCCTTCTTCTAGCTCAAGAAAGATAATTTATGGGAAAAAAATCATGTAAAAATTTCAGCGCAATCGGAGTTACGGATCTCCGGGAATTTAAGAAACCGTGAAGGAACAGATCTAGGGAACGTGAAACAGATGAGAATAGAGAGGGAGATCCAATCTCGGAGGGGCTCCCGCCCCTCCCCCGCAATGGAGGCCATGGACCAGAGGGGGAACTCTCCTCCCATCTAGGGGGGAGGCAAAGGAAGAAGAAGAAGAAGGGGGCTCTCTCCCCCTCTCTCCTGGTGGCACCGGAATGCTGTCGGGGCTAGGATTGTGATGGCGATCTACATCGACAACCTTGCTACCGTCAACACCAACTTTCTCCCCATCTATGCAGTAGTGTAACACCCCTTCTCCCTACTGTAATCTCTACTTAAACATGGTGCTCAACTCCATATATTATTTACCAATGATATTTGTTCCACCTTTAGCTCCTCGTTGGGTTCGACACTCTTATTTATCAAAGAAGGCTACAAACGATCCCCTATACTTCTGGGTTATCAAGACCTTTTTCTGGCGTCATTGTCGTGGAGCAATAGCGTGGGGTCAATATTCTCGTGTGTGCTTGTTCGGTTTATCACTAAGTAGTTATTTTGTGCTCTTGTTTTCTATCTCTAGCTATGGGTAGGAAACGCAAAATACCAAAAAAAAATTAGTTGTACCTGCTAAACCAATGGTTGAAGACCCGCCCAGCATCTATCATACTACTAAAGCTTTCTATTTGGATCATCTTTGATCCATTTGTGCTCGTGCTGAAAGCCCAACTAGCTTAGTTGAGGGAAAATCATTAATTGAGCATGCATATTTTGTGCGATACCGCTTATCTCAAAAAGGGAAACTTTTGTGGCATCATATTAATAATTTATATTGCTATGCATTGAATCTATGTGAAATACATGATTTTACTTGTTCCGAAGACCCTAAAAAAAACCTTCCCTTCCAATGTGAGTTTAAGGATAATGGAATCGTATCTGCTTATGCCAAGCGTGTTTATAATTACTTTGATATTGAACAAATTGAACAATTTGTTGCTTTTAAGGGCGCCTATGAAGTTGCCTCTTTGATTGAAAAGTATGATGCTACTTTCAAATCTGAAAATTTTGCCATACTTAAATATTTCTATGAAAAATATTCTTCTGATGCTTATATTAAACCATATATTGAGGACTTCTCTGCTGTCCAAGAAGAGGCTAATATTTTGTAGGAGTCTATGGAAGAAGAAATTGATGAAACTGTGAGCTCATTGGATGAAAAAGATGATGTGGAGAGCGAAGAACAAAATGAGGAAGAGTGGATTAGCTACCCATTCCCACCTTCTAATGATAGTAACTCTTCAACTAATACATTATTTAATTTCCCTTTGTTCTTACCGAAGGATGAATGCTATGATAGTTGCTATGATCCTGTTGATTCTTTTGAAATATCCCTTTTTGATGAACTTGATGCTTGCTATGCTTGTGGACAAGATGCCAATATAAATTATGCTTATGGAGATGAACTTGCTATGGTTCCTTATATTAAGAATGAAATTGTTGCTATTGCACCCACACATGATAGTCCTATTATCTTTTTGAATTCTCCAAATTACACTATATCGGAGAAGTTTGTTCTTATTAAGGATTATATTGATGGGTTGCCTTTTACCGTTGCACTTGATAATTTTTATGAATGTAATATGCATGTGCTTGCTGCTCCTACTTGCAATTATTATGAGAGAGGAACTACATCTCCACCTCTTTATGTTTCCAACATGATAAAATTGCAAGAAACTGCTTATGCTATGTATTGGCCATTACTTGATGTGCATGAATTGTTCTTGTATGACATGCCGATGCATAGGAAGAGAGTTAGACTTCGTCATTGCTTGATATATGTTGCTTTGTGCTCACTACTAAATGCCAGATCATTGCTAATTAAAATTGGCTTTGATATACCTTGGGATCCGGGTGGATTCATTACTTGAGAACTTTGTGCCTAGCTTAATGGCTTTAAAGAAAGCGCTGCCAGGGAGACAACCCGGAAGTTTTAGAGAGTCTTTTTATTTCTGTCGAGTGCTTTTATAAATTTTAAAAACAAAAAAATATAGAGGGGAACTTAAAACTTCACAAAAAGGAAAGTGAAAGTGAGAGAGACGAGCATTGTTGAAGTGGGGGAGCTCCTTGAACTTTGTTCATGCCCATGGAAACTTTGTGAATCTAAATTACAGAAACTTTTCAACAAAAATAAGTATCCCCTTGTACAAATCCATTGTATTATATCATGTGCCAAGATTTGCCTTTAGGATGATCAGATTGTTTGTTGGTATGTGCGGTGCAGAAACAGAAACTTTGGCTGTAGTGCGTGAATTTACATTTTTTACTGGAACGTCAAAATGTTCTGAAATTTTTTGCACAGTCTTTCTATACAAATTTTTATTTATTCCTAATTTTTAAGAATTTTTGGAGTTACATAAGTATGGTAGTGTTCAGATTACTACAGACTGTCCTGTTTAAGACATATTCCGTTTTTGATGCATTGTTTTGCTTGTTTTGATGAAACTATCGATTCTATCGGTGGTATAAGCCATGGAAAAGTTATATTACAGTAGCTACAATGCAAAAACAAAATATGAATTGGTTTGCAACAGTATTTAGAGTAGTGATTTTCTTTATTATACTAACGGATCTTACCGAGTTTTCTGTTGAGTTTTGTGTGGATGAAGTGATCAAAGATCGAGGAGGTCCCGATATGAGGAGAAGGATGAGAGGCAAGAGCTCAAGCTTGGGGATTCCCAAGGCACCCCAAGTGAATATCCAAGGATACTCAAGCGTCTAATCTTGTGGATGCCTCCGAAGGCATCCCATCTTTCTTCAACAAGTATTTGTATGTTTTCGTCTTTGTTTTGTTCATGTGATATGTGCAAATCTTGGAGCGTCTTTTGCATTTAGTTTTCACTTTCATTTCATGCACCATGCTGGTATGAGATAGTCCATGGTTGATTTATAGAATTCTCATTGCACTTCACTTATATCTTTTGAGTATGGCTTTATAGAATACTTCATGTGCTTCACTTATATCATTTGAAGTTTGGATTGCCTATTTCTCTTCACATGGATAACCGTTATTTGTAGAATGCTCTTTTGCTTCACTTATATTTATTAGAGCATGATATTTTGTAGAAAGAATTAAACTCTCTTGCTTCACCTATATCAATTTAGGGAGCCAACAGGAATTGGTCATTTGCATGGTTAGTCATGAAATCCTACATAAAACTTATGGTGACTGAATATGATATGTTTGATTCCTTGCAATAGTTTTGTGATATAGGGATGATAAAATGTGGGAGGTACTAGTAAATGGTTGTGGTTAGTAAGAATATTGGTGTTAAGGTTTGTGATTCCCTATGCAAGCACGAAAGTCAATAGTTATGCAATGAAATTACATCCTACTTGTGGTGCATTATTCGGTGTTAGTATCCTTAATGCTCGTTTATGATTTTGTTTTTGTTTTTTGGTGGGTTGCTTCTCAATCTTTTTGCTAGCCTCCACTTGTACTAAGTAGAAATACTACTTGTGCATCCAAAATCCCTAAACCCAGTTTTGCCATATGAGTCCACCATACCTACCAATATGCGGTATTTCCGTGCCGTTCTAAGTAAATTTGTATGTGCCAACTCTAATTTTCAAAATAAATCTCTGTTTTATGTGCCCGTACCGCTCATGTGGTGACATGAGGTGGCCAATGACTTCCATGTTTAGGCGGGTTGTTCTCACGCTGAGTGTTTATTCACTTGTCATTGCACGAGAGTATGGCGGTAATAGCGATGCCCAGTCCCACAATGAATCAAAAATAATAATAACACAATTCCTTGGAAAGTGTTGGTATGAAAGGCACCTGTGGATACGGTTAGCTACGGATTGTGAAAGAATGGTGGAAAGGAAATGAACTTTATTTTCTGTTTGGGAACCGCCTATAATGTGTCTAGCATGGAGGATGTTTGGAACTCTTGGTCGTAGCATTGACAGGAAAAGCATGCCTCTCAAAATGTTTTTATCTCTCAACTTTTTGTCTTTGGGCTCTGGCACCTCTACAAATCTCTGCTTCCCTCTGCGAAGGGCCTATCTATTTACTTTTATGCAATTTTTATTTTTTACTTGAGTCTCCATCTTCTCTTATAAAGCACCAACTAGTGAGCACTATGATCATACTTGTGCATTGATGTAGCTAATATTTGAGTGTGTTTCATGAATGGATAAATAATTGAGCATGACGGGCGAGGGATAACTTTATTTAGCGTTGATATTTTGAAAGACATGATTGTTTGTTGGGATGCCTAAGTATTGATGTCTTTATGTCAAATTATAGACTATTGCTTTGAATCACTTATGTCTTAATATTCGTGCCATGATTAGACATATGATCAAGATTATGCTAGGTAGCATTCCACATCAAAAATTATCTTTTTATCATTTACCTGCTCGAGGATGAGCAGGAATTAAGCTTGGAGATGTTGATACGTCTCCGTTGTATCTATAATTTTTGATTGTTTCATGCCAATATTATACAACTTTCACATATTTTTGGCAACTTTTTATATGATTTATTGGACTAACCTATTGATCCAATGCCCAGTGCCAGTTCCAGTTTGTTGCATGTTTTTGTTTCGCAGAAAATCCATATCAAACGAAGTCCAAACGTGATAAAAATTTACGGAGAATTATTTTGGAACATTTATGATTTTGGGGAGGTGGAATCAACGTAAACGGGGGGCCACAATGACCACAACCCACCAGGGCGTGCCAGGCACCCCCTGGCGTGCCCAGGTATCTTGTGCCCTCCTCGGACGTCGGTTGGGGCCCTTCTTCTGGCGCAAGAAAGATAATTTATGGAAAAAATCGGGTAAAAATTTCAGCACAATCGGAGTTACAGATCTCGAGGAATTTAAGAAACCGTGAAGGGCCAGATATGGGGAGTGCGAAATAGAAGAGAACGGAGAGGGAGATCCAATCTCGGAGGGGCTCCCGCCCCTCCTCCGCCATAGAGGCCATGGACCAGAGGGGAAACTCTCCTCCTATCTAGGGGGGAGGCCAAGGAAGAACAAGAAGAAGGGGGCTCTCTCCCGCTCTCTCCAGCTAGCACCGGAATGCCGTCGGGGCTAGGATCGTGACGGTGATCTACATCAACAACCTTGCTATCGTCAACACTAACTTTCTCTACCTCTATGCAGCGGTGTAACACCCATTCTCCCTGTTGTAATCTCTACTTAAACATGGTGCTAAACTCCATATATTATTTCCCAATGATATTTGGCTATCCTATGATGTTTGAGTAGATCCGTTTTGTCCCGTGGGTTAATCATGATCTTGGTTGGTATGATTGTATATTTTATTTATGGTGCTATCCTACGGTGCCCTCCGTCTCACGCAAACGTGAGGGGGCCCCACTGTAGGGTGTTGCAATACATTCATGATTCGCTTATGGTGGGTTGCGAGAGTGACAGAGGATTAAACCGAGTAGGTGGGTTGTTGCGTATGGGATAAAGAGGACTTGATACTTAATGCTATGGTTGGGTTTTGTGACCTTAATGATATTTAGTAGTTGTGGATGCTTGCTAGAGTTCCAATCATAAGTGCATATGATCCAAGTAGATAAAGTATGTTAGCTCATGCCGCTCCCTCATATAGAATTACAAGAATGATTACCAATACTTGTTATCGATTGCCTAGGGACAAATGACTTTCTTGTTGACAAAAGCTATCCACTTTTATTGTATTGCAATTTATTCATAGTTTTATTCTCGCAAAGTACTCGTAGTTTTATTCTTGCGAAATAGTTTCGTACTTGTTTTAGGTAAAGCAAACGTCAAGTGTGCATAGAGTTGTATCAGTGGTTGATAGAACTTGAGGGAATATTTGTTCTACCTTTAGCTTCTCGTTGGGTTCGACACTCTTATTTATCAAAGAAGGCTATAAACGACCCCCTATACTTGTGGGTTATCACACCTAAGCCACATAAACCATGATAACAACAATCTCCTATTTTAACTGAGACAACAGGCATGCCAACAACAGGTCTGTGTTTATCTTTTTCATCTGGTTTGGCAATTCTAGCAGCTTCATCACAAAAGTAAATAACATGCCCATCTATATTTTCTACCAAGAGATCTTTAACCATAGCAACACTAGGTTCTACTTTGATTTGTTCAGCTGGTTTAAGTGCTCTAATATAACTTTTATTGACTACAGTTGAGACCTTAGCATGTTCTTTTATCCTAACAGGAAAAGGTGGTTTTTCAATATAAGCAGTAGGAACAACTAAGGTCAACATTATAAATGATAGTTTCATCTTTAGCTAATACTGATTCTTTAATTTCCTCTTTAATAGGCGGGTGATATTTAAACCATTTATCCTTAGGAAGATCAGCATGAGTAGCAAATGATTCACAAAAGGAAGCTACTATCTCAGAGTCAAATCCATATTTAGTGCTAAACTTTTGAAAAGCATCGGTATTCATAAAAGATTTAACACAATCATACTTAAGATTAATACCTAACTATTTACCTTTGCCGAGTTCCCAATCTTTAGAGTTGTGTTAATTCTTTCAAAAAGACCCCACCTGAATTCAATAGTCTTCTTCATAAAAGAACCAGTACAAGAAGTATCGAGCATGGATTGATCATCACAACAAAGCCGAGCATAAAAATTCTAAATGATAATTTCTCTTGAGAGCTCATGATTGGGGCATGAATATAACATTGACTTAAGCCTCCCCCAAGCTAAAGCGATACTTTCTCCTTCACGAGGCTAAAAATTATATATGTAATTCTGATCACGATGAACTAGATGCATAGGATAAATTTTTTTGGTGGAATTCCAATTTCAATCGATTCCAATTCCAAGATCCAATACAATCGCATAGCATATACCATGTCAATGCTTTTTCCCTTAAAAGATAAAGAGAAAACCTTTTTATTAGCTTCATCTCCGGGTAAACCTAGAAGCTTAAATAATCCACAAATTTCATCCATATATATTAAGTGCATATCAGGATGTTCGATTCCATCTCCTGCATAAGGATTACCTAGTAGTTGTTCTATCATACCCGATGGAATTTCATAACCAATATTTTCAGTAGGTGCAGTAGGTTGAGGGGTAAATAATTGTGGTTCCGGTCGAGGTGAAGATACCCCGAACAAACCCCTCAAAGGATTGTTCTCCATAGTAGCAAGTGACAATAAATTTCAGCACGTAGTAATAATTTTTCCTTACCGATTTCCACTTACCAAGAGCGCTTCACTCCACAGCAATGGCACCACAAAAGAGACTTGATGACCCACAAGTATTGGGGATCAATCATAGTACTTTCGATAAGTAAGAGTATCGAACCCAACGAGGAGCAGAAGGAAATGACAAGTGGTTTTCAGCAAGGTATTCTCTGCAAGCACTGAAATTATAAGTAATGAGTAGTTTGATAGTAAGGTAATATGTAATGAGCAAGTAAAGTTAACGGTAAAAAAAGTGCAGCAGGGTAGCCCAATCCTTTTGAGGCAAAGGATACGCCAAAATAGTCTCTTATGATAAGCAAAGTGTTCTTGAGGGTACACGGGAATTTCATCTAGTCACTTTCATCATGTTGGTTTGATTCGTGTTCGCTACTTTGATAATTTGATATGTGGGTGGACTGGTGCTTAGGTGTTGTTCTTACTTGAACAAACCTCCTACTTATGATTAACCCCCTCGCAAGCATCCACAACTACGAGAAAAGTATTAAGATAAAATCTAACCACAGCATTAAACTTTTGGATCCAAATTAGTCCCTTACGAAGTAGCGCATAAACTGGGGTTTAAGCTTCTATCACTCCCGCAACCCATCATCTAATAACTATTCCACAATGCATTCCCTTAGGCCCTAATAAGGTGAAGTGTCGTGTAGTCGACGTTCACATGACACCACTAAGGGAATCACAACATACATATCATCAAAATATCAAACACATATCAAGTTCACATGATTACTTGCAACAAGATTTCTCCCATGACCTCAAGAACAAAAGTAACTACTCACAAATAATAATCATGATCAAGATCAGAGGGGTATTAAATAGCATAATGGGTCTGAACATATAATCTTCCACCAAATAAACCATATAGTAATCAACTACAAGATGTAATCAACACTACTAGTCACACACACGCACTAATCTAAGGTTCCGGTACAAAGATTGAACACAAGAGATGAACTAGGGTTTGAGAGGAGATGATGTTGTTGAAGATGTTGATGAAGATTTACCTCCCCAAGATGGGAGAGTTGTTGCTGATGATGACAACGATGATTTCCCTCTCCGGGAGGGAAGTTCCCCCAGCGGAATCGCTCCATTGGAGGGCAAAAGTGCTCCTGCTCAAGTTCCGCCTCGAGACGCCGGCGCTTTGTCCTGAAAGTCATCCCCTTATTTTTTTGTACGTCAAAAGGACTTATATACCATAAGAAGGGCACCAGAGGTGGGACGAGGAGGGCACAACCCACCAGGGCGCGCTTGGGCTCCCTGGCGCGCCCAAGTGGGTTTGTGCCCACCTGGTGCCCCCCTCTGGTAGTTATTTGCTCCAATAATTCTTATTTATTCCACAAAAAATCCCCGTGAAGTTTCAGTTCATTTGAAGTTGTGCAGAATAGGTGGCCTGACGTAGCTTTTTCATGTCCAGAATTCCAGTTGCCGGTATTCTCCCTCTTTGTGTGAACCTTGCATATTATGAGAGGAAAGACATTAGAGTTACTCCAAAAAGCATTATTATGCATAAAAACATTGTAAATAATAGTAGCAAAACATGATGCAAAATGGATGTATCAGGTACTTGTCAGATTATTACTTTGCCTACACCTTCTTTGTTCGATATTCATTCAGGCTGGTAAACTATTATGCCGATGACATTTACGCATACTGGGAGAGGGAGCGATCTCTAATTCTTGAGCCAGCCACATCACCTGATCCATATCAGGAGTCTGTTTATTAGTGGGAGCCGCAAGAGCTCGCCAACCAATGGAACCCTCAAGACCCTCCGGAGTATCGAGGAGAGGATTATTTTGAGCCGTGGCCATAGACCAACTTAGGCCAAAATCCTAAGCTTGGGGGAGTACGTATTTCTCGCCGACATTACATTCATGTTCACACATTCATTCTAGTTGTCGGTGTTCACACTTTTCCATTATATTATCCATGTTAGTTTATTTTTCTTGTTTTCTTCTTTTGTGTTTGAAAAACTTTGAGAAAAATCAAAAAAAATAGTTCTTGCTTCTTTTGAGTTTTTCTTTCTAGTTTATTTAGTAGTAGTATTAAAAGAAAACCCAAAAGGATTTATCGTTCTTCTTTTTCTTGTCGGGAGCTTTCCCCTGTAAACAGTTTTTCTCGTTTTCGTTTTACTTTCTTCAGAAAAACAAAACTCCAAAAATATTTCAGTGTGTTTCTTTGAAATTCTTTTTATTTTCTTTGGGTTGTGAGGAGAAGACCATGCTGAAAATGTTGAATGGCTCTCATATGCATTATTGTTGATCTAACAAAGCGCCCATATTACCATGTCTTCTCCTTTTAATAAATGTTTGTAGATTCCAGCTTAGTCCAATGGATGTGCACTCTTATTGTTAATCACATCGTTCGGTCGTGCAAGTGAAAGGCAATAATGACGATATTTGATGAAATGATTAAGATGAAGAAAAGCTGATATGAACTCGACCTATTTTGTTTTTGTAAATATGATTAGCTCATCGTTCTTGATTCAGCCTATTATGAATGAAACATGTTTGCAATGACAATTATAGATTATAGTTACTCATGCCATGCTTAATTAGCTAGGAGTGTATAATGGTTCATCTTGAGTGCCAACCTGCATTTTAAAACAGTTATGATGTAGTATGATAAGATGGTATCCTATTCTGGATGATTTAAGTGGCTTGTCTTGGCACATGTTCACGCATGTAGTTGAAACAAAAACAACATAGCCTCCATGATAATTGTGTTCATGGTGATTTATATCCTACTCATGCTTGCACTCAATGTTGATTAATCTCAATGCATGACCGTTGTCGCTCTCTAGTTGGTCGCAACTCAATCTTTTTCTAGCCTTCACTTGTACTAAGTGGGAATATTGCTTGTGCATCCACTTCCTTAAACCCAAAGTTGTTCCATATGAGTCCACCATACCTACCTATATGCCGTATTTACCTGCCGTTCCAAGTAAATTTGCATGTGCCAAACTCTAAACCTTCAAATAATAATATGTTTTGTATGCCTGAATCGCTCATGTAGCGACTGGGGGCTGTCAGTATCTTCCATGCTAGGTGGGTTATTCTCACGATGAGTGTTTATTCACTCATCATTCACAGGAAAGTGGCTGGTAATCGGGATGCCTGCTCTAAATCAAATCAAAATATAATCATAAAACAAAACTCCCCCAGGATTGTTGTTGGTATGGACGGCACCCATGAATTCGGCTACTCGTGGAGTGTGATTTTTGGTGGAGGGGGAGTAAAAACTTTACCATTCTATTTGGGAACCACCTATAATGTATCTAGTATGGAATATAGTGAGATCTCTTGGTTGTTATGTTGACAATGAAAGCATACCGCTCAAAATTATATTTATCTCTCTTTTAAAAGCTCCGACCTCTGACACCTCTGCAAATCCCTGCTTCCCTATGTGAAGGGCCTATCTATTTACTTTTATTGTTGAATCATCATCTTCTTATGAAAAGCATTAGCTGGAGAGCACTTCTGTCATTTATATGCTTTCTTATTAATTGATGTTGAGTATGACTGTGACTGGATGTATTTTTCCATGAATTACAATGTCCAGTCAGTCCTTGATCTTCAAGGGTGCTCTGCATTTATGTTTTGCAGTCTCAGAAAGGGCTAGCGAGATACCATTTTGTCATATTGTATCATGATTGTTTTGAAAAAAGTGTCGTCATCCGAGATTTATTATTATTGCTCGCTAGTTTGTTATGCCATTGATATGAGTAAATGTGAGACCTAAATGTTATTGTGAATATGGTTAGTTCATAATCTTTGTTGAAAACTTGAATATTGGCTAGACATATTTGCAACAACAAGATCAAACAGAGTTTGTAAAAGTCTTTCTTTACCACTTTCAGTTTGTCAACTGAATTGCTTGAGGACAAACAATGGGTTAAGCTCGGGAGAGTTGGTACGTCTCCATCGTATCTACTTTTCCAAACTCTTTTGCCCTTGTTTTGGACTCTAATTTGCATGATTTGAGTGGAACTAACCTGGACTGACGCTGTTTTCAGCAGAATTGTGATGGTGTTATTTTTATGCATAAATAAAAGTTCCCAGATTGACCTGAAAATTTACAGAGAATATTTTTGGAATATACAAAAAATACTGGCGCAAGAATTATCCAAAGGGGGTCCACCCAGAGCTCACAAGCCTTGGGGGCGTGCCCACCCCCCAAAGCGTGCCTCCTAGGCTTGTGGGCCCCCTGGACCTCCTCCGACCTCAACTCCAACTCCATATAATCCTATTCAGGGAGAAAAAAATAGAGAGAAGGATTCATCGCATTTTACAATACGGAGCCGCCGTCGCCTCCTGTTCTTCATCGGGAGGGAAGATCTGGAGTGCGTTCGGGGCTCCGAAGAGGGGAATTCGTCGCCATCATCATCACCAACCTTCCTCCATCACCAATTTCATGATGCTCACCACTGGGAGTGAGTAATTCCTTCGTAGGCTTGTTGTACGGTGATGGATTGGATGAGATTTATCATGTAATTGAGTTAGTTTTGTTAGGGTTTGATCCCTAGTATCCACTATGTTCTGAGATTGATGTTGCTGTGACTTTGCTATGCCTAATGCTTGTCACCAGCGCCCGAGTGCCATGATTTCAGATCTGAACCTATTATGTTTTCATGAATATATGTGAGTTGTTGATCCTATCTTGCAAGTTGTAGACACCTAATACGTCTCCAACGTATCTATAATTTTTGATTGTTCCAAGCTATTATATTGTCTGTTTTGGATGTTTTATATGCATTATTATGCTATTTTATATCATTTTTTGGACTAACCTATTAACCTAGAGCCCAGTGCAAGTTCCTGTTTTTTCCCTATTTTAGAGTTTCGCAGAAAAGGAATACCAAACAGAATAAAACTTTCGTGATAATGTTTCTTGGACCAGAAGCAAACTAGGAGACTTGGAGATGAAGTCGGATGAGCCTCGAGGCAGCCACACTGGTGGAGGGCGTGCCCCCCTCTCTTGTGGGCCCCTCGTGGGTCTCCTGACCTAATTCTTTCGCATATATATACTCTTATACCCCAAAACCACTAGGGGCATCCACGAAAACACTTTTCCACCGCCGCAACCTTCTATACCTGTGAGATCCAATCTAGGGACCTTTTCTGGCGTCCTGGCGGAGGGGGATTCGATCACGGAGGGCTTCTACATCAACACCATTGCCCTTCTGATGAAGCGTGAGTAGTTTACTTCAGACCTACGGGTCCATAGCTAGTAGCTAGATGGCTTCTTCTCTCTCTTTGATTCTCAGTACCATGTTCTTCTCGATGTTCTTGGAGATTTATTCGATGTAATACTCTTTTTTGTTGTGTGTTTGCCGAGATCCGATGAATTGTGGATTTATGATCAGCTTATCTATGAATATTATTTGAATCTTCTATGAATTCTTATATGCATGATTTGATATCTTTGCAAGTCTCTTCGAATTATCGATTTGGTTTGGCTAACTAGATGGGTTCTTCTTGCAATGGGAGAAGTGCTTAGCTTTGGGTTCAATCTTGCGGTGTCCTTTCCCAGTGACAGTAGGGGCAGCAAGGCACGTATTGTATTGTTGCCATCGAGGATAAAAAGATGGTATTTTCATCATATTGCTTGAGTTAATTCCTCTACATCATGTCATCTTACTTAATGCGTTACTCCATTCTTTATGAACTTAATACTCTAGATGCATGCTGGATAGTAGTCGATGTGTGGAGTAATAGTAGTAGATGCAGACAGGAGTCGGTCTACTTGACACGGATGTGATGCCTATGTTCATGATCATTGCCTTAGATATCATCATAGCTTTGCGCATTTCTATCAATTGCTCAGCAGTAATTTGTTCACCCACCGCATTATTTTCTATCTTGAGAGAAGCCACTAGTGAAACCTATGGCCCCCGGGTCTCTTTTCCATCATATAAGTTCTGTCTTCCATCATACAAGTTTCCGATCTACAATTTTAGTTTCTGATCTACTATTCTTGTAATCTTTTACTTTCTGATCTATAAACCAAAAATACCAAAAATATTTACTTTATCGTTTATCTATCTCTATCAGATCTCACTTTTGCAAGTAACCGTGAAGGGATTGACAACCCCTTTATCACCTTGGGTGCAAGTTTGTTTGATTGTCTGTGCAGGTATTCGGTGATTTGTGTGTTGTCTCCTACTGGATTGATAGCTTGGTTCTCAAACTGAGGGGAATACTTATCTCTACTTTGTTGCATCACCCTTTCCTCTTCAAGGGAAAAACCAACGCAAGCTCAAGAAGTACCAGGAAGAATTTATGGCGCCGTTGCCGGGGAGATCTATGCCAAGTCAATACATACCAAGTACCCATCATAATTCTCATCTCTTGCATTACATTATTCACCATTCGCCTCTTGTTTTCCTCCCCCCCCCCCCACTTCTAAAATGATTTTTGAAAATATTTTCCTTTTCTTCGCCCCTCTTCCATTTGTCTTTCTCGCTTGGTTTTTTGTGATCGTGTGTTTGATTGATTGATTTGTCACGATGACTCAAGAGAATACTAAATTGTGTGACTTTTCCAACACCAATAATAATGATTTTATTAGTACTCCGATTGCTCCCGCTACTAATGCGGAATCTTGTGAAATTAATGCCGCTTTGTTGAATCTTGTTATGAAAGATCAATTTTATAGCCTTCCTAGTGAAGATGACGCATCCCATCTAAACAATTTCGTTGATTTGTGTGATATGCAAAAGAAAAAATATGTGGATATTTTGTTAAACTGAAGCTATTTTCGTTTTGGCTTAGAGATCGTGCTAAAACTTGGTTTTCATCTTTGCATAAAAATAGTATAGATTCGTGGAACAAGTGTAAAGATGCTTTCATCTCTAAGTATTTTCCTCCCGCTAAGATCATCTCCCTTAGGAAAGATATTATGAATCTTAAGCAACTTGATCACAAACATGTTGCACAATCTTGGGAGAGGATGAAATTTTAGATTCGGCCGCATGAGGCACTTTTATGGAACTTACTTTAGGAGAGTCTACTAAGCTCCTAGATAATATTATGGTTAATTATGCTCAATGGCATACCGAAAGATCTTCCACTAGTAAAAAAGTGCATGCAATTGAAGAAATTAATGTTTTGATTAGAAAGATGGATGAACTCATGAAATTATTTGCTACTAAGAGTGCTTCCATTGATCCTAATGATATGCCTTTGTCCACTTTGATTGAAAATAATAATGAATCTATGTATGTGAATTTTGTTGGTAGGAACAATTTTGGTAATAACGCATATAGAGGTAATTTTAATCCTAGGTCGTTTCCTAGTAATTCCTCTAACAATTATGGTAATTCCTACAACAATTCTTATGGAAATTTTAATAAGATGCTCTCTGATTTTGATATTAGTGTTAAAGAATTTAGGAGTTCGCAAAAGAATTTCAATGCTTTGATTGAAGAAAAATTTCTCAAGATCGATGATTTGGCTAGGAACGTGGATAGAATTTCCCTTGATGTTGATTCTTTGAAACTTAGACCTATACCACCCAAGCATGATATTAATGAGTCTCTCAAAGCCATGAGAATTTCCATTGATGAGTGCAAAAAAAGAACCACTAAGATGCGTGTTAAACGAGATTTGTTTGAAAAAACGTGTTCTTCTAGTTTTCGTGAAAATAATGATGAAGATCTTAAAGTGATTGAAGTGATTCCTAATGAATCTTTGTTTTCTAATATAAATCTTGATAAAGATGGGACTGGAAATGAGTCAACCTTAGTTAAAAGGCGTCCCAATGATTTGGAGTTTTTAGATCTAGATGCAAAAATTGATAAAAGTGGGATTGGAGAGGTCAAAACTTTAAGTAGCAATGAACCCACTCTTTTGGATTTCAAGGAATTTAATTATGATACTTGCTCTTTAATAGATTGTATTTCCTTGTTGCAATCCATGTTGAATTCTCCTCATGCTTATAATCAAAACAAAGCTTTTACCAAACATATCGTTGATGCTATGATGCAATCTTTTGAAGAAAAGCTTGAATTGGAAGTTTCTATCCCTAGAAAACTTTATGATGAGTGGGAACCTACTATTAAGATTAAAATTAAAGATTACGAGTGCCATGCTTTGTGTGATTTTGGTGCTAGTGTTTCCACAATTCCAAAAACTTTATGTGATGTGTTAGGTTTCTGTGAATTTGATGATTGTTCTTTAAATTTGCATCTTGTGGATTTCACCATTAAGAAACCTATGGGAAGGATTAATGATATTATTATTGTTGAAAATAGGAATTATGTGCCCGTATATTTCATTGTTCTTGATATAGATTGCAATCCTACATGTCCTATTATTCTTGGTAGACCTTTCCTTAGAACGATTGGTGCAATTATTGATATGAAAAAAGTAAACATTAGATTTCAATTTCCATTAAAGTAAGGCATGGAACACTTTCCTAGAAAGAAAATTAAATTGCCATATGATTATTATGAGAGCTACTTATGGATTGCATACCAAATATGCAATACCTAGATCTATTCATGTTTTATGCCTAGCTAAGGGCGTTAAACAATAGCGCTTGTTGGGAGGCAACCCAATTTTATTTTTGTTCTTTGCTTTTTGTTCCTGTTTTGCTTTGAATAATTGATCTAGCCTCTGGTTAGATGCAGTTTTGTGTTTTAATTAGTGTTTGTGCCAAGTAAGACCTCTGGTATAGCTTACGGTGATAGTTGTTTTGATCCTGCTGAAAAACAGAAACTTTTGGGCCCAGTAAATAATTTCCAGGATTTTATCGAAACGTGCTTTTGATCTGATTCTTTTTGCTCTCGATTGGTGAACAAATTTCCCAAGTTGTCCTAATTTTTCAGAACTTTTGAAGTTACAGAAGTATTCGAGAGTTACAGATTGCTACAGACTGTTCTGTTTTTGACAGATTCTGTTTTCTATGTGTTGTTTGCTTATTTTGATGAATCTACGGGTAGTATCGGGGGGTATGAACCATGTAAAAGTTGGAATATAGTAGATATTACACCAATATAAATAAAGAATGAGTTTGCAACAGTACCATAAAGTGGTGATTTATTTTCTTATACTAATGGAGCTTATGAATTTTCTGTTGAGTTTTGTGTTGTGAAGTTTTCAAGTTTTGGGTAAGGATTTGATGGACTATGGAATAAGGAGTGGCAAGAGCCTAATTTTGGGGATGCCGAAGGCACCCCAAGGTAATATTCAAGGACAACCAAGAGCCTAAGCTTGGGGATGCCCCGGAAGGCATCCCCTCTTTCGTCTTCGTCTATCGGTAACTTTACTTGAGGCTATATTTTTATTCACCACATGATATGTGTTTTGCTTGGAGCGTCTTGTATGATTTGAGTCTTTGCTTTTTTGTTTGCCACAATCATCCTTCTGTACACACCTTTTGAGAGAGACACGCATGAATCGTGATTTGTTAGAATACTCTATATGCTTCACTTATATCTTTTGAGCTAGGCAATATTGCTCTAGTGCTTCACTTATATCATTTTAGATCACGGCGGTGGTTTTATTGTATAGAAATTGATGAACTCTCTTTCTTCACTTATATTATTTTGAGAGTTTCTAAGCAACATGGTAATTTCCTTTGGTTATAAATTTAGTCCTAATATGATAGGCATCCAAGATGGATATAATAAGAACTTCCATATAAAGTGCATTGAATACTATGAGAAGTTTGGTTCTTTAGATTGTTTTGAGATATGAAGATGTTGATATTAGAGTCATGCTAGTGAGTAGTTGTGAATTTGAGAGATACTTGTGTTAAAGTTTGTCATTCCCGTAGCATGCACGTATGGTGAACCGTTATGTGATGAAGTCGGAGCATGATTTATTTTTTCATTGTCTTCCTTATGAGTGGCGGTCAGGGACGAGCGATGGTCTTTTCCTACCAATCTATCCCCCTACTAGCATGCGCGTAGTACTTTGTTTCGATAACTAATAGATTTTTGCAATAAGTATGTGAGTTCTTTATGACTAATGTTGAGTCCATGAATTATACGCACTCTCACCCTTCCACCATTGCTAGCCTCTTTTATGTCGCGCAACTCTTGCTGGTACCATACACCCACCATATACCTTCCTCAAAACAGCCACCATACCTACCTATTATGGCATTTCCATAGTCATTCCAAGATATATTGCCATGCAACTTTGCACTGTTCCGTTAATTATGACATGCTTCATCATTGTCATATTGCTTTGCATGATCATGTAGTTGACATCGTATTTGTGGCAAAGCCACCTTTCATAATCCTTTCATACATGTCGCTCTTGATTCATTGCACATCCCGGTACACTGCCGAAGGCATTCATATAGAGTCATATTTTGTTCTAAGTATCTAGTTGTAATTCTTGAGTTGTAAGTAAACAAAAGTGTGACGATCTTCACTATTAGAGCATTGCCCCAGTGAGGAAAGGATGATGGAGACTATGATTCCCCCACAAGTCGGGATGAGGCTCCAGACAAAAAATAAAAAAATAGAAAAGAAAAAAAGGCCAAAAAATGAGAAAGACCCAAAGGAAAAAAATAAATGAGAGAAAAAGAGAAAAGGGGCAATGTTACTATCCTTTTTCCACACCCGTGCTTCAAAGTAGCACCATGATCTTCATGATAGAGAGTCTCCTATGATATCACTTTCATATACTAGTGGGATTTTTTCATTATAGAACTTGACTTGTATACTCCAATGATGGGCTTCCTCAAATTGCCCTAGGTCTTCGTGAGCAAGTGAGTTGGATGCACACCCACTTAGTTTTCTTTCTGAGCTTTCATAAACTTATAGCTCTAGTGAATCCTTTGCATGGAAATCCCTACTCACTCACATTGATATCTATTGATGGGCATCTCATTAGCCCATTGATACGCCTAGTTGATGTGAGACTATCTCCCTCTTTTTGTCTTCTCCACAACCACCATATTCTATTCCACCTATAGTGTTATGTCCATGGCTCACGCTCATGTATTGCGTGAAAGTTGAAAAAGTTTGAGAACATCAAAAGTATGAAAAAATTGCTTGGCTTGTCATTGGGGTGGTGCATGATTTAAATAATTTGTGTGATGAAGATGGAGCATAGCCAGACTATATGATTTTGTAGGGATAGCTTTCTCTGGCCATGTTATTTTGAGAAGACATGATTGCTTTATTAGTATGCTTGAAGTATTATTGTTTTTATGTCAATATTAAACTTTTGTTTTGAATCTTACGGATCTGAACATTCATGCCACAATAAAGGAAATTACATGGACAAATATGTTAGGTAGCATTCCACATCAGAAATCTGTTTTTATCATTTACCTACTCGAGGACGAGCAAGAATTAAGCTCGGGGATGCTTGATATGTCTCCAACGTATCTATACTTTTTGATTGTTCCATGCTATTATATTATCTGTTTTGGATGTTTTATATGCATTATTATGCTATTTTATATTATTTTTCGGACTAACCAATTAACCTAGAGCCCAGTGCCAGTTCCTGTTTTTCCCCTGTTTTAGAGTTTCGCAGAAAAGGAATACCAAACGGAATAAAACTTTCATGATGATCTTTCTTAGACCAGAAGCAAACCAGGAGACCTGGAGATGAAGTCGGAGGAGCCTCGAAGCAGCCACAAGGTTGGAGGGCGCGCCCCCTGTCTTGTGGGCCCCTCGTGGGTCTCCTGACCTAATTCTTTCGCCTATATATACTCTTATACCCCAAAACCACCAGGGGCATCCACGAAAACACTTTTCCACCGCCGCAACCTTTTGTACCCGTGAGATCCCATCTAGGGACCTTTTTTGGCGTCCTGCCGGAGGGGGATTCGATCACGGACGGCTTCCACATCAACACCGTTGCCCTTCCGATGAAGCATGAGTAGTTTAATTCAGACCTACGGGTCCATAGCTAGTAGCTAGATGGCTTCTTCTCTCTCTTTGATTCTCAATACCATGTTCTCCTCGATGTTCTTGGAGATTTATTCGATGTAATACTCTTTTTTGCTGTGTGTTTGCCGAGATCTGATGAATTGTGGATTTATGATCAGCTTATCTATGAATATTATTTGAATCTTCTATGAATTCTTATATGTATGATTTGATATCTTTGCAAGTCTCTTCGAATTATCGGTTTGGTTTAGCCAACTAGATTGGTTCTTCTTGCAATGGGAGAAGTGCTTAGCTTTGGGTTCAATCTTGCGGTGTCCTTTCCCAGTGACAGTAGGGGCAGCAAGGCACGTATTGTATTGTTGCCATCGAGGATAAAAGATGGGGTTTTCATCATATTGCTTGAGTTAATTCCTCTACATCATGTCATCTTAACGCGTTACTCCGTTCTTTATGAACTTAATACTCTAGATGCATGCTAGATAGCGGTCGATGTGTGGAGTAATAGTAGTAGATGCAGGCAGGAGTTGGTCTAGTTGACATGGACGTGATGCCTATGTTCATGATCATTGCCTTAGATATCATCATAACTTTGCGCTTTTATATCAATTGCTCGGCAGTAATTTGTTCACCCACTATATTATTTTCTATCTTGAGAGAAGCCTCTAGTGAAACCTATGGCCCCCGGGTCTCTTTTCCATCATATAAGTTCTTTCTTCCATTATACAAGTTTTTGATCTACAATTTTAGTTTCTGATCTACTATTCTTGCAATCTTTTACTTCCCGATCTATAAACCAAAAATACCAAAAATATTTACTTTATCGTTTATCTATCTCTATTAGATCTCACTTTTGCAAGTAACCGTGAAGGGATTGAAAACCCCTTTATCGCATTGCGTGCAAATTTGTTTGATTGTTTGTGCAGGTATTCGGTGATTTATGCGTTGTCTCGTACTGGATTGATACCTTGGTTCTCAAACCAAGGGAAATACTTATCTCTACTTTGCTGCATCACCCTTTCCTCTTTAAGGGAAAAACCAACACAAGCTCAGGAAGTAGCAACACCTATTATGTGTTATTATCTGCATACCCCAAGGTGACAATAGTTGGGATTCTTTTCGGTAATTACCGTAGTTTGAGGAGTTCATGTATTCACTAAGTGCTAATGCTTTGTTCCGGTTCTCTATTAAAAGGAGGCCTCAATATCCCTTAGTTTCCTTATGGACCCCGCTGCCACGGGAGGGTAGGACAAAAGATGTCATGCAAGTTCTTTTCCATAATCATGTATGACTATATACGGAATACATGCCTACATTATATTGATGAATTGGAGATAGTTCTGTGTCACCCTAGGTTATAACTATTGCATGATGAATGCCATCTGACATAATTATCCGTCACTGATGCAATGCCTACGAGCTTTTCACATATTGATCTTTGTTAAGTTACTTTGCCGTTGCTGCTATTATAATCACTACAAAACTGCTACTGTTACTTTTTCCACTATTACCGTTACTATCATGCTACTGTGCTACTAAATACTTTGCTGTAGATATTAAGTCTTCCAGGTGTGGTTGAATTGGCAACTCAACTGATAATCGAGAATATTCTCAGGCTCCCCTTGTGTCGAATCAATAAATTTGGGTTGAATACTCTACCCTCGAAAACTGTTGCGATCCCCTATACTTGTGGGTTTTCAGTGTGCCGCACCCCCACTGTATATAGGCACCGTCGCGGGGTCAATGTTTCGGCCTCACACAGATCCTAAAGCCCAAAGTATGTTTGGCTTGGATCCGAGTCCGAGTAGGATCACATCTGACTCGTGGAGTCGGATCGGGCCTCAAACCCCTTAGGTTCAAGTTGGCTTGGTCGCAGGCCGAATCACCTCCGACCTGCTCCACTGGTAGCATCCTCTAGCAAGGCATGCCGACCACCAAGTAGGCAATGAAGCCGGTTGGCGAACCTGTACAACATGTCACACTTCTATTCCCTTTGCCACATGATATAGGTTGTTGGCTCAAGGCGAGTCTGTCATACTTGTGCTAGCCAACCTCTTTCTTGTTCCAGTGACGCTGACCAAAAATCGAATTAGCTCATAATCCTTGTCGCATGGCCATGCTTATCTTGGTCGGATCACACGAGGGGCCCAAAGTATATCTCTCCTGATCGAAGGGGCAAATCCCATCTTGTCGGACCATGTCTCGCAGCATGGGTCTGGACAAGTCCGAAACCTACCTTGTAACTACCTAGTCACGGAGTAGCGTTTCGTGGGCCCAAAGCAGGTATGTCACCATCCCGAGTACACGCGCCAGCTCAGGTCTTAGGACATAGAACGTATGTTGTACTAGAGACTCGCAGATGACATATCGTTGCGTCTCATAGGTGGGTCTGTCCGACTTAGACCTTATCTCGACTTGGGTCGAACTATGTCGAATCTGACCAGATACTTCTGAGTCCATATTATTCGGCTAGAATCCAATGTTCCATGGCTAGTGAGACCGAGCCATCTATCGTGTCCTATCCTAGTCTAGTCGGTTGTGTGTCCACACAACCCTTTCGATTAGGGACCTTTTAGGACAGTCATTATACAATGTATAGCCCCACAACAAGTCACGTACTTGCTGATACACATCATTGATAATGTCCAAGGACTATCTTTATTCATAAACACATGAGAAATATCATCATACATGATTGCCTCTAAGGCATATCTCCAACATTTCCAACACACAATTTCTTACCGCATCTTTTGTACTTTGCAAAAATCTTGGACCATCCTCCTCCGTAACTAATTGTGCATCGTAGTTGGCCTAGATTGGAGAGCGTCTTAGATGAACGTATTGATTTAGATCAGCCATGTTTGTGTGTGGAAAATGAGATGGGAGTTTGAGTGTGAGAAATGAGAAGGGTGACATCCTTTTTTATAGCAAAAATGGCACGTTAGGCATGTTAGGAAAGTTAGGCACATGAGGCAACAATAATGCATAAAATAAAAATTGAGGCAAAGTATCATGTGGGATAAATCTTGAGCTTTATTAGTGGTTGCCTCATTAAAATTTAAAACCTTCCATCTCTGGGAAGTAAAAGAGTACAAAGCCACACTCTAGAACTATAAAAGGGAAAGAAAATTACAAAAAGATAAGAAAATTACAAAAGAAAAAGAAAAGGACTACACTACAAGCCTACAACTAGTCTTCCGGCTCATCTTCTTCGAGGGTCATATCTCCAAACGCGGCTAGCAGTACTATGTTTTCTGCAGTGTGTTGGGCTCTCTTTCTCTATATCTCCCCATCTTTCACGGACATCAGTGTTCTCACCATATCAGGGGTGAGACTAGTTCTTATCTCCTCAATTATTCTTCCAGCAAGGCTAAAAGCAGACTCCGATGACACAGTAGAGACGGGTACCGATAACACATCACATGCTAATATGGAAAGCACCGGATATGTAAGCTTGTGTTCTTGCCACCACTGCAGTATGTTGAAGTCCTCCTGATTATCTAAATCATACATGACTTTGTCATAGTTGATGTATTTCGCTGACTCTCCGCCACCTTGAAGCATAAATGTTGATGTGGAAGAGCTTCCGGCGGTAGAAGGACGAAGAACCAAAGATCTTGCTCCATGCTCCTTTCTTTTTACTTGCAGTAGGTGCTGGTGGAGGTCATTGCATTCGAACTCCCGCATACTTTTGCTCATACTTATCAAAAACTCCATAAAGCTTTTCACGAGCCTTACCGAAGTCATCAGTATAATCTAAACATAGGGAAAGAGATGGTACATTGAGTGCACTACGATGCCCTTCAAGTTTAGCTCTAGGATCCAAGATACATGCAAATGCATACAACAATGGAGTTTGTTGCCAATACTTGGTTTTCATGTCAGCAACAACATTAAGTAATTATCCATCGCCTTCGTATGCTTTCAAATGACTAGCAATGTCTAATATAGTGTGCACCATCAAAGAAGATGTCGGGTAATAAACCCCAGACAAAGTAATTGTTGCATCATAGAACAAGTTAAGAAATGTAGTCAATGCTGTAATGACATGACAAGCATCATTACTGATTAGAGGATCAACCCCATCATTTTCATTAATAAAACCATTGAACGAAATTCTGTCTCGGATAACTGCCTTAAGCATCATATATGTAGAGTTCCATCTAACACGCATGTGTGAATTAAACTTATGACGAGTTGTGCCTGGAGCAATGTAATATCTCCTATAGTTTGCAAGTCGTAGAGTTGAATGCGAAAGATAAGAAATAGCAGTGGATATGACTTCAACGTGTGGTTCACATAAATGTAAAGCAGCTTTAGCAATAAGATTAATGATATGGCAAGCACAACATTGATGCATTAAAAAGGATGCATCATATACGGAGAATATATGAGTCAGGGTATTCATTGCACTAGTGTTTGCTGAAGCATTATCCAAAGTTATGGTGAAAACCTTGTCGGCAAGATCAAAATCGTTCACAACTTTGAGTACAGCTTCAGCAATGCTTGGATCACTATGTGATACATCAATTAATTCAAATCATATGACTCTTTTTTGTAAATGCCAATGCTCTTTAACATAATAAGATACCACACTAATGTAGTCTTGCTTAGCCCAACCAGTCCAGATGTTAACGACACTGAAAAAGTGCATGTAGAAAATTCATCTTTTATATTCTCTTTACTAGTTTGGTATAGCTTTTTAATATCCCTAGATGTAGTTTGTTTAGAAATTGGTCTATAATTAGGATTGTGACAAGTTTGAATATAGTCTACGAAACCGTCAGATTCACCAAGGTAAATCATTAGAAGCAATAAGATGGCATAGACCTTCTCGCTGAACATTAGCATCGTAGGTGAAATTGCGTACAGTACCATCAGGGTTGAACCTAAGCTGACTTTGCACCGCTGTCGAGCTCAACGCAGTCGTTGCATCCGTCCTGGCGTGGGCCTCCACATGCCTCTCCAGGTGGCCGGCTCTTGCCTTGGCTTCTCCGGTATATAACTTCTGGCACCTTTTGCACCTTTCATTCACCTTCCAGACACCAGCCACCACAAATATTTGTTCATCGAAATGATCCCACACCGCAGAGGTTCTACGACGAACTCTTCTTGCACCCATGGTGGTGGAGGAACCGGTCCCACTACTAGAATTGGTGCGAGCTTTGGGTTCGGGAGTGGGATTGGTATGGGTTAGAGAGTGGGATGATCGGTATAGGCATGTTGCTCGGGTGGGGGAATGGTAGTGGGATTGGAGCTAGGAGGGTAGAGGCTATAATCCATATCCCCAAGACCGAAATCGGAGAGTGGGAAGGTAAGATTATTGTTGTGGTCACCATACTTGAGTGTGAGAAATATGTGTGGTGGGCAACCCTACTTATAGCAAAAAAAATTGAATTTTCGGACAAATTTGACCCTCCAATAGTCAAAAATTCGAAGATGTGGATTTGTAAAGAAAAACATACCCTAACCCCTCCACCCCCCTAAACCCCTCTGAAACCCCTCCAACGGCTCCCGCGCTCCTCCTGCGCCAATCTCGTAATGTTTGGCAGCCCCCCGCCCCCCATTGATCGAGGCGGGCCAGGCGTGCCGTGGCATGCAACATGCCGACACGTGACTAATCGTGCCTGTGCTGAGGCTGGCGGCCCAGTCATGACCCAAGGCATGCTGCGTGCCTCGCACGACCCGATTAGCCCGTGTCGGGGCCTGGCATGTCGCGTGTCGTGCCACCGTACTCCTGGGTCGGCCCGCCAAGCACCGTTCTATTTGGTCGGGTATGATCTAATAGCCATATCAGAAGTTATAATAAAGAGATTCATGGAGAAAACCGACGAGTTCGTTATAGGATATGTGTATTACCTTGCTTATATGAGGTGTTAAGGTTTAAACTAGTAATGTCGGCTCCGAAATAAACTAGCATTATGTTCTAGGATGCAAAAAGGGTGGGATTATTGTCATTGAATAATGCTAGGAAAAATATACAACAACACATTGAAAGAAATCGTCATGAATGTTGATGCGCCACGATGGATGGATCACACCGGCCATGTTAGCTCAAGGAGATGAACCATGCACATGACCCATACGCAAACCCCTCTAGCAAGTTTGAGGGCCAAAATGGAGCAGTTATAACTCTAGGAACTAAACTGCAACTTCTTGATAAGTTTGATGGCTATAAATACATTTCATGTTACTATTTATTGGAACATGCTAATATTTTATTGATAATTTGTTAGTACTATTTTTTGAGCAATGAATGCTACTAAATGTTTTCTTAAGACATGCTACTATTCTTTTAGACTTTATATGCTAGTGCTAAATATTTGGTGGACTCCAACCGAACGAACACTTAAAATAAGGACATGCATACCCAGGGAACGTTCACCAGGAGCAGCATGTCAAGCAAACAGCCTTGGGTGGCAATTATTAGTGCGTTTTATGGGGGCAGGGGTTGACAGTTTTCAGAAACTGCCATGACAGTTTCTTCTTTTAAGGTAATACGGAGGTGTATAACTTACAAGTGTAACTTACTTACCGGTCAATGTGGAAACTCCAGCCGAAAGCGAAACAACCGGATGAGGTGTGTATTTTTTACAAGCGGGCCGCTACGCGTCGGCCGATGGATCTTTTAAAAAGATCCACCGCCTCGCGGGTCGTTGGATGTGGCATGATCTCGTGCCTCAACGTCTCTCTTTACTTGGCAATAAAGATCTTGTTGCCGAAACATTTACAATAAAGGTTATATTGAAGAATATATTTTGTGCAACATAGATTGTATTGCGGGATTTTTTTTTGCAATAGAGTATTGGTGTAGATTTGTTTTTTGCAACAGAAGTTTTGTAGCAGTTTTTATTTGCAATAGTGCTGATGTTAAAGATTGTCTAAGTTGCACTCGCTGTTCGCCGTTATGGTTCGGAACACCACCGTTGTTGTAGGATAAGGTAGAGGACACATGGTAGACAAGAAAAATAATGGAGTGTGTGTGTGTGCGCGCGCGCGCGAGAGCGTGCGTGACGACGCATGGATCAAGGCGATCCAACGGCTCTTATGCGTAGGCCAATGGATCTTTTAAAAAGGTCCGGCTCGCGAGCTATCGGATCAGGTGGATTGAGCGACCAAGCGTCACTTTTTATCATTGCAATACATGTCGTGTTGCAGGAAATTCTTGCACCACGGGTCATGTTACAATTTTTTTTGCAACATATGTCAAGTTGCAGATTTTTTTACAGCATATGTCCTTTTACAAGTTTGTTTTGTAACAGAGCTCTTGTTGCAATTTAGTTTTTTACAATATTTTTCTGCAACACAATCTTGTTACATTTTCTTGCAACATATAGCTTGCTGCAGAAACTATTGTAGAGAACAGTGAACATCGCTCAACGGTCACGTTGACCGAAAGAAAGAAAAAGATAAAACCGTCCAGATAGGACACGCGTCACATGAACAAGCCGGCGGATCGCACGTGAGCGTCCGCCGGTTGAAGCCAAATTTTTTCTTTTACAAGTGTATTTAAAAGAGAAACGGTGATCCAAACAGGGCCTTAAGAGGTTTTTTCTTGTTGTTGCAAAAACTGCCATCCAGTTCGCTGGCATTTCGTAAAATAACCTTAAAAGCCTCCACAGATCAGCCCGGCCCATGAACAAGGCCCAAATATTAGTCCCACCGCAAACCTTGTCAGTCGTCTCCCCACTCTTCCTCTCCAAACCCTAGCTCCCAAATCCCCTTCGCACCGAGATCTGATCTTGACTTCCCCGCCCCACCGCCGTCATGGCCACCGGCGGCAACCCCAATCCCAACGCCAACCCCGGCCAGCCACGCCCGCAGCAGCAGCCGCCGGGAAGCTCTCCGGCGACCCCGCATAACCACATGCGGCCCCCCACTCTCGGCGGTTCCCCCTTTCAGGGTCTTTTCCACACCCCGCCTAGCCACAATCCTGCTTTCCAGATTCACATGGGCGCAGCCTCCTCCCCCCAGACCCCACTAATGGCCGCGGCCGCGGCCGCGGCCTCCGCCGCCGCATCGGCCAAGCGCCCTCCCCAGAAGCCCCCTTCGCGTCCGCCGGCACCCACCTCCAACGCCGCCGCAGCGTCCATGGCCGCCGCTTATAAGGCTGCTAACTCCGGCAGCGTCGACCTCACCCCCGCTGCGCGCCGCAACAAGAAGCGCAAACTCCCGGAGAAGCAGCTCCCGGACCGCGTCGCCGCGCTGTTGCCAGAGTCCGCGCTCTACACGCAGCTCCTCGAGTTCGAGGCCCGCGTAGACGCAGCGCTCGCGCGCAAGAAGGTGGACATTCAGGAGGCGCTCAAGACTCCACCGTCCCTCCAGCGCACGCTCCGCATCTACGTCTTCAACACCTTTGCCAACCAGGCGCCCCGCACCATCCCGCCGCCCAAGAATGGCGATCCGCCCACCTGGTCGCTCAAGATCATTGGCCGTGTGCTTGAAGACGGCGCGGAGCTGGACCCAGCCAGTGTCGTGCCGAAGCACAACCCAGTGTATCCGAAATTCTCCTCGTTCTTTAAGAGGGTGACTATTGCTCTTGATTCGTCTCTCTACCCAGAGAACCCACTGATCGTTTGGGAGAATGCACGGTCTGCTGCGCCGCAGGAAGGGTTTGAGGTGAAGAGGAAAGGGGATAAGGAGTTTCTTGCCAATATCCGTCTGGAGATGAATTATAACCCTGAGAAGTTCAAGCTGTCACAGCCACTGATGGAGGTGCTTGGGGTCGAGGTGGACACTCGTGCAAGGGTGATTGCAGCCCTTTGGCAGTACATCAAGGCAAAGAAGCTACAGAATCCAAGCGACCCTTCGTACTTTATGTGTGACCCTCAACTGAAGAAGGTATTTGGGGAGGATAAAATGAGGTTTGCTATGCTGTCTCAGAAGATATCGCAACATCTTGCTCCTCCACCGCCCATCAACTTGGAACATAAGATCAAGCTATCAGGGAATGGAGCAAACTCGAGTGCTTGCTATGATGTATTGGTAGATGTTCCTTTCCCACTGCAGAAGGAGATGACAGCATTTCTTGCCAATACTGAGAAGCACAAGGACATTGAGGCATGTGATGAGGTGATATCTGCTTCAATCAAGAAGATCCATGAGCATCGTAGGAGGAGGGCGTTCTTCCTTGTGTTCAGCCAGTCCCCAGTGGAGTTCATTAATGCGTTGATAGCATCCCAGAGTAAAGATTTGAAGCTTGTTGCTGGTGAAGCGAGTAGGAATATTGAAAGGGAAAGGCGTGCAGACTTCTATAACCAGCCATGGTAAGCTTAAGCAGTGCCTGTAGGCTTCAGTTTGTTACTTCTATTTATTATATTTGTCATATGTTGTGTGTAGATATGCTGACTGAACTTTCTTTCATTCCACTGAAATAGGGTTGAGGATGCTGTTATAAGATATTTGAATCGTAAACCGCCTGGTGGCAACGATGGCCCTGGTGCTGGTGGTTCTTGAGGAGAAGATTGTTGTAGTTCCCTTTGGTGTAGAAACAAGTCGTCTGTCCTGTATCAGTATAATTTCAGAGATGGTAGTGACAAGAAAATTGTTAGATGTTGCGGAGGAACCTGGCAGTTTTACCTCCTTTGTCTGCTGAAATGGTTTACCTATTGTATGGTGTGTTATATGTTATCCCTCCTTGTCATGGTAAATGTTGAACTGGAAAAATATTTTAGTTTGCATATCTACTTATTTAAATGTGGCTGCAAGGTTAGGTTTGTATGGCGTGTGCGGCAACGGGGTTCTCACTGGGCACCATGTCAATGAGGAAGATGTGGAGATGGCCTTCTGTATTTGAACGTGGAAGTGGAGGGAGATGCAAAGAGATGATGCCTCAGTCCTTGTCTTCATTACCTCGAGGATTATGATAACTGGTGGTGTCTCTTGGGCCGTCCATCTTTTATCCGTGGGTCCCTTTATTCTTTGATGATCAGTTTATTCAGTTTTGGCTCTCAAGGGTATGGTGCTTATGAGTGCTTTTGCATATTGTGTTCCCGGGGTGTGATAGGGTATATTTGTATCTTTTTTTTCTGGAATATGCACTAGAGTGCATATCATCTATTGATAGAAGGAGTAGGGTTAGAGAAACCCTCCATAAGTAGCGTTACATGTGATACAGGCAATCACTACTCTACCCGGCCACGGCCGGCATTACAAGCCCTATCCTACTTGCATATCTATCCACCTATGCAGCTACACTAGAAGATGGTCCAAGCCGTCCTTGATGAGTCCAGCGCGCTTCCAGTTTGCGCATTCCCGATGGATCGCTTCGATCACCCGAAGCATGGAGGGGGTTGCATTGTCGAAAACGATCGAATTCCGGTGCTTCCAAAGGGTCCAGAGTCCTAGAGTGAGGATCGTTCTGCTGTCCTTGTTCGATAATCTGCCCTCGTTCCTCCTGGTGCACCACTCGGTCAGGGTGTCGTGCTGTGTGGGCATGCATGTAGGCGAATCCATTGCCACGGTGAGCACCATCCACACTTGCCTCGAGAACACGCATCGGAGAAGAATGTGGTTGATTGTCTCGTCGTCCTGCTCGCAGAACGGGCATTTGTCGTGGTGGGGAAGACCCCTTCGTGCAAGTCGATCTGACGTCCAACATCTGTTCTTTACCGCTAGCCAGGAGAAGAACTTGCAGCGTAGCGGGGCTCGCGATTTCCATGTGAACGACGCCGTCGGGGAAACTTCTCTGCCCCAAAACTTGGCGGCATAAGCTGAACAAGTTGAGAAGTGCCCGCCTTTCTCCCATGCCCAAGAGATCTCATCCGGGTGCTCACTGTTTAGCTGCACCAAGACCGTGCGGTCCCAGACCTCGAAGAGCTCAAGGAGCTGCTCCACGGTGAGCTCAAGGCCAAAGTCATGCGTCCAGGACTCCTGCCCCAGGGCTTCTTTGACCGTCTTCGTCTTCCTGATTCTGTTTGGAACGACATTGTATATGCCGGGCGCGAGCTCCTACACCCGGTACCCCTGAAGCCAGCGATCTTCCCAGAACAGAGCGGTGTTCCCGTCTCCGATTGTGGTGTGGGCGGCAGCTCTGAATAAATCCATCAACTCCTTCGGTACCTTTATCTGAAATTCATTCCACGGTCGCAAGGGGTCTGACCGCTGAAGCCATGGCCAGCGCGCCTGCATTGCGCAGTTCAGCCACCCCAGGTCAGGGAGCCCTAGCCCTCCAGCCCACTTGGGCGTGCAGACGGTGTCCCAGGCGACCGCGCAGCTCCCACCATTTTCCTTATCAGATCCACACCAGAGGAATCCTCGGCAGATCTTCGTCATTGCCAGCAGAGTCTTCTGTGGTATATCCAAAGCCATCATCGCATGAATTGGTATTGCGCATAAGACCGACTGCACCAGCAATAGGCGGCCACTCTTGGGCAGGGTTGATGCACGCCAAGTGGGAAGACGAGCCGCCAGTAGATCGACCAGATAGCTCAGCTGAGATACCCTTTGCTTTCTGAGAGTTAATGGCAGCCCAAGGTAATTGCATGGGAAAGAACCCACTTGGCAATTCAGGGTGCTCCGGACTGCCGCTACGTCGTCCTCCGAGCATCGGATGGGTATTGCCGCACTTTTAAGAAGGTTCACCTTAAGGCCCGAAGCCTCTCCAAATATCTCAAGGATCTTCGAGCAAGTCCTTAACTCCCCTTCTAGTGGCTTGATGAAGAACATCACATCGTCTGCAAACATCAATATCCGTTGCCGCAATCCGGATCTCGCTAGTGGGGATAGCAGTCCTTTTGAGGTGGCTAGGTCAAACAGCTTCTTGAGGGGCTCCATGATCAAGATGAAAAGCATTGGGGAGACTGGATCACCCTGGCGTAGCCCTTGGCAGTTGTATATGGTCCTTCCCGGCACACCATTAACCGTGATCTTGGTGGTTGTGCTTCCCAACAGCCCGCAAATCCACGCCACCCATCTACCACCAAAGCCCAGCTTCGTCAAAATTTCGATAAGGAAGGGCCACTGTACCGAGTCGAATGCCTTGGTGATGTCAAGCTTGAGCATGAGTGACGGTTGTCTCATAGCGTGCAGCTTACGGGCCGTGCTCTGCACAAGCATGAAGTTATCGTGTAGAAGTCCCCCTTTGACAAAAGCGCTCTGATGCACTCCCACAATGTTTGGTAGCTCCTCCGCTAATCCTTCCGCGAGAACCTTGTCAAAAATCTTGATGACTCCATGAATTAGGCTGACTGGCCGGAAGTCCTTCAATTCTGTTGCGCCCGGCCTTTTGGGGAGAAGAGTGACAATGGCCTTGTTGATTGCTCCCAGCCCTCTGAAGTCTGCGCGGTGAAACATGTCGAAAGCTCGCAAGAGATCATCCTTGATAATGTGCCAACAAGTGGCAAAGAATCTGCCCGTGAATCCATCCGGCCCCGGGGCCTTGTCAAGGGGCATGCCTTTTATAACTCGCTCGATTTCTTCAGGTAGGAAGGGCCTCTCGAGGTTTTCCATGTTCCTACATGGCATATCCAGCTTTTCCAGGTCCAGAGCATGCGCCCTTGCTGGTGCATGCCCAAATAGGTTGTCATAAAAATCATCCACCGCATCAGCAATCTCATCCTGACCTGTGAGGATCTGATCATCTTGCTTGAGAGCTAGGATCATGTTCTTTCTGGTTCGGTGGTGCGCATGCTGTTGGAAAAAGGAGGTGTTGGCATCTCCTTCACGCAGATATAGCAATCTGGATCTCTGCCTTGCGATTGACCGCTCTAGCGAGCACAGTCCGAGGAGCTTACGTTTCAAGTATATTTGTATCTTGGCCCTGTTTACTGTTCTTGTCTTTCTTAAATAAAACTGGTTAATGGTATTATTATTGTCACAATCAATTACTCCCTCCGTACCATCCAATATAATATATAATATAAGATAAGACGTTGTATTATGGGACGAAGGGAGTACTTTTTTCGATGTTGCGACCAGTTACTTATACAAACTAGTACAACAGTACAAACTAGTACAACAGTAAAAATGGTTGATTGGGTCATTTGGGGAAGGGAACTGAGGGATCATAATATAAGACGTTATTACATTCAATATAATATATCATGGGACGGAGGGAGTGCTTTTTTCGATGTTGCGAGTTTCCAAAACAGAAAGTAATTAATGTGGAGTTTCCAAAACAGAATTCAATTGATCGTATGTTGTGGTTTCAATGCTTCTAAAAAGGGAACTGCTATGCTTTGGTTGGCGGATCTTTCACGCCACCCCAACAACCGTTACATGTGGCGACATCAAGCAGTCATGCTCTCATCATTGCAACAAAGGCAATGTTGCAAAACCTTTTGCAACAAAGCTCATGTTGCAAAAACTGTTGAACGGATGTTGTGTTGCAGGAAAAAAACCAGGTTCACATTTTTGCAACATAGGTGATGTTGCGGAAGGACTTCTGCAACATGAATGATGTTGCTGAAACATTTTGCAATCAAAGATGATGTTGAACTGCCATCTAGTCGTTTTGTAACAAGAGTCTTGTTGCAAACACTATCTCGTGTGGATAAGGATTGACTGAGAGATGTGGCTAGTCTGAGTTGCAACATGTGTGGGCCACAACGACATGTCATCTATCAGCGGACAAAACTCATGAAATCTGTCGGGTGAAGGGAATCATTTCCCTTCCGAAAATCACTCACGGTTGCTGATTTTTAGGTAACTGTTTTCGATTTGAAGGGAAAAAATGACATCCAGAAGCTTGCTTCCTTACGATATGCATTGGTCCTTGGTTTTAGGAAACAAATCAAATCCGACGGCTAGCTTCCTTACGAAGCAAAATTTGTGCCCGGTGCAACTAATGCGTGCATCCACCCTTGTTTGTAATGTTGCCTATTAGTTCACAACAAATTAATTTATGTTTTTTCATTGGAGAATTTGCTTCTGTGATAAACGATATCTGCTTCGGCTTATTTGAAAGTTTGTCTCCTTTATAATGTGATATTCTGTTTCAAAAGAATCACTATCTTGCTTTTATAAACCAGAGAATTGGTTTAAGCCTGCTTCCATCAAAAAGGAAATATTCCACATGTTTGAGAAGGATCAAAATCTTGTTTCCATCTACTAAGAATTGCTTCCAACCAAATTATTATATTGCTTCCACTAAAGAGAAAGATATTTCCAGTCATAACTACACATGGTTGTAATTCAAATGAAGGGTTTGTTTGCAAAGAAAGAAAGAAATGCCACTATCAAATGGAGTCACAATTACACATGGATCTAATTCAAATGAAGGATTTGTTTGCAAGGAAAGAAGGAAAAAAATGCTATTGTAAAATGGAGAGTATGCTTCAAGGCAAAGTAAAATTGCTTCCATGCATCGAATTTTGCTAATTCAAATGTGACCTAGCCATCATGTAATGGAGGATGTTATCCACGGCGCCGATAGGCACAAGCTGAGGTGCCCTTGCCCGAGCGCTTCAACCTTCATTGTGTTGTGCTTGAGGTTGTATACCCTGATAGCCCGGACGTCTGAGCCATGGGGGTCTTTGCGTGAATTCGACTCGTTGTCTCCGATGTAGACGCATCCAGCCTCAATCCCCTAGCGCCCCCTCGTTGGCATAGAAATATATGTGAGAAATCATAAGGTAGAAAGCCTGGCTAACACAAATAAATGATTTGATGCTATCACGTACTAAAATAATAGAATTGTGATATGAGAAATCTACACGCTTGACAGGCAAGATTTGGGTGCCCAAATTTAATGTTCACAGAACATTGTTCTATTGCAGCACTACGTGTCTACATGAGAAGCATATAGTAAAAATCAAGGAAGCATGATTAACAAGAAGCCACTAAGTTGGTGCTATTCAACCGGTTGTTATTCACTAATTGAAGCATACTTTATGGACCGAAGGAGCATATGTATTACAGTATAGAAGCGCAATAGACAACGAGCATAAAAATAGTGCTCTCAATACATAAGCAGTACTTTGATGCATGGATATTTGAAACAAAAGTATCAATATATGCACAATCCAAATACACATATATTCTTGATGATTTAGTGATCCACTACAGATGGTGTAGAACGAAATCAGCCCCCAAGAGGCGAATAAAGCAATATATGCACATAGAGATATCGAACAATATAAGATGAAGGCATGGTACCATTATGAGGATCTATACAAACTGAACCTATTCTAAACCATTATAAAATGAAGGCATGGAAGCAATTTTCTAGACGGTGGTAGCAAAATGACTACAATGTAGAAGCACACAGGTATGAAGCTAAAAAATAATGCAAATGGTGCATTATTAGTGTTTGGTGGAAGCATGAACTTCTGAAAAATAAAACAAGAAAATATTTGCTGCCAAGTGTGGGTACATATTTTTGAAAGCCCTGTATATGGAAGCAATGAAAGAATTTTTTCTCAACATTTGTCAACTTCATTAGAACCACTGAATATTGAAAGAGGAATAGGCATGATTGTTGTGTACATGGCTATGGGTTATCTAATTATGACTCCATCAACACATGAATGGCCAAACACATGAACAGAACAATACTAGGCAGACCATGAACATGAATAACAATGAGTAATCCGTTGTTGGATGATTTACAAACAAAATGGAGTTGCAGAAAATACAAATCATCAAATCAGGGGTGATCGATGTTGAGAAATACCTTCGATTTCGAGATGGACGCTTCTTGCAATCCACTATCGGTTTTCCGGCCAGCCCATGCTACTCCGGCAACCGATCCAGCCGATTTGCAACCTGTTGAAGCACAAATCGCAGTTGAGGATGCGTGCCTTGACCCCTAATGCTAGGATGGCACATTTCCTATCTTCGCTGGTGGTCAAATTGGTGGAGAGAAGAATGCGGTGGTCGTGCTACTCAACGACGAGGAGAGAAAGATGAATAGGGGCGGATCTGACCGGTGAGTATGTTGTGTTGCTGGACAAAGAAGATAGGGGTTCTTGGAGATGCGAGTTGTGGTGCGCTCGGGGTGGAGAAACATCTCGGGTAACTGCAATCTGATTGGAATCTCGAGGGATTAGGGTAGAGGTTTACGTGCGGGTGTTGCGGCGGCAAGCTTCCTACCGATTGATCTCTTTTTTTTCCTTATTTACATAAGAAACACAACTCTTGGCTGTTAGATTTCAGTTAGATCAACAAAGTGCGACTAGTGTGACGTTGGTGCCTTATCGGACTTGAAGGAAATATACTCTAGAGGCAATAATAAAGTTGTTATTTTATATTTCCTTATTCATGATAAATGTTTATTATTCATGCTAGAATTGTATTGATCGGAAACCTAAATACATGTGTGGATACATAGAAAAATAATGTGTCCCTAGTGAGCCTCTACTTGACTAGCTCATTGATCAAAGATGATCAAGGTTTCCTAACCATGGACATGAGTTGTCATTTGATAACGGGATCACATCATTAGGAGAATGATGTGATGGACAAGACCCATTCATTAGCTTAGCATTATGATCGTTCAGTTCTATTGCTATTGCTTTCTTCATGTCAAATACAAATTCCTTCGACTATGAATTATGCAACTCCTGGATACCGGAGGAATGCCTTGTGTGCTATCAATTGTCACAACGTAACTGGGTGATTATAAAGGTGCTCTACAGGTATCTCCGAAGGTGTTTGTTGGGTTGGCATAGATCGAGATTAGGATTTGTCACTCAGAGTATCGGAGAGGTATCTCTGGGCCCTCTCGGTAATGCACATCATAAGAAGCTTCGCAAGCAAAGTGACTAATGAGTTAGTTGCAGGATGATGCATTACGGAACGAGTAAAGGAACTTGCCGGTAACGAGATTGAACTAGGTATGAAGATACTGACGATTGAATCTCGGGCAAGTAACATACCAATGGACAAAGGGAATAACGTATGTTGTCATAACGGTTCGACCGATAAAGATCTTCATAAAATATGTAGGAGCCAATATGAGCATCTAGGTTTCGCTATTGGTTATTGACCGGGGAGGTGTCTCGGTCATGTCTACATAGTTCTCGAACCCGTAGGGTCCACACGCTTAACGTTCAATGACGATATTGTATTATATGAGTTATGTGATTTGGTGATTGAATGTTGTTCGGAGTCCCGGATGAGATCACGGACATGACGAGGGGTCTCAAAATGGTCAAGAGGTAAAGATTGATATATAGGATGATAGTATTCGGACATGTTCCAGAGTGTATCGGGTATTTATCGGAGTACCAGGGGGTTACCAGAACCCCCCAGGGGAAAGATATGGGCCTTATGGCCCATAAGAGGGGATCACACCAGCCCACAAGGCGTGCCCCCTATCGGTGTCAAAACCGGCAGATCTCGGGTAGGGGTTCCCGAACTGTGCGTCTAAGGTTGATGGTAACAGGAGGCGGGGGACACGATGTTTACTCAGGTTCGGGCCCACTCTATGGAGGTAATACCCTACTTCCTGCTTGACTGATCTTGATGAATATGAGTATTACAAGAGTTGATCTACCACGAGATCATAATGGCTAAAACCCTAGAAGTCTAGCCTGTATGATTATGATTGCCTCTATGGACTAAGCCCTCCGGTTTATATAGACACCGAAGGGACTAGGGTTGTACGAAGTCGGTTACAGAGAAAGGAATCTTCATATCTGGGCGCCAAGCTTGCCTTCCATGCTAAGGAGAGTCCCATCTGGACACAGGTGAGAGTCTTTAGTCTTATATCTTCACAGCCCATCAGTCCAGCCCATGTCAATAGGCCGGACGCCCGAGGACCCCTTAATCCAGGACTACCTCAGTAGCCCCCGAACCAGTCTTTCAATGACAATGTATTCGGCGCGCAGATTGTCTTCGGCATTGCAAGGTGGGTTCCTCCTCCAATTACTTCAAAGTACCTGACTTAAAGAGCAGTATTCGGCTTTCCATCTAATGTTGCGCCCATTGGCTTCCACACCTTCATGACTTCAGCTTCCACGTGTCGAGCGAATACAAGAGGTCGAGGTATTTTTACACATATCACCTTGACCATGTAAGAAAGTTGTCTATTTAAAGAGATTGGGATTTTCATATCCATTCCACGCCAAGAGAGGAATCCTCAAAGCTTGCTAGGAGAAACCATTCCAACATGGCTAGTGCCCCCAGCTCTTCCACCCGTCCCCACGGCCCTGGAAAAGGCGATTGGGAGAAATGTTACGTATCCCACAGTCAACTAGTGAAGCTGCAGATACATGGATTTCTTCCCCCCGCGGACATAGTCCCTGTTCGAGCAGTATTGACTTCCTTCGACAGCGGGGCTCAGGCGGAGATTTCCCCAATCCATCCAGGGGGAACGAGTGTGCTTCGTTCCCTACTTGTTGAGAGGCGTTGGATTCCCAATACACTCGTTCCTCCGAGGGCTTCTGGAGTATTATGGCCTCCAACTGCACAATTTCACTCCTGCCTCCATCCTGCACATCACGGGTTACGTTGCTCTTTGTGAGCTATTCCTGGGTTGTGAGGCCCATTTTGAATTATGGAGGAAACTACCCTACCTCGTCCCTCGCAGCCAAGAGGGATCAATATTTGAAGTGGACGGAGCCGAGGTATGGCGCATCGCCGGGACCGGATACCTGTCCGGCACGCTGAAGAAGGCATCTGAAGAGTGGCCTTCCGAATGGTTCTATATCAAGGACGTCGCCCTTTCCGACCCAGTCCGAATGAGTCTTCCCGAATTTTCAAGCGTTCTGTTAAAGAAACGCCACAGCTGGCGCCCTTGTAACCCCGAGGAGGAAGATAGCTCAAAAGTCCGTCAATTGATGAGCAAGATAAAGATGCTCGCCCAGTCCAGATTATCAATAGTCGAGGTAATGGCGACTTCCCTAGTACGAGGGGTTCAGCCACTCCAATACAGAAGGCTTCCCATGTGGCACTATAATGGGGAAGATGACGCCTCCCGCTGCTGTTGGAAGGGTCCGGACACCCCCGCCGCTTTGGCCAAAATACTGGCCGAACTATACAAAGGGTAGAAAGAGGAATTCATTCGTATTAAACACCGAGACGGATTTTCCATGTACAATCCTCCTAGCTGGGTGAGTTCCAATCCCACTACTCTACTCAATCTACTCCCTGAGTCACTTTCCATTGACATTAATCCGTCCATTTGTAACAGGAATGACGGAAGATCACCAAGGGTCTCCACAGCCCCGCCCCACAGCCAGAGGACCACAACCGGGACCTTGACCCCGGATTCAAAGAGGATCTAGATATATTTGTGGAGCTCGAGGATGGGGTGTTCTACCAGGCGAGCTATGACGGCACGGAAGTGGCCATCACCACCGACTATCCCGGTCTTCTTCCTGCCTCACACATAAGTAATCAGGAGACATCTCCTCCGAAAGAGCTTCCTCATTCTGCCTCACCCACCGCACTATCTCGTGCTCCAAAGGGGAGGTGCTCGGTGCGCCATCCTGCACCAGAGGTGACTCCAAAGAGAGCGGCGCCCGCACTGGGCAAGCTTTCAAAGAGGAAGGCAAGCGAAGACACATCGGAGCCGTCGTCAAGGAGGTATGGCTTTGTAAATATGCCCTTTGGTAGTCACATCCAACTGTGACATTATCCGTTCGCGTCTCATCAGGAAGAGCATTCGCCGGACTATGTCCAGGAGTCCTGCCCGTTACACTCCCAACAGCCAGGTTCCCCTGCCGTAACGACGAGGGCTGATACGGGAGTGCCGCCGGATTGTCCTTTGGCAGAGGATTCAGATGATGTGTCCGGCACAAACTCAGAAGTGGAGAGCGCCATGAACCATCGGCGCCGGAGGGCCGCTCTTCGCGACCCCGGCTTTACAATAGAGGCATTCAATGCCTTCAAATCGGGTGATGCGTACATCCGAGCTGCTTGAGATGGGCTTGCCAGAGCCACAAACCACACAAACCAATATTTGAAAGATATGCGGGTGAGATCACATTATATACCAGCAGCCCCCGAGACTTGAAGCAGTTGATTTAGTTGATTTAAGGATCATTGTAAAGCTAGGTGCTTACGGAGAAGAATAACCTGTTGTCTAAAGAGCTAGAAAAGTGTTGGACCCAGCTAGCTTCTGCGACAGCCGAACTAGAGGAATCCAAGAAGGCATCGAGAAAAACCGAATTATATACCAGAAATGCTAAAATAGTTGCATATCTTATGGCAAGATCGTCAGATCATCCGAGAGAGGCGCTGGAGGTCGCACAAGCGGGTGAACAAGAAGCCAAAAGGCAACAGGCCGCGGGCGAACGTATACTGACACGGGTCAGGGAGGAGAAAAACAAACTCCAAGATTCCAACACCCAGCTGGGCGAAGAACTGAAAGATGTGCGGGCCCAGCTGGCTGACTCCGTGAAGGAAAATAAGAGGCTGCGAGGCGGCATATTTAGTATGTGTTCAAACTTACCTCCACGTAATTCGGCGAGGAAAGGAACTGACAGAGTTATGTCTGTAGGTATGCTGACTGGCCGTCCCGAAGTGGAGATGTCCGGATCTTCGGGCGATCTGCTACAAGAGCTGTCGCAAATGCACGAGAGAGCTCGGCAGGCGATGCAAAGTGTCGCCAAGGCCTTATGGCCATCCGTCTCCCCTCCAGGAAGTATGGAGAAGCTTGTACAACTATTCAAGGGAGCGCGGCGGCGCTTCCGATTATGGAATATATCGGCATGCCGGACAAGTGCGCGAGAGGCCTGTGCCATGGTGAAAACATGGTATACCAAGCTTGATCCGAATCATATGGCCTGGGTCAGACCTTTAGGGTCAGATGGAAAAGAAATTCCTGATAGTTTGGTATATGACCAGGTAAAAGTAGCCGCAAAATATTCTCAACAGGATTGTAAGCTAGACAACCTGTTGGACGGCATAGAAGAGGAAATTTTTTAGTCCAAGTGACTATGTACTTTCCTTGACATATTTGTCCCTAGATGGATTGTAAAATAATTGTCATGGCAGACCTTTTCGCTTCGACCCTGGACCTGAGGGTGTGGAGTGTTTCCAAATACCTGAGCGGCAAAATAAACCGGGGTATGCGTGGAAACCAGGCGTAGGGGTCATAGTTGCTTGAACAGACAAGTATCCGGATAGCTATGTTATATTACATTGTGATTGTAAGAAAAATCTTCCACAGAGAATAGTTCTGTTAAGGGTTCCTTTCCCTGGGTGAGCATGCGTTAACGTGCATGTACGAACTGTGATTGAAAAATCGCACCGTACGTAACATCTGGGGGTTCATAGTTTACTGAGTAAAAAACATCTTTAGTCCGCCAACCGAATGTTCCCTTAAGAACACTAGCTTTTGGCTTCACCCAGTCTGAGGTACACATCCGGATGACCCGGCACTAACAATTGCAGAGGTGCTCCCTTTATGCCCTAGCCGAACTAATGGGAATGTAGGGCATAAGCACAGGAGCCAGGCAACCCAGCTTGGCCAAAACTTAAGTCATATCGATGCATATAATGGCAGAGAAAAGGTACATACGAGGAAAAGACACATATGTGGTGGGCTTAATGCTCAGAAAATAATAATAATGAGCTTCTGTACAAGAAGCCCCCAAGTCTAATGGATGTACATATTTGAGGATGTGTACATCGTGGGTGCACAGTTTAGCCGCACGAAAGCTTTAAGGCTAAAAAAAGAAAAAAGAGAAAGCGAAAAGAGAGGGAAAAACATAATGGAAACAAAAGGGAGAAGGAGACGAACAAAGAGTTCGGTGCTAGGCACACAATCTTCAGAGTCTCGCCGCGTTCCATGGATTCGGCTCTAGGCGATTGTCTGATGCATCATGCAGGCGGTACGCTCCTCCAGTGAGAACTTCGTCAATGATGAAGGGACCCTCCCACTTGGGTTTGAGTTTGTCCTTTTTCTTCTCCAGCAAGCGTAGAACGAGTTCGCCAACATTATAAGTCTTGGCCCGCACTTCTCTGCTTTGATATCTGCGGGCCTGTTGTTGATAAAATGTGGAACGGGCTTTTGCAACGTTGCGCTCCTCCTCCAGGGCATCTAAGTTGTCCTGCCGATCAAGCTCGGCCTCTCTCTCTCTCTCTCTCTCTCTTCCTACATGCGCACTCAAGGTGAGTCATGAATAATGTCGCAGGGTAACACAACCTCTGCGCCGTACACCATGAAGAAAGGTGTATATCCGGTAGTGTAATTGGGCGTGGTCCGCAGCCCCCAGAGTACAGAGTCGAGCTCCTCGACCCAGTGCTTGTCTGATTCTTTCAAAGATCACACTAGTCTGGGCTTAAGGCCGCTCATAATAAGACCATTGGCTCGTTCGACTTGACCATTTGTTTGCGGGTGATAGACGGAGGCGTAATCGAGCTTAATGCCCAGATTAACACACCAGGTTTTCACCTCATCGACTGTGAAATTGGAGCCGTTATCGATGATGATGCTGCGTGGAACACCATAACGGTGCACAACACCGGATATGAAGTCTATCACTGGTCCAACTTCGGCCGTTTTAACTGGTTTGGCCTCTGTCCACTTAGTGAATTTATCCACCATGACCAATATATATTTTTTCTTATGGCTTCCTCCTTTAAGGGGTCCGACCATATCAAGCCCCCAGACCGCGAAAGGCCAAGTGATGGGGATTGTTTGTAGAGTGGTGGGTGGCATATGTCTTTGGTTGGCGAAAAGCTGGCATCCGACGCAACATTGACAAGGTCCTATGCATCTGCTCGGGTCGTCGGCCAATAGAAGCCTATACGTAAGGCCTTGCTTACAAGGGCCCGAGCCGCGGCATGGTGACCACCGAGACCAGCATGAATTTCAGCCAAGAGCTGCCACCCCTCTTCCTCGGAGATACATCTTTGAAGTACTCCGGTAACACTTTTCTTGTAGAGTTCTCTGTCGTGAACCTTGTAGGCTTTCAAGCGCCGGACCATGCGGCGCGCCTCATTATGATCCTCAGGGAGTTCTCGCCTATTAAGGTAGTCCAATAAGGGTTCAGTCCATGGGGCAATGACTGCCATGATAAGATGGGCTGACGATGTTATTTCGGTGGCTGAGACCCCGATGATATCGGTGTGTTCGGAATCTGGGGTTATACTCGGATCCGGACTGATTTTGCCGCTCTCCCCTTGCCACACCACGAATGGCTTGAAGAGCCTTTCCAAAAAGACGTTAGGTGGGACGGGGTCGCGCTTGGCACCGATGCGAGCAAGAACATCCGCCGCTTGATTGCTTTCTCGAGCCACATGATGAAACTCGAGCCCCTCGAACCGAGCCGACATTTTGAGAACGACGTTATGGTAAGCCGCCATCTTTGGATCTTTGGCATCAAAATCTCCATTTATTTGAGATATTACGAGGTTTGAATCCCCGCGCACTTCCAGGTGTTGTATTCCCATGGAGGCAGCCATCCGAAGACCATGCAACAAGGCCTCGTATTCGGCTGCGTTGTTGGAGTCTATGTATAATATTTGGAGTACATACTGAACTGTATCTCCAGTGGGGGATGTTAGGACAAGGGAATCATCAACTTTATAATGTTTTAATAATGTCTCACGCTTTTTAATGATCTTTTTTATGGTTAAACCAGCGATGATAGGCGGATTCCCGCTCCTAAGCCCGCCAACATTTTGGAGCCGTCGAAGTGCATAACCCAGTTGGAATATGTGCCGTACTCTTTAGGGAGTTCGTCCTCTGTCCATTCAGTGACGAAGTCGGCCAGTACTTGGGATTTAATGTCCCAGCGTGGTCTGTATACTATATCCAATGGGAGGAGCTCAATGGCCCACTTGGCAATCCGGCCCATGGCATCACGGTTGTTTATTATGTCATTGAGTGGTACTTTGGAGGCCACCGTGATTGAGCACTCTTGAAAGTAGTGTCGTAGCTTCTGGGATGCCATGAAGACCGCGTATGCTATTTTTTGGTAATGAGGGTACCAGGATTTGCATGGTGTGAGGACAGTGGATACGTAGTATATCGGTTTCTGAAGCGGGAATTTGTGTCCCTCCTCCTTTCGTTCAACGACGAGCACGTCACTCACGACCTGGTGTGTTGCCGATATGTATAATAACATGGGTACGCTGACGTTCAGTGCGGCCAGGATTGGGTTGCTCGCTAAAAGATCCTTTATTTCTTCCAGTCTGGCCGTTGCTGCGTCCGTCCACTCGAAGTGATCGGTGCGTCGGAGAAGGCGATAAAGTGGCAATGCTTTTTCTCCTAGTCTGGAGATAAAGCGGCTTAAAGCTGCCACACATCCGGCTAGTTTTTGGACTTGTTTAAGGTCTGCTGGCGTAGCCAACTGTGACAAAGCTCGGATTTTAGCTAGGTTCTCCTCAATTCCTCTATTGGAAATGATGAAGTCCAGCAGTTTTCCAGCGGGAACGCTGAAAACACACTTTTCCAGATTGAGCTTGATGTCATATGTACGGAGGTTGTCGAATGTGAGATGCAAATCGTCTACTAATGAGTCGACGTGCCTACTTTTCATGACGATGTCATCTACATATGCTTCAACTATCTTACCGATCTGTTTCTCCAGGCATGTTTGAATCATGCGTTGGTACGTGGCGCCGGCGTTTTTATGTCCGAAGGCATAGTGTTGAAGCAGAACAACCCATATGGGGTAATGAATGCTATTGCGGCTTGGTCGGCTCCTTCATTTTGATTTGATGGTATCCGGAGTATGCGTCAAAGAAACACAGTGAATCGTGTCCCGCAGTAGCATCGATAATCTGATCGATGCGGGGGAGGGGGAAGGGATCCTTAGGGTAGGCCTTGTTGAGGTCTTTGAAGTTGACACATAGGCGTTAGGATTTATCCTTCTTTGGTACCATCACCAGGTTTGCTAGCCAGTCCGGGTGTTTTATTTCTCTGATGAATCCAGCCTCGAGTAACTTGGCTAGCTCCTCCCCCATAGCTTGTCGTTTGGGTTCGGAAAAGCGCCGCAGTGTTTGCTTGACCGGCTTATGTGTCCCTTCAATATATTGAGGCTGTGTTCGGCCAACCTGCGTGGGATCCCTGGTATATCAGAAGGGTGCCAGGCGAATATGTCCCAGTTTTCGCGTAGGAACGCTCGCAGTGCGGCGTCAACCGTTGGGTCCAGTTGTGCCCTGATGGATGCTGTCTTCTTGGGGTCCGTCGGGTGGACTTGAAATTTGACTATTTCGTCTGCTGGTTTAAAGGAGGTGGATTTGGGTCGCTTGTCTAGGATCACGTCGTCCCTATCCACCGTGGAGCGTAGTGTGGTTAACTCTTTGGCCACGAGGGCTTCAGACAATGCCTCGAGGGCCAGGGCTACGGTTTTGTTTTCGGCACAGAGTACTATGTCCGGATCACTGGCAAGAGTGATAATACCATTGGGCCCGGGCATCTTGAGCTTCATGTACCCGTAATGGGGTATAGCTTGGAAGCGTGCAAATGCATCTCACCCTAATAAGGCGTAATATCCACTATTGGAAGGGGCCACTTGGAAAGTTATCTCTTCGGACCGATAATTCTTCGGCGTGCCGAATACCACATCGAGGGTGATTTTTCCCGCGCATCGCGCCTCCCGACTGGGAATGATTCCTTGAAAGGTCATGCTACTTTGCTCAATGCGGCTCCTGTCTATTTCCATTTTGTTGAGAGTTTCCTCGTAAATGAGGTTTAGTCCGCTGCCATTGTCCATGAGCACTTTGGTAAGCCGAAAGCCATCCATGATTGGACTGAGGACCAATGCGGCTGGTGCCCGGACTGTCCTAAATTTTGGTTCGTCACCAGCATTGAAAGTTATGGCTGTGTCGTCCCAGGGGTTTATTGTTGCGACTTGGCAGACTTCAGCGAGGCTGCGGAGTTCCCTTTTGCGCCTGTTGTTTGAGGCGAAAGTGGCCAAGACCGTCAATACTCTGAGGTCGCCGTCTTCCATGGGGTGTTGCTCTGCGGTATTTTTGGTGAGGAGATCCTCGCCGCTCTTGGCCACTTGCCGGAGTATCCAACATGCTCTAATGTTGTGGGTTGGTATGGTATCCGGTGTCGTGTGTATTTTGCATGGCCTATCAAGCCATCCCTCCAGAACGATTCCGCGACCCATAATGGGCTTCGATTTCTTTACTATTGGATCGGGCGACCCACGAGGGTGCATCCTTTTTGCTCGGATGAGGGGTTGAGTGGAAACTGGTGGCTCCCAGGGAGCTGCCTGAGTTTTCCAGGCGCTTTCCATTGCGCAGTACTTCTGTACTATGGCTGCCAAATCAGCAAAGTGTAATACGCGACGACGGTTAATGGCATTGAGGATGCCCTCGGTTGTGCAATTATTGCAGAATACAGAGATCGCGTCTTCGTCGCGGCAATCTTTAATCTTGTTTTTAACAAGGAGGAATCTGGCCCAAAAGTGATGGATTGTTTCCTTAGACTATTGTGGTATGTACATGAGATCGCCTATATCTGGGTGGGTGGGTAGATTTGAATCTGAACTCTGACCCAATTTAGGATCCGGATGAGAAACTTCCGAGGTTAACAGTTCGGGCTCCGGGATATCAACCAATTTTTCAGGTCCACCGTCTGACTCTAGGTTCGGAGGATGGGGCATGTCTTTCCGCGGACGGGTATCCGGTTCTTCGAGCTTGGAAATCCGAACATAGTTCGTCCTCAATATATAGGAAGAGTTGTTGTATTGCTCCTCTACTACCGCTATCTGATGGGTGATCGGCGGAGATTTGATTTCTCTCTGATCGGGTTTAAGCCCAATTCGATCGTAGTCTGTAGCGACCCCCAAGGCGGCGATGCAATCCAGGGGTTCGTTTAAAGACGATAACACCGTCGGATCCATCCGTTTGGAGTATTCGGAGTTGACACAGAGGCGATTTTCGATGACCCGAGAAGTCATCGTCGGCCTAACGGCCGAACGGGCGGTCATGGTGAAGCCGCCCAGCCGGAGGGTTTGACCTGAGGCCGGGGCTCCTCCAGAGGTGATATTGTCCTTGATAACAAGGCGAGCCATCAATCCTATCTTCGACATCACATCAGAACTCTCAATGAAAGCACCAATGTCGGTGTCAATATCGGCGGATCACGGGTAGGGGGTCCCGAACTGTGCGTCTAAGGTTGATGGTAACAGGAGGCGGGGGACACGATGTTTACCCAGGTTCGGGCCCTCTCTATGGAGGTAATACCCTACTTCCTACTTGATTGATCTTGATTAATATGAGTATTACAAGAGTTGATCTACCACGAGATCGTAATGGCTAAAACCCTAGAAGTCTAGCATGTATGATTATGATTGCCTCTATGGACTAAGCCCTTCGGTTTATATAGACACCGGAGGGGACTAGGGTTGTACAAAGCCGGTTACAAAGAAAGGAATCTTCATATTCGGGCGCCAAGCTTGCCTTCCACGCCAAGGAGAGTCCCATCCGGACACAGGTGAGAGTCTTCGGTGTTGTATCTTCACAGCCCATCAGTCCGACCCATGCCAATAGGCCGGACGCCCAAGGACCCCCTTAATCCAGGACTCCCTCACCCCCCCCATGGAAGGAGGCCGAGTGGGGGAAGGGAAAGAGGGGGTTCACCCCCCGCCCCCTTTCCTTCTCTCCTTCCTCTTCCCTTTCCCCCTCCGGCAAATATGGAAGGGGGGAGGCCGAATTGGGGAGGACCCCAAGTAGGATTCCTCCTACTTGGGGCGCACCCTTGCTTCTCCTGTCCCCCTTCCACCTATATATATGTGGGGAGGGGGCGCCTAGAACACACAACATCAATTGTTAGCAGTGTGCGGCGCCCCCTCCACAGTTTACACCCCCGATCATATTCTTGCGGGGCTTTGGCGAAGCCCTGTGCGGATCACATCACCATCACTGTTGGGGATATAACTACTGGGTATGAACTGCCCAGGAGGGGCCGGGTTATACCACTGGCGACTTATCAATGAAGATGGCGGGTCATAGCAAGCCCATTGATGGCCCAAGACCTAGATGCGACTTAAGGCCCAAGAGGATGAACTGCCATAAGTATGACTTATATTGTAAGGCAAGTTTAGTTAGTCACCGAGCAGGACACGTTGTGCATGAGCCGGCCGAGACTCTGTAAGCCATCGGATATCAACCTATGTATATAAAGGGACGACCCAGCGGCGAGTTAGGGGTAAGAAAGAAGAGATCAAGAACTAGGTCAAGCGTATTCGCTCCCTGGTAATCGAAACCCAAGCAATACCACCCTACACTGGATTAGGCCTTTACCTCCACCGCGAGGGGCTGAACCAGTATAAACTCTCTGTGTCCCTTGTCCCGGTTTAACCCCTTCAAGCTAACCACGTTGCGATGGATCCACACCTAAGTCCACATGTTATGACATCTGACGTGACAATTCCACGACAGTTGGCACCCACCATGGGCCATGCGCATGGTGGTTTCGAGTTCTTGAAGGGCAGCTTCGCAGGGCTCAAGGGGTATGCTGTGGGTCGGATGACCAAGAATCGTCACGGCAATCTCTACATCGACTACGAGGGCTGGGCCCCGAGGCTGGCTCAACCGAGTAAGGGTACCAGGTCCCCTTTGGCGGAATCCACGTCTTCATCGGCAATATTGGTGAGTCGAAAGCTGAGCCAGACATCTGCACCGACATTGTCGAGTCAGCTCGGCGCGTGCGACCCGCCAAGGTTAAAGCCGCCCCGAAGCATGTTTTTGTTGGTTTCGTTCATGGAGCGGAGCTAGAAGGAGGATCTGAATGTGGTTAGGTGGTTGTCTACTCAGGCGGTGAGTCCTCTACTGGCTAGACCAACTCCATCTATCAAGTTCAGGATGGCGGCTTGGGGGCTGTTTCAATGGTGACAGTATTCTGGACCCCGACGAGCCGCCACACCGGGTCACGGTCTTCATGGCCGGTACATAGCCAGGGCATGACTCTACGACTTTGGCAGCAATGATCTCCGGGTCAGCAACGGCGACGGCTTCTAGGGCAGAAGTCCCTGTGCGCCCGCTGATACGTCCATTTTGCATCATGCTTTTATGTCAATATTTATTGCATTATGGGCTGTTATTTCATGTTATGTCACAATACTTATGGCTATTCTCTCTTATTTTACAAGGTTTACATGAAGAGGGAGAATGCCGGCAGCTAGAATTCTGGGCTGGAAAAGGAGCAAATATTGAAGGGCTATTCTGTGCAACTCCAAAAGTCCTGAAACTCCATGGAACACCTTAAAATAAATAAAGAAAAATCGTCGCGAAAGATGAAGGCCAGGGGGCCCACACCCTGCTCATGAGGGTGGCCCCCCTGGGCGCGCCCCCTACCTCGTGGGCCCCCTGGTGGCTCTCCGACGTCCATCTTCTCCTATATGAAGTCTTTCGATGAGAAAAAAATAGGGGAGAACCTTTCGGGACAAGACTCCGCCGCCACGAGGCGGAACCTTGGCGGAACCAATCTAGGGCTCCGGCAGAGCTATTCTGCCAGGGACAATTCCCTCCGGGAGGGGGAAATCATCACCATCGTCATCACCAATGCTCCTCTCATCGGGAGAGGGCAATCTCCATCAACATCTTCACCAGCACCATCTCATCTCCAAACCCTAGTTCATCTCTTGTAACCAATTCTTGTCTCCAAGTCCGAGATTGGTGCTAGTAGGTTGCTAGTAGTGTTGATTACTCCTTGTAGTTGATGCTAGTTGGTTTATTTGGTGGAAGATCATATGTTCAGATCCTATATGCACATTATTACCCCTCTGATTATGAACATGAATATGCTTTGTGAGTAGTTACGTTTGTTCCTGAGGACAAGGGAGAAGTCTTGCTATTAGTAGTCATGTGAATTTGGTTCGTTCGATATTTTGATAAGATGTATGTTGTCTAACCTCTAGTGGTGTTATGTGAACGTCGACTACATAAAACTTCATTATTTGGGCCTAGAGGAAGGCATTGGGAAGTAACAAGTAGATGATGGGTTGCTAGAGTGACAGAAGCTTAAACCCTAGTTTATGCGTTGCTTCATAAGGCGCTGATTTGGATCCATATGTTTCATGCTATGGTTAGGTTTACCTTAATACTTTTGTTGTAGTTGCGGATGCTTGCAATAGAGGTTAATCATAAGTGGGATGCTTGTCCAAGTAAGGGCAATACCCAAGCACCAGTCCACCCACATATCAAATTATCAAAGTACCGAACGCGAATCATATGAGCGTGATGAAAACTAGCTTGACGATATTCCCATGTGTCCTCGGGAGCGCTTTTCCTATTATAAGAGTTTGTCCAGGCTTGTCCTTTGCTACAAGAAGGATTGGGCCACCTTGCTGCACTTTATTTACTTTTGTTACTTGTTACTCGTTACCATTTATCTTATCACAAAACTTTCTGTTACCACTTATTTCAGTACTTGCAGAGAATACCTTGCTGAAAACCGCTTATCATTTCCTTCTGCTCCTCGTTGGGTTCGAAACTCTTACTTATTGAAAGGACTACGATAGATCCCCTATACTTGTGGGTCATCAAGACTCTTTTCTGGCGCCGTTTCCGGGGAGTGAAGTGCCTTTGGTAGGTGGAATTTGGTAAGGAAAAATTTATTTAGTGTGCTGAAATTTTATGTTACTTGTTACCATGGAAAGTAATTGCTTGAGGGGCTTGTTTGGGGTATCTTCACACTGTCCAGATGAGCCAAGAGTTGCTCCTCAACCTACTGAACCTACTGAATCTACTGAAAATGAAACTGCTTTTCAGATTCCTTCAGGTATGATGGAAAAACTGCCAGTTAACACTTTCGCAGGAGATGGAGCAAAGCATCCTGACGAACATCTACGCTTTGTGGATGATATTTGTGGACTATTTAAGCTTGCAGGTATACCCGATGATGCCGTTAAGAGGAAGGCTTTCCCTTTATCTTTGGAGGGAGATGCATTGACATGGTATAGGCTATGTGATGATACGAGATCATGGAACTATAAAAGATTGAAATTGGAATTTCATCAAAAGTATTACCCTATGCATCTTGTTCATCGTGATCGCAATTATATATATAATTTTTGGCCTCACGAAGGAGAAAGCATCGCTCAAGCTTGGGGGAGGCTTAAATCTATGTTATATTCATGCCCCAATCATGAGCTCTCAAAATTGACAATTCTCCAGAATTTTTATGCTCGGCTTACTGATAATAATCGCACCATGCTCGATACTTCTTGTGCTTTCTCTTTTATGATGAAGTCTATTGAATTTGGATGGAATTTATTGGATAGAATTAAACGCAACTCTGAAGATTGGGACCTCGACGAAGGTACGGAGTCAGGTATGACACCTAAGTTTGATTGTGTTAAATCTTTTATGGATACCGATATTTTCCGTAAGCTTAGCACTAAATATGGACTTGACTCTGAGATAGTAGCTTCTTTCTGTGAATCTTTTGCTACTTATGTCGATCTCCCCAAGGAGAAGTGGTTTAAATATCATCCTCCCATAGAAGTAAAAGTAGCTGCACCTATTAAAGTTGAAGAAAAGATTGTCACTTATAATGATCCTATTGTTCCTACTTCTTATGTTGCTCCTTTCCCTGTTAGAAAGAAGGATCATGCTAAAGCTTCAACTGTTGTTCGTAAAAGCAATACTAGGACTTATACACCTCCTGAGAAAGTCAAAGTAGAATCCAATATTGCTATTGTTAAAGATCTCTTGTCTGATAATATTGATGGGCATGTTATTCAATTCACTGGTGAAACTGCTAGAATTGCTAAACCCTGTGATAGAGATAAACATAGACCTGTGGTAAGCGTGCCTGTTATTTCTGTTAAAATAGGAGATCATTGTTATCATGGCTTGTGTGATATGGGTGCTAGTGCTAGTGTTATACCCATTGGCTTATACAAAGAAATTATGCATGAGATTGCACCTGCTGAGTTAGAAGATATTGATGTTACAATTAAACTTGCCAATAGAGATACTATATCTCCAATGGGAATTGTTAGAGATGTTGAAGTCCTGTGTGGGAAAACCAAATATCCCGCTAATTTTCTTGTTCTTGGTTCTCCACAAGATAGCTTTTGTCCCATTATATTTGGTAGACCCTTCTTGCGTACCGTTAATGCTATGATAGATTGCAAAAAGAATGTTGTTACTGTTGGCTTGGACGATATGGTGCATGAGTTTAATTTCTCTAAATTTAGTAAACAACATCGTGAGGAAGAATTGCCTAGTAAGGATGAAATTATTGGTCTTGCTTCTATTGCTGTACCTCCTAGTGATCCTTTAGAACACTATTTGCTAGGCCATGAAAATGATATGCTCATAAATGAAAGAAGGGAAATAGATGAATTATTCTTTAAACAGGAACCTATTCTGCAACACAATTTGCCTGTTGAAATCCCAGGGGATCCTCCTCCACCCAAGGGTGATCCCGTGTTTGAGCTTAAACCATTGCCTGATAATATTAAATATGCTTATCTTGATGAAAAGAAAATATATCCTGTTATTATTAGCGCTAACCTTTCAGAGCATGAAGAAGAAAGATTATTGAAAACTCTGAAAAAGCATCGTGCCGCTATTGGATATACTCTGGATGATTTTAAGGGCATCAGTCCCACTCTATGTCAACATAAAATAAATTTGGAAGCTGATGCCAAACCAGTTTGTGATCCTCAACAACGTTTGAATCCTAAAATGAAAGAAGTGGTAAGAAAAGAAATACTCGAGCTTCTGGAGGCAGGTATAATTTATCCCGTTGCTGATAGTCAGTGGGTAAGTCCTGTCCATTGTGTCCCTAAGAAGGGAGGTATTACTATTGTCCCTAATGATAAAGATGAATTGATTCCGCAAAGAATTATCACAGGTTATAGGATGGTGATTGATTTCCGCAAATTAAATAAGGCTACTAAGAAAGATCATTACCCCTAAACTTTTATTGATCAAATGCTAGAAAAATTATGCAAACATACACATTATTGCTTTCTAGATGGTTACTCTGGTTTTTCTCAAATACCTGTGTCGGCTAAAGACCAATCAAAGACTACTTTTACATGCCCTTTTGGTACTTTTGCTTATAGACGTATGCCTTTTGGTTTATGTAATGCACCTGCTACCTTTCAAAGATGCATGATGGCTATATTCTCTGACTTTTGTGAGAAAATTTGTGAGGTTTTCATGGACGACTTTTTCGTCTATGGTTCCTCTTTTGATGATTGCTTGAGCAATCTCGCTCGAGTTTTGCAGAGATGTGAAGAAACTAATCTTGTCTTGAATTGGGAAAAGTGCCACTTTATGGTTAATGAAGGTATTGTCTTGGGGCACAAAGTCTCTAAAAGAGGTATTGAAGTTGATAAAGCCAATGTTGATGCTATTGAAAAGATGCCATGTCCCAAGGACATCAAAGGTATAAGAAGTTTCCTTGGTCACGCCGGATTTTATAGGAGGTTCATCAAGGACTTCTCAAAAATCTCTCGCCTCTGACTAATTTATTACAAAAAGATGTACCATTTGTCTTTGATGATGATTGTGTAGAAGCATTTGAAATACTTAAGAAAGCACTAGTCTCTGCACCTGTTGTTCAGCCACCTGATTGGAATTTACCCTTTGAAATTATGTGTGATGCTAGTGATTATGCTGTAGGTGCTGTTCTAGGGCAAAGAGTTGATAAGAAATTGAATGTTATCCATTATGCTAGTAAGACTCTAGACAATGCTCAAAGAAATTATGCTACTACCGAAAAGGAACTTTTAGCGGTTGTATTTGCTTGTGATAAATTCAGGCCCTATATTGTTGATTCTAGAGTAACTATTCATACAAATCATGCTGCTATTAAATATCTTATGGAAAAGAAAGATGCAAAACCTAGACTCATTAGATGGGTTCTCTTGCTTCAAGAATTTGATTTACATATTGTTGATAGAAAAGGAGCTGAGAACCCCGTTGCAGACAACTTGTCTAGGCTAGAGAATGTTCTTGATGACCCACAACCTATTGATGATAGCTTTCCTGATGAGCAATTAAATGTCATAAGTACTTCTTGTAGCACTCCATGGTATGCTGATTATGCTAATTATATTGTTGCTAAATTTATACCGCCTAGTTTCACATACCAACAAAAGAAAAAGTTTTTCTATGACTTGCGACATTACTTTTGGGATGACCCACATCTTTATAAAGAAGGAGTAGATGGTGTTATTAGACGTTGTGTACCTGAGCATGAACAGGAACAGATCCTACACAAGTGTCACTCCGAAGCTTATGGAGGACATCACGCTGGAGATAGAACTGCACATAAGGTATTGCAATCCGGGTTTTATTGGCCTACTCTCTTCAAGGATGCCCGTAAGTTTGTTTTGTCTTGCGATGAATGTCAAAGAATTGGTAATATCAGTAGACGTCAAGAAATGCATATGAATTATTCACTTGTTATTGAGCCATTTGATGTTTGGGGCTTTGATTATATGGGACCTTTTGCTGCCTCTAATGGTTACACTCATATTCTAGTTGCTGTTGATTACGATACTAAGTGGGTAGAAGCTATTCCAACTAGTAGTGCTGATCATAACACTTCTATTAAAATGCTTAAGGAAGTTATTTTCCCGAGGTTTGGAGTCCCTAGATACTTAATGACTGATGGTGGTTCACACTTTATTCATGGTGCTTTCCGTAAGATGCTTGCTAAATACGACGTTAATCATAGAATTGCATCTCCATATCACCCGCAGTCTAGTGGTCAGGTAGAATTGAGCAATAGAGAGCTCAAATTAATTTTACAAAAGACTGTCAATAGGTCTAGAAAGAATTGGTCCAAAAAACTAAATGATGCATTATGGGCCTATAGAACTGCATATAAAAATCCTATGGGTATGTCTCCGTATAAGATGGTTTATGGAAAAGCATGTCATTTACCTCTTGAACTTGAACATAAGGCATATTGGGCTATCAAAGAGCTCAATTATGACTTCAAACTTGCCGGTGAGAAGAGGTTGTTTAATATTAGCTCACTTGATGAACGGAGAACCCAAGCTTATGAAAATGCCAAGCTGTTTAAAGAAAAAGTTAAAAGGTGGCATGACAAAAGGATACAAAAGCGTGAGTTTAATGTAGGCGATTATGTATTGCTATACAACTCTCGTTTAAGATTTTTTGCAAGAAAACTTCTCTCCAAATGGGAAGGTCCTTACGTTATCGAGGAGGTCTATCGTTCCAGTGCCATAAAAATCAACAACTTCGCAGGCACAAATCCGAAGGTAGTGAACGGTCAAAGAATCAAACACTATATCTCAGGTAATCCTATAAATGTTGAAACTAATGTTATTGAAACCGTAACCCCGGAGGAATACATAAGGGACACTTTCCAAAACGTTCTAGACTCCGAAAAGGAATAGGTATGTGGTACGGTATGTAAACCAACTCCAAAACAAATTTTAAGGCAATATTTCTCCGTTTTGGAATATTTAGAAAAATAGAAAAATAAGTAGCAGTCCGGGGAGGATACGAGGCCTCCACGAGGGTGGAGGGCGCGCCCCCTACCTCGTGAGCACCTCGTGTGCCCCCCGGACTCCATTTCCTTGCACGATACGTATTTTGGTCAGTAAAAATTCATTATATATACTCCCGTAGGTTTTGACTCTCGTATCACGCAAATATCATCTGTTTTCGTTTCGAGCTATTTCTGTTGCAGATTTAGAGCACCATGACTTCTCCCTCCTCCAACAACGAAGACAAGGATGCCTGGCTATTGAAGATAGTGTTGAAAAGAGAGGAACCAGAAGAGATCAACAAGGATGAAAAGATCAAGAAGGCTATGGAGGTTCAAGCTCCGGTGGTGAAAGCAGAAGACATCCCTCAACCTTTACCTAACCTTTTCACTCCAACAGAGATTGAAGCCTTCCAGATGATTGAGTTAGCCCGCATATAGAACAAGTATCTTACACAGGAGAATATTTTGTTGAAGGATCATATTGCCGGGCTCAAGAACATTATCCGCAAGTTGGAGGAACTTTTACGCTCGATGTGCGATTATCCACCGTCATCATCACCACCTCCATTACCTCCGAGGACATAATCACATGGGTATGGGCACTCCCCTTGGCAACTGCCAAACTTGGGGGAGGTGCCCTGGTATCTTATCACCATCACAACTCCTATCTTTACCGTTTTTCTTAGTTCAATCCTATTAGTATTATCTTGATTTAGTAGAATAAATTCATGGCATGATCTAGTTTTGAGTTTTGCTTTATGGTCCTTCTTTGTAATCAAGTCCGTGAGCTATATAATAAAGATTAGTGTTGAGTCAAGGGCTTGAGTATTTTGCCATGATCTTGGGTGATTAGAAGAAAAGGAATAAAAAGAATCAAGAGTTCATATTGATCTTATTGAAAGTAATGACTTCACATAGAAAGAGTATGATGATTTAAAGTTGTTGGGAGTTAGCAAATATAGCTTTGGTCATCGTTGCAATTAATAGGAAGTAATAAGGAAAGAGAGGTTTCACATATAGATATATTATCATTGACATCTTTTATGATTGGGAGCACTCATTAAAATATGACATGCTAAAGAGTTGATGTTGGACAAGGAAGACAACATAATGAGTTATGTTCTCTTACATCTGAGATAAAGTATGTTGTCATGGTTCCTCTACCGTGTTGAGTTTGCCTTCCCCCCTCATGCTAGCCAATCTTCAGCACTAAGTAGAAATAATACTTGTGCTTCCAAATACCCTTAAACCAGTTTTGCCATGAGAGTCCATCATATCTACCTATGGATTGAGTAAGACCCTTCAAGTAAGTTGTCATCGGTGCAAGCAATAAAAATTGCTCTCTAAATAGGCATGACTTATTAGTGCGGAGAAAATAAACTTTGCACGAACTTGTTGTGGACGCAATAAAAGCGACGGACTACATAATAAAGGTTCACATGCAAGGGGCAATGTAAAGTGACGTTCTTTTGCATTAAGATTTTGTGCATCAACCCTAAACGCGCATGACAACCTCTGCTTCCCTCTGCGAAGGGCCTATCTTTTATTATTATCCTCTACCCTATGCAAGAGTCACGGTGATCTTCACCCTTCCTTTTTCATTTTATCCTTTGGCAAGCTCAGCATGTTGGAAAGAACATGATATATATATATATATATCTAATTGGATGTGGGGGAGCGTGCATTATTATTGTTGACATTACCCTTGAGGTAAAAGGTTGTGGGGCAAAAACTATAAGCCCCTATCTTTCTCTGTGTCCGATTAAAACTCTGTAACCACAAGTATCGCGTGAGTGTTAGCAATTATGAAGGACTAAGTGATAGTTGAGTATGTGGACTTGCTTTTAAGCTCTAACATAGACTCTTTCTGATGTTATGATATATTGCAATTGCCTCAATGACTGAGACTATAATTGTTGGTGCCCAATAAAGTTTCTGATTCATATTTTGGCTTTGTGAAAAGATCATCACTAGAACATAAGTAATCATATGACAAAATTTATATATGTTGCTGTTATCAAGTAATCATGATGCCTTCATGTCCGTATTTTATTTTTATCGACGCCTCTACCTCTAAATATGAGGACATATTTATTGTTATCGGCTTTTTGCTTGAGGACAAGCGAGGTCTAAGCTTGGGGGAGTTGATACGTCCATTTTGCATCATGCTTTTATGTCTATATTTATTGCATTATGGGCTGTTATTTCACGTTATGTCACAGTACTTATGGCTATTCTCTCTTATTTTACAAGAATTACATAAAGAGGGAGAATGCAGGCAGCTGGAATTCTGGGCTGGAAAAGGAGCAAATATTGAAGGGCTATTCTGCGCAACTCCAAAAGTCCTGAAACTCCACGGAACACCTTAAAATAAATAAAGAAAAATCGTTGCCAAAGATGAAGGCCAGGGGGCCCACACCCTGCTCACGAGGGTGGGGGGCGCCCCCTGGGCGCGCTCCCCTACCTCATGGGCCCCCTGGTGGCTCTCCGACGTCTGTCTTCTCCTATATGAAGTCTTTCGATGAGAAAAAAATAGGGGAGAACCTTTCGGGACAAGACTCCGCCGCCACGAGGCGGAACCTTGGCGGAACCAATCTAGGGCTCCGGCAGAGCTGTTCTGCCGGGGACAATTCCGTCCGGGAGGGGGAAATCATCACCATCGTCATCACCAATGCTCCTCTCCTCGGGAGAGGGCAATCTCCATCAACATATTCACCAGCACCATCTCATCTCCAAACCCTAGTTCATCTCTTGTATCCAATTCTTGTCTCCAAGTCCGAGATTGGTGCTAGTAGGTTGCTAGTAGTGTTGATTACTCCTTGTAGTTGATGCTAGTTGGTTTATTTGGTGGAAGATCATATGTTCAGATCCTATATGCACATTATTACCCCTCCGATTATGAACATGAATATGCTTTGTGAGTAGTTACGTTTGTTCCTGAGGACAAGGGAGAAGTCTTGCTATTAGTAGTCATGTGAATTTGGTTCGTTCGATATTTTGATAAGATGTATGTTGTCTAACCTCTAGTGGTGTTATGTGAACGTCGACTACATAACACTTCATTATTTGGGCCTAGAGGAAGGCATTGGGAAGTAATAAGTAGATGATGGGTTGCTAGAGTGACAGAAGCTTAAACCCTAGTTTATGCGTTGCTTCGTAAGGGGCTGATTTGGATCCATATGTTTCATGCTATGGTTAGGTTTACCTTAATACTTTTGTTGTAGTTGCGGATGCTTGCAATAGAGGTTAATCATAAGTGGGATGCTTGTCCAAGTAAGGGTAGTACCCAAGCACCGGTCCACCCACATATCAAATTATCAAAGTACCGAACGCGAATCATATGAGCGTGATGAAAACTAGCTTGACGATATTCCCATGTGTCCTCGGGAGCGCTTTTCCTATTATAAGAGTTTGTCCAGGCTTGTCCTTTGCTACAAAAAGGATTGGGCCACCTTTCTGCACTTTATTTACTTTTGTTACTTGTTGCTCGTTACCATTTATCTTATCACAAAACTATCTGCTACCACTTATTTCAGTACTTGCAGAGAATACCTTGCTGAAAACCGCTTATCATTTCCTTCTGCTCCTCGTTGGGTTTGACACTATTACTTATTGAAAGGACTACAATAGATCCCCTATACTTGTGGGTCATCAAGACTCTTTTCTGGCGCCGTTGCCGGGGAGTGAAGCGCCTTTGGTAGGTGGAATTTGGTAAGGAAAAATTTATTTAGTGTGCTGAAATTTTATGTTACTTGTTACCATGGAAAGTAATTGCTTGAGGGGCTTGTTTGGGGTATCTTCACACCGTCCAGATGAGCCAAGAGTTGCTCCTCAACCTACTGAACCTACTGAATCTACTGAAAATGAACCTGCTTTTCAGATTCCTTCAGGTATGATGGAAAAACTGCCAGTTAACACTTTCGCAGGAGATGGAGCAAAGCATCCTGACGAACATCTACGCTTTGTGGATGATATTTGTGGACTATTTAAGCTTGCAGGTATACCCGATGATGCCGTTAAGAGGAAGGATTTCCCTTTATCTTTGGAGGGAGACGCATTGACATGGTATAAGCTATGTGATGATACGAGATCATGGAAATGTAAAAGATTGAAATTGGAATTTCATCAAAAGTATTACCCTATGCATCTTGTTCATCGTGATCGCAATTATATATATAATTTTTGGCCTCGCGAAGGAGAAAGCATCTCTCAAGCTTGGGGGAGGCTTAAATCAATGTTATATTCATGCCCCAATCATGAGCTCTCAAAATTGACAATTCTCCAGAATTTTTATGCTCGACTTTCTGATAATAATCGCACCATGCTCGATACTTCTTGTGCTGTCTCTTTTATGATGAAGTCTATTGAATTTGGATGGAATTTATTGGATAGAATTAAACGCAACTCTGAAGATTGGGACCTCGATGAAGGTAAGGAGTCCGGTATGACACCTAAGTTTGATTGTGTTAAATCTTTTATGGATACAGATATTTTCCGTAAGTTTAGCACTAAATATGTACTTGACTCTGAGATAGTAGCTTCTTTTGTGAATCTTTTGCTACTTATGTCAATCTCCACAAGGAGAAGTGGTTTAAATATCATCCTCTCATTGAAGTAAAAGTAGCTGCACCTATTAAAGTTGAAGAAAAGATTGTCACTTATAATGATCCTATTGTTCCTACTTCTTATGTTGAGAAACCTCCTTTCCCTGTTAGAATGAAGGATCATGCTAAAGCTTCAACTGTTGTTCGTAAAAGCAATACTAGGACTTATACACCTCCTGAGCAAGTCAAAGTAGAACCCAATATTGCTATTGTTAAAGATCTCTTGTCTGATAATATTGATGGGCATGTTATTCAATTCACTGGTGAAACTGCTAGAATTGCTAAACCCTGTGATAGAGATAAACATAGACCTGTGGTAGGCGTGCCTGTTATTTCTGTTAAAATAGGAGATCATTGTTATCATGGCTTGTGTGATATGGGTGCTAGTGCTAGTGTTATACCCATTGGCTTATACAAAGAAATTATGCATGAGATTGCACCTGCTGAGTTAGAAGATATTGATGTTACAATTAAACTTGCCAATAGAGATACTATATCTCCAATGGGAATTGTTAGAGATGTTGAAGTCTTGTGTGGGAAAACCAAATATCCCGCTGATTTTCTTGTTCTTGGTTCTCCACAAGATAGCTTTTGTCCCATTATATTTGGTAAACCCTTCTTGCGTACCGTTAATGCTACGATAGATTGCAAAAAGAATGTTGTTACTGTTGGCTTGGACGATATGGTGCATGAGTTTAATTTCTCTAAATTTAGTAAACAACATCGTGAGGAAGAATTGCCTAGTAAGGATGAAATTATTGGTCTTGCTTCTATTGCTGTACCTCCTAGTGATCCTTTAGAACACTATTTGCTAGACCATGAAAATGATATGTTCATAAATGAAAGAAGGGAAATAGATGAATTATTATTTAAACAGGAACCTATTCTGCAACACAATTTGCCTGTTGAAATCCCAGGGGATCCTCCTCCACCCAAAGGTGATTCCATGTTTGAGCTTAAACCGTTGCCTGATAATCTTAAATATGCTTATCTTGATGAAAAGAAAATATATCCTGTTATTATTAGCGCTAACCTTTCAGAGCATGAAGAAGAAAGATTATTGAAAACTCTGAAGAAGCATCGTGCCGCTATTGGATATACTCTAGATGATCTTAAGGGCATCGGTCCCACTCTATGTCAACATAAAATAAATTTGGAAGCTGATGCCAAACCAGTTTGTGATCCTCAACAATGTTTGAATCCTAAAATGAAAGAAGTGGTAAGAAAAGAAATACTCAAGCTTTTGGAGGCAGGTATAATTTATCCCGTTGCTGATAGTCAGTGGGTAAGTCCTGTCCATTGTGTCCCTAAGAAGGGAGGTATTACTATTGTCCCTAATGATAAAGATGAATTGATTCCGCAAAGAATTATCATAGGTTATAGGATGGTAATTGATTTCCGCAAATTAAATAAGGCTACTAAGTAAGATCATTACCCCTTACCTTTTATTGATCAAATGCTAGAAAGATTATGCAAACATACACATTATTGCTTTCTAGATGGTTACTCTGGTTTTTCTCAAATACCTATGTCGGCTAAAGACCAATCAAAGACTACTTTTACATGCCCTTTTGGTACTTTTTCTTATAGACGTATGCCTTTTGGTTTATGTAATGCACCTGCTACCTTTCAAAGATGCATGATGGCTATATTCTCTGACTTTTGTGAGAAAATTTGTCAGGTTTTCATGGACGACTTTTCTGTCTATGGTTCCTCTTTTGATGATTGCTTGAGCAATCTCGCTCGAGTTTTGTAGAGATGTGAAGAAACTAATCTTGTCTTGAATTGGGAAAAGTGCCACTTTATGGTTAATGAAGGTATTGTCTTGGGGCAGAAAGTCTCTAAAAGAGGTATTGAAGTTGATAAAGCCAAGGTTGATGCTATTGAAAAGATGCCATGTCCCAAGGACATCAAAGGTATAAGAAGTTTCCTTGGTCACGCCGGATTTTATAGGAGGTTCATCAAGGACTTCTCAAAAATCTCTCGGCCTCTGACTAATTTATTACAAAAAGATGTACCATTTGTCTTTGATGATGATTGTGTAGAAGCATTTGAAATACTTAAGAAAGCACTAGTCTCTGCACCTGTTGTTCAGCCACCTGATTGGAATTTACCCTTTGAAATTATGTGTGATGCTAGTGATTATGCTGTAGGTGCTGTTCTAGGGCAAAGAGTTGATAAGAAATTGAATGTTATCCATTATGCTAGTAAGACTCTAGACAATGCTCAAAGAAATTATGCTACTACCGAAAAGGAACTTTTAGCTGTTGTATTTGCTTGTGATAAATTCAGGCCCTATATTGTTGATTCTAGAGTAACTATTCATACAGATCATGCTGCTATTAAATATCTTATGGAAAAGAAAGATGCAAAACCTAGACTTATGAGCGCTTGCCTAAGGATTTCAATGCCCCCCCATAAGGTGCCTAATTACACGGCGGATCAGCCCCTAGAGGCTTGGATTGAGAGTTATGAGATGTCTATGGAGATGTCGGGTGTCGGTGATGCTGCATGTGCTAAATATTTCACCATGATGTTGGATGGGCCGGCTTGTGCTTGGTTGAAAAGGATGCCCGCTAACTCTATTGGATCTTGGGCAGAGTTGAAGAGGCGTTTCATCCAGAATTTTAAAGACACGTGCAAGCAGCCTATGTCAATCCTGGATTTGGATTCTTGTGTCCAAGGTGAGGGCGAATCAACAACCCATTGGGTGCGCCGGATCTCAGCTATCATACATTCGTCGGATAGTATCAATGCCGGTTCAGCAGTCTTGATGTTGGAGAAAAAATTGTTGTTTCATCCCCCTTTAGCAGAAGCTGGGGCGGCTCAAACGCCACTGCAACGACATGGGCGAGCTAATGGCGGCCCTCGTCAAATATGCCGACTCTAATAGTACAAAGGACCCCGAGTCTAATGATGAGAAGCCGGGTAAGGGAAAGAAGGGCGGCAATATGAAAGGGCAGCATCATAACCCGGCAGGTCAAGGTGGCAATGGTAAGCGCAAGGCTGATGGTAACTAAGACTTTGTGGCTAACACGAATACGCAGAATAATAATCAGCGTCACAAGGGAAAACAAGCCCGGTTTGAAGGACCAAGATTTAACCTTGAGGCAATGATGAATCAGCTTTGCCCAAAGCATGGTACGCATGAGAAGTCGACTACTCATTTGTGGAAGGATTGCTTCATCATGAAGGAACATAAGAATTCCATTTTTTTTCCAGAATAGTCATGGCCCGAATGGCAGTTCTGGATCCGGTTCTCATGGACCTGGCTTTGGTGGTGGCGGTTCAAACTCTGGCTTCTAGGGCCAAGGCAATCAAGGTGGTTTTAATCAATAGTCTGGTCAAGGGAATCATCAGCAGCAGTCTGGTTATCAAAGTAATCCAAAGCACCTGAATGGTGGTCAGTATGATGTGTTCACCGCAAGTCTGTGCAAGCGGGATCAGAAAATCCATAAGCGAGTAGTGAACTCTGTTGAGCCGGTGGTGCCTCGTTACTTAAGGTGGTTTGAGCAGCCTATTCTATGGAGCCGAGAGGATCACCCACCCCGTGCTGACAATCCAGGTCAGTTGGCACTGGTGGTTGCTCCACAGGTGGGAGGATATAGCTCATGAAGGTGCTCATGGATGGAGGCAGCAGCATCAATATCCTTTACTATGAGACCTTTGTCGTATGAATTTGACTGATAAGGATCTTAAGGCATCTTCTACTGTTATTCATGGAGTAGTGCCTGGTAAGGCGGCGTATCTAGTGGGAAGTATAATACCGGAGGTGGCTTTTGGAGATGACAATGATTCCAGAGCGAAGAAGTTAACCTTTGAGGTAGTAAAAATCAAGAGCCCGTACCATGCCTTGTTTGGGCGTCCGGCTTACGCCAGGTTTATGGCACGGCCGTGTTATGTTTATTTCCAGCTTAAGATGCCGGGTCATAAAGGCACCATCACGGTGCATGGCAATAGAAGAATCGCTCTGGATTGTGAAGAGGGTGATGCTACTTATGCTGAGTCGACTTGTGCCACTGAAGAGTTGAAGTTTTATAAAGACAATGTTGACCCAGCGGATATGACGCCTTTGAAGAAGCCAACCACAGAGAGCGAGCCTTTAATGAAGTTTAAGTCGACAGATGATACTAAGATGGTTGATTTTGTTACTGGCAATTCATCAAAGCAGTTCAACATCAGTGCTAATATGGATCTGAAATAGGAAAACACGCTCATCGAGTTCATCCATGAGAACTAGGACATCTTTGCATGGAAGCCTTCTGACAAGCCAGGTGTACCGAGGGGACTCGCTGAGCACACTCTTAATGTGGATCCCAAGTTTAAACCGGTCAAGCAGTTTCCTCTCGGTTTAATGAGGAGAGGTGCAAGTGTTGGGTAACGTAGCAGAAATTCAAAATTTTCTACGCAACACCAAGATCAATCTATGGAGTAATCTAGCAACGAAGGGAAGGAGAGTGCATCTACATACCCTTGTAGATCTCTAAGCGGAAGAGTTCAAGTGAACGGGGTAGATGGAGTCGTACTCGTCGTGATCCAAATCACCGATGATCCTAGTGCCGAACGGACGGCACGTCCGCGTTCAACAACATACAGCCCGGTGACGTCTCCCATGCCTTGATCCAGCAAGGAGAGAGGGAGAGGTTGAGGAAGACTCCGTCCAGCAGCAGCACAACGGCATGGTGGTGATGGAGGAGCGTGGCAATCCAGCAGGGCTTCGCCAAGCTCCGCGAGAGACAAGGAGAAAGAGAGGCAGGGCTGCGCCAGGGAGAGGTGAAAACTCTTGTGTATGGCAGCCCCCGAACCTCAAGTATATATAGGGGAGAGGGAGGGGGTTGCGCCCCCTCTAGGGTTTCCACCCCAAGGGGTGCGGCAGCCCCAAACCCATCTAGGGTGGCGGCCAAGGGGGGAGAGGGGGAAACTTGCCCCCCAAGCAAGGTGGAGGAGCCCCCTCCCCAAACCCTAGGCGCCTTGGGCCCTCGTGGGGGGGGGCACCAGCCCACTTGGGGCTGGTCCCCTCCCACACTTGGCCCATGCAGCCCTATGGGGCTGGTGGCCCCACTTGGTGGACCCCCGGGACCCTCCCGGTGGTCCCGGTACATTACCGATAACACCCGAAACCTTTCCGGTGACCAAAATAGGACTTCCCATATATAAATCTTTACCTCCGAACCATTCCGGAACTCCTCGTGACGTCCGGGATGTCATCCGGGACTACGAACAACATTCGGTAACCACGTATATCTATTCCCTATAACCCTAGCGTCATCGAACCTTAAGTGTGTAGACCCTACGGGTTCGAGAGACACGTAGACATGACCGAGACAACTCTCCGGCCAATAACTAACAGCGGGATCTGGATACCCATGTTGGCTCCCACATGTTCCACGATGATCTCATCAGATGAACCACGATGTCGAGGATTCAATCAATCCCGTATTCAATTCCCTTTGTCTAGTGGTATAGTACTTGCCCGAGATTCGATCGTTGGTATCCCGATACCTTGTTCAATCTCGTTACCGGCAAGTCTCTTTACTCGTTCCGTAACACATCATCCCGTGATCAACCCCTTGGTCACATTGTGCACATTATGATGATGTCCTACCGAGTGGGCCCAGAGATACCTCTCCGTCACACGGAGTGACAAATCCCAGTCTCGATTCGTGCCAACCCAATAGACACTTTCGGAGATACCCGTAGTGCACCTTTATAGCCACCCAGTTACATTGTGACGTTTGGTACACCCAAAGCATTCCTACGGTATCCGGGAGTTGCACAATCTCATGGTCTAAGGAAATGATACTTGACATAGAAAAGCTTTAGCATACGAACTACACGGTCTTTGTGTTGGGCTTAGGATTGGGTCTTGTCCATCACATCGTTCTCCTAATGATGTGATCCCGTTATCAACGACATCCAATGTCCATGGTTAGGAAACCGTAACCATCTATTGATCAACGAGCTAGTCAACTAGAGGCTTACTAGGGACATGGTGTTGTCTATGTACCCACACATGTATCTGACTTTCCTATCAATACAATTATAGCATGGATAATAAATGATTATCATGAACAAGGTAATATAATAATAACTAATTTATTATTGCCTCTAGGGCATATTTCCAACAGTCTCCCACTTGCACTAGAGTCAATAATCTAGTTCACATCGCCATGTGATTAACAGTCATAGGTCACATCGCCATGTGACCAACATCCAAAGAGTTTACTAGTGTCACTAAACTAGTTCACATCATCATGTGATTAAGACTCAATGAGTTCTGGGGTTTGATCATGTTTTGCTTGTGAGAGAGGTTTTAGTCAACGGGTCTGCAACATTCAGATCCATATGTACCTCGCAAATCTCTAGGTCATATTGTAAATGCTGCTTCCACGCTCCACTTGGAGCTATTACAAATGGTTGCTCCACTATACGTATCCGGTTTGCTACTCAGAGTCATTCGGATAGGTGTTAAAGCTTGCATTGATGTAACCCTTTATGCCGAACTCTTTATCACCTTCATAATCGAGAAACATGTCCTTATTACTCCAAGGACACTTTTGACCGCTATCCGGTGATCCACTCCTTGATCACCTTTGTACCCTCTTGCCAGACATGTGGCAAGGCACACATCAGGTGCGGTACTCAGCATGGCATACCGTATATAGCCTATGACAAAAGCATAGGGGACGACCTTCGTCCTTCCTCTTTTTTCTGGCGTGGTTGAGCTTTAAGTCTTAACTTCATACCTTACAACTCAGGCAAGAACTCCTTCTTTGACTGATCCATCTTGAACACCTTCAAGATCATGTCAAGGTACGTGCTCATTTGAAAGTACCATTAAACGTTTTTGATCTATCCTCATAGATCTTGATGCTCAATGTTCAAGCAGCTTAGTCCAGGTTTTCTATTGAAAAACACTTTTCAAATAACCCTATATGCTTTCTAGAAACTCTACAACATTTCTGATCAACAATATGTTAGCAACAAATACTCATCATAAATTCTATAGTGCTCCCACTCACTTCTTTGGAAATACAAGTTTCTCATAAACTTTGTATAAACATTGGCTCGAGAGCAAGGACCTTATTTGATCACTTAGAACTTGATGGAGGGAAACTCACTCGCTCGAGATATGCTTAAGCTAGCTCAGGCTAAAAAAAAGAACAAAGAAAAAGTCCGTGACGAAGATCTTTCTTTTCTATCAATAGATAGGAATGAGTGTTCGTTATAGGGGATAGGATCCATCTGCTCTCTCTCTCTCTCTCTATTTTCTTTGATGCAATTTAGAGAGAAAGAGCAGTGCGTACCAAAAGCTGCCTTTGATTTCAGAATCCAATTTGGAAAATTGGCTATGGAGATTTTGTGCGGTCAGAGATTCATACAGACACAAAGGGGCCCCTATTTTCAAGCAGGAAAGTTGTTTTGATCCAATCCATTCTTGGGGTCCGAAAAAGATACTGGATATGTCAGTGACTTTGCACGACAAAACGTTCTCTGAGGGAGCGAAGACGCAAAGCGTCACTTTTTCAAAAGGAAGGAGTTTTTTCTGACTGACGGATTAGCAAGGGAATGAATCTGATGAAGCTGTTCCTCCGCTAGAATAAGGGGGGCATGATCGCTGATTTGACCGGGCAGACCAGATGAGCGAGATTGATTGAAAGCGTTTTTAGAGCTCTCCTTTTTTGGAAACTTTCATTGTGCATAGTACGAAAACCAACAGAAATCCCACTGGCAAAGGTGTTGTGCCGGTTGCCGACCAGGCGATCGACCAGCTTCCGACCAGAAGCGTTGGTCCAGTGAGGTGAGCCACGACCAGAACAGAGCTCCCCGCTTCTTCCCCTGATCTTTCTTTCCCTACCCAAAATCTTTGATCATCTCATCAAAGCGCACATTCCAACTCCGAGACGCTTACTCCAGTCCTTAGAAGGATCGCTAGAGCTAGCATACCTTTTAGCATCCTTAGGATCGACAAAACCTTTATGATTGTATCACATACAACCTTTCCTTACGAAAACTGGTAAGGAAACTCGTTTTGACATCCATCTGCCAGATTTCATCAATGCAGCTAATGATTCCGATGGACTTAAGCATCGCTACGGATGAGAAAATCTCATTGTAGTCAACTCCTTGAACTTGTGAAAAAACTCTTTGCCACAAGTCGAGCTTCATAGACAGTGACATTACCGTCCCCGCCCGTCTTCTTCTTAAAGATCCATGTATCTCAATGGCTTGCCGATCATCGGGCAAGTCCACCAAAGTCCATGCTTTGTTCTGACACATGGATCCTATCTCGGATTTCATGGCTTCTAACCATTTGTCGGAATATGGGCCCACCATCGCTTCTCCATAGCTCGTAGGTTCATTGTTGTCTAGCAACATGACCTTCAAGACAGGATTACTGTACCACTCTGAAGTAGTACACATCCTTGTCACCCTACGAGGTACGGTAGTTACTTGATCCAAAACTTCGTGATCACTATCATAAGCTTCTACTTCAATTGGTGTAGGCGCTACAGGAACAACTTCCTGTGCCCTGCCACACACTAGTTGAAGTGATGGTTCAATAACCTCATCAAGTCTCCACCATCCTCCCACTCAATTTTCGAGACAAACTTTTTCCTCGAGAAAGGACCCGATTCAAGAAACAATCCCTATTGCTTTCGGATCTGAATTAGGAGGTATACCCAACTGTTTTGGGTGTCCTATGAAGATGCATTTTATCCGCTTTGGGTTTGAGCTTATCAACCTGAAACGTTTTCACATAAGCGTCGCAGCCCCAAACTTTTAAGAAATGACAACCATAGTTCAAATGGTGTTGTCTCAACGGAATTACGTGGTGCCCTATTAAAGTGAGTGCGGTTGTCTCTAATGCCTAACCCATGAATGATAATGGTAATTCGATAAGACACATCATGGTACGCACCATATCCAATAGGGTGCAACTATGATGTTCGGACACACCATCACACTATGGTGTTCCAGGCGGTATTAATTGTGAAACAATTTCCACAACGTCTTAATTGCGTGCCAAAGCTCGTAACTCAGATACTCATCTCTATGATCATATCATAGACATTTTATCCTATTGTCACGATGATCTTCAACTTCACTCTGAAATTACTTGAACCATTCAATAATTCAGACTTGTGTTTCATCAAGTAAATATACTCAGTATCTACTCAAATTATCCGTGAAGTAAGAACATAACGATATCCACTGCGTGCCTCAGCACTCATTGGACCGCACACATCAAAATGTATTACTTCCAACAAGTTGCTTTCTTGTTCCATTTTATTGAAAACGAGGCTTTCAGTCATCTTGCCCATGTGGTATGATTTGCATGTCTCAAGTGATTCAAAATCAAGTGAGTCCAAACGGTCCATTTGCATGGAGTTTCTTCATGCATATACACCAATAGACATGGTTCGCATGTCTCAAACTTTTCAAAAACGAGTGAGTCCAAAGATCCATCAACATGGAGCTTCTTCATGCGTTTTATGACTTACATGGCAGTGCCACAAGTAGGTGGTACTATCATTACTATCTTATATATTTTGGCATGCACATGTATATCACTACGATCGAGATTCAATAAATCATTCATTTTAGGTGCAAGACCATTGAAGGTATTATTCAAATAAACAGAGTAACCATTATTCTCCTTAAATGAATAACCGTATTGCGATAGACATAATCCAATCATGTCTATGCTCAACGCAAACACCAAATAACAATTATTTAGGTTTAACACCACTCTCGATGGTAGAGGGAGCGCGCGATGCTTGATCACATCAAGCTTGGAAAACTTCCAACACATATCACCAGCTCACCTTTAGCTAGTCTCCGTTTATTCCGTAGCTTTTATTTCAAGTTACTAACACTTAGCAACCGACCTGGTATCTAACACCCTGGTGCTACTAGGAGTACTAGTAAAGTACACATTAACATAATGTATATCCAATATACTTCTATCGACCTTGCCAGCCTTCTCATCTACCAAGTATCTAGGGTAATTCCGCTCTAGTGACTGTTCCTCTTATCATAGAAGCACTTAGTCTCGGGTTTGGGTTCAACCTTGGGTTTCTTCACTAGAGCAGTAGCTGATTTGCTGTTTCATGAAGTATCCCTTATTGCCCTTGCCCTTCTTTAAACTAGTGGTTTCACTAACCATCAACAATTGATGCTCCTTCTTGATTTCTACTTTCACGGTGTCAAACATCGCGAATATTTCAAGGATCATCATATCTATCCCTGATATTTTATAGTTCATCATGAAGCTCTAGCAGCTTGGTGTCAATGACATTGGAGAAACATCACTATCTCATCTGGAAGATCAACTCCCACTCGAATCAAGTGATTGTTGTACTCAGACAATCTGAGCACAAGCTCAACAATTGAGCTTTTCTTCCTTAGTTTGCAGGCTTAGAAACTCATCGGAGGTCTTATACCTCTTGACGTGGGCATGAGCCTGAAATCCCAATTTCAGCCCTCGAAACATCTCATATGTTCCGCGATGTTTCGAAATCGTCTTTGGTGCCTCAACTCTAAACCGTTTAACATTACTGAACTATCACATAGTTATCAAATGTGTGTCTCAGATGTTCACAACATCCATAGACGACGTTCGAGGTTCAGCACACTGAGCGGTGCATTAAGGACATAAGCCTTCTACGAAGCAACGAGGACAATCCTTAGTTTACGGACCTAGTCCGCATAATTGCTACTATCAACTTTCAACTAAATTTATTTTCTCTAGGAACATATCTAAAACAGTAGAACTAAAGCGCGAGCTTACGACATAATTTGCAAAGATCTTTTGACTATGTTCAGGATAATTAAGTTCATCTTATGAACTCCCACTCAGATAGACATCCCTCTAGCTAGCTAAGTGATTACATGATCCGAGTCAACTAGGCCGTGTCCGATCATCACGTGATATGGACTAGTCAACGTCGGTGAACATCTTCATGTTGATCGTATCTTCTATACGACTCATGCTCGACCTTTCGGTCTTTCGTGTTCCGAGGCCATGTCTGTACATGCTAGGCTCGTCAAGTCAACCTAAGTGTATTGCGTGTGTAAATCTGGCTTACACCCGTTGTATTCGAACGTTAGGATCTATCACACCCGATCATCGCATGGTGCTTCGAAACAACGAACCTTCACAACGGTGCACAGTTAGGGGAACACTTTTCTTGAAATTATTTCGAGGGATCATCTTATTTAAGCTACCGTCGTTCTAAGCAAATAAGATGTAAAACATGATAAACATCACATGCAATCAAATAGTGACATGATATGGCCAATATCATATTGCTCCTTTGATCTCCATCTTCGGGGCGCCATGATCGTCTTCGTCACCGGCATGACACCATGATCTCCATCATCATGATCTCCATCATCGTGTCTTCATGAAGTTGTCACGCCAACGACTACTTCTACTTCTATGGCTAACGCGTTTAGCAATAAAGTAAAGTAATTTACATGGCGTTCTTCAATGACACGCAGGTCATACAAAAAAATAAAGACAACTCCTATGGCTCCTGCCGGTTGTCATACTCATCGACATGCAAGTCGTGATTCCTATTACAAGAACATGATCATCTCATACATCACATATATCATTCATCACATCCTTTGTCCATATCACATCACAAAACACTTGCTGCAAAAACAAGTTAGACATCCTCTAATTGTTGTTGCAAGTTTTTACGTGGCTTCTATAGGTGTTCTAGCAAGAACGTTTCTTACCTACGTAAAACCACAACGTGATATGCCAATTTATATTTACCCTTCATAAGGACCCTTTTCATCGAATCCGCTCCAACTAAAGTGGGAGAGACAGACACCCGCTAGCCACCTTATGCAACTAGTGCATGTCAGTCGGTGGAACCTGTCTCACGTAAGCGTATGTGTAAGGTCGGTCCGGGCCACTTCATCCCACGATGCCCCCGAAGCAAGATAAGACTAGTAGTGGCAAGAAAATTAACAACATCTACGCCCACAACTGCTTTGTGTTCTACTCGTGCATAGTAACTATGCATAGACCTAGCTCATGATGCCACTATTGGGTAACGTAGCAGAAATTCAAAATTTTCTACGCAACACCAAGATCAATCTATGGAGTAATCTAGCAACGAAGGGAAGGAGAGTGCATCTACATACCCATGTAGATTGCTAAGCGGAAGCGTTCAAGTGAACGGGGTTGATGGAGTCGTGCTCGTCGTGATCCAAATCACCGATGATCCTAGTGCCGAACGGACGGCACCTCCGCGTTCAACAACATACAACCCGGTGACGTCTCCCATGCCTTGATCCAGCAAGGAGAGAGGGAGAGGTTGAGGAAGACTCCGTCCAGCAGCAGCACAACGGCATGGTGGTGATGGAGGAGCGTGGCAATCTAGCAGGGCTTCGCCAAGCACCGCGAGAGATAAGGAGAAAGAGAGGCAGGGCTACGCCAGGGAGAGGTGAAAACTCTTTTGTATGGCAGCCCCCGAACCTCAAGTATATATAGGGGAGAGGGAGGGGGTTGCGCCCCCTCTAGGGTTTCCACCCCAAGGGGTGCGGCAGCCCCAAACCCATCTAGGGTGGCGGCCAAGGGGGGAGAGGGTGAAACTTGCCCCCCAAGCAAGGTGGAGGAGCCCCCTCCCCAAACCCTAGGCGCCTTGGGCCCTTGTGGGGGAGGGGGGCACCAGCCCACTTGGGGCTGGTCCCCTCCCACACTTGGCCCATGCAGCCCTATGGGGCCAGTGGCCCCACTTGGTGGACCCTCGGGACCCTCCCAGTGGTCCCGGTACATTATCGATAACACCCGAAACCTTTCCGGTGACCAAAATAGGACTTCCCATATATAAATCTTTACCTCCGGACCATTCCGGAACTCCTCGTGACGTCCGGGATCTCATCCGGGACTCCGAACAACATTCGGTAACCACATATATCTATTCCCTATAACCCTAGCGTCATCGAACCTTAAGTGTGTAGACCCTACGGGTTCAGGAGACACGTAGACATGACCGAGACAACTCTCCGGCCAATAACCAACAGCAGGATCTGGATACCCATGTTGGCTCCCACATGTTCCACGATGATCTCATCGGATGAACCACGATGTCGAGGATTCAATCAATCCCGTATTCAATTCCCTTTGTCTAGTAGTATAGTACTTGCCCGAGATTCGATCGTCGGTATCCCGATACCTTGTTCAATCTCGTTACATGCAAGTCTCTTTACTCATTCTGTAACACATCATCCCGTGATCAACCCCTTGGTCACATTGTGCAAATTATGATGATGTCCTACCGAGTGGACCCAGAGATACCTCTCCGTCACATGGAGTGACAAATCCCAGTCTCGATTCGTGCCAACCCAACAGGCACTTTCGGAGATACCCGTAGTGCACCTTTATAGCCACCCAGTTACGTTGTGATGTTTGGTACACCCAAAGCATTCCTACAGTATCCGGGAGTTGCACAATCTCATGGTCTAAGGAAATGATACTTGACATTAGAAAAGCTTTAGCATACGAACTACACGATCTTTGTGCTAGGCTTAGGATTGGGTCTTGTCCATCACATCATTCTCCTAATGATGTGATCCCGTTATCAACGACATCCAATGTCCATGGTCAGGAAACCGTAACCATCTATTGATCAACGAGCTAGTCAACTAGAGGCTTACTAGGGACATGGTGTTGTCTATGTACCCACACATGTATCTGAGTTTCCTATCAATACAATTATAGCATGGATAATAAACGATTATCATGAACAAGGAAATATAATAATAACTAATTTATTATTGCCTCTAGGGCATATTTCCAACAACAAGGCAATCGGTGAAGAGGTGGCCCGGCTCTTGGCGGCAAGGTTCATCATTGAGGTTTTTCATCCTGAGTAGTTGGCTAACCCGGTGCTAGTACTTAAGAAAAATGGCACTTGGCGCATGTGTGTGGATTATACAGACCTTAACAAGGCCTATCCGGCTGATCCTTTTGCTCTCCCGCATGTTAATCAAATTATTGATGCTATGGCGGGTTGTGAGCGTTTGAGCTTTTTGGATGCTTACTCTGGTTATCATCGGATCAAAATGGCAGTTAAGGACCAGGAGAAGACAACTTTCATCACTCCCTTTGGAGCCTTCTATTATTTGTCTATGCCTTTTGGGCTCAAGAGTGCCCAGGCGACTTACCAACGGTGTGTTCAGAATTGCCTCCATGGTCAGATTGGGCGCAATGTTCATGCTTATGTGGATGATATTGTTGTGAAAACCAGGAAGAAGGAGAAATTGATTGAGGATCTGAAAGAGACCATTGACAATCTCCGGGTCTACAAGATGATGCTTAACCCGGCCAAGTGTGTTTTTGGCGTGCCAACAGGCAAGTTATTGGGTTTCTTGGTGTCTGAGAGAGGCATTGAAGCTAACCCAAATAAGATCAAGGCTATCACCTCTTTAGCTAAGCCAACATGTATCAATGACGTCCAGGGTCTGGCGGGTCATATCGTGGCTTTGAGCTGGTTTATAAGTCGCCTGGGAGAGAAGGCTATCCCTTTGTATCAGATGATGAAAAAGACAGATGACTTTGTTTGGAGCGATGCTGCTAATGAGGTGTTTGAGGCACTTAAGAAGCAATTGGCTGAGCCACCGGTTATTGCAGCTCCCATTGAAAAGGAGCCCTTGCTATTATATGTGGCTGCAAACAACAGGGCTGTCAGTGTGGCAGTTGTGGTTGAAAGGAAGGAGTCAGGCAAGGAGTATCAGGTTCAAAGGCCGGTTTATTATGTCAGTGAGGTGCTCATTGAGTCTAAGAAGAGATACCCACATTGGAAGAAGCTGTTTTATGGAGTGTTCATGCCTAGTCGCAAGGTTAAACAATATTTCCTTGGTCATCCCATCCTGTGGTTAGCTCTGCTCCTTTGGGGGATATTATTCAAAACAGAGAAGCCACGGGTTGGGTAGCTGAGTGGGCCATTGAGCTTGGACCCCATGGTTTGAAGTAGGTGCCTCAGACGACTATAAATCTCAAGCACTTGTGGACTTTATCAATGATTGGACAGAGCTGCAGATGCCTGAGGATAAGCCGGACAATACATATTGGACTATTCACTTTGATGGATCCAGGCAGTTGGAAGGCTCGGGGGTTGGAGTTATATTGACTTCCCCACGAGGTGATAAATTTTGTTATGTTTTAAGGCTGATGTTCCCTTTTACTAACAATGCAACTGAGTATGAAGCCTTGTGATACGAGGCTAACCCGGTGTAGGCCGATCTTTCATGATTGGAGTGGGATCCCTCGAAGAACACAAAGAACACAGGGAAGAACGGGGAGAAATCACAAGGGGAAACACTCATGAACAAGTCCAATCACACATCCACTAGACAGTCAAACACACAAGATCCACAAGGTACATGAACAACAAAGGGAAAGATACAACGTTAGGTTCATCTCCAAGAGGACGTCTTGATGGTATCCTAGACGGATCTTCCCACGAGGGGGTCTTGATGATATCCCGCCGGATCTTCTCCGAGGAGGTCTTGGACTCCAATGGAGTAGTCTCTCTCTCCCTCAAGAGTAGAGGAAGGTAGGAGCAAAGCTCACATATAAATGAGCTATCACTTTGCTAACCCTAACTAAGAGGAGGGGGAGGAGTATATATAGTCTAAGCCACGAAGAGGTAAGTGAGGAGGGGATACATGGGCCTTTGGCCCAGCTGTGCACACACAGGTGCCGGATGTCCGGGGCTTCGGGACGAGCAGCATGTCCGGGGTCTCGGCCGGATGTCCGGGCTGAAGTGGCCGAACTTCTGGTGCGGTCTGTCGTAGATGCCAGATTTCCGGGGGAGAGTCCGGATGTCCGGGTGTTGGCGAGGCGCCGGATGTTCGGCCGCTGAAACTAGCCCGATTGTTCGTTGGTGCAGCTATTGAGCGGCTGCACAGGAGCCGAATGTCTGGCCTCTAGCTCGGATGTCCGGCCGCTGTAGCTTCAGCAGCTCCGTCTTCTTCCGTCGTCTCTTCCAGGCTTCCCTCGCGGATGGTGTAGTTGTTCCTTGGCGCTTGCACTCCTCCTCAACATCCGTGAAGCTCCGACAATACCTATGCATGCACACGGGAGAAGTGTCAAGTAGTATACCATCCTCGAAGGGGTCAAGTGAGCACGTGTAAAGGAGATGATTCACCATTGTGTATGTGAAGTAGATGTCGCACGTGTCACTCGCCGAACGGACTCTTCACATGGTGATGTCAATAGGATACTTCGCATCATCTCCCCTCGCTTAGGAAAGATCTGACCTCAGATCAAAAACCAAATCACCATGCGAAAGAGATGGCTTCGCCATGTAGAAGTGGACGTTCACCAAGTACTTGTCATCTTGAAGCTCGAAATGGGCACTCTCCAATGTCGTGTCATCTTGTGATTCCTTCAAAAGGATTAAGGACAACAAACACTTGGAAAAAAAATGTGGTTAGCGTTAGTGCAAAACCAAGCATTCAACTGGTGATTCACCAAACAAGTGTCATCATCAAGCATAGCATATGGTTTGACAAAGGATTGTGTCATGACATGTAAGCATATGAATTGAGCACAAGAAAAGATATCATGGGGACAAGCATGTAAATGTGAGGTAGAGATACAAATATGTGTGACAAGAGAATAAGAATCTACCTCAAGTTCATAGCAATCATGCATAAAGCACTCGACAAATGGTTGATAGTAGGCATAGGAATCATTCACAACACCAAATAAGATGAGATGTCTAAACACATGGGTCAAGTGCAAGACAATCCAAGCATAACGTGCATAGGGTGTAGTGAATATAGTGTGGCACTCAACACAATAGAAAGAGCAATTGTTCATCATGTGTGAGGCAATCAAGTGAATCATGTGACAAGCAAAGGGACATGGCATATGTGAAGAAATGATATTGGTGCAACCAGCCATATGATAGTAGCAAGTAGTCCTAAAATAGGATGCAACACACAAGGTCTATATGTCATGAGGCATGGAAATGTTGCAATCATGGGTGAAAGCAATATGTCTAACATGCGTGCAAATGGTTCAAGCAACACATGAAATATGATCCAAAATATCCAAGCTCAAGAAGGATGTCACCTTGAAAGCGTGTGCTTGTGCATTGTTCACAATGCCGAAGTGGTAGGAAATGTGGTGTAGAAGCGAGTCATGGTAGAATGTATGAGGCTCGCTCTCAAGAGCTCGAATGGTCAACTCACGTGAAGTGGAAGTCGACACGAAGTCCAAGTATCCTACACATGAACACAACAAAACAAAGAGCGTATGCGCATGGTAGATAAACACATCATCCATCATGATGGTTCTCTTCTCTTGCACATAACCATTAGAAACACAATTGCATGAATAATATGATGCAACAATGGCAATATTAATGGCACTAGGTATATGGTGCAAAGAGGTAAGACAAGCATACTTCACAAGGAATATGTCAAAATATCCAATCATATGTGAGAATGCTATGGGGGCAATCTCATGAGCAAGACTAAAAGCATTGTTGCACTCAATACATGGCAAATCATCTAGCATGAGAGAGACAACATATGGAGATATGTGACAAGAAGCAATAACAATCGTGTGCAAAGCATGTAGATGGTTGTCATCAACTGCATGAAATGAGCAAGTATGAATCACTGGTGATGCAACATAAGCAAGCATATCAATCAAGTCGTGCAACTAGTGGAGCGAAGATGCAACACACTAGAGTAAATGATGGCAATCATGTCATGTGAACAAATAATAGGCATAGACAATGCACATGACATATCGCAAGCACGAACACAAAGCAGGATCATAGTGTCATCATAGGGGTGGGTCACAAATGAAACATGGCAATAACAAGCAATATCTCCACCAAGCTTGCAAGGACACATAAAAGTATGGGAATCAATCATCATGTGTAATGCAAAGCATGGGTCACAAATGCATGGAAAATGCATAGGAATAAGCATATCATGCAAAGTGATCATTGCAAGATGGGCATATAATATGTAATGGACAATAACCCATAGCCAAGTGAGGGCCACGTAGAATGAATGCGTGAAGTCTTTGCGCGAAGAGTGCGGTGGGAAAGACAATCCACGGGATCCCAAGTAATTGTTGCTCTCTAGCGCTCGTTTTGTCAACTCATGGGATTGTGAGGTTGACAAATATTGGGTACCTACACAAAAGAGACACAAACCAAAGAAATTGTGCGTGTGTTAAATGTACACATCATCCATCATGATGTGTATGTGCACATGTGAGTTAGCCAAGATAAGCATCATTCAAAGAAACTTGATGCATGGTATAAGAACATGTCATCCATCATGAAAGAATAGTTATTATGTATGACACGATGGGGACACAAATTGAGCGTGCAAGCATATGGCACATAAATAGCATGTTTGTTCATTGGGAGCATATGGTGCACACAAGTATTGGGATCATGCAATGAATGGGATGGATCAAATTTCTCCTAACATGTATGAGGAAACTATGGGGGTCTCCTCATGAGCAGCATTGGAAACATCATATGGAGAAAATGGACAACATCCAAAACAATGCATATCCAAAGGTAGGTGGTCATGGCATGGCATATGAGATAAATGATGCAAAGGAAGCATACCAATATCATCACAAGAAAAACAAATGCCAATAACCATGGGCTTGTCATCTATGCCATAAATGCAAATTGGGTTCATTTTAATGGCATATGCATAGTCACTACAATGAGATTGCAAATATGACATATGATGGATCTCATGCATAGTATATGACAAGTCAAGCGGATTATTAAACATGATGTGGCCTAAAGAATTGTCACACGAGATCCTATGTAACATGGTATCACAACTAATAGACTCCACATGAGAATCATCATATTCATCATAAATGGGCAAATCATCGCATGAGAAAATCATACTAGCATGGAGCATGGTACTAGGTGGATCAACATCATGCAAGCAATCAATGTCAAGAATGTCCACTAGTGGGACTAGAGCATCGTCGTCACCTATGTTACCATTTTCATTCCACTCAACTGGTCTAGGTGAGGTGGGAAAGACCAAATGGTGGTCATCTTCATCTTGATGGAACCATGTGGGGGTGAATCATATTACACCATGGCCATCTTCTTGTCCAAAGGGAGTACGAAGTCTTCGAGGGTCGGCGCGTCATCATAAATGGGACCTAGCACCAAATGAGAAGACACAATAGAGGTAGAGGTCAAGTTGTTAGAAATGCAAATGGCCTCACGAGACCTATCAACTACCTCACTATCTCTGGTGGTTCACTCACTCCCTCAAAGTAGGTGCACTCAATCTCACTATGGTGGAGTCACTCATCTCACTCAAGTGGTGGGGGTTGTGGCTCTCCTCACATGGAAAGTGGGGCAACTCATCATATACGGGGCTAGTGGTGAAGTCACTCTCACTCTCAATATGGCGGCACAAGTCACTCAAGTCATCATACGTCGCCGTGGTCGAAGGGAAAATCCCATGTTCAACCATCTTGTCACCGTCGCCGTGGATGAAGGCCGAAGATGGCACATCATCGCTCTCCTCCATGACCGAAGGGAAAATCCCATGCTCGATCATCTTGTCATCGTCGCCGTGGATGAAGGCCGAAGATGGCACATCATCACTCTCGCCTCCTAATATGGATGCATCATGCTTGCTCGCCACCTTGTCCCTCGCCTCCAAAGCTTTGTCCTTGAGGGTCACCGTAGTCATACTCATCGCCGCACCATCTTGAAAAAGAGTCGTGGTAGACTGGCATCGTTAATGCCACAAAGAGGGATGGCAGTGAAGTCGAACTTGGGAGCATCGTCTTGGAGCTCGTCGGGCTTGGACATCTTGGTGGTACTATCCTCATGCTCGTTGTCATAGAGCTTGGTTGCCGCAAAGTGTGCTTGTGGTGGAGAAGCCTTGGCCTTCATGAGTTCTTGTTCCGCTTTGAGAGCACCAATGTAGTAGTCGTCGAGGGACTTGTAGTGAAGATAGTCTTGGAGATGTCGTTGTTCAATTCCATCATGAAGTGGAACTTCATCAAAATGGGGTCGTCCACGCCGGCTCGTCGCAAGGCATTCTTCATCTCCTTGAAGTACGCGTCGATGGACTTGGATCCTTGGATGGTGTTCTCAAATTGGCGTCGAAGTTGTTCCGTGTAGGTTGGAGGCACGAACTCACGCCACAAAGCTCTCTTCGTCTTGGGCCAACTCATGTCGTAGCTCTCCGAAGGTGTGTGAAGCCATCATGTCGATGCGTATTCGTGGAAGTTTCTTGTGGCGCACTTCACTTGATCTTCGGGACGAACTTGATGTAGCTTGAGGTAGTCGTCCATCAAGCGCTCCCACTCGAGATACCCCTTGGGTTCTTGAGTCCCATAGAAAGGAATCTCATTGTCGATGTCGAGGTCGTAGTAGCTCGTGGAAGTGGCGGACTTGAGCTTGGGGAGCTTCTCTTGAGCATAGTCTTGGGGTGCTTGTTGGCGAAGATGCCGTATGTCCGTAGGCGAAGATTCCTTGAAGTCGCTTGGCAAAGATTCCAAGGGAGATGGTGAATTCGTTGAGCTCTTGACCATCACGTACTTGTCGGTGTTGGTGTCGACACCAATGTGACCTTGTTGGAGATGGTAGCTCGGAAGCACAGGCACTAGAGCGTCTTCTTGAAGATGAGGAAGGCCTCTTGTAGGACTTGATGACGGCTTTGATCTCCTCCATTTGAGCTTGCATCTTGGCATCAGAGTTGTTTTTCGTGGCATCGAACTCGTTGTTGTTGTCATAGACCAAAGGTGAAATGCCATGCCTATCCATCACAAGAGTCGAGTAGAGGTGAGTAGGAAATGAGATAAACAATACCAAGTTACCTTTTCCCAAAGTTGAGGATGTATCCCATTTCACTCAATGTGAGATGAAAGAATAGTGGAATTGGTACCGGACTTGTTCATTCACATCTATCAAGTAAAGCTTATGGTGTAGCTCGGTGAGGATAGTGGTTCAAAAATTTGATGCAAAATGTTAACAAGAGTCAATAATGTTGAAAGAGATTCACAAATTCGCAAGTGGAACAAGTAGACCAATAGCAAAGAATGGCACACGGAAACACACACACGGATAGATAAATGGGGTCATGCAACCAAGGAATGAGCACAAAATGTGGAATCCACGGAAAACGCTCGTGTTGCACAACTCAAGAGAGATGCTAGCACGATTTCTCAATAGGCGGATACGACACTTGTGCACAACCTATAAGATGCAAAATGGATAAACTTTTTATCCCAAGTATGCTATGTATGTATGTTCTCGTGCTTTAGCACAAGATGATCCAAGATGATAGGATATGATACCATATGATATGTTGTGATGCTATGGCTATTGCTTACAAGCTTCTTTGCTCACTATTTTTTTTTTGCTTAAAAGCTTATTCTCTTTTTTTATATGGCCACTATTGCACCAATGCACAAACCAAGATAGCAATAGTGTATATGCGGGAACAATCTTGTGACACAAGAGATACTATGATGATACCAAGATGATATGGTATGTATGCAATGGAAGGTGTAGATCACTAATGTGCACAAGTAACATTGCCGGCAATACTTAATGGCTAGTCTCGATAGGCAAGTGACGCAAAATGGGCTAGGGGTTATCAATGCAATTGCAAGGGGAATATACAATGGTGTTGTTGAGGTTACCGTCCCTTGCTTACAGTTGATGGTGTCAAAATGGTGAAGTAGTCAATGTCGATGACGACCTCATGGCGATGATGAGTGGCGGTGTTCTCGATGTCGAACCATCCCTAATTAGCCGAAACACCTTAGGAAACGGAAAAACCGCAAACTCAAAATCCCCAAAGGCAAATGTCAAACGGTGGTAGTGGAAAAGTGGTGGTGGTTTGCACTTGGCAATGCGGAAGTGGAATGATGGGCTATACATGTGTCGGAGTTGGATTTGCCGTCCCTAAGTAGCCGAAACACCTTAGGAGACACAAGTCACAACTCAAACAAGCTCAAACAACAATTGAGTTAAGTTGGGGTGGCGGAAGTTATGGTGGTGGTGGTTGATGAAGAAGCAATCATCCCTAAGTAGCTGAAACACCTTAGGAGACTCGAATCACTACTCAAATAACCACTTATTCAATGGGGAACGAAATGGGTTAGGTTGCAGAAGTCGGTGGTGGTAATGCGGATGATATGGTGGAGGGCCTATGCAAACTTGCCAAATTTTCGAAATGTTGATGGAGTCAAATGGTGTTGATACCTACCTAGATGGATGGAGGATGTCAACAGCTTCTCAACGAGCTAAAGAACGTGAAAATCGGACTCCGAATGTGAAAGTTATGGGCAAAACTGTGAAACACGGGATGCTGATGTTCCAGGGGTCGGACATCCGGGGGTTTGGGCTGGATGTCCGAGACCTGATGTCCAGTACCGCGGGCGAAAATGCGCTCCAGGAGCCGGATGTCCGGCTTGGGGCCTGGATGTCCGGCCCGACGATTCCAGATCGGGATTCGGACTTCGAAACTCGATTTGGGGCGGAAAATGATGATTTCGGGGGCAAAATTGAGGAGATTTCGTAGATGGAAGATGGGGAAACTTGGGGAGATGCTAGATCCACTTGAAACCAAGCGAATCCATGGATCAAAATCAAAAAAAATCATCAAACCAACAAATCAGAAAAAAAATAAAAATTGGGGCTATTTTTGTTGGGGATTTTCGAAATTTAGGACGAAATCAAGCAAAAGAAGGCCAAAAAATGGTGGAAGGGACTCCAAATACGTGATAAACATGGCTTATGATACCATATGATACAGGGCTAACCCGGTGTAGGCCGATCTTTCACGATTGGAGTGGGATCGAAGAACACGGGGAAGAACGGGGAGAAATCACAAGGGGAAACGCTCAAGAACAAGTCCAATCACACATCCACTAGACAATCAAACACACAAGATCCACAAGGTACATGAAAAACAAAGGGAAATATACAAGGTAAGGTTCATCTCTAAGAGGAGGTCTTGATGGTATCCTAGACGGATCTTCCCACGAGGGGGTCTTGATGATATCCCGTAGGTTCTTCTCCGAGGAGGTATTGGCCTCCAATGGAGAGCAAAGCTCGCATACAAATGAGCTATCACTTTGCTAACCCTAACTAGGAGGAGGGGAGGAGTATATATAGTCTAAGCCACGAAGGGGTAAGTGAGGAGGGGGTACATGGGCCTTTGGCCAGGCTGTGCACGAGCAAGTGCCGGATGTCCTGGCTGGGGGCTGGATGTCTGGGGCTTCGGGACGAGCCGGATGTCCGAGGTCTCGACCAGATGTCCGGGCTAAAGTGGCCAAACTTCTGGTTCATTCTGTCGTCGATGCCGGATTTCTGAGGGAGAGGCCGGATGTCTGGGTGTTGGCGAGGCGTCGGATGCCCGGGGTCGTGCCGGATGTCCGGCCGCTGAAACTTGTCCGGTCGTTCGTTGGTGCAGCTGTTGGGCGGCTGCACAGGCGCCGAATGTCCGGCCTCTGGCCCGGATGTCCGGCCGCTGTAGCTTCAGCAGCTCCAGCTTCTTCCGTCGGCTCTTCCAGGATTCCCTCGCAGATGGTTTAGTTGTTCTTTGGCGCTTGCACTCCTCCTCAACATCCGTGAAGCTCCGACAATACCTATGCATGCACACGGGAGAAGTGCCAAGTAGTATACCATCCTCGAAGGGGTCAAGTGAGCACGTGTAAGGGAGATGATTCACCTTTGTGTATGTGAAGTAGATGTCGCACGTGTCACTCGCCGAACGGACTCTTGACATGGTGATGTCCATAGGATGCTCCGCATCACCTTACTCCATGGTCTTCGGATGACTAAAGAGATGAATCTAAGCCGGGTAAGATGTTTTGGCGACTCAGATTTGGTAGCTCAGCAAGTGTCAGGGACTTGGGATTCAAAGGATCCACTCATGGCGGCTTATCGTCGAGAGGTTGATATTATTGCTGGTCACTTCAAGGGTTATCAAGTGGAGCATGTTGATCACAGGAAAAATGAGGTTGTTGATGCGTTAAGCCGGCTGGGGTCTCAGCGTAAGCCGGTCCCCCCTAACGTTTTCCTTGATGTTTTACATAACCCATCAGTAAAGTTGCCTACGGAGGAGGACTTGGCAGTTCCTGACCTGGAGGCACAATTGGTGGCGGCTCTCCATGTTATCCCTGACTGGAGTGTTCTATATTTGGCTTATATGACCCGAGGCGAGTTACCTGAGGATGAAACTTTGGCCAGGCAGATAACCCGGAGGTCTAAGTCAATGACTATTGTCAGTGGTGAGCTTCAAAGGTGGAGTGTTACAGGAGTGTTTCAACTATGTGTTTCTCCTGAGGAGGGTCGTGAAATTTTAAGGGAGATTCATGAAGGAGATTGTGGTCATCATGCCGACTCTAAGTCTCTCGTTGCTAAGGCCTTTCTTCATGGGTTTTATTGGCTAACGACTCATGCTGATGCAGAGGATTTGGTCAGTAAGTGTGATGGTTGTCAGAAATTTTCAAGACGAGCTCATGTGCTGGCTCAAGAATTGAGGATGATTCCAATTACTTGGCCATTTGCAGTCTGGGGGCTGGATATGGTTGGGCCTTTCAAAAGATCCAAGGATAAAAAGACTCATCTCTTGGTGGCAGTTGACAAATTTACAAAGTGGGTTGAGGCTGAGCCGATCAAAAAATGTGATGCAGCCACGGCGGTTCAATTCGTCAAAAAGGTGATCTTTCGTTTTAGATATCCTCATAGTGTCATCACTGATAATGGTACTAATATGTCTAAGGGAGCAATGAAAGAATTCTATCAACAAGAGCATATCCGGCTTGATGTGTCGTCGGTAGCTCACCCCCAGTCTAATGGCCAAGCTAAACGAGCTAATCAAGAAATCTTGAGAGGTATCAAGCCCTGACTTATAGTTCCTTTGCAGAGGATGCCGGGTTGTTGGGTGGAGGAGTTGCCCTCAGTGCTTTGGAGTATCAATACCACCCCAACAGATCTATGGGTTACATGCCTTTCTTCATGGTTTACGGAGCAGAGGCGGTTCTCCCTAGTGACATACGTCACGATTAGCCTCGTGTGGTGGCTTATGTTGAAGCTGATAATGAGAAAGCACGTCAGAATGCTATTGACCTGTTAGATGAGGAGCGTGACCTTGCGGCGGCTCGTTCAACGATTTACCAGCAAGATCTGTGTCGTTATCACAGCCGCCGGATTAAAACCAGGACCTTTCAAGAAGGTAATTTGGTGCTCCGGCTCATCCAGGATCAAACTAACATGCACAAGCTATCCCCACCTTGGGAAGGGCCCTTTTTGGTCAGGAAAAATTTGAACAACGGGTCATACTACCTTATCGATGTTCGAGACCACAAGGACTCACGCACGTTGGAGGAGGAGACACTCCGGCCGTGGAATATTGCTCATCTTCAGCCTTATTACACCTGAGCCACCGGCTCTTATGATGTACATATTTTGTCAATGTATATATTATAATTAATATAATAAAGTCGGCATCCCTGATAATTCAGGGTTTCTGTCATTTCATTTCTGAGAATATGAGTCTTTATTGTTACTTCATACGATCACTTGGGGGCTTCCTGCTCATTGAGCATAGCTTTGACTACCCTCTTGATCCGACTTGTATGCCATGATTAAAACATACTTGGGGGCTTCCTGCTCATTGAGCATAGCTATGAATACCCTACTGATCCGGCTTATATGCCTGGAATGAAATATTACTTGGGGGCTTTTTGTTCATGAACAAAGCTTTGTTGACCCTTGTAATAGGCTTGGACGCCAGGTGTATTCACCAAAAAAATCCGGTTTATCCTGCCATTGTAAGTCTGCCACTCCGCCCAGGTAATCCTGGAATGACCCGTCGTACTTTTGACAGTCAATCTTATAAAGACCCTGAATTTGTCAAAGTTAAAACAGCGATTGGTCATGTGAGGCCCAGCTTACAGATTTGGATGAAGGTTTAACTCAGCGGTTGTGCGGCCCTTGACAACACTTGACTTTGAGGCTTGGCGGCCTATGAAAGCCTTGTTTTCTGATTTATATTTGATTTGAACATTTTTTTGAGGTTCGCCTCTTGTGACCTGTCAATACATGGTTGAAAACCCGATGAGGGCCATGTTGCCTTATGGTGTATGACTTTATCCGGAGTGTTATTAACCCGGCTTGGTTGTGGACTTTAAGTCGCCAGGGTATAATGATTATATTCTTAAAGCACTATGCTCAAAATTTTGGGATGTTACCCCTTGCTGCATGCGGTGTTGTAAGCCGGCGGTATGAATAAATTGAACATGGCGTTGTGTTTCTGTCTTTGGGCTGTTACCCTTGCTACACGACGTATGATAAGTCGGCAGTATGAACAAATATCACAGGTATGATATTTATTTTGTTATGAATATATGAGGTTTTGACAAACCGGCCCTGATTGTGGACTATTTAGTCATCAGTGGTTTTTATATGGGGGGACTATGACCCGCCCTGGGGTAAACCACCAAGGCACTTGTTATCTGTTTATATGCAGGGGAAGATGACAAATCTGACCTGCATAATTGATAATACTATAAAGCATAAAGTGGCAGATCTTGAAATGACGGATAGCAGTGTTATGCAAACAAAACATGCACGATGGCACGATAGATCAGTATTTAACTAGCCTATTACATGGCTCCGTGAGCTCAAATGAATAAGTGTTTTTTAAGTAGCGCTTGATGGTGCAAGTGAAGAACCGTCCAGTGGATCAGTTCTCCTGGTCTTGGCAGCTTGAAGCCTCCGGGTCATCCCGCACGGGTTCTTCTTCTCCCTCCACCGTTTGGAAGTCAGGTGATGACCAATTGATGCCAGTCAAGGCTTGAAATTTAGCTTCATCATTGATAAGCTCAGATGGATTGATTTCCGGGGCAAAAGTGTGCTTACGAATTGGAGGGATAAGGTCTGCAATCTTGTAAGCCGGTGTGGGCATTTTCTGGTTCTCTGCGGTGTAAGCCGCCTGATACTTGGACAAATCTGTTTCTTCAACAAGCATGCTCTCTAAAGGACGCACCTCCTTCACACATGCAGCAAAATCTTTCTTGTCAAAAGGATACCCATCCTCTTTTAAACTGGGGCAGCCAGTGGCTAGCTGGGACGGGTCTAATTCTGACAGCCATGCCTTCGCCCAGCTTAAAGCCGTAATGGCATCATCTCTAGCAGACGACCATATGTTTTCTTCAACTCTGGCAGGAAAGACGGAAAGTTGGCTTAAGACATTGCTGAGAAGAGATGGTGCTTCTTTGCTTGGGGAGATGGTGGCTATTGTGCGTTGAGCTCTGGTGTACGGTTGTTCTACTAATGTGTAAACCGCCTTGAGCTTTGTCAGCATTTCCTTCCCAAGATTGCTTCTTTTGGGACCTACATGGCATATTATGATTAAGTCACCTAGCGGTTTATAATGTGGAGAGCGGAAAGTCATTATGATATAAAAAGATCTTACCAAAAATAGCAAAGGTCATCTGATTAATATGATGCTTCAAGTCAGTAAGTTCGGTGGTGACCTCCTCCAATGAGACCTCAACTTTTTTAGCCCTTTGGATCAGGGCAGCCTTCTCTTCAGCCCAGGCGGCCTTCTCAGTATTAAACTCAGTTTTGAGTTTTTCATTTTCATCCAAGCTAAACTTGAACTTGGAGTCAGCCTTCTGGGTTTCGGCTTCTTGTGCTTCAATCCGGGTTTTCAAATCAGTCAGCTGAGATTGAAATTGGCTGGATGCTTCCTGAAAGGAAAGGTTAAAACAAATATGCATAGTTATGAAATAGTATATATTGATAAGTCCCAAGCCCTTTGCAAGCAATAGCAGTTGGCACTTGGGCTAATGGGCGCAAAAAGTTTCTTTATGAAGTAGTATATATTAATAAGTCCCAAGCCCTTTGCAAGCAATAACACTTGGCACTTGGGGGCTAATGGATGCAAAGCTTATTTTATGGTGCAATGGCAGATGACCCCAGTTCATCATTTATCAAAGTTTACCCGGTTTGCAAGGGTGACTAGATGAGATATTTTTATCAAGTGATAATTCCCGGTTTATTCAAATAGATTCAACCGGCCCTTGGGGACTACAGCTGCAAGGTTGATCACTATTAACTAAAGACCCGATTCAACTTAATAGTTTAAGCCGACCCTTGGGGGCTACATGTTTTGACTTAGATGCATAGCTAAAAGGCTATCTCACAAGGATACAGTATATTTTATTCTATCATATTCAGTAGACTTGGGGGCTAAAGGAATATATCTCATATGAGAGCAAGAATTAATACCTCATGTTTCTGATGCATGTGCTTGACCATGTCAATCTCTAGATCACGGCTGATGTGTACTTGATTAAGATAGCCGGAGAGGATTTCACTAATGCTCAGATGAGAATAATTGGCCATGTCAAATTTGACCTTGCGCCTCTCGATCATTTCTTCCTTAGCAGAATGTTTTGCTAGAGCAATAGGATTCCCCGGTTCTTGAAAACCAGTGCCAGTGATCCAAACTTCCTTGGTGCTTGGTTCTGAAGGCTTAGTTGGGCTTGGCTGTTTAGCACCCAAGGCATCAACGGCTATATGATCAACAGAGGTACCACGTTTTTGTGGCGGGTCATGAGCAGTTTCCTCCGGCTGTTGCACGGAGGCCTCGGATATTGGTGCTTGTTTTTCCGGTTCATGAATATTGGGGTCTTCTCTAGGCTTGTTCATTTTGGCCTTTTTGCTAGGCTTTTCTTTCCCACTTCAAGAGGATTCAAAAAGTCAGTATGAATTTAGAGATGTTGAAAAACACAGATTAAGTTGGTACCCAGGGGCAGTCTTGAAAGCCAGAAGCAGAGTCTGAGATGAATCACCAGACGAAGAGTGAGAGGTCCCGAGGGAGTCCTGGATTAGGGGGTGTCCGGATGGCCGGACTATAGCCTTTGGCCGGACTCCTGGACTATGAAGATACAAGATTGAAGACTTCGTCCCGTGTCCGGATGGGACTTTCCTTGGCATGGAAGGCAAGCTTGGCGATACGGATATGTGGATCTCCTACCATTGTAACCGACTCTGTGTAACCCTAACCCTCTTCGGTGCCTATATAAACCGGAGGGTTTTAGTCCGTAGGACGAACAACAATCATACCATAGGCTAGATTCTAGGGTTTAGCCTCTCGGATCTCGTGGTAGATCTACTCTTGTACTACCCATATCATCAATATTAATCAAGCAGGAGTAGGGTTTTACCTCCATCGAGAGGGCCCGAACCTGGATAAAAACATCGTGTCCCTTGTCTCCTGTTACCATCCGCCTAGACTCACAGTTCGGGACCCCCTACCCGAGATCTGCCGGTTTTGACACCGACATTGGTGCTTTCATTGAGAGTTCCTCTGTGTCGTCATCTTTAGGCCTGATGGCTCCTCCGATCATCAACAACGACGCGGTCTAGGGTGAAACTATTCTCCCCGGACAGATCTTTGTATTCGGCGGCTTTGCACTGCGGTCCAATTCGCTTGGCCATCTGGAGCAGATTGAAAGCTACGCCCCTGGCCATCAGGTCAGATTTGGAAGTTTGAACTATATGGCTAACGTCCGCGGAGACTTGATCTTCGACGGGTTTGAGCCACAGCCAAGCGTGTCGCACTGTCGTGATGGGCATGATCTAGCTCTGCCGCCGGACAGTGCCCTGGAGGCCGCACAAGTGTCCGCTCCGACCCTTAGCTTGGAGCCGACTACGTCGATCGAGGACGGGTGGCTGGACACCACCTCAAGGGCTGCTATCTCTATGGCGATTGAGCTGAACACCAACCCTGTCCTTTACGAAGCTCGTGACTCCAAGGCGCCGGACTCCTCTCCGGACTCCGAACCTTCCGCACCCCTGCCAATCGCTGATTGGGCGCCGATCATGGAGTTCACCGCCGCGGACATCTTTCGGCACTCGCCCTTTGGCGACATCCTGAATTCACTAAAGTCTCTCTCTTTATCAGGAGAACCCTAGCCGGGCTATGGTCAGGAAGGTTGGGATGCGGACGACAAAGAAATTCAAAGCCCACCCACCACCCACTTCGTAGCCACTGTCGATGATTTAACCGACATGCTCGACTTCGACTCCGAAGACATCAACGTTATGGACGACAATGCTGGATACGACCAAGAACCAGCGCCTACAGGGCACTGGAAGGCCACCTCGTCATACAACATTTACATGGTGGACATCCCAAATGATGGGAATGGCGATGGAACAACGGAGGATGACCCCTCCAAGAAACAGCCTAAGCGCCGGCGTCAGTGGCGCCGCTCTAAATCCCGCCGGGAGACAATAACGCCCCGGACAGTGCTGAAGACAACCCCCTCCAGCAGGATTCAGTGCAGGAGGATGGAGAAGCCAGCCCTCATGAGAGAGCGGCAGGCAGAGAGGTATTGGACGATAATTACATGCCTCCCTCCAAAGACGAGGCAAGCCTCGACAATGACGAATTTGTCGTGCCTGAGGATCCCGTTGAACAAGAGCGTTTCAAACGCAGGCTTATGGCCACAGCAAGCAGCCTCAAGAAAAAGCAGCAGCAGCTTAGAGCTGACCAAGATTTGCTAGCCGATAGATGGACTGAAGTCCTGGCGGCCGAAGAGTACGAACTCGAACGCCCCTCCAAGAGCTACCCAAAACGCATGCTGCTACCCCGATTAGAGGAGGAAGCACCTGAACCTACATCACCAGCGCATAATACGGCCGACCGGCCACCTCGTGGCCGCGACAGAGAGGCCTCTCGCCCCCCCCCCCCCCACTCAAGCCGCACCCCGGCGCCGCTCAAAAAATACCAAGGCTCGGGAAAATGCGCCAAACCTGCGGGATATATTGGAGGACAAGGCAAGGAAAACAAGATCGATCTACGGATCACGTGGGCGCCCCACGATACGTGATGATAACCGTCACGCCGGATATGGCAATTCTGGCCGGGCCGAACACAGTAGACAAAGCTCATTTGAGCTGCGTCGTGATATAGCCCAATACAGAGGCGCTGCACACCCACTATGCTTCACAGACGAAGTGATGGATCACCAAATCCCTGAGGGTTTCAAACCCGTAAACATTGAATCATACGACGGCACAACAGATCCTGCGGTGTGGATCGAGGACTATCTCCTTCATATCCACATGCCCCACGGTGATGATCTACACGCCATCAAATACCTCCCACTCAAGCTTAAAGGACCAGCTCGGCATTGGCTTAATAGCTTGCCAGCGGAGTCAATTGGTTGTTGGGAAGACCTGGAAGCCGCATTCCTCGACAACTTCTAGGGCACCTATGTGCGACCACCAGACGCCGATGACCTAAGCCACATAATTCAGCAGCCAGAGGAATCGGCCAGACAATTCTGGACACGGTTCCTAACCAAGAAAAATCAAATCGTCGACAGTCCGGATGCAGAGGCCCTTGCAGCCTTCAAACACAACATCTGCGACGAGTGGCCTGCCCGGCACCTAGGACAGGAAAAGCCGAAATCCATGGCAGCCCTCACAACACTCATGACCCGCTTTTGCGCGGGAGAGGACAGCTGGTTAGCTCGTAGTAACAATATGACCAAGAGCCCTGGTAATTTGGATACCAAGGACAGCAACGGCGGGCCGCGTCGCAACAAGCACAAGCGCCGCATTAATGGCGATAATGCTGAAGATACTGCAGTCAATGCCGGATTCAGAGGCTCTAAACCCGGTCAGCGAAAAAAGCCATTTAAAAGAAATACTCCGGGCCCGTCCAATTTGGACCGAATACTCGATCGATCGTGCCAGATACACGGCACCCCCAAAAAACCAGCCAATCACACCAACAGGGATTGTTGGGTGTTCAAGCAGGCAGGCAAGTTAAATGCCGAAAACAATGACAAGGGGCTACATAGCGACGACGACGAGGAGCCCCGGCCGCCGAACAATAGAGGACAGAAGGGCTTCCCCCCACAAGTGCGGACAGTGAACATGATATACGCAACCCACATGACCAAAAGGGAGCGGAAGCGTGCACTAAGGGACGTATATGCGATGGAGCCAGTCGCCCCAAAGTTCAATCCGTGGTCCTCCTGCCCAATCACTTTTGATCGAAGGGACCACCCCACTAGCATCCGCCATGGCGGATTCGCCGCATTGGTTCTAGACCCGATCATTAACGGATTTCACCTCACTAGAGTCCTGATGGACGGCGGTGGCAGCCTAAACCCGCTTTATCAGGATATAGTGCGCAAGATGGGCATAGACCCCTCAAGGATTAAACCCACAAAGACGACCTTCAAAGGCGTCATACCAGGTGTAGAGGCCAACTATACAGGCTCAGTTACACTTGAAGTGGTCTTCGGATCCCCGGATAACTTCCAAAGCGAGGAGTTAATCTTTGACATAGTCCCGTTCTGCAGTGGCTATCACGCACTGCTCGGGCGAACTGCATTTGCAAAGTTCAATGCGGTGCCACACTACGCATACCTCAAGCTCAAGATGCCAGGCCCTCGAGGAGTCATCACGGTCAACGGAAACACTGAACGCTCTCTTCGAATGGAGGATCATACGGCGGCCCTCGCGGCGGAAGTACAAAGCAGCCTCTCAAGGCAATTCTTGAGTCCGGCTATTAAACGTTCGGACACCGTCAAGCGCGCCCGGACTAACCTACAACAAGACCGCCTGGCACGTCCCGAGCATGCATAGCAATGCAGCCCCAACCCCAGCCCTCGCGAAATTGCAAAACCAGTACTACGCATACATAATTACGCTCTAGAAATACCATGGGCATAGGGGGAGGGGCACGACCACGGCAGGCCCAGAATGCGGCTCAACCGCACCAGGGGCTCCCAATTGTGTCATTCTTCTTTTTTCTCTTACTTTCAGGACTCCTTTCTCAAGAAGCCCTGTCCGGCAGTAGAATCGCCGAACACACGATGCAACAGCCCGGGAAGCAGAAAGCTACATCGAGTATCCAGGTGGTCTCTATAACGAGCAGTATACTTGTTTTACATATCATCCCGCAGCTCGCTCCTGGAGGGAGACATGTCAAATAGTCCCGTCCCTTGCTTATCGCACTATTTGTATCGTTCTGCTTTTACCGCAGCCTTTTTGAATAAACAATACATAGCTTCCACCTATTATTGCATTCCTTTTTTATCAATATGTGTTCACTTATGACATGTTGCATCCGTACGCTTTGGTACGGCCAAATACACCAGGGGCTTAAGTACCCCAAAATATGGTGTGATAAGTCCGAACACTTTCAAAAGTGCGGCACCCCGAACTTATAGCATTATATGCATCGGCTCCGAATCATGTCTTGGGTCAATAGTTGGGTTTGCCCGGCTCCCATGTTTTGGTACCTTACGTTCCGTTATATCGGCTAAGGTAGTGATACGTCTCCAACGTATCTATAATTTTTGATTGCTCCATGCTACTTTATCTACTGTTTTAGGCAATATTGGGCTTTATTATCCACTTTTATATTATTTTTGGGACTAACCTATTAACCGGAGGCCCAGCCCAGATTTGTTGTTTTATGCCTATTTCAGTGTTTCGAGGAAAAGGAATATCAGACGGAGTCAAAACGGAACGAAACCAACTGGAGAAGTTATTTTTGGAAGGAAACCCACCTGATGGACTTGGACCCCACGTCAGAAGATACGGGAGGTGCTCACGAGGGTGGGAGCGCGCCCTCCCCCCCTGGGCGCGCCCCCTGCCTCGTGGGGCCCCCGTAGCTCCACCGACGTACTCCTTTCACCCATATATACCTACGTACCCTAAAACTTCCAGAATAGAAGATAGATCGGGAGTTCCGCCGCCGCAAGCCTCTGTAGCCACCAAAAACCAATCGAGACCCTGTTTCGGCACCCTGTCGGAGGGGGATCCCATCACCGGTGGCCATCTTCATCATCCCGGCGCTATCCATGACGAGGAGGGAGTAGTTCACCCTCGGGGCTGAGGGTATGTACCAGTAGCTATGTGTTTGATCTCTCTCTCGTGTTCTCTCTCGTGTTCCCTCTATGGCACGATCTTGATGTATCCCGAGCTTTGCTATTGTAGTTGGATCTTATGATGTTTCTCCCCCTCTACTCTCTTGTGATGAATTGAGTTTCCCCTTTGAAGTTATCTTATCGGATTGAGTCTTTTATGAGAACACTTGATGTATGTCTTGCCGTTATTATCTGTGGTGACAATGGGATATCATGTGCCACTTGATGTATGTTTTGGTGATCAACTTGCGGGTTTCGTGACAATGGGAACCTATGCATAGGGGTTGGCACACGTTCTTGACTCTCCGGTAGAAACTTTGGGGCACTCTTTGAAGTACTTTTATGTTGGTTGGATGAATCTGAGATTGTGTGATGCATATCGTATAATCATGCCCACGGATACTTGAGGTGACAATGGAGTATCTAGGTGACATTAGGGTTTTGGTTGATTTGTGTCTTAAGGTGTTATTCTAGTATGAACTCTATGATGGATCGAGCGGAAAGAATAGCTTTATGTTATTTTACTACGAACTCTTGAATAGATAGAACAAAAAGGATAACTTTGAGGTGGTTTCGTACCCTACCATAATCTCTACGTTTGTTCTCCGCTATTAGTGGCTTCGGAGTGACTCTTTGTTGCATGTTGAGGGCTTGTTATATTATCTATCTATGTTATTATTGTTGAGAGAACTTGCACTAGTGAAAGTATGAACCCTAGGCCTTGTTTCCTATCATTGCAATACCGTTTACGCTCACTTTTATCATTAGTTACCTTGCTGTTTTTATTATTTCGGATTACACAAACCTATATCTACTATCCATATTGCACTAGTATCACCATCTCTTCGCCGAACTAGTGCACCTATACAATTTACCATTGTATTGGGTGTGTTGGGGACACAAGAGACTCTTTGTTATTTGGTTGCAGGGTTGTTTGAGAGAGACCATCTTCATCCTACGCCTCCTACGGATTGATAAACCTTAGGTCATCCACTTGAGGGAAATTTGCTACTGTCCTACAAACCTGTGCACTTGCAGGCCCAACAACGTCTACAAGAAGAAGGTTGTGTAGTAGACATCAAGCTCTTTTCTGGCGCCGTTGCCGGGGAGGCAAAGGTAAAGGGTACTCACACTCCGTCAACTAAGCTCTTTTTTGGCGCGGCGAGTGCTTGAAGGTATATCTTTAGATCTTGCAATCGAATCTTTTTGTTTCTTGTTTTAGCACTAATTAGTCTATAAAAGCTAATTACAAAAAAATGGAGTTAAGTTTGTCTCAAATGCTTCACGTTTTTAATATCTTTCGTGAGTATGATGGAAAGGAAAATTGTGCTCAAGTGCTAGAAGAAGAAATCTATAGAATGTTTTTATTTGATGAGCATGATTGCAATGTTGTTAGTATGAATACCTTGAATATCCATGATGCTAATGATATGCAAAGCCACAAGCTTGGGGAAGCTATGTTTGATGAATATGATATATTTTGTCCCCCAAGCTTTGATGAGCAAATTTACTATGATGAAAGCATGCCTCCTATCTATGATGATTATTGTGATGATACGTATGCTATAAAGAAGAAGTTTGCTTATGAAGAGAGTAGTAAAATTTTTATGCTTGTAGATCATGAAAAGAGTGATTTAGGTGCTGGTTATATTGTTGAATTCATTCATGATGCTACTGAAAATTATTATGAGGGAGGAACATATGCTTGTAGGAGTTGCAATAATGTCAAGTTTCCTCTCTATGTGCTTAAAATCTTGAAGTTATGTTTGTTTTACCTTCCTATGCAAGTTGATTATTGATCCCCTAAGTTGTTTGCTCACAAAATCTCTATGCATAGGAAGTGGGTTAGACTTAAATGTGCTAGTCATATGCTTCATGATGCTCCCGTTATGTTTCAATTCTTATCTTTTATGTGAGCATCATTGTCATCATCATGCCTAGCTAAAAGGCATTGAAGAAAAGCGCTTGTTGGGAGACAACCCAATATTTATCCTTACTGTTTTTGTGTGTACACATGATTATGCTACTGTAGTAATCATGTTTTATAGCTTTTGTTTCAATAAAGTGCCAAGTAGAACCTTTGGGAAGACTTGGGTGAAGTTTATGTGATCTTGCTGGGAAAAACAGAAACTTTAGCGCTCACGAGAATAGCTGCCATTTTTTACTGGAGAGTGATTCTAGGTTGATTGTTTTTGTAGATGATTAATAGACAAATTTTTCAGGTCCAGAAATTTATTTCATAATTTTTGGGGTTCCAGAAGTATACATTTTATACAGATTACTACAGACTGTTCTGTTTTTGACAGATTCTGTTTTCTATGTGTTGTTTGCTTTTTTTGATGAATCTTTGAGTAGTATCGGAGGGTATGAACCATAGATAAGTTGGATTACAGTATATATTACACCAATATGAATTTAGAATGAGTTCATTACAGTACCTAAGTGGTGGTTTTATTTTCTTATACTAACGGAGCTTACGAGTTTTGTTTTGAGTTTTGTGTGGTTGAAGTTTTCAAGTTTTGGGTAAAGATTCGATAGACTATGGAATAAGGAGTGGCAAGATCCTAAGCTTGGGGATGTCCAAGGCACCCCAAGGTAATATTCAAGGATAACCAAGCGTCTAAGCTTGGGGATGCCCCGGAAGGCATCCCCTCTTTCGTCTTTGTTCATCGGTAACTTTACTTGGAGCTATATTTTTATTCACCACATGATATGTGTTTCGCTTGGAGCGTCATTTTCTTTTGTTAGTATTAGCTTGCTGTTAGTTAGAATATTGTTTTGCATCTTTAGTTCCAATAAAAAAGTCAAGGATAGCCTTTGCCATGCTTATTTTGCTAGTATGCATCTTGCTGTTTGAAAACAGAAAGTTTACCGCTGTTGCAAAAATTCCTTAGAAAAGTCAGAGAGTGGTATAATGTTGATTTTTTTGCATATTGAGATCTGATAAATTTATTACAGTGGGAATTTTATTTCATAATTTTTGGAGTTAGGGAAGTATGACGACTCTTGCATTCTTTACAGACTGTACTGTTTTGACAGATTGCTGTTATGTTTGCATTGTTTGCATATGTTTGTTTGCTTAATGATCCTATTTGGTGATAGGAGTATTAAATATGCAGAGGCATTTAGTATTCAATATTGAATAATAATGTTAGTGATTTTTTACAGTAGAAAATGATAAGGTTTTGCATTGGTTTATACTAACCTATCTCACGAGTTCTTGTTGAGTTTGTTGTGAATGAAGCTTTTGATAAAAAGAGAAACCATCATATGAGAGGAATTTAGGAGACACAAAAGCTCAAGCTTGGGTATTCCCAAGGCACCCCAAGATAATACTTCAAGAAGTCTCAAGTATCTAAGCTTGGGGATGCCCCGGTAGGCATCCCACCTTTCTTCTTCAACAACTATCGGTTAGTATCGGTTGAGCCTAAGTTTTTGCTTCTTCACATGAGTTGTGCTATCCTTGCAATGTAGTTTTCTTTAGCTTTGCTTGCTGTTTGAATAAGTATCAAGATCTGAAATTCTTTAATGAGAGAGAGCCTTACACAAATTGGAATTTGCTAGAATACTCTATGTGCTTCACTTATATCTTTTGAGCGTGATAATTTTTGCTCTAGTACTTCACTTATATCTTTTAGAGCATGGTGGTGGATTTGTTTTAAAGAAACTATTGATCTCTCATGATTCACTTAGATTATTTTGAGAGTCGTTAATAGCATGGTAATTTGCTTAATATTAATATACTTGGTATTCAAGATATGTGAAACTTTCTTTTGAGTGAGTTGAATACTAAGATAAGTTTGATGCTTGATAATTGTTTTGAGATATGGAGGTGATAATATCAAGGTCTTGCTAGTTGAGTAATTATGAATTTGAGAAATACTTGTGTTGAAGTTTGCAAGTCCCGTAGCATGCACGTATGGTTAAAGTTATGTAACAAATTTGAAACATGAAGTGTACCTGGCTTGTGCATCCTTATGAGTGGCGGTCGGGGACGAGCGATGGTCTTTTCCTACCAATCTATCCCCCTAGGAGCATGCACGTAGTACTTGAATTTTTGATAACTTCTAAATTTTTGCAATAAGTATATGAGTTCTTTTGACTAATGTTGAGTCCATGGATTATACGCACTTTTACCTTTCCGCCTTTGCTAGCCTCTTCGGTACCGTGCATTGCCCTTTCTCACATTGAGAGTTGGTGCAAACTTCGCCGGTACATCCAAACCCCGTGATATGATACGCTCTTTCACACATAAACCTCCTTATATCTTCCTCAAAACAGCCACCATACCTACCTATCATGGCATTTCCATAGCCATTCCGAGATATATTGCCATGCAACTTCCACCATCATCATCATGACATACATTACTTTTGTCATATTGCCATTGCATGATCTTGTAGTTGACATCGTATTTGTGGCAAAGCCACCATGCATTATTTTTCTTACATGTCACTCTTGATTCATTGCACCATCCCGGTACACCGCTGGAGGCATTCATATAGAGTCATATCTTGTTCTAAGTTTCGAGTTGTAATCCTTATGTTGTAATCGATAGAAGTGTGATGATCATCATTATTAGAGCATTGCCCAAAAAAAAGAGAAAGGCCAAAAAAGGAAAGGCCCAAAAAAAAGAGAAAGGCCAAAAAAAGGCCCAAAAAAAGAAAATAAATAAAAAGGGCAATGCTACTATCTCTTTTTCCAAACTTGTGCTTCAAAGTAGCACCTTGTTCTTCATGTAGTGAGTCTCATATATTGTGCTTGAAAGTAGCACCTTGTTCCTCATGTAGTGAGTCTCATAAGTTGTCTTTTTATACAAGTGGGAATTTTTCATTATAGAATTTGGCTTGTATATTCCTACGATGGGCTTCCTCAAATGCCCTAGGTCTTCATGAGCAAGCAAGTTGGATGCACACCCACTAGTTTTATTTTGTTGAGCATTCATAGCTCTAGTGCATCCGTTGCATGGCAATCCCTACTCCTCATGTTGACATCAATTGATGGGCATCTCCATAGCCCGTTGATTAGCCTCGTCAACGTGAGACTTTCTCCTTTTTTGTCTTCTCCACACAATTCCCATCATCATATTCTATTTCACCCATAGTGCTATATCCATGGCTCACGCTCATGTATTGCGTGAAGGTTGAAAACGTTTGAGATTATTTAAGTATGAAACAATTGCTTGGCTTGTCATCGGGGGTATAGAAGTTGGGAACATCTTTGTGTGAAGAAAATGAAGCATAGCCTAACTATATGATTTTCTAGGGATGAACTTTCTTTTGCCATGCTATTTTGAGAAGACATGATTCCTTTGATTAGTATGCTTGAAGTATTATTATTTTTGTGTCAATATGAACTTTTGTCTTGAATCTTTCGGATCTGAATATTCATATCACAATTAAGAAGATTTACATTGAAATTATGCCAAAGTATCACTCCGCATCAAAAATTCTTTTTTTTATCATTTACCTACTCGAGGACGAGCAGGAATTAAGCTTGGGGATGCTTGATACGTCTCCAACGTATCTATAATTTTTGATTGCTCCATGCTACTTTATCTACTGTTTTAGGCAATATTGGGCTTTATTATCCACTTTTATATTATTTTTGGGACTAACCTATTAACCGGAGGCCCAGCCCAGATTTGTTGTTTTATGCCTATTTCAGTGTTTCGAGGAAAAGGAATATCAGACGGAGTCAAAACGGAATGAAACCAACTGGAGAAGTTATTTTTGGAAGGAAACCCACCTGATGGACTTGGACCCCACGTCAGAAGATGCGGGAGGTGCTCACGAGGGTGGGGGGCGTGCCCTCCCCCCTGGGCGCGCCCCCTTCCTTGTGGGCCCCCCGTAGCTCCACCGACGTACTCCTTTCACCCATATATACCTACGTACCCTAAAACTTCCAGAACAGAAGATAGATCGGGAGTTCTGCCGCCGCAAGCCTCTGTAGCCACAAAAAACCAATCGGGACCCTGTTCCGGCACCCTGCCGGAGGGGGATCCCATCACCGGTGGCCATCTTCATCATCCCGGCGCTATCCATGATGAGGAGGGAGTAGTTCACCCTCGGGGCTGAGGGTATGTACCAGTAGCTATGTGTTTGATCTCTCTGTCTCTCTCGTGTTCTCTCTCGTGCTCTCTCTATGGCACGATCTTGATGTATCCCGAGCTTTGCTATTGTAGTTGGATCTTATGATGTTTCTCCCCCTCTACTCTCTTGTGATGAATTGAGTTTCCCTTTGAAGTTATCTTATTGGATTGAGTCTTTTATGAGAACACTTGATGTATGTCTTGCCGCGATTATCTATGGTGACAGTGGGATATCATGTGCCACTTTATGTATGTTTTCGTGATCAACTTGCGGGTTTCGTGACATTGGGAACCTATGCATAGGGGTTGGCACACGTTCTTGACTCTCCGGTAGAAACTTTGGGGCACTCTTTGAAGTACTTTTATGTTGGTTGGATGAATCTGAGATTGTGTGATGCATATCGTATAATCATGCCCACGGATACTTGAGGTGACAATGGAGTATCTAGGTGACATTAGGGTTTTGGTTGATTTGTGTCTTAAGGTGTTATTCTAGTATGAACTCTATGATGGATCGAGCGGAAAGAATAGCTTTATGTTATTTTACTACGAACACTTGAATAGATAGAACAGAAAGGATAACTTTGAGGTGGTTTCGCACCCTACCATAATCTCTACGTTTGTTCTCCGCTATTAGTGGCTTCGGAGTGACTCTTTGTTGCATGTTGAGGGCTTGTTATATTATCTATCTATGTTATTATTGTTGAGAGAACTTGCACTAGTGAAAGTATGAACCCTAGGCCTTGTTTCCTATCATTGCAATACCGTTTATGCTCACTTTTATCATTAGTTACCTTGCTGTTTTTATTATTTCAGATTACACAAACCTATATCTACTATCCATATTGCACTTGTATCACCATCTCTTCGCCGAACTAGTGCACCTATACAATTTACCATTGTATTGGGTGTGTTAGGGACACAAGAGACTCTTTGTTATTTGGTTGCGGGGTTGTTTGAGAGAGACCATCTTCATCCTACGCCTCCTACGGATTGATAAACCTTAGGTCATCCACTTGAGGGAAATTTGCTACTGTGCTACAAACCTGTGCACTTGCAGGCCGAACAACGTCTACAAGAAGAAGGTTGTGTAGTAGATATCAGGTAGCGCTGGGAGAACCACTGCGATTGTGCCCCGGTTGAGCTGGGTTAAGCACCTCAGTGGAGAAAGCTAAAACTGACCGTCATGATAGGGCGAGAGCCGATCGCTGTTCGAGAGGTTTTTGAGTCCCTAAAGACTTATGCCGCTTAGAGCGAGGAGTTGGCTTTGTCCGGCCCAGGCGTGGATAGCGCCCCAAACTCGGTCTTCTGAATACTATGGGCTTCGCCGAAATTTAAAATTATAGAATTCTATGGCTAAGTGAGAATGTTCAAGCATTATAGTCTGGTTGCCTTGTTGGTTGCGTTGAGCGCCTCCCTCGAATGACCCAAGAATGGGAAAAAGAGCGCTCAAGTTTATCCCGAACACCCCAGCACTCGTGGCATGGGGGCAGAAGCCGACGACTCGCCATCTCTCAAATTTCATAAATGGCCGCATAGAAGGTAATATTTTAAATTAACAAGAGTTGCTTAGCGCATATGAACAAGTTTTCAAGCGTACAGGATAACAAATGTGAGTTTACTCAAAAATTACATCTTTGGAGCATTCACCCGCTATAAGTCGGGCACCTTTCAGGATGCCCTCATAATACATCTCGGGCTTGCGATACTCCCTGCCCGGCGGTGGAGCGTCCGTCACAAGCTTCTCAGCATCCATCTTTACCCAGTGCACTTTAGCACGGGCAAGGGCCCTATGGGCACCTTCGATACAGACGGAGCGCTTGACGACTTTAATCCATGGACAGGCGTCCACCATCCGCCTCACCAGCCCGAAGTAGCTCCCAGGCATGGCTTCCTTAGGCCACAGCCGAACTATGAGGCCCTTCATGGCCTGTTCAGCTACCTTATGGAGCTCGACCAGTTGCTTCAGCTGGTCGCTCAAGGGCATCGGGTGTCCGGCCTCAGCATACTGAGACCAGAACACCTTCTCCGTCGAGCTCCCCTCCTCGGCCCGGTAGAATGCGGCAGCGTCGGACACACTGCGGGGCAGATCTGCGAATGCTCCTGGAGAGCTCTGGATTCGGGTAAGTAACAAGTAATTCACTTTCACGTGCTTGCTTTGCATGAAGAATGCCTTACACGCCGCTATCTTCTTCATCGCCTCAATTTCCTGGAGGGCTTTTTGGGCTTCGGCCTTAGCGGCTTTGGCGCTCTCAAGGGCCGAGGCGAGATCGGACTCTCAAGTCTTTGAGTCACGCTCCAAACTCTCGTGTTTTTCCACGAGAGCCTGGAGCTCTTGCCGCACCTCCGCCACCCGCGCCTCCTGCTTGTCTCGCTCGGTGCGCTCCGCGGCCGCATTGCTTTCGGCCTTGGACACCGCTTCCTTCAGGGTCGCCACCTCGTTCGTGGCCCCTGCAATACTCATGTTATTCCTCTCATTTTTTTGCAACCACATCTTTTATATACTTCCATAAGGTATTACTTACCTTCCTTGTCCTCGAGCTGCTTTTTGGCAAGGCCGAGCTCGTTCTCGGACCGCTCGAGGCTCTGCTTCAATGCATTTACCTCCGCAGTCAGTGCGGCAGAGGTCAGCAGTGCAGCCCGCATTCCCCATATTGACATACTTATGTTAGACTCCTGCGTACATCTTTTTTAGATCCTCAGCTCGGCTTTTCTTTCCGAACACCAAACTGAGCATCAGGGGCTACTGTCTATGCGGTAATATTTTTACATATCTTAAATACATACCTCAAAGCCTGTTAGAAGGCTAGCACAGGCTTCAGTCAGCCCGCTCTTGGCGGACTGAACTTTCTGGATCACCACACCCATAACAGTGCGGTGCTCCTCATCGATGGAGGCGCCGTTAAGCGCCTCCAGCAAATTATCCGGTGCCTCCGGTTGGACGGAGGTCACCGGTGTTGCAGTCTCGCCCTTCTCACGAAGGGGCCTCCCGCCGGACTCCGGTACCACTGAAGGTTCCGGTACGGAATCCGGCCTAGGGACGGACTTAGAGCCCTTTGGGGTTTTATCCCCCTTGCGCCTGGAGTCCAGGAGGTTGCCTTGCGGCGCCTCCTGGACCACCTCCTCCTGGCTGGGGCCCTGTTGGGACCCCACCTCGGCGTCATCCGCAGCGCGAGGAGAGGAGGCAGCCGGAAGTGAGGTGCTATTCACGTCCGACGAATCCAGGGAGCCGCTCGTTGAAGCGTCGAGCTTGTCCTTGGGCGGGGTGCAGGGTTATATTCGGCGTTAGGAGATACTGTGCGACAAATGAAACACCATGAGTTATTCTGGTATCTGGACACTTACGATTTCGCCAAGGGCTTAGCCCTCGGTGGCCACTCCTCTTCGCCGTTGTCGGGGTTGGTAGAGTCGTCCGGAGGAAGGGTCCTTCCCTTCTTGGACCCTCCGGCCTCCCCAGTTGGGGCGGCCTTCCTTTTCTTCTCTCCCCCCGCTGGGGGAGAGGCCTCTTTTTCCTCCTCCTCGTCTTCGCGGGAGGAGTCCACCTCGGAGTCATCGGACGATGAGTCCGACAACACCTAGCACCGGGAACTCCTTCGAGTTCCCGTGGCCTTCTTCTTGGCCTTCTTCTCCGGCACCACGTGAGGTGCCGGAACTAGGAGCCCCGTTAATCGGGCGTCCGCTGGGTCTTCTGGCAAGGGAGCCGGACAGTTAACCTGCCCGGGCGTCTTTTGCCAGGCCTGTCAAAGGTAAGGGAGTTTAGATCCCTCATAGAGTCAAACTATGAAAAACAAGTGTCCTGTAAAGGGTAAAATAGCTTACCTTGCTGGCTTGACGCTGCGAGCTGAATCCGCGATCTTCGGTAGCGGATGCGGGAGCCTCGGCGCCCTTGAACAGCACCTTCCAGGCATCTTCATACGTAGTGTCGAAGAGCCTGCTCAAGGTTTGGTGTTGTGCCAGATCAAACTCCCACAAGTTGAAGGCCCGTTGTTGGCACGGGAGGATCCGGCGGATGAGCATGACCTGGACTACGTTGACAAGCTTGAGCTTCTTGTTCACCAGGTTTTGGACGCAGGATTGGAGTCCGGTCAGCTCTTCCAAATTACCCCATGTGAGGCCCGTCTCCTTCCAGGAGGTGAGCCGTGTAGGGAAGCCAGATCGGAATTCGGGGCCGCCACCCATTTAGGGTCACGCGGCTTGGTGATGTAGAACCACCCCGATTGCCAGCCCTTTATGGTCTCCACGAAGGATCCCTCGAGCCATAGGACATTGGCCATCTTGCCCACCATGGAACCTCCGCACTCCGCTTGGCGGCCACCCACTACCTTCGGCTTGACATTGAAGGTCTTCAGCCATAAGCTGAAGTGGGGCTGGATGCAGAGGAAGGCCTCGCACATGACGATGAACGTCGAGATGTTGGGGATGAAATTCGGGGCCAGATCATGGAAATCTAGGCCGTAGTAGAACATGAGCCCCCGGACAAATGGGTGAAGTGGAAAACCTAGTCCGCGGAGAAAGTGGGTGAGGAACAGCACCCTCTCATGGGGCCTGGGGGTGGGGATAAGCTGCCCCCTGTCGGGGAGCCGATGCGCGATGTCGCTGGACAAGTATCCGACCTTCCGCAGCCTTTTAATGTGCCCCTCCATGACGGAGGAGGCCATCCACTTGCCTCCCGCTCCGGACATGGCTAGGGAAGGTTGAGGCAAGATGTGCAGACTTGGGCGCTAGAGCTCGAGTGCGCGGAAATGGATGAGCAAAGGAGGAAGAAGGCGTAGGTAAAAAGGTGGATCCTTATCCCCTTATATGGACGGACGAAGCTATGCGTCCCCACCAGCCTGGTAAAACTCGCTTATCTCCCAAGCGCCATAATCAATGGCACGGTTGGGTTATCCATGCCCGTATTGATGAGAATCCCGGAATAAGGGGACACGATCTCTGCTTTGACAAGACGTGCCAAGGAAACTGCCTTGCTAAACGCGCTGAGGTGGGACGGTAAAAACAATTCGAATAAAGACTTGGCCGTGGTGTGATGTCACGCCGCGGAATACGTCAGCAGATTGAATTTGTGTAAATATTATTCTCTCTATGGTGGTATGTGGAACTTATTTTGCAGAGTCGGACACTATCCTTGTGTTCAAAATCTCCTATGAAGTATTTGGAGGAGGAACCCGGCTTGCAATGCCGAAGACAATATGCGTGCCGGACTCGTCGTCATTGAAGCCTGGTACAGGGGCTACTGAGGGAGTCCTGGATTAGGGGGTGTCCGGATGGCCGGACTATAGCCTTTGGTCGGACTCCTGGACTATGAAGATAAAAGATTGAAGACTTCGTCCCGTGTCCGGATGGGACTTTCTTTGGCCTGGAAGGCAAGCTTGGCGATACGGATATGTAGATCTCCTACCATTGTAACCGACTCTGTGTAACCCTAACCCTCTTCGGTGCCTATATAAACCGGAGGGTTTTAGTCCGTAGGACGAACAACAATCATACCATAGGCTAGCTTCTAGGGTTTAGCCTCTCTGATCTCGTGGTAGATCTACTCTTGTACTACCCATATCATCAATATTAATCAAGCAGGAGTAGGGTTTTACCTCCATCGAGAGGGCCCGAACCTGGGTAAAAACATCGTGTCCCTTGTCTCCTGTTACCATCCGCCTAGACGCACAGTTCGGGACCCCCTACCCGAGATCCGCCGGTTTTGACACCGACAGGTCCCTTGATAATTTGAGTCAGAAGTATGAAGTACTTGATGAATAAAACCTTCTTAAGAATAAATAGAGTTGGAATTTTTAAAGTATATCATTTCTGTGTTTGCGTGGGGCTGGCGTGTTAGGTAAACCGTAGGAAAGTTCTCCGCCTCCACTGGTCCGGGTTTTGCGCCGGTTCTCATGCTGTTGTTGCTTCAAAATAAAGTTGGGATCCAAGTGAACTAAAGGGTGAGAAAACCTTACTTTTCGGATCACGCGTCGAATTTTTTGTCTTGGCAAGGGCTCTGAGTCGGAGGAAATAATGGTTACCTCGTCATCCCGCCTGGTTGGTCTCCACGTCGTCCTGATAGCAATCAGTATCAATAAGATGGATGAAAAAAGAGCCAAGGGAATCAAGATCTACCTATGACTCATCATCTTCGTCCATGTTAAATGCATCAGAAGTAGTGGATTTCATTTTGTTCTTCTTCATGGCTTTGGTCTTAGCCCTGGCCTTCTTGGCGCCTTTTCATCATATCTCTTATCCCAAAAAGCGGATCCAGCCTGAGAAAGATTACAATAAAGGTCGGGGATTTCCAGATTCTATGAACAATGAAGTAAAGTATATAAACCGGACAGACTTACATCTGATGTTGGTTAAGTTTGCATAAGGGATTCGAACCCACTTTGTTGTAGCTCTCCAAGCTTTCATTGAGAAGAGTCTTGGTCATTTCATTGATGGCTTTATCAGACAAATGCATTGAACTGTAATGCAGGGGATCTTTGGTGTCGCCAGTATATGTACACATTAAACCGGACCGGTGGCTTAAAGGTATGATCCTGCAAGCTACCTAGCACCGAACCAGGTCAATCCCGGTCAATCCATTTCCCAATAAAGCCCTAACCTTTGAGAAGGTAGGGGAAAGTTTGGCACATTCAGCAGTGGTAAGCCGGTCGGGAAGAGGGTGCTTCAGGTTGAGCCGTTGGTCATGATAGCCTGGTAAAGGATTTTTGTCAGCAGGAGAAGTGTCTTTGTAGTAGAACCAGGTTTGATTCCAATCCTTGGGATGGCTTGGAAGCTGAGCATAAGGGAAAATGGCATTTCTGTGTCGCTGAATTGAGATCCCTCCGAGTTCCTGGCTGGGCCCGTCGGTGAATTCATTCCGGCGGTTCAGGTAGAAGTACTCTCTGAAGAGGTCAACACTAGGTTCTTCTTGAAGGTATACTTCACAGAAGACTTGAAATTACAAATGTTGGAAATGGAATTGGGCATGATGTCTTGAGGATGAAGTTGTAGAAAATGCAGAACATCACAGAAGAATTTTGATCCGGCCGGTGGGAAGCCCCGGTTCATGTGATCAGTGAAAATGATAACTACATCGTCCAGCGGCTGAGGTCTGACTTCGTTCGGTTTTGGAGCATGCCAATGAATGATGTCTTTGACCGGTAAGAAACCAATCTTGACATACTCTTGGAGCATTGCCTCGGTAACAATGGATGGGACCCAGTCATATGACATGACGTTCTTTGTCATGATTGGGTGCACGGCCTGCACAAGGCGACTTAAGATGTTATTAAACCGACAGATATCTGGCAAGTTACAAGTTATTGTTTAAACTACTGTACAAGGCTAAAAGCTATGGAGATGCAGTTCAGAGTATGCGGATTGTTAAACCCGAGGATTGAATTATGAGGATGAATAAGCTAGCCTAGTTAAACCGGAAGGATATTGCTGGATTATTGACTTAGGTGGATGATGGCGGCTTAAACGGGGCCTAATGTTATATGATGGGTCATGGTTATGTCATAAGCCGCCATGGCAGTTTTGGTACTTTGAATCTATCAAGTGGTGGACAAACAGATTTCACAAGCTAAAGCTAAATTTGGATCTATGGCAATTCAGAAAAGACAGTGAAATTAAAACCTAAGGTGGCGGCAGTGGAAAGCTTTGACGCTCTGATGTGATTTTGTATAGAGAGATGCTATTCTAATAATGAAAATGATGGTAAAGCTACTTCCGCACAAGATTTATGGCCTCTCCAGATTAAAAACTACCAGAGTTGAAGAAAACAATGAAGACCGGCAAGAACACCGAGGAACGGCCCTAACCCTAATGCAGATCTGAGATAAAAGGGGGAGGTGTACTTACAAGTGATGAGGAGCAACGGTGGCGCGCCGGAGTTCTCTGGCCCAATCAGGTTGATGCAATAGCCTGATTTGATGCAGCAGTTGGAGGTCGTAGCGGCGGAACTTGAGCACTGGTGCAGCTGTGCGAAGGAGGAAGATGAAGGAGCAAGTGAGGGGAAAATGATAAAGACCCTTGTCCCTATTTATAAGGGGGTGAATACAAGGCATGCGCAGGAATCGAGAAGGCTGAAATCATCATGTGGCTAGATGGACGCCTCGGTTTTCGGGATGCTTATTAAGATAAGGGTCAATTAAAATGTTTTGGACCTCGTGTGAAGTTAATGCGAAATGACGTCATGGCGGTTTAAGAAGATTCTGAGAGCTGATGCCATGGCGGGTTACAACAAGTGATGCAGATTTTCACAAGTCAGGTATTGAAGATTGATATGAACAAGTTCAAATCAACTTGGGGCCTAATGTTGGGGATATAACTACTGGGTATGAACCGCCCAGGAGGGGACGGGTTATACCACTGGCGACTTATCAATGAAGATGGCGGGTCATAGCAAGCCCATTGACAGCCCAAGACCCAGAGGCGACTTAAGGCCCAAGAGGATGAACCGCCATAAGTATGACTTATATTGTAAAGCAAGTTTAGTTAGTCACTGAGCCAGACACATTGTGTATGAGCCGGCCGAGACTCTGTAAGCCATTGGGTATCAACCTATGCATATAAAGGGACAACCTAACAAAGAGTTAGGGGTAAGAAAGAAGAGATCGAGAACTAGGTCAAGCGTATTCGCTCCCTGGTAATCGAAACCCAAGAGATACCACCCTACACTGGATTAGGCCTTTACCTTCACTGCGAGGGGCTGAACCAGTATAAACTCTCTGTGTCCCTTGTCCCGTTTTAACCCCTTCAAGCTAACCATGTTGCGATGGCTCTACACCTAAGTCCTCATGTTAGGACACCTAACCCCTTCAAGCTAATCACCATCACCACGCCGTCATCCTGACGAAACTCATCTACTTCCTTGACATCTTGCTGGATCAAGAGGGCGAGGGACGTCATCGAGCTGAACGTGTGCAGAACTCGGAGGTGGCGTATGTTGGGTACTTGATCGATCGGAGCTAGAAGAAGTTCGACTACATCAACCGCGTTGTCAAACGCTTCCGCTTTTGGTCTAAGAGGGTGCGTAGACACACTCTCCCCCTCTCGTTGCTATGCATCTCCTAGATAGATCTTGCGTGAGCATAGGAATTTTTTTGAAATTGTATGCTATGTTCCCCAATAGTGGCATCCGAGAAAGGTCTATGCGTAGATGATATGCACAAGTAGAACACAAAGAGTTGTCGGCGGTGATCGTCATACTGCTTACCACCAATGTCTTATTTTGATTCGGCGGTATTGTTGGATGAAGCGGCCCGGACCAACCTTACATGACCACGTTCATGTGTCCGGTTCCACCGACACACATGCAACTAGTTTTGCATAAAGGTGGATGGCAGGCGTTTGTTTCTCCTACTTTAGTTGAATCGGATTTGACTGCGACCGATCCTTACTGGAGGTTAAAACAACAAACTTGATAAATCACCATTGTGGTTTTTGTGCCGTAGGTAAGAATGGTTCTTCCTAGAAGCCCGTAGCAGCCACATAAAAATTGCAACACCAAAGTAGAGGACGTCTAACTTGTTTTTGCAGGGCATGTTGTGATGTGATATGGCCAAGACATGATGTGATATACGTTATTGTATGAGATGATCATGTTTTGTAGAAGTTATCGACAACCGGTAGGAGCCTTATGGTGGTCTCTTTATTGTATGAAATGCAAACGCCATGTAATTGCTTTACTTTATTAGTATGCGGTAGCGATAGTTGTAGAAGCAACAGTTGGTGAGACGACCACGACGCAACGATGGAGATCAAGGTGTCGAGCCAGTGACAATGGAGATCATGACGATGCTTTGGAGATGGAGATCAAAAGCACAAGATGATAATGGCCGTATCATGTCACATATTTTTATTGCACGTGATGTTTATTTTTATGCATCTTATTTTGCTTAGTACGGCGGTAGCATTAAAAGACGATCCCTTAGCTAAATTTCAAGGCATAAGTGTTCTCCCTGAGTATGCACCGTTGCGACAGTTCATCGTGCTGAGACACCACGTGATGATCGGGTGTGATAGGCTCTACATTCACATACAACGGGTGCAAGACAGTTTTGCACATGTGGGATACTCGTGTTAAACTTGATGAGCCTAGCATGTACAGACATGGCCTCGGAACACTGGAGACCAAAAGGTCGAATGTGAATCATATAGTAGATATGATCAACATAGAGATGTTCACCATTAATGACTACTCCATCTCACGTGATGATCGGACATGGTTTAGTTGATTTGGATCACATATCATTTAGATGACTTGAGGGATGTCTACCTAAGTGGGAGTTCTTAAGTAATTTGATTAATTGAACTTAATTTATCATGAACTTAGTCCTGATAGTACTTGCATATCTATGTTGTAGATCAATGGCCCGTGCTATCGTTCCCTCGAATTTTAATGCATTCCTAGAGAAAGCTAAGTTGAAAGATGATGGTAGCAACTACACAGACTGGGTCCGTAACTTGAGGATTACCCTCATTGCTGCACATGAGAATTATGTCCTTGATGCACCGCTAGGTGTGTGATGTCTACTACACAGCCTTCTACTTGTAGACTTTGTTGGGCCTGCAAGTGCACAGGTTTGTAGGACAGTAGCAAATTTCCCTCAAGTGGATGACCTAAGGTTTATCAATCCGTGGGAGGCGCAGGATGAAGATGGTCTCTCTCAAACAACCCTGCAACCAAATAACAAAGAGTCTCTTGTGTCCCCAACACACCAAATACAATGGTCAATTGTATAGCTGCAATAGTTCGGCGAAGAGACGGTGATACAAGTGCAATATGGATGGTAGATAAAGGTTTTTGTAATCTGAAAATATAAAAACAGCAAGGCAACTAATGATAAAAAGTGAGCGTAAACGGTATTGCAATAGTAGGAAACAAGGCATAGGCTTCATACTTTCACTAGTGCAAGTTCTCTCAACAATAATAACATAGATAGATCATATAACAATCCCTCAACATGAAACAAAGAGTCACTCCAAAGCCACTAATAGCGGAGAACAAACGAAGAGATTATGGTAGGGTACGAAACCACCTCAAAGTTATTCTTTCGGATCAATCTATTCAAGAGTTCGTACTAGAATAACACCTTAAGACACAAATCAACCAAAACCCTAATGTCACCTAGATACTCCATTGTCACCTCAAGTATCCATGGGCATGATTATACGATATGCATCACACAATCTCAGATTCATCTATTCAACCAACACAAAGTACTTCAAAGAGTGCCCCAAAGTTTCTACCGGAGAGTCAAGACGAAAACGTGTGCCAACACCTATGCATAGGTTCATGGGCGGAACCCGCAAGTTGATCACCAAAACATACATCAAGTGGCACGTGATATCCCATTGTCACCACAGATAAACACGGCAAGACATACATCAAGTGTTCTCAAATCATCAAAGACTCAATTCGATAAGATAACTTCAAGAGGAAAACTCAATTCATCACAAGAGAGTAGATGGGGAGAAACATCATAAGATCCAACTATAATAGCAAAGCTCGCGATACATCAAGATCGTGCTATAGAGAGAACACGAGAGAGAGAGAGAGAGATCAAACACATAGCTACTGGTACATACCCTCAGCCCTGAGGGGGAACTACTTCCATCCTCATCATGGAGAGCGCCGGGATGATGAAGATGGCCACCGGTGATGGATTCCCCCTCCGGCAGGGTGCCGAAACAGGCTCCCGAGAGGTTTTTGGTCGCTACAGAGGCTTGCGGCGGCGGAACTCCCGATCTATCTTCGTCTTTGATGTTTTTAGAGTACCTGGACTTATATAGGCGAAAGAAGTCGGTCGGGGGAGCCTCAAGAGGCCCAGGAGACAGGGGCGCGCCCTCCTATCTCCTGGCTTCCTCGAGCCTTCCCTGGCTTGAATTCCAAGTCTCCCGGATCATATCTTTTCCAAAAATCACGCTCCCGAAGGTTTCATTCCGTTTGGACTCCGATTGATATTCCTTTTCTTCGAAATACTAAAACAGGCAATAAAACAGCAATATGGGCCGGGCCTCCGGTTAATAGGTTAGTCCCAAAAGTAATATAAAAGTGTATAATAAAGCCCGTAATCATTCAAAACAGATAATAAAATAGCATGAATGCTTCATAAATTATAGATACGTTGGAGACGTATCAGCATCCCCAAGCTTAATTCCTACTCGTCCTCGAGTAGGTAAATGATAAAAGAAAGAATTTATGAAGTGTGAATGCTAGACGGTGCACAAGTTTGCTCAATGATAATTTCAATCACATTTTCTAGCATGATTATATGTCATAATAGTAGTTCATCTCATAAAATTTCTCACGAACAAGCAACAAGCAACTCACATGTTAAAGCATAGACTATAAACTTTCTTGAAAACTAGCAAACTTCATTCTTAGTCATCAAACAATTGCAATTCATCTTATTTCCAGGAAGGGTCTATGTCAGAGCTTTGATTTAGCAAACTCCACATACTCAACTATCATATAGTCTTCTACAATGGCTAACACTCACACAATACTAATGGTTATGGAGTTTTAATCGGACACTGAGAAAGATTGGGGCTTATAATGTTGCCTCCCAACGTATTCACCTTTGGGTGATGTCAACAATAATAGTTCATGCTAACTTACATCCAATAGCATATATATGTCAGGATCTTTCCAACACGAGGTGCTTGCCAAAGAATAAAATGAAAAAGGGAAAGGTGAAGATCACCTTGACTCTTGCATAAAGTAAAAGACATAAAGTAAAAGGTAGGCCCTTCGCAGAGGGAAGCAGAGGTTGTCATGCGCTTTTATGGTTGGATGCACAAAATCTTAATGCGAAAGAACATCACTTTATATTGCCACTTGTATATGGACCTTTATTATGCAGTCCGTCACTTTTTTTTGCTTCCATAACAAGATCGTATAAAGCTTATTTTCTTCACACTAATAAATCATACATATCTAGAGAGCAATTTTTATTGCTTGCACCGATGACAACTTACTTGAAGGATCTTACTCAATCCATAGGTAGGTATAGTGGACTCTCATGGCAAAACTGGGTTTAAGGATATTTGGAAGCACAAGTAGTATCTCTACTTGGTACAAGGAATTTTGGCTAACATGAGGGGGAAAGGCAATCTCAACATGTTTGAATGATCCATGACAATATACTTTAACTGAGATGTGAGAAAACATAACCCATTACGTTGTCTTCCTTGTCCAACATCAACTCTTTAGCATGTCATACTTAATGAGTGCTCACAATTATAAAAGATGTCTAGGATAGTATATTTATATGTGAAATCTCTCTTCCTTCAATATTCTTTCATGAATTGTTCAAATGACCAATACAATGCTTGCTAACCTTCAATAAATTTACAGCCTCTACTTCTTAGATGTGAAGTCATTACTCCCCATGGGATAAGCAAATGAGGCATATATAATTTCAGATTTATGACATTCAACTCATTCAACCATTTACTCATAGGATATAAGTGAAGCACACGAGTAAATGACAAACTACTCCAACAAGATATAAGTGAAGATCAATGAGTAGCTAAATAATTATGTAACTATGTGAAAGTGCAACTATCCCTAGGTGTTTTTGGTAATCCATAACAACATATAGCTCATTGAGCTAATGCTATTCCAAGATTATTATTTCAGGAAAGCTCATTGAATGGCATGGCATGGATGATGAAAGTGGATCCCTCAAAATACTAAGGACAAAGGATTGGCTCAAGCTCAAAAGCTCAAGACTCTTCATTTTATATTTTAGTGATCCAAGATCACATTGAGTCTATAGGAAAAGCCAATACTATCAAGGAGGGATGAGGTGTTGCTTAATGAGCCTCTTGCTTCATGTGCTTAGTGATATGCTCCAAAACCCTCAACTACTTTCCTACATCCACAAATGACCTAAACCCAAAGGCAAAATCGGTCACACCGATTCTTCCTACCCGGCGCCACCGATTCCAAAAGTCATAGCCACTGCCACAAACCCTAAGCAAATCGGTCTTACCGATAGGGATCTCGGTCTCACCAAGATGGGATTGTAATCTCTCTGTTTCCCTTCGTAACGTTTCGGTCTAACCAAAGTGAGCGATCGGTCCCACCGAGATTGCAATGTAAACTCTATGTTTCCTTTTCGTAACATTTCGGTCTCACCGAAAAGAGCAAATCGGTCCCATCGAGTTTACCTGACCAACTCTCTAGAAAGCCTATTACCAAATCGGTCTTAGCGAGTTTGTGTAATAGGTCTTATCAAGATTACGTTATGCCCTAACCCTAACCGAATCGGTCTCACCGAGATGCATGTCAGTCCCACCGAAAATCACTAACGGTCACTAGGTTTACTAAATCGGTCCGACCGAGTCTGTTGAATTGGTCCCACCAAGTTTGGTAAATTGTGTGTAACGGTTAGATTTTGTGTGGAGGCTATATATACCCCTCCACCTCCTCTTCATTCATGGAGAGAGCCATCAGACTGAACCTAGACTTCCAGCTTACCATTTCTGAGAGAGAACTACCTACTCATGTGTTGAGGCCAAGATATTCCATTCCTACCATATGAATCTTGATCTCTAGCCTTCCCCAAGTTGCTTTCCACTCAAATCTTCTTTCAACAGATCCAAAACCTATGAGAGAGAGTTGAGTGTTGGGGAGACTATCATTTGAAGCACAAGAGCAAGGAGTTCATCATCAACACACCATTTGTTACTTCTTGGAGAGTGGTGTCTCCTAGATTGGCTAGGTGTCACTTGGGAGCCTCCGACAAGATTGTGGAGTTGAACCAAGGAGTTTGTAAGGGCAAGGAGATCGCCTACTTCGTGAAGATCTACCGCTAGTGAGGCAAGTCCTTCGTGGGCGACGGCCATGGTGGGATAGACAAGGTTGCTTCTTCGTGGACCCTTCGTGGGTGGAGCCCTCCGTGGACTCGCGCAACCGTTACCCTTCGTGGGCTGAAGTCTCCATGAACGTGGATGTACGATATCACCACCTATCGGAACCACGCCAAAAACATCCGTGTCTCCAATTGCGTTTGAATCCTCCAAACCCTTCCCTTTACTTTCTTGCAAGTTGCATGCTTTAATTTCCGCTGCCTATATACTCTTTGCATGCTTGCTTGAATAGTGTGATGATTGCTTGACTTGTCCTAAAGTAGCTAAAATCTGCCAAACTCTAAAATTGGGAAAAGGTTAAGTTTTTATTGGTCAAGTAGTCTAATCACCCCCCCTCTAGACATACTTCAAGGTCCTACAAGTGGTATCAGAGCTTTGGTCTCTGTTTGCTTTGATTTCCATAGCTTTTGGTGGTCATAGCCTTAGTTTCACAACCTAGGAGAGTATTGCGTCTAGCGAGGGAAATTATCACCGTAGAGGTCCTTACTTTGATGGAACTAATTTTGCTAGTTGGAAGCATAAGATGAAAATGCATATTCTTGGACATAACCCCGCTGTTTGAGCAATTATTTGTATTGGCTTGCAAGGTGAATTCTTTGATGGGAGAGAACCAAACCGTGAAGCTAATGCGGAAGAATTGAAGATGCTGCAATACGACGCTCAAGCTTGTGATATCATCTTCAACGGATTGTGCCCCGAAGAATTCAAAAAAATCAGCCGTCTTGAGAATGCAAAGGAAATTTGGGATACTTTGATTGATATGCATGAAGGTACCGAATCCGTCAAGGAATCCAAGTTGGATGTGCTCCAAAGTCAGCTTGACAAGTTCAAAATGAAGGATGGTGAAGGTGTCGCTGAAATGTACTCTAGGCTTGCTCTTATCGCAAATGAGATTGCCGGCTTAGGGAGTGAAGAGATGACCGACAAATTCATCATCAAGAAGATCCTAAGAGCATTGAATGGAAAGTATGATACCATGTGCACATTGATTCAAATAATGCCAAACTACAAAGATCTCAAGCCAACGGAAGTCATTGGAAGAATTGTTGCTCATGAGATGTCACTCAAGGATAAGGAGGAACTTCACAACAAGTCAAGTGGTGCTTACAAAGCCTCAAGTGAAGCCCCCACATCATCAAGTGAGAAACAAACCTTCAATGAAGAATTGAGCTTAATGGCGAAGAACTTCAACAAATTCTATAAGAGTAGAAGCAAAGAAAGAAGTTCCAAGTCAAGGTCTTACAATGACAAAAGATCTTCTAGTCGAGAGCGCAATTGATACAATTGTGGGAGACCCGGATACTACTCCAATGAGTGTACGGCACCCTACAAAAGAAGAGAAGATTCTCCAAGAAGAAGAAGCAAAAGAGAAGAATCACCACTGTCGGTGTCAAAACCGGCGGATCTCGGGTAGGGGGTCCCGAACTGTGCGTCTAGGCGGATGGTAACAGGAGACGAGGGACACGATGTTTTACCCAGGTTCGGGCCCTCTCGATGGAGGTAAAACCCTACGTCCTGCTTGATTAATATTGATGATATGGGTAGTACAAGAGTGGATCTACCATGAGATCAAGGAGGCTAAACCCTAGAAGCTAGCCTATGGTATGATTGTTGTAATGTATGTTGTGTCCTACGGACTAAAGCCCTCCGGTTTATATAGACACCGGAGGAGGCTAGGGTTACACAGAGTCGGTTACAATGGTAGGAGATCTACATATCCGTATCGCCAAGCTTGCCTTCCACGCCAAGGAAAGTCCCATCCGGACACGGGACGGAGTCTTCAATCTTGTATCTTCGTAGTCTTGGAGTCCGGCAGACGATGATAGTCCGGTTGTCCGGACACCCCCTAGTCCAGGACTCCCTCAGTAGCCCCTGAACCAGGCTTCAATGACGATAAGTCCGGCGCGCATAATGTTCGGCGTTGCAAGGCGGGTTCCTCCCTTGAATAATCCAGAGAAGATCATGAACACCAGGATAGTGTCCGGCTCTGCAAAATAAATTCCACATTCCACCGTAGAGAGAATAAAATGTACACTAGTTCAATCTGCTGACGTATTATGCGGCGTGACATCACACCGCTACCAAGCCTTTGTTTGAATCGTTTTTTACTATACCACCTCAGCACGTTTAGCGAGGCGGTTTCCTTGGCACGTCTTGTCGAAGCAGAGATCGTGTTCCCCTTATCCCGGGATTCTCATCAATACGTGCATGGGTAACCCAACCATTCCCATCGCTACGCCTCCTCTATCGAAGGTGAATCCCAAACGGTCACGGAGACGGCTCTTGGTATTTTTCCCCTTTATAAGAGGACCAAGGCTCGCTCTTGTTCTTCAATCTCGCATCCAATCTCCTCCTCGCTCCCAGTTCCAACACCCAGAGCCTCAGATTCGAGCGCTTCGGATCCTAAACTATGTCCGGCTCCGACCTCCAGGGCCGGTGGATGCCCTCCTCCGTCACGGAGGAGGACATATTGAAGTTACGGGAGGCCAAGTACCTGGCCTACGAGGTTTTGCACAGGTTGCCTGCCCAAGGGCAGGCCGTGCCTGCCCCCTAGCCCGGCGAATACGTCGTCTTCGTATCCCACCTCCGTCGGGGTTTAGGCTTCCCGACGGACCCCTTCGTGAGAGGGCTCATGTTCTACTACGGGCTGGATTTTTATGACTTGGCTCCGGAGTCCATCCTCCATATCTCCGCATTCATTATCGTCTGCGAAGCCTTCCTCTGCGTCACTCCCCACTTCAGCCTGTGGCTGAAGACCTTCAATGTGAAGCCAAAGATGATCGGGGGGCGTCAAGCGGAGTGCGGCGGGGCGGCCATAAGCAAAAAGGCCGATGCCCCGTGGCCCGAGGGTTCATTCCAAGAGGAACTCGGACTGTGGCAGCAGGAGTGGTTCTATATCACCGCTCCGAGGGGCAGCAAACAAAAGCCGCCGCCTTCATTCCACCCGGGACCTTCACGCCAACTGATGTCGTGGGTCAACCAAGGGCTCAATTGAGGGCCGTCCGAAGACGTGCCCTCACTACAGGGCCGGATTCGAGACCTCCAAGCGAGGGAGATCAATCTGGTCGTGGTGATGCAGGTTATGCTAATCAGGCATCTTCTGCCCTACAAACGCCGTCCTCTCCGTCTATGGGAGTTCAACCCGGAGGGACCTCGGATTCTCCAACACTTCATGGGTGCAACACCCGTGGAGATGTACAAGTTGTTCTTCGGACCGCAGGTGGCGTGTCCGGAATTAGCTGAGGACGCAGGCCTAAGCCGCAATCGCCCGGATACTCAGGTAAATAGCTCAGAGTCCGGACATTCTGTTTATCTGCCTTTCTAGAGTTCGCCTCCTGACCCATTACTCTTCACAGGAGTGGGTGGCGCGATCAAGGCTGATAAGGTGTCCGGCCCCCCTCCCAGAGACCGCACTGGAGCCCGTGCTGGTCAGAATGTTGGAGGTCGCGCCCACAGAAGGGAGCGAAGGGGAAAACAGAGGAGCTAATATTTCGCCCAAAGGGGCGTCTGAAGAGGGGGGAATCAAGAACCCCTCCTTCCAGGGGGAGAAGAGGACCGCCTCCGAAGATCCGGAGGCCAAAGCCCCTAAACGGGGGAAGAGATCTTCCCCGGGGGGTCCGGCGTCCGGGGAGAATCCGGACGCACAATCATCGCCAAAGAATCAGCCCTCCAGCGAGTCGTGAGTATAAAAAGGGAATTTCATCAGTAAGAAAATACCTCCATTTATGCTTCTGTGGGTGACCGAAATTTTCATTTTGCAGTTCAGATTTGCAGCCTTCGCAGATGAGTTCGTCTTCGGGGGACCTTCTTCCGGAGATGATGGAGAGCGAAACGCCCCCGTTTGCTGCGCCATCAGATAAGGCAGACGAGCCTGAAGTATCATCACGGAGGGTATCCCCGAGTCCGGAGGGGCCGGAGAGTTCGGCGCCCGCTAGTATCCGGCCGGGAGAACTGAAGAATCTGCTTGAGAGGGCGTCCATCTCAGAAGATCATCGTGCGTTGATGCACATGGTGATTGGAAGGATTTCGTCTGCCGAGAGCGGGTTGCGTAACGCCGCTATGAGTTTGCTGGCGGGATTTGAGGTACGCGAAAATGACGCACCTTCTATTTTTGACAGATTTGCACATAAAAGTGTGCTCTGTATAGATAGTAGCCCCTGAGACTCGGTAGGTTGTCGAAGACGACAGCGTGCCGAGGATCGAAATCTCAAGAAATGAATGTCGTCGTTCCTATGTAGGTGGCGGATAGTCCGAGGGCTAGCCGGACTAGTGGGGTTGCCGAGTTAATGCGGCAACTTGACGCGGCGGATGCGGACATCGCACTTGTCAACCGGCGACTTGACGAGTCGCAAGGTAAATGAGTTCTCCACGGTCGCTTTTATTAATGGGGTCAAAGCCCTCCTCTTGATAAATTATATGCTATTGCACAGACGGTGCTGCTGCCGTGGAGAGCCTTCGGGCCGAACTTGCTCAAGCTAAAGAGCAAGCCCGAAGGAGTGACGCGGCTGCCACGAGGGCGGCCGAGGAGTTGAAAGCCGAAAAGGCTGCTCACTGCCTAAGCAGGGAAGAAGTGGCCGAATTGGCCGTAAAAGTGAAGGATGCTGCCGACCGCAATGAGGCTCTTGAAGAGGAGCGCTTATCGGAGCGGGAAGACCTGAAGAAGGCCATCGCTGAGGCCAAGGATGCCCACCCTGCAATGCGGGCCATGAGGGAGGAGCTGCGCCAGGCCGGAGATATCGTGGCTGGCAAGCCTTATCTGCTGCGTCGCCGGTTTATGGATCGAAAGTATGCTCAATTTGATCGGCTGTGGAGTCCGGAGGATCCGTATATGGACTTAGCGGCAAGTGCGGCTGATGCCGTTGAGCACTTCCGGATCCAGAAGGATCACAAGACGGAAGAGCTATTTTGGTCTCAATTCCATAGTCCGGATCGCTCACTTCCGTTGACCGACCGGTTGGCCGAATGGGCCGAGCTAAATAGGTTGTCCGGACTTGCCATGACTGACATCGTGGCTCATGTCTGGCCAGAGAGGCCCAAGGCGACGAGCTACTTCGGCTTATTGCAGCAATTCCTTGGAGCGGTGCCGCATATCAAGGAGATGAAGCGGTCGGCCTGCATCGAGGGCGCGCGGATGGCACTTGCCCGCGTCAAGGCGCATTGGACAGAGATGGATGCCACCGCTGTTGCTGCCCAGGGCTCGGATGAAGACCGGCTCCCCGCTGAGCACTATTTCGGGGAAGTTATGTGTGGCGCTCGTGTAATAGAGTCGCAGTGCTCAAAAAATGTCACGTTCAAATGAACGTTTTAGCTTGTAAAACAATGATTATGCTATAACTGCTTTTTATACTTGTGCATCCCAAGTAGTAAAACTTCTCCTATGCGGTCGTTTACGTATACACTTGTATAACCTGAAAGATTGCAGTCTTCGGCTTCAGCCCCCACGCACAAGGTGCGGGGGTGTTCGCAAAAATAGCGTGTTTTCACACTTAATCCGACGTCTCGGTCCTGTTAAGGAGGTGGTAGCGTAGCGAACGAGGCAATCCGGACTATAATGCTTTATCACTTTCACTTAGCCAGTGGAGCTCGAGGGTGGGGCTACGATATAGCCCCTTGGGGCACCGCACTTCTCCGAGTTCGGGGCGCGTGTGTGCCTGACCGGGAAACGGTCCTTCGTCAAAGCGGGGAATTCTAAACATTCCGGTGATCGATCGAGTGGTTGACCAGTCTCTCGCTATATCATGACAGTCAGTTTTCGGCTTTCTCTACTGAGGTGCTCGCCCAGCCGAGCTGGGGCACAATCGCAGTAGTTCTCCTGGTGCTGCGTTAGCCGATGATACGGAACGTAAGGCAGCAAAACACAGGAGTCGGGCAAACCCAACATTTGACCAAAGACATGATTCGGAGCTGATGCACATAATGCCTAACTCGAGACGCCGAACACTCCCTGAGGTGTTCGGTCTTTATGATAATGGGCAGAACGATGCCCTAAGCCCCTAGTGTCCAAGTACGGGCATGGTCTTCTGACGCGGCCGATGCCAAAACGTCAGGCTCCGGTTTGGCTATAGGAAGAAACCAAGGGAGAATAACAACAAGAGACATTTAAAAAAGGTCTACGCAGGGTCTTAATCTGAAAAGAATCCTCGCAACGGGTCCCTACTGCACGTCTGCAACTGTGTCTCCGTTGCGCCGTTATCTTGGACGGGAATGCACGTTGTTCATCTGTAAAAAGAGAGGAACGCTCAGTTTGAAAATGATGTGTGCGAAAAATATATGTGTAAAAGAAGAAATATAAATAAGTAAAGCGGGGTTTGTATGAACCCGCGGTTGTTTGTGCGCGCAGCCCCCTGTGAAGAGGTGTGCGGCTAGGGAGCCCCTAGTCTGCTGAAGCCGGACTCGTCTATCCGAGTCCGGGGTCTTTGAGTGACCCTCGCACTGAAATGATGCCACGCGGACCGGGCATCTTGAGTGTAAGAGACGCGTAATGCGGTATGGCGTTGAAACGGACAAAAGCCTTTCGTCCCAATAGTGCTTGATATCCACTTTTAAATGGGACGATGTGAAAAATTAGTTTTTCGCGCCGAAAATTGTTCGGTGATCCGAACACGACTTCTAGTAATATGGAGCCTGTGCACTTGGCGTAAGGTCCTGGCATCACTCCTTTGAAGGAAGTGCGGCTGTGTCGAATTTTTGTAGGGTCTATCCCCATCTGACGGATTGTGTTTGAATACAGCAGGTTTAAGTCGCTGCCTCCGTCCATTAGGACTTTAGTGAATTGTAATCCGTCGATTATGGGATTCAATATCAGAGCAGTCCGTCCCGCGCTTCGAACGCTTCTGGAATAGTCCAGGTGGCCGAAAGTGATTGGTTTTGATATCCAATCTCTATGGTCTGCTGGGTTGGACCGTGCGAGGCTCTTTTTAGGAAGTGCCACACTATTTTTCCGCATTATCACATGAAGTGAGTTTACTGCTTTGACCTCTTGTGGGAAAGTCTTTTGTTTTCCGGAGCTCTGCTGGTGGGGTTTATCTTCTTCGCTTGACGCGTCGAGCCCCTTGTGTTCGGCGTTTAGTCGGCCGGACTGTTTAAAAACCCAACAATCCCTGTGGGTGTGATTTGTAGGCCTTCCGGGGGTACTGTGGATTTGACATATCCGACCCAAGATCTTGTTTAAGCTGGACAATTCATCGCTGTCATCCTTAAGAGGCTATGTTTTGTTGTTTGGCCGCGAGCTTTTGAATCCGGCGTTGACTGCCGTGCTCTTTGGGCCATTCTCTTTATTCCGGCGCTGCTCTTTTCTGCGTCGTGATTTTCCGTTTCCATCTCTTATCCCGGATGTACTTGGGTCGCTGGTGCTGCATCTTGCTAGCCAGCTATCCTCTCCTGCACAAAAGCGGGTCATGAGGCTTGTTAGTGCGGACATTGTCCTCGGTTTCTCTTGGCCGAGGTGCCTGGCAAGCCATTCGTCTCGGACATTGTGTTTGAAAGCTGCTAAGGCTTCGGCGTCCGGACGGTCGACTATTTGGTTCTTTTTGGTGAGAAACCTGTTCCAGAATTTCCGCGCTGACTCTCCGGGCTGTTGAGTTATATGACTTAGATCATCTGCATCCGGAGGGCGGACATAAGTCCCTTGAAAATTTGCTCTAAACGCGTCCTCGAGCTCTTCCCAACTTCCAACAGTGTTTTCTGGGAGGCTTTTAAGCCAATGACGGGCTGGCCCTTTGAGCTTGAGGGGTAGGTATTTTATGGTGTGGAGATCGTCTCCTCTGGCCATGTGTATATGCAGTATATAATCTTCTATCCAGACTCTAGGGTCTGTTGTTCCATCGTAGGCCTCTATGTTTATGGGTTTAAATCCTGCTGGGAATTCATGGTCCAGCACCTCATCGGTGAAACATAGTGGGTGTGCGGCGCCCCTGTATTTGTGTGTGCCGCTATCTTCGGACACTTGACGTGTTGCCTTGCTTCTTGGGGCCTTCTTCTTTGGCCCGTAGATGGACCTGGCTGGGCCATTTGTCTTTCCAAGTTCGTTGGTTGGTTTATGTGTGGTGCCGCTTTCAGAATTTGGCCTATCATTTGGCCGTCTATCCAACCAGGCAGCCTCTTTATTTTTTGACGGTGGAGGCTCTATGGCCTCCTCGTCGAATTCTGGTAGCAGCTTACGCTTCGGGTAGCTCTTTGATTGGTGGCCATTGCCGTATTTATCTGCGGTTTTGAGCACTTTGCTCCATCTCATTCTGAGTGTGTCTTCCGTTGTTTTGAGCTTCCGCTTTTCCTTCTTCAGGCTTCTTGCAGTGTTGACGAGTCTTTTCCGAAGGTTTTTGCTCTCCGGCGGCGTGTCCGGCATGAGGTCGTCCGGGCTGTCATTTTCGCCGGGCCTGGACTGATTATCTGACTCGTCGTGTTCGGACGGTTGCTTATCTACATGTTCGTCGTCCAATTGTGAGCCCTGCTGTATTACGGGCTTATTGGGAGCATTGTTGTCGTCGAGGCGGGACTTAGGGCGGCGTCTGCGTCGCCGTTTTGGTTGTTTATCGGCGGGGTTATCTTCTGCCGCGGCCCGTTGGTCCTCGTCATCACTCTCCTTTGGGGTATCCACCATGTATATGTCATATGACGAGGTGGTCCTCCCGTGCCTTATAGGCTCTGTTTCTTGTTCGTCTCCGGCATCGTCGTCCATAGTGTCGATGCCGTCGGAGTCGTAGTCTAGCATGTCGGTTAGATCGTCGACAGTGGCTACAAAGTGGGTGGTGGGTGGGCTCTGAATTTCTTCTTCGTCCGCATCCCAGCCATCCTGGCCATAGTCCGGCCAGGGCTCTCCTGATAATGGGAGATGCTTTAGTGAATTCAGGATGTCGCCAAAAGGCGAGTATTGGAAGATGTCCGCGGCGGTGAATTCCACAACCGGCGCCCAATTTGATTTGATTGGTGGGGGCGCAGGAGGTTCGGAGTCCGGCAAGGAGTCCGGCACCTCGGAATCACAAATGTCACGGGGGACAAGATTATTGTTTGGCTCCATCGCCGTGGAAGTTGAAGCCCCCGAGGCGGTGTCTATCCACCGATCCTCTATCCGGGCGATTGGCTCCGGACCAATGGCCGGAGCGGATTCGTGTGCGGCCACCACGGCACTGTTCGGCGGCAGAGCTAGACCATGCCCATCGCAATAGTGCGGCGCGCTCGGCAGTGGCTCGGGTCCGTCGAGGATCAAGTCTCCGCGGATATCGGCCGTGAAGTTTAGGCTTCGGAATCTGACCTGACGGCCAGGGGCGTAGCTTTCGATCTGCTCCAGATGGCCAAGCGAATTAGCCCGTAGTGAGAAGCCGCCGAATACGAAGATCTGTCCGGGGAGAAAAGTCTCACCCTGGACAGCGTTGCTGGTTGAAGATGCCATCGAGCCTACCGGTGACGACACAGAGGAACTCTCAATGAAAGCACCAATGTCGGTGTCAAAACCGGCGGATCTCGGGTAGGGAGTCTCGAACTGTGCGTCTAGGCGGATGGTAACAGGAGATGAGGGACACGATGTTTTACCCAGGTTCGGGCCCTCTCGATGGAGGTAAAACCCTACGTCCTGCTTGATTAATATTGATGATATGGGTAGTACAAGAGTGGATCTACCACGAGATCAAGGAGGCTAAACCCTAGAAGCTAGCCTATGGTATGATTGTTGTAATGTATGTTGTGTCCTACGGACTAAAGCCCTCCGGTTTATATAGACACCGGAGGAGGCTAGGGTTACACAGAGTCGGTTACAATGGTAGGAGATCTACATATCCATATCGCCAAGCTTGCCTTCCACGCCAAGGAAAGTCCCATCCGGACACGGGACGGAGTCTTCAATCTTGTATCTTCATAGTCTTGGAGTCCGGCGGACGATGATAGTCCGGCTGTCCGGACACCCCCTAGTCCAGGACTCCCTCAACCACCAAGAGAGAGGAGGAGTAGAGATGATCGTTATGAACGAAGACCCTCACGGAGAAGCAAGGATTCGGAAAGGAAGGACAAGTCATCAAGGAGCTACACAAAACGAAGACGTCAAGCTCATGTTGGTGAATGGGTATCCGGCTCCGACTCCGACAATCACTCCGAGAGAAGCTATCACTCCGACTCCAAATATACTCAAGATGAAGGTGTTGCCGGTCTAGCACTTGTGTCAACCAACTCCTACGACATATTTGATTCACCAAACGAAGGTGTTGGAAGATGCTTCATGGCCAAAGTTCCAAAGGTAACACATCCTGAGTATGTTGATTTCAATAGTGATGAAGATGACTTGCTTGTGGATGATGATTTACTTGTTGATAACTCTAGTGATGAATACTATGATGAAACATCAATTAATCATGCTAATCAAGATAAAACGAATGACAATGATAAGGAGAAGATTGAGCTTCTAACTAAAGAACTAAACACTCTTAAGTTGGCTCATGAAACTATCTTCGAAGATCATCGAGAACTTTTAAGGGCTCATGAGAAGTTACGCTTTGTAAAGCTCAATCTTGAGCAAGAGCATGAGTTCTTAAAAGCAATCAATGATGATCTTCGCAAGAAAAGTTCTTCTTACATTGCCAAGCGTTTACTCTTATCTACTTACATGCCTCAAGTCAAGTCTAGTAACAAGTACAAGAAAGATAATTCCTCTAGTAGTAACAATAATAATGTGAAATCCAATATTGTTGCTTCTAGTAGTTCTCTTGATTCCACTAATGATTCTCTTAGCCAAGTTACACTTGAGCAAGAAAATAGCTTATTGAAGGGAATTATAGAGAAAGGTGTTTACAAGAGCCTTGCCGGGAGTAAGCAATTCGAGGAAATTGTACGCAAGCAAGGAAGGCACCGGAAGAATCAAGGTGTTGGTTTTGAACGCAAGTTCAATGCCAATGGAGTTGAGTGGGAAGAAGATCAATACCCCAAGACAAAGTTTGTTCCTCAACAAGAGAAGTATGATCCTACTTCCTTCAAGGGAACATAGGCTCAAGATGATCGTCCACCACAAGACCACAAGAACAAAGGCAAGGACAAGCTTCAAGAAGAGATTGATGCATTTGAAGAAGCACCTAAAGCCTCGTTCAAGTGGGTCCCCAAGACTATGTCAAGTTCTACTTCATCAAGTACAACTACAACTCCAAGGATTCCCATCAAGATGATGTGGATCCCGAAGAAGAAGAACTAGAGAGTTCTTGAGGGTGACTCCGCCAACATTCTTCACTAATATCATTATGGCAAGAACAAGTGCAATCAACCTCCACATCTTGCACTAGTTCAAGGAGTCACAAACCCTCATGTTGGTAAGGCAAGGGACAAGGTAACCTAATGATTTCATGGACATCATCTTGTGTGTGCATCACTCTATGTCTATGGATATTCTTGTTTGTTCCTTGTGGGACTAACCCATGTAGGTAAGTTGAAAGTGCAACTCACTCCAAAGGATTGCTCCAAATGATCTACATCAACATTGAGCATCCACATCTTCAACACCTACATGAAGTCATCATTGACAAAACCCAAGGTTAGTTCATCCCTCTAAGGGGGGATCTCACATCTAGGGGGAGCTTAACTCTAAGAATTGAGTCAAAGCAACTCTAACGGTGTGAACACATCAAAGCATTATGTAAAAGTGGTAACCCCACTTGAGCTTAAACGATGAGTATGACCAATGATCAAATGTTCTCATTTGACTCCTAAGTCAATATACTCATATATAGATGACCTAGTCATCGCCAATTGTTTGATAGATGCTAGAATTGGTTATGCATGCTTTGCCACATATTTCATTTGCCATTTTATTGTGTGAGCATGTTGGTGCATATTTTATTCATTCAAGGACATCCACTTGTTGTTTTGATTGTTTGGGTTCTTTTCTCTTTGCCAAGTGGATGGACAAGAATGCCTAAGAACCTTCTTTAGCTATCTATGCTTTTCTCGTCTCAAACTCTATTCATGCTACATCACAAAATTTGATCAAGTCAGATTCGAACCACTCTGTGTGAGGAGCACTCGGAGTCCCCGATTCATCATAGACTTAAACTTCCAAAACTTCTTTGTGACTCTCGGTCTGACCGATTCCTACATTTTGGTCCTACCGAGATCACTAAGTTGATCTGAGTTTTCAATCTCGGTGCAACCGATTTGAACTTTTCAGTCACACCGATTTGTTGTAACTGTACACAGTTATGCATCTCGGTGTCACCGACTTGTTCCACTCAGTCACACCGACAGGGTCGGGCTATATATAGTCATGGGCAAAATTTTGGAAATTTCTCCGAAACCCTTCGCCCGCGCAATAGCTCGCTCTGCCATCGGAGGTCTCCGGATCGTCTCCTCGTCGCCAGCAGCCTCCTGTCGCTAGTCTCCGCCGCCGTCAACGGATTTCACCCCCACCGTTGTCGCCGTAGCGAGTCCACCACCAAGTTAGGGTATGGACTCGATCTTTGTGCTATCCACGTCTGATTCCTAGCGCATTGTACTCTTATTGAATCTTGCCACGATTGAAACACTTCTATCCAGCCAAAGTAGCCCGTAGATTAGATGAGATTCAAATTTTTAGGGTTAGGTTTCCGCCGAAACCATCTCGGACCCACCGAATTGAAAAACTCGGTCTCACCGATTTGGCTTATGCCATTGCACTAGTGACTCTCGTTTTGACCGAGAATTACTAATCGGTGCGACCGATTTGAGGATTCTGTGAAACCCTAGCAGTCTCGGTGCCACCGAACTGTGACTCGGTCCAATCGAGATCATCAGTTTAGGTTCCAAAACTGCTTCGGTATCACCGAGTTTGAAAATCGGTTGATCCGAAATGCTTTCTGTGGAAAACTAAAACTGAATTTTTGAATCATTCTTTTGCAAAAATCTGTGCATTTTGTGATGCTCATCCATTCTATCTCATCTATAACTCTTCACAGGGTCAGCAGTCAGCTTTTTGCAGCATGTCAGACCAGAGTGACAGCCAGAACAGGTCAGAAGAGCAGATGGACTTGAGTGAGGGCACTAGTCCCTCAACTACAGATGAAGGGAGCAGAAGCACTCCAAGCAATTTGCCTAAGGCTGCAACTAGGCAAAGGAGGAAGAGAACTTTAGACTCAGAGGATGAGGACTACAAAGCAGAAGAAGATGAGGCTACTTCCAAGGAAGTAGTGCTCAAGAAGGAATATGGCTCTGCACATAGCACAAAGCCTGGACTGAAGAAGAAAGTTCCTGCCAAGAGGACACCAATGCCTAAAGCCAGAAAGTCCACTCAAGTGCCAGCTCAGATAGAACCCAAAGAAGCACCTGAGAAGAAAGTCACCTCTTCCAAACCCAAGAAAGTCCCAACTGGAGAGACTATGAAGTTCACCATAGAGTCAGAGGATGATGGTGCTCAGGACAAGAAGAAGAAGAGAGCAAGAACCACAACTGCCAAGGTCCTTTGAAAGCCCTCTATGAGAAGAGATTCTGAAGAAGAGGAAGAGGTTGCTGCACCAGCACCTAAGGCACCTAAGCTTATGGGTGATGCAATCAGATCAGGGCTGCAACATCTAAGCCCAAGGAAGCACCCAAATCTGCCTCCAAGGCCAAGCAACTGCCAAAGAGGAATACTAGGAGTATTCCAGCTGCTGAGAAGAACAAGGCCCCAGTGCCAAATGTTGCTGAAGAAGAAGATGAAGAAGGTCAAGTCCCAAGGAAGCTCAAGCCCAAGATACCAGACCACAATGATGCCCATCCTGTGGCTGAGGATATGAGGATCAAGAAGGATTCAAGGCTGAGGCTGTGGAGGATGGAAGATCCATATGCTTCAAGGAGAAGAACTGCTGTTGACTACAGGTTCCATACAAAGGAACAGCAGGACTTCTATGAGACAATTCTGTTGGATAAGAAGCCCATAGTTTGTGACATGAGGTGGGTCGACTGGACCTACATCAAGGACAATGAAGAGCACTATCCTGGAGTGCAAGAAAGCTTTGTTGCTTGTGGAGTTGCTGATTTTGTTGCACAAAAGTTCACCCACTGGAATGATGAACTTATCATGCAATTCTACTCCACAGCACACTTTTACCCAGATGGAAGAATTGTTTGGATGTCTGAAGGTACAAGGTACCAATCCACTGTTGAAGAATGGGCAAGTCTGATAAATGCCCCAAAGGAAAATGAGGATGACCTGGATATCTATGCAAAGAAGAAGATGGATCACAATTCCATGGCTCACATGTACAAGGAAATCCCAGACAAGGCAGTTGAGACTCACAAGTTTGGATCAGTCCACTTTCTGCTGTCAGGGCTGCCAACCATTAATTGGATTCTGAGGCACACTTTGTTGCCCAAGTCTGGTGACCATAACATGATCAGAGGGCATGCCATCAACATGTTGTATGTGTTTGATGTGCCACAAAAGTTTAAAGTCATGAGCCTGATGATTGAAACAATTAAGAGGACTGCAGCAGATCAAAAGAGGAGCTATGGATATGCCCCTCAGATTCAGGAATTGATCAACTCAAAGATGGGCACAGGGAAATATCAATTGGATAAGGAACACTTTCCACTTTATCTAGATTTTGAGGACAATGAGGTTGTCATGAATGAGAATGATCCACAATCAGTCCAAGCTCAAGAGAAGAAGGAGAAGGCAAAGAAGGAGAAGGCTGCAAGGATGCCAACTCAAGAGGAGGCATCTGAATATTTCTTGAAGAGCAAGCAGGAGCAGCTTGGTTACTTGATAGCATCTACACTGAGGATTGAGAAGGGACTGGCCACCCTCACTCAGAATCAGGAGAGCTTGGAGAGAATCATGGAACTCAAATTCCATGACCTTGATGTCAAAGTAGCTGAGATACAGTCAGTTGTAGAGCAGCTGCAGGATCATATGCAGGAGAGGCAGGGCAAGACTACAACCAATGTGTTTGCCAGAGTGCCCAGAGCCCAGAGGTCAGTTGCAGTGCCAGTGACAGACACTAGAGCAACAACTTCAGCACCAGCTACTCCCCCTTCAGTTCCAGTGCAACCAGCTCCAGCATCCACTCCAGCACCCTCTACTTCAACCGAAGCCTTCGTCCTTGGAGTTAACCATACACCACCACCAGAAGATCAAGCCTGAGAGTCGATCTAGCACTATGCATTTTCTATGAACTTTTTGGTAACTTGTTGCCAAAGGGGGAGAAAAATGTATAGATCATAGGCTTCGAGAGAGAGAGAGTGTGTTGCTTTTGTTCTCTCTTGCTTTATTTGGTGGTTTAAAAACTTGTTTGCTTTTGATCGTTTGAGATACTATGCTTGTGAGACATTGATGATCATGTGTTTGATCATAAGCTACACTTATGCATGTTTGATATTATCTTATCTATCTTATGTGATCATTCACTTTGCTTGGTGATGAGTGCATGTATTCCATGTTTATTATTTTGAGCGCTCCACCAAGATGTATGTGACATGGAGGAGTAACCCATGAGCCCAATTCATTATGCATTTGCAGTCCAAAGCAAATTTTAAACTATGCACAAATTTAGGGGGAGCTCTTGCTTATCACATACTTCTCAAAGCGACGATGTTATTCAATCTTATTATCATTTGTCGAAGCTTTGATCTATATGTTGTCATCAATTACCAAAAAGGGGGAGATTGAAAGTGCAACTATCCCTAGGTGGTTATGGTAATCCATAACAACATATAGCTCATTGAGCTAATGCTATTCCAAGATTATTATTTCAGGAAAGCTCATTGAATGGCATGGCATGGATGATGAAAGTGGATCCCTCAAAATACTAAGGACAAAGGATTGGCTCAAGCTCAAAAGCTCAAGACTCTTCATTTTATATTTTAGTGATCCAAGATCACATTGAGTCTGTAGGAAAAGCCAATACTATCAAGGAGGGATGAGGTGTTGCTTAATGAGCCTCTTGCTTCATGTGCTTAGTGATATGCTCCAAAACCCTCAACTACTTTCCTACATCCACAAATGACCTAAACCCAAAGCCAAAATCGGTCACACCGATTCTTCCTATCCGGCGCCACCGATTCCAAAAGTCATAGCCCCTGCCACAAACCCTAAGCAAATCGGACTTACCGATAGGGATCTCGGTCTCACCGAGATGGATTGTAATCTCTTTGTTTCCCTTTGTAATGTTTCGGTCTAACCGAAGTGAGCGATCGGTCCCACCGAGATTGCAATGTAAACTCTATGTTTCCTTTTTGTAACATTTTGGTCTTACCGAAAAGAGCAAATCAGTCCCACCGAGTTTACCTGACCAACTCTCTGGAAAGCTTATTACCAAATCAGTCTTACAAAGTTTGTGTAATCGGTCTTACCGAGATTACGTTATGCCCTAACCCTAACCGAATCGGTCTCACCGAGATGCATGTCAGTCCCACCGAAAATCACTAACGGTCACTAGGTTTACTAAATGGTCCGACCGAGTCTGTTGAATCGGTCCCACCGAGTTTGGTAAATTGTGTGTAACAGTTAGATTTTGTGTGGAGGCTATATATACCCCTCCACCTCCTCTTCATTCATAGAGAGAGCCATCAGAACGAACCTACACTTCCAACTTACCATTTCTGAGAGAGAACCACCTACTCATGTGTTGAGGCCAAGATATTCCATTCCTACCATATGAATCTTGATCTCTAGCCTTCCCCAAGTTGCTTTCCACTCAAATCTTCTTTCCACCAGATCCAAAACCTATGAGAGAGAGTTGAGTGTTGGGGAGACTATCATTTGAAGCACAAGAGCAAGGAGTTCATCATCAACGCACCATTTGTTACTTCTTGGAGAGTGGTGTCTCCTAGATTTGCTAGGTGTCACTTGGGAGCCTCCAACATGATTGTGGAGTTGAACCAAGGAGTTTGTAAGGGCAAGGAGATTGCCTACTTCGTGAAGATCTACCGCTAGTGAGGCAAGTCCTTCGTGGGCGACGGCCATGGTGGGATAGACAAGGTTGCTTATTCGTGGACCCTTCGTGGGTGGAGCCCTTTGTGGACTCGCGCAACCGTTACCCTTCGTGGGTTGAAGTCTCCATCAACGTGGATGTACGATAGCACCACCTATCGGAACCACGCCAAAAACATCCGTGTCTCCAATTGCGTTTGAATCCTCCAAACCCTTCCCTTTACTTTCTTGCAAGTTGCATGCTTTAATTTCCGCTGCCTATATACTCTTTGCATGCTTGCTTGAATAGTGTGATGATTGCTTGACTTGTCCTAAAGTAGCTAAAATCTGCCAAACTCTAAAATTGGAAAAGGTTAAGTTTTTATTGGTCAAGTAGTCTAATCACCCCCCCCCCCTCTAGACATACTTCAAGGTCCTACACTATGCGAAGACTCTCTCTAATTTAAGAATTTCAGATCTTGGTACTCTAATCAAACAGCAAGCAAAACAAAATAAAATGGCATTGCAAGGATAGCACAACTCATGTGAAGAAGCAAAAACTTAGGCTCAACCGATACTAACCGATAGTTGTTGAAAAAAAAAGGTGGGATGCCTACGGGGCATCCCCAAGCTTAGATGCTTGAGACTTCTTCAAATATTATCTTGGGGTGCCTTGGGCATCCCCAAGCTTGAACTTTTGTGTCTCCTTAATTCCTCTCATATCATGGTTTCTCTTTTTATCAAAAGCTTCATCCACACCAAACTCAACAAAAACTCGTGAGATAGGTTAGTATAAACCAATGCAAAACCTTATCATTTTCTACTTTAACAAATCACTAAAATTATTATTCAACATTTCATACTAAATGCATCTGCATATTTAATACTCCTATCCTCAAATAGAATCATTAAACAAGCAAACATAAGCAAACAGTGCAAACATAACAGCAATCTGCCAAAACAGTACAGTCTGTAAAGAATGCAAGAGTATCAATACTTCCCTAACTCCAAAAATTATGAGAAAACTACTATGCCGTAGAACATTTACCAGAGCTCATTATGCAAAAAGTTTCAACATTATATCATGCTTTGACTTTTCTAGGGAATTTTTGCAACAACGGTAAACTTCCTGTTTTCAAACAGCAACATGTATACTAGCAAAATAAGCATGGTAAGGCTATCCTTGACATTTTTATTGAAACTAAAGATGCAAAACTTAATATAAATAACAGCAAGAAAATACTAACAAAATAAAATGACGCTCCAAGCAAAACACATATCATGTGGCGAATAAAAATATAGCTCCAAGTAAAGTTACCGATGAACGAAGACGGAAGAGGGGATGCCATCCGGGGCATCCCCAAGCTTAGGCTTTTGTCTATTCTTGAATATTATCTTGGGGTGCCTTGGGAATCCCAAAGCTTAGGATCTTTCCACTCCTTATTCCATAGTCCATCGAATCTTTACCCAAAACTTGAAAACTTCACAACACAAAACTCAACAGAAAACTCAACAGAAAACTCGTAAGCTCCGTTAGTGTAAGAGAATAAAACCACCACTTAGGTACTGTAATGAAATCATTCTAAATTCATATTGATGTAATATCTACTGTATTCCCACTTATCTATGGTTCATACCACTTAATACTAGCCATAGATGCATCAAAATAAGAGAACAACACACAGAAAACAGAATCTTTTAAAAATATAACAGTCTGTAGTAATCTGTATAAAACGTATACTTCTGGAACTCCAAAAATCCTACCAAATTAGGAAGTCCTAAGAAATTTGTGTAAAAATCCAGATAAAAAAGAATCAGATCATAATCACGTTTATGTGAATTAACAAAACTAATTTACTGGGTCCAAAAGTTTCTGATTCTCAGCAGGATCAACACAACTATCACCGTAAGCTATCCTAAAGGTCTTACTTGGCACTTTATTGAAACAAAAGCTATAAAACACGATTACTATAGTAGCATAATAATGTGGACACACAAAAACATTAAGGATAAATATTGGGTTGTCTCCCAACAAGCGCTTTTCTTTAATGCCTTTCTAGCTAGGCATGATGATGACAATGATGCTTATATAAAAGATAAGAATTGAAACATAATGGGAGCATCATGAAGCATATGACTAGCAAATTTAAGTCTAACCCACTTCCTATGCATAGGGATTTTGTGAGCAAACAACTATGGGAACGATAATCAACTAGCATAGGAAGGTAAAACAAGCATAGCTTCAAGATTTTAAGCACATAGAGAGGAAACTTGATATAATTGCAATTTCTACAAGCATATGTTCCTCCCTCATAATAATTTTCAGTAGCATCATGAATGAATTCAACAATATAACCAGCACCTAAAGCATTCTTTTCATGATCTACAAGAATATAAAATTTACTACTCTCCACATAAGCAAATTTCTTCTCATGAATAGTAGTGGGAGCAAACTCAACAAAATAATTATCATGTGAGGCATTATCCAATTGAAAACTAAAATCATGATGACAAGTTTCATGGTTATCATTATTCTTAATAGCATACAAGTCATCACAATAATCATCATAGATAGCAACTTTGTTCTCATAATCAGTTGGAACCTCTTCCGAAATAGTGGAATCATCACTAAATAAAGTTGATACTCTTCCAAATCCACTTTCATGTTCATCACAATAAGATTCAACATCCTCCAAAATAGTGGGATCACTACTTCCTAAAGTTGACACTCTTCCAAACCCACTTTCATCAATATAATCATCATAAATAGGAGGCATTCTTTCATCATAATAAATTTGCTCATCAAAACTTGGGGGACAAAAATATCATCTTCATCAAACATAGCATCCCCAAGCTTGTGGCTTTGCATATCATTAGCATCATGTATATTCAAGGAATTCATACTAACAACATTGCAATCATGCTCATCATTCACATATTTCATGCCAAGCATTCTATGTAATTCTTCTTGTGGCACTTGAGCACAATTTTCCTTTTCATCATACTCACGAAAGATATTAAAAAGATTAAGCGTATGAGACAAACTCAAATCCATTTTTTTGGTAGTTTTCTTTTATAAACTAAACTAGTGATAAAATAAGAAACAAAAATATTTTATTGCAAGATCTAAAGATATACCTTCAAGCACTCACCTCCCCAGCAACGGCACCAGAAACTGCTTGATATCTACTACACAACCTTCTTCTTGTAGACGTTGTTGGGCCTGCAAGTGCACAGGTTTGTAGGACAGTAGCAAATTTCCCTCAAGTGGATGACCTAAGGTTTATCAATCTGTGGGAGGCATAGGATAAAGATGGTCTCTCTCAAACAACCCTGCAACCAAATAACAAAGAGTCTCTTGTGTCCCCAACACACCAAATACAATGGTAAATTGTATAGGTGCACTAGTTCGGCGAAGAGATGGTGATACAAGGCAATATGGATGGTAGATAAAGGTTTTTGTAATCTGAAAATAGAAAAACAGCAAGGCAACTAATGATAAAAAAGTGAGCGTAAACGGTATTGTAATAGTAGGAAACAAGGCATAGGGTTCATACTTTCACTAGTGCAAGTTCTCTCAACAATAATAACATAGATAGATCATATAACAATCCCTCAACATGCAACAAAGAGTCACTCCAAAGCCACTAATAGCGGAGAACAAACGAAGAGATTATGGTAGGGTACGAAACCACCTCAAAGTTATTCTTTTGGATCAATCTATTCAAGAGTTCATACTAGAATAACACCTTAAGACACAAATCAACCAAAACCCTAATGTCACCTAGATACTCCATTGTCACCTCAAGTATCGGTGGGCATGATTATACGATATGCATCACACAATCTCAGATTCATCTATTCAACCAACACAAAGTACTTCAAAGAGTGCCCCAAAGTTTCTACCGGAGAGTCAAGACGAAAACATGTGCCAACCCCTATGCATAGGTTCATGGGCGGAACCCGCAAGTTGATCACCAAAACATACATCAAGTGGCACGTGATATCCCATTGTCACCACAGATAAACACGGCAAGACATACATCAAGTGTTCTCAAATCATTAAAGACTCAATCCAATAAGATAACTTTAAGAGGAAAACTCAATTCATCACAAGAGAGTAGAGGGGGGAGAAACATCATAAGATCCAACTATAATAGCAAAGCTCGCGATATATCAAGATCGTTGTTGGGGATATTACCACTAGGCGTAAACCGGCCTACTTGGGCCGGGTTAACTTCATTAGTGGTATGAACAGATGAAGGCCCAAGGCCTGTAGTCGGTTAGAACATGTAGCCGTAAACCGGCCTGGTGTATGACTTGTATTGTAAGTTAGGAATAGAGAGATACCAACCAGAATACGAGTATGAACCGGTTAGGGACTCTATGGACCGACAGGCGTCACCCGCGTATATAAGGGGACGACCCGACGGCGGTTCAGGATAGACAACAACAACTCGAGCCTAGGCGAAGCTTGTTTGCTCCCTAGCCATCGAGACCACATCAATTCCATTACAACTAGACGTAGGCTTTTACCTTCATCGAAGGGGCCGAACTAGTATAAACCCTCGTGTCTTTGCGTCCGCTTTAACCCCTTCAAGTAAACTCGTAGCAATGGCTCCACGACTAAGTCCTTTCTCTAGGACATCTGCCGTGACAAATCCACGACAGTTGGCGCCCACCATGGGGCCATCGCACGATGGTTTGACGATCTTGGAGGGCAAGCTCAAGGGACTCGAAGGCTATGCTGTGGGCCGGATGACGAAGAGTCGTCGCGGCAGGATCTACATGGACGACGCGGGATGGGGTCCCGAGGCAGATTCAATCGAGTACGGGTACCGGGTCCCCTTCGGCGGCATACACGTCTTCATCGGCAAGATCGGGGAGCCTGGGCCTGAGCCGGACATCTGCACCGACCTCGTCGAGACTGCTCAGCGTGCGAGACCTACCCAGGTTAAACCGGCCATGAAGCGTGCCTTCGTTCGAGTCATCCACGGAAGAGAGCGTGAGGATGAATCAGAACACGGTAGCAAGACCGTCGTTTATTCCGGCGACGAGTCCTCGACCGGAGACACCGAATCGCTATACCAGTTACAAGACGACCAAGTTAGGGGCTGTTCCGATGGCGACAGTATTCCGGACCCCCCAGGTCAGGTCAACCGGGTTGGATTATTCATGGCCGGCACCCAGGCAGCGAATCATTCTTCGACCGCCGCAGCAATGCTCTCCAGATCAGCAGCGGCAGCGGCAGCAGGGGCAGGAGGCCTTATGCGCCCGCCGGTTCAAGTCCTATCCGACCTGTTTGACGCACTGAACGCGCTTGTGGCGGAAGCCAATCCGGCGGATAAGGAGGCTCATGACGCAGAGATTGCAAAGGTGAAAGAACAGATCGTGCATGCCAAAGCGGATCTGGCGGCAGAGAAGGACAGGATGGCTGCAGAGCGGGCCGCTTTGGACGCCCAGGCCTACAAGCTCATGCTCGACCAGAACGCATCGCAGGAGGTTTTGAAGCGAAAGCACAGATCGCGCCTGCCGTTAGGGTTTGACCGCCGAAATCTCTTTCACACTCCGGGAGCAGGGCCCAGTAATCCGCCGCAGTACCTAGAGGCAAACCGGATTGAAGCACCGGGGCCAGGAACGACGGTCCAGCCCCACCTGATGGAACCCCCTCAACAGAACATCGTGGCCCCTCTACCGGTCCAGACACCCCCGGGCCATTATTCGAATACCATGGACAACCTTGTTGCGGCCGCTGCACGGTTGGAGGCCATCCCGGTCGAAGGGGACTCCCTGCAAGCGATAGAGATGCGCCGGGTTAAGGAGCTTCTCCGGACTGCGCTGATTCAGCAGGAGGCATACTCATACAGCCGTGATCGGATTCACTCTACGCCCCGTCCAAGCCGGAGCTATAGCAGGCGCATGGATGAACTGGCCATATCAAGCAATGCGTGAGGCCGTGAAGCGGCCCGTGGCAATAATCCGGCAGGTGGAATCGGCGATGCTCAGGAGGTGGTGGACCGGGCCCGGGCACGAAGGAAGGCCGAGTTAGCAGCACAGGACAATGCAGGTCAGCTTACACCAGTTCGCTCTACCACCTTCGCCGGACCAGGAGTTACATCCGCTTTGGGAGTGCCTTGTTTAATCCCCGCTTTACGCAATGTGCGCCTGCCCAAAGATTTCAAGGGTCCGCGCAAGGTGCCGAATTACACCGCTGATTTATCCCCTGAAGCGTGGGTAGAGAGTTATGAGATGGCCATGGAGATGCTGGACGTGGATGAGGCCGCGTGTGCGAAATACTTCACCATGATGCTTGAGGGCACGGCTTGTACTTGGTTGAAGAGCCTAACGCCCAATTCTATCAGCTCATGGGCCCAGTTGCGGGCCCAGTTTATACAGAATTTTAAGGATACATGTAAGCAGCCCAAGTCCATAGTAGACCTGGCGGCTTGTGTTCAGGAGGAAGGAGAATCAACGACGCGTTGGGTGCGCCGCGTTTCAGAAATCTTGCACTCATCTGACAGGATCAATGCTGACTCTGCAATCTTAACTCTGGAAGGCAACTGCCGGTTTGAGCCTTTAAAATTGAAATTGGGACGCATGAAGCGGTTCTGTAATGACATGGGAACCCTCATGGCTGCTTTGGTGAAGTATGCTGATTCGGACAGTACCAAGGATCCCGAACCTGATGAAGATAAAGCAGGGAAGGGAAGGAAGAATAGCAACTCTAAACAGCAGTAGTACAAACCGGCGGGTCATGGAAACGGAGGCAAACGCAAGGCGGATGGTAGCATGGATTTTGTGGCCAACACTAATGCACAGGACAGGGGGCAGCGGCGCAGAGGTAAAGCGGCAAATCGTAATGGGGGTCCCAATCCTAACGCAAGCCGTTTAAATTACTTGTTGAATCAGCCTTGCCCAAAGCACGGGACGAAGGAGTCGCCGGCTAACCACCTTTGGAAGGATTGTTATATCATGCAGGAGTTTAAAAACTCTAATGCCTTCCAGTATGACCATGGGTCAGGTGGCGGTTCAGGATCCGGTTTACATGGTGCGGGTCACGATGGAGCTTCCGGTTCAGGTTTCAATCAGGGTGGTCACAATAGCCAGAATAATCAGAACGGCCAGCAGCAGCAGCAGCAGCAGTCAGGTTATCAGAGCCAGCCAAAGCAGTTGAGCAATGGGCAATACCATGTCTTCACAACTAGCTTGGATAAGCGCAAATGAAAACTCCACAAGCGAGCGGTGAATTCTGTTGAACCGGCCTTACCACGCTACTTACGCTGGTCAGAACAGCCCATTGTGTGGAGCAGAGAAGATCACCCGCCCCGGGTTGATAATCCGGGCCAGCTAGCATTAGTGGTAGACCCTCAGGTGGGGGTTATAAGTTCACCAAGGTGCTCATGGATGGAGGAAGCAGTATTAACATACTGTACTATGAGACATTCCGGCGCATGGGACTAACAGACAAGGATCTCAGACCGTCGAATACGGTGTTCCATGGTGTTGTGCCAGGCAAATCTGCATATCCTGTTGGTAAGATAGCCCTGGATGTGGCTTTTAGGGATGAGCATGATTCTCGGACGGAAAAATTAACCTTTGAGGTGGTGAAGATCTGGAGCCCGTATCACGCCTTGTTTGGGCGGCCCGCTTATGCCAAATTCATGGCGCGGCCTTGTTACATCTACTTACAGCTCAAGATGCCGGGTTACAAGGGGACGATAACGGTTCATGGGAGCCGTAGGGTCGCTTTGGAATGTGAGGAAGGTGATGCAGCGTATGCAGAGTCGGTCTGTGCCACGGAAGAGTTGAAATATTATAAGGACAATGTTGATCCGGTAGACATGACCTCTTTGAAGAAACCAACCACAGAGCATGATTCAGATCTGAAGTTCAAATCGGCAGCTGAGACCAAGCTTGTTGATTTCGTGCCCGGCGATTCGTCCAAGCAGTTCACTATCAGTGCCAACCTGGATCCCAAATAGGAAAGCGCGCTCATCGAGTTCATCCGTGAGAATTGGGACATTTTTGCATGGAAACCGTCTGACATGCCAGGTGTACCGAGGGAACTCGCTGAGCACACTCTTAATGTGGATCCTAAGTACAAACCGGTGAAACAGTTCCTCCGCCGGTTTAATGAAGAAAGACGCAAAGCCATTGGAGATGAAGTGGCCAGGCTTTTAGCAGCTGGTTTTATTGTTGAGGTGTTCCATCCAGAATGGCTTGCTAATCCGGTGCTGGTCCTTAAGAAAAACGGCACTTGGCGTATGTGTGTGGATTACATAGATCTTAACAAAGCCTGTCCGGCAGATCCTTTTGCCCTCCCCCGCATTGACCAGATCATTGATGCCACTGCAGGTTGTGAGCGTTTGAGTTTTTTGGATGCATACTCTGGATATCATCAGATCAAGATGGCAGTTAAGGACCAGGAGAAAACAGCATTTATTACTCCCTTTGGAGCCTTCTGCTATGTGTCTATGCCCTTTGGGCTTAAGAGTGCCCAAGCCACCTATCAACGGTGTGTACAGAATTGCCTGCATAACCAGATCGGCCGCAATGTGCACGCCTATGTGGATGATATTGTAGTGAAGTCGAGACAGAAGGAGACGCTGGTGGATGATTTGAAGGAGACCTTTGACAACTTGCGAGTTTACAAGATGATGCTTAATCCGGCCAAGTGTGTTTTTGGTGTTCCGGCAGGCAAGTTACTGGGTTTCCTGGTGTCCAACAGAGGAATTGAGGCTAACTCGGAGAAAATTACGGCTATTACATCCCTAGCTAAACCGAAATGTATCAACGATGTTCAGCGTTTGGCGGGCCGAATCGCTGCGCTGAGCCGGTTTATCAGCCGCCTCGGAGAGAAGGCCATCCCTTTATATCAAATGCTGAGGAAGGCAGACAATTTCCTCTGGAGTACGGTTGCTGATGAAGCATTTGAGGACTTAAAGCGGCAGTTAGCCAATCCGCCGGTCCTTGCGGCTCCGGTTGACAAGGAGCCACTGTTATTATACGTAGCAGCTAATGCTCGGGCAGTTAGTGTGGCCATTGTGGTGGAACGCAAGGAGGCAGGCAAGGAATATCCGGTTCAGCGGCCGGTTTATTATATCAGCGAGGTGCTTATTGAATCCAAGCAACGGTATCCACATTGGCAGAAGCTGGTCTATGGTGTCTTCATGGCCAGCCAGAAATTGAAGCAGTATTTTCAAGGGCACCCCATTACAGTGGTCAGTTCAGCTCCTTTGGGTGATATCATACAAAACCGGGAGGCCACTGGCCGGGTTGCCAAGTGGGCTATAGAGCTTGGACCACACGGACTGAAGTATGTGCCTCGAACGGCAGTGAAGTCTCAAGCACTTGTTGATTTCATCAACGACTGGACGGAATTACAAGCGCCAGAGGAAAAGCCGGATCTCACGTATTGGACTATTCATTTTGATGGATCCAAGCAATTGGAAGGCTCGGGGGCTGGAGTCGTATTAACTTCCCCACGAGGTGATAAATTCTGTTATGTTCTCCGTTTAATGTTCCCTTGTACTAACAATGCAGCTGAGTACGAAGCCTTGCTTCATGGTCTCCGGATGGCTAAAGAGATGAACTTAAGCCGGGTTAAGTGTTTCGGTGACTCGGACCTTGTGGCTCAACAGGTGTCTGGCACTTGGGATTCTAAGGACCCACTCATGGCTGCATATCGTCGGGAAGTGGATAATATTGCAGGTTGCTTCAAGGGTTATAAAGTGGATCATGTGGACCGTCGGAAGAATGAAGCGGCGGACGCTTTAAGCCGGTTGGGTTCTCAGCGCAAACCGGTCCCGCCCAATGTCTTTTTGGACGTGTTGCACAATCCGTCAGTCCAGCTCCCAGGTGAAGCGGATTTGGCTATTCCTGACCCGGAAGCTCAATTGGTGGCAGCATTACATGCTATTCCGGATTGGACGATTCCTTATATTGCATACATGACCCGGGGGGAGTTGCTAGAGGATGAAATTCTAGCAAGGCAGATAGTCCGGCGATCCAAGTCCATGACGATTCTCAATGGTGAATTGCATCGTCGCAGTGTATCAGGGGCATTTCAACATTGTGTTTCTCCTGAGGAAGGCTGTGAAATCTTAAGGGAAATCCATGAAGGGTATTGTGGACACCACGCCGGTTCAAAGTCTCTGGTGGCAAAGGCATTTCATCATGGTTTTTACTGGTTGACAGCACATGCTGATGCGGAGGACTTGGTTAAACGGTGCGATGGATGTCAGAAATTTTCAAGGTGTGCGCATGTGCCGGCTCAAGAATTGAGGATGATTCCAATAACATGGCCGTTTGCAACTTGGGGGCTGGATATGGTCGGACCTTTTAAAAGATCCAAGGATAAGAAAACTCACCTTTTGGTAGCAGTTGATAAATTTACCAAGTGGGTTGAAGCGGAGCCTGTCAGCAAGTGCGATGCAGCAACAGCGGTGCAGTTCATCAAAAAAATGATTTTCCGGTTTGGCTTTCCGCACAGTATCATTACTGACAATGGTACCAATTTATCCAAGGGGGCTATGAAGGAGTTCTGTGAACGTGAGCAAATCCGACTTACGTATCATCAGTGGCGCACCCCCAGTCCAATGGACAGGCAGAACGAGCTAATCAAGAGATCCTGCGAGGCATCAAACCCCGGCTTATGGTCCCATTGCAAAGGACACCAGGATGTTAGGTTGAAGAGCTGCCATCTGTGCTCTGGAGTATCAATACTACGCCAAACCGGTCCATAGGATACACGCCATTTTTTATGGTCTATGGAGCAGAAGCAGTTCTTCCTAGTGATATCCGGCACGATTCGCTTTGTGTGGCAGCTTATGTTGAAGCGGGCAATGAGACGGCACGGCAAGACGCTTTGGACCTATTGGACGAAGCGCGTGATCTAGCGGCTGCCCGTTCGGCGATTTACCAACAAGATCTTCGTCGCTATCACAGTCGCCGGGTTAGAACCAGAACTTTTCAAGAAGGAGATTTGGTGCTTCGACTAATCCAGGACCAGACGGATATGCACAAGTTATCCCCACCTTGGGAAGGACCTTTCGTGGTCAGCAAGAATCTGCACAACGGGTCGTACTATCTGATTGATATTCGAGAGCATCAAGACTCACGTACATCAGAGGAGGAGACCAACAGGCCGTGGAACATAGCTCATCTTCGGCCTTACTATACTTGAGCCATCGGCTCTATCTATGTACATATCATGACAATGTATATATTATCTTTGATATATTAAACCGGAGCCTCAGCTAAAGCAGGGTCTCTGTCTGTTTCATCATGCGAGGTTACACGGAGTGGTTCTGTTAAAAGCGGCCTCCGGTTTACCCCTTACATATGTTATTTATATATCACTGGGGGCCTTGGTCGTGTCCGAACCAACGAACACCCTTTGATAGGCGACAGCCACCAGATCATTTGGGGACATGGTCAAGTCTGAACCAGTCACGCCTCTTGGTCGGCCTAAAGGCCACAAAATCACTTGGGGGCATGGTCGAACCCGAACCATTGTCACGCCTCTTGATCTGGCATATATGCCACGAGTCATTTGGGGACCTGGCTGACTTGAATCATTGTCACTCCTATTGGGGGCCTTGATCCTGTCCGACCATGGTAATACCATCTGAACAGCTCAGTATAGCATATCTTTGCAAATGGTTTTTATCATTGCCTTTGCTTCCATGTTATTTTCATGGTTTGTTTGTTCTTTGTTTTTGTTGGATTTCTCTTATGTCAACAAGCATATTTTTCCGGTTCAACCGATGGTTTTTTGATCCCCCTTTAATCCGGAGGAGACTGCCCGGTTTACCTTTTCCCTGTTAACATCAAGGAGTAACCAGGGGGCTCGTATTGATTCAATACGGGGTATACGGGAGCTCACTTCTCCCTTTTTTACGGTAATGGTTTATAAAACCACCGCTTCAGGCTTGGCTAAAGCCAGCTTTATGCCCAAAACATGGCAGGTATTTATGTATCATCTATTTGTTATATTTCTGATACACATATCAAGATCATAATCTGGCTGACGGTATAACCGCCACCGAAGGTCAAATTTTTCTGATTGCAGGAAATATGAATTAAAGTTTTTTAAGCAAAAGCTTCAGTACTTATGCACGAAGGCATATTCCAGGCAGAAGTTTTAACTAAATCTATTACAAGGCAGCATGGTGCCCAAGCAAGATTATTGTTTTTGTGTAAAGATGTTACAAATAGCTTCAAAACCGGCTTCCGGTTCAAGCCTGCTCCTCATCCTCCGCCGCTTCAGCTTCCTCGTCTCTACCCATTGGCTGGAAATCAACAGTGGTCCAGTCGATTCCCATTAAAGCTTGGAAAACAGCCTCTTCATGGATCAGGGAAGACGGTTCAATATCAGGGGCGTAAGTGTGCTTACGGATTGGAGGGATCAGATTATCCGCTTCAACAGTTGGGGCAGGCACTCGTTTGTTTTGCTCATTATGTTGCGCTTGATAATGCGTCAAATCTGCCTCTTCGGCTAGCTGGCAAGCCAGAGGGCGCACTGCACGGTTTATGGCCCTTAAATCCTCCTCGTTGAATTCCGAGCCATCTTCTTTCAGGCTGGGATAGCCTTGGGCTGCTTCCACAGGATCAAAATCGGGCACCCATGCCTTTGCCCGGATTAAGGCATTGATGGCACCGGTTCGGGCAGCGGATTTTTTCAGCTCCTCAATCCGGGCTGGAAGCATTGAAAACCGGCTAAGAGTGTCCTGGATTAAGGAGGGCGCCGGGTTGTTATGAGAAGCTGCGGTGATGATCCGTTGGGCTCCGGTATACAGCTGTTCCACCAAGGTGTAGGCAGCCTTTAGTTTCATCCGCACATCATTTCCTAAGTGCCCAATACGTGTGCCTACAACAAGATTGGAATGATCTCAAACCGGATTTACGTTACAGCAGGTTTCAAATTATGATAGAGGTTAAAAGGAGCTTACTGAAGATTGCAGCAGTCATGGAATGTATTTGCCGCTGTACGGCAGTCAATTCATCCACCACCGGTTTAAGGGCAGCTTCGGCATTTTCTGCTCGTTTGGTTAAAGCGGCCTTCTCAGTGGCCCAGTCAGCCCGCTCTTTCTTGAAGCTTTCTTTCAGCCGTTCAGTGGTGCTCAAGGCGCTGGTTAATTCTTGCTTTGATTTATCTATTTCAGCTTGCTAGGTCTTCAGGGCCTCCTGCAAATCGGCAATCCGGTCCTCCTTGATTTTCACCTCAGCCTGCATACAGATAGCATTTTAAACTTTGCACAGGCGATCCAAGAAATTGAAGTATCAACCACATAACAAAGTTATATGCCTGATACTTGGGGGCTAATGCACCTTCAATTTTTTTTGTTCATTACTAGATTACAAAGTCCCAAGCTCAATACAAGTATTCAACTTGGCACTTGGGTGCTAATGGCTATTTGATCAAGTTATGTTCTAAAGACAGTTTTCTATTTGGAGCCCCGATTTACTTATGCTAAGTTAGACCGGCCCTGAGGGTTATGCCGACGGATTTCAAAAATATTCAGGATCAAGTCCCGGTTTGACCAAGGTCACAAACCGAACCTTGGGGGCTACAAGGATGAATGCAATGACAGCAAGGAAACAAGGAGTTTACCTCAAATTTATCCCTCATCATTTTGACCAGGCCAGCTTCACAGTCACGGCTAGTATATAGCCGGTTTAAATAGCCAGAGTGAAGGTCTTGAGCACTCAGAGCGGCATATGTCTCTAATTCAACATCTCATTTTCCTTTGTTCAAAGTGGAAAAATCCTCTTTGATGGTATGCCTGGTAAGGGTGGCAGGATTCCCAGGTTCCGAGCGGCCCACGCCGGTAATTACAACATCATCATCTTTTGACTCGCCAGTTTGGGTTGGCGCGGCCGGTTTGTCAGCAGGAGTGTGGGATTTCTCAATCTGGACTGAGCTGGCAGGCGGATCAGCAGAGGCTGGAGTATTAATAAACCCTTCTTCAGGGATAACGTCGTCTAGCAGAGGAGGATCATTGGGGATATCTTCACAAGTAAACACTTCATGATCCGGCGCTTGGTCATGTTCCAGGGCCACATTTTCTTCAGCCGTTTTATCCAGGCGGGCCTTCTTGCTTGGTTTCGGTTTAGCCCTGAAGGAAAAACAAAAAGTCAAGGAAAAGTATAAGTCATTGCGCAGTACGCTGGAAGCATATGTTCAGTTTAACTTACCCAGCAACGGTTTTCAAAGGTGGTAGCTGAGTGGCCGACGATTCACCAGACGATGAATGAGAAGTGACCTGATAATCGGAGTCGGATGGATTAAGAGGTTGACGGAAGAAACCCGCTTTAGGATTTAAATCAATAAAAAGGTCGGAGACCTCGGAGCGGCATTTTCGAACCGGACTGTTCGGTAGACCGGCAGAAGTAACTACCTGGCCACTGTGCCGGGTTGTGCGGCGAGCTTCGTGTTGCTGGGTCTTCATAAGAAAGTTGGGATCCAAATAAGCAAGAGGATGAGAAAATTTAACTTTCCGGTTTGCCCGGCGGAATTTTGGCAAAGGCAAGATTTCTGAATCGGAAGAGAGAATAATTACCTCAACGAATCCCGCATTGCTGGCTTCAGCGTCATCCTGACAAGCATCATCATCAATAAGGCGCATAAAAAGCAAGCCAAGTGAATCAAGTTCTACCTCAAGATCCGGATTACCCACATCATCATCAAGGGCTGGGTCAGATGAAGCGGTGGTTTTTCTCTTGCGAGCTGGTTTCTTGACAACCTTGGTCTTGGGCCGGGTTGGCCGCCCTGCTTTCTCCGCTTTGTCTTGTGAAAGCTTCTTGCTCCAAAACGGATTATCACTCTGGTTCAGCAATAATTGAAGGTCAGACAGATAAAACATTAACAAGTTCAATAATAGAGCAGTTAAAATCTTACCGCTGGCGGTTCATTGGTGGTGCAGTAAGGAAGCAGACCGGTTTGAGCACAGAGATGCTCCGGTTCATTCAACATCTTTTTCACAGATTCTGTGACTTCGTCGTCGGAGACCTGGATTTTGATATGTCGGAGTGGGTCATCGACACTGCCAGTATATTCACACATCAAACTGGAGCGCCGGCTCAGAGGCAGAATGCTCCATGATATCCAGCAGCGTGCAAGGTCTATTCCTGTTAAACCGTTGGCCATGAAGGCCCGGAGCTTGGACAGTTGGGGAGCATATTTGATTCTCTCCTTGGCGCTTAGCCTTTGAGGAAAGGGGTGAGTGTTGCTGAGCCGTTCCGGACGGAAGCCAGGCAAGGGATTTTCATTGTCTGGAGATGTATCCTTGCAGTAAAACCAAGTGGCATTCCACTCCTTGGGATGAGTATGAAGTTTGACGTGGGGATAGGTGATTTCCTTCCTTTTCTGAATGGCCATACCGCCCAGTTCGGTATTAGGGCCATCGGTGAATTCAGTACGGCGGTTCAGATGAAAGAGATCTCTAAACAGCTCGACTGAAGGCTCCTCTTGAAGGTATGCCTCGGAAAGTACTTGAAAGTGACATAGATTGGTGACCGAGTTGGGGCCAATATCCTGTGGACGAAGCTGAAAATTGGCTAACACATCCCGATAAAATTTAGAGCCGGGCGGTTTGAAGCCCCGGGCCATGTGATCTGCGAAGACCACAACCTCTCCTTCCTGGGGCGTGGGAGGACATTCATCTCTAGGAACCCTCCAGTGGATCGTATCTTTATCATCTAAAGCGCCGATCAGCACTAGATCGTCCAGCTGTGATTCGGTGACACGGGAGGGAACCCAGTTGCACTCGTACACTTGTTTGGCCATGACGAGATCTACAAAAAATAGGTGATCCGGTTCAAGGACATGCCGGGTAAAAAGGTGTTGATCTAACTATGGTAAACCGGAGGCAGTATCCATAAACCGGTCTTCTACAATGCGGCATCAGATAGATTCTGGCGGTTCAACCAGGGGACTAATGACATATATACCGGTTTAGCAATTTTTTCTCTATGGTGAAGTTAAACCGCCTGGCCTAAGCATCGGAAGCAATTGAAGCTATGGATAACTAGTTATGCAGAAACAAGTTTCACAGAATCGTGTTATAGCCGCGGATCTACAACAAGCTCACAAAAACAGGAAATATTTCGAAGACTAAGGCGGAAACAGAAGTGAACCATTGAGTGGATATGTGCGGGAGATCTATGAGCTTGGATGAGAAATAGTAAGCGGATGCCAAAGGGATCGCTACTAAGCACAGCAAGAGTTCGCAGATGCAGTCAAGGTCAGAGAACAGCTATGAACGCGCGATGAACATGGCAAGAACGCGGAACCCTAAGAACAGATCTAGGGTAAGTAGGAAAGAGAATTTACCGGGAAGGAGAAGATGCGGAAAGGCGCCGCAACACTCTGGTGCATTCAGGTTGATGCAGCGGCCCGAGACGAGGCAGAGGTCGACGGCGGTGGCGGAGCTCCAAAGCCGGCGACGTGAGGAAGAAGAAGAAGAAGGGACGAAGGGGAAAGAAATGACCCTTCGGTCTTATTTATAGGGCAACTGGGCTAGGTCAAGCGCGCGGATCCAGGAGCTGTCATTAAGAGGGCATTATAAATTTTATGATGACGTCATGCCGGTTCACAATAACCAACACTGATGACGTCATGCCAGTTTACGGCAACCAAAAATGATGAAGATATGGAGGTTTACCAATTAACAGAAGATATCCAAGGCGCAAGATGGTGTGAAGGATTGACATGAACCAGTTCAAATCAATCTGGGGCCTAATGTTGGGGATATTACCACTAGGCGTAAACCGGCCTACTTGGGCCGGGTTAACTTCATTAGTGGTATGAACAGATGAAGGCCCAAGGCCTGTAGTCGGTTAGAACATGTAGCCGTAAACCGGCCTGGTGTATGACTTGTATTGTAAGTTAGGAATAGAGAGATACCAACCGGAATACGAGTATGAACTGGTTAGGGACTCTATGGACCGACAGGCGTCACCCGTGTATATAAGGGGACGACCCGGCGGTGGTTCAGGATAGACAACAACAACTCGAGCCTAGGCGAAGCTTGTTTGCTCCCCAGCCATCGAGACCACATCAATTCCATCACAACTAGACGTAGGCTTTTACCTTCATCGAAGGGGCTGAACTAGTATAAACCCTCGTATCTTTGCGTCCGCTTTAACCCCTTCAAGTAAACTCGTAGCAATGGCTCCACGACTAAGTCCTTTCTCTAGGACATCTGCCGTGACAAATCCACGACAATCGTGCCATAGAGAGAACACGAGAGAGAGAGAGAGAGAGAGAGATCAAACACATAGCTACTGGTACATACCCTCAGCCCCGAGGGTGAACTACTCCCCCCTCGTCATGGAGAGCGCCGGGATGATGAAGATGGCCACCGGTGATGGATTCCCCCTCTGGCAGGGTGCCAGAACGGGCTCCCGAGAGGTTTTTGGTGGCTACAGAGGCTTGCGGCGGTGGAACTCCCGATCTATCTTTGTCTTCGATGTTTTTAGGGTACGTGGACTTATATAGGCGAAAGAAGTCGATTGGGGGAGCCTCGAGGGGCCCAGGAGACAGGGGCGCGCCCTCCTATCTCCTGGCTTTCTCGAGCCTTCCCTGGCTTGAACTCCAAGTCTCCCGGATCATATCTTTTCCAAAAATCACGCTCCCGAAGGATTCATTCTGTTTGGACTCCGATTGATATTCCTTTTCTTCGAAATACTGAAACAGGCAATAAAACAGCAATATGGGTTGGGCCTCCGGTTAATAGGTTAGTCCCAAAAGTAATATAAAAGTGTATAATAAAGCCCGTAATCATTCAAAATAGATAATAAAATAGCATGAATGCTTGATAAATTATAGATACGTTGGAGACGTATCAGTGTGCCACCCCCTACAGCAACTGCGTACATTGTGAATGCCTGGTAGTCACGTGTTGATGACTACTCGATAGTTCAGTGTGCCATGCTTTACGACTTAGAATCGGGACTTCAAAGACGTCTTGAATGTCATGGAGCATATGAGATGTTCCAGGAGTTGAAGTTAATATTTCAAGCAAATGCCCGAGTTGAGAGATATGAAGTCTCCAACAAGTTCTATAGCTGCAAGATGGAGGAGAACAGTTCTATTAGTGAACACATACTCAAAATGTCTAGGTATCATAATCACTTGACTCAGCTGGAAGTTAATCCTCCAGATGATAGTGTTATTGACAGAGTTCTCCAATCACTGCACCATGCTACAAAGGCTTCGTGATGAACTATAATATACAAGGGATGGAGAATACTATTCCTGAGCTCTTCACAATGCTCAAAGTTGTGGAGGTAGAAATCAAGACAGAGCATCAAGTGTTGATGGTTAACAAGACCACTAGTTTCAAGAAAAAGGGCAAGGGAAATAAGGGGAACTTCAAGAAGAATGGCAAACAAGTTGCCACTTCCGAGAAGAAGCTCAAAGCTGGACCTAAGCCTGAAACTGAGTGCTTCTACTGCAAAGGGATTGGTCACTGGAAGCGGAACTGCCCCAAGTATTTGGCGAATAAGAAGGATGGCAAAGTGAACAAAGGTATATTTGACATAAATGTTATTGATGTGTACCTTACTAATGCTTGTAGTTGCACCTGGGTATTTGATACTAGTTCGGTTGCTTATATTTGTAACTCGAAACAGGAGCTACGGATTAAACGAGGATTGGCTAAGGACGAGGTGACGATGTGCGTCGGGAATGGTTCCAAGGTCGGTGTGATCGCCGTCAGCACGCTACCTCTACATCTACCTTCGGGATTAGTTTTAGACCTGAATAATTGTATTTGGTGCCAGCGTTGAGCATGAACATTATATCTGGATCTTGTTTAGTGCGAGATGGTTATTCATTCAAATCAGAGAATAATTGTTGTTCTATTTATATGAGTAATATCTTTTATGGTCATGCACCCTTGAAGAGTGGTCTATTTCTGTTGAATCTGGACTGAGGTGATACACATATTCATAATATTGATGCCAAAAGATGCAAAGTTGATAATGATAGCGCAACATATTTGTGGCACTGCCGTTTAGGTCATATTGGTGTAAAGCACATGAAGAAACTCCATGTAGATGGACTTTTGGAACCACTTATTATGAATCATTTGATACTTGTGAACCATGCCTCATGGGCAAGATGACTAAAACTCCGTTTTCCGGAACAATGGAGTGAGCTGATACGTCTCCAACGTATCTATAATTTTTGGTTGTTCAATGCTGTTATATTATCATTCTTGAATGTTTTACAATCATTTTATAGTCATTTTATATCATTTTTGGCACTAACCTATTGACATAGTGCCCAATGCGAGTTGTTGTTTTCTGCATGTTTTTTACATTGCAGGAAATCAATATCAAACGGAATGCAAATGCAACGCAACTCCTGGAGGATTTTTTGGGCCAGAAGAAAGCCAATGGGCCAAGGAAGCACCTGAGGGGCTGCTCGAGGGGAGAAACACCCACCAGGGCGTGCCAGGAGGCCCAGGCGTGCCCTGGGGGGTTGTGCCCACCTTGGGTGCCCCCCCGAACCGCCTCTTTGCTCTATAAATACCCAAATATTCCAGAAACCCTAGTGAGTCGATGAAATATTGATCCAGCAAAGTCCAGAACCACCAGATCCAATCTAGACACCGTCATGGAGGGGTTCACTTCCATTGGTGCCTCTCCTATGATGCGTGAGTAGTTCTTTGTAGACCTACGGGTCTGTTGTAAGTAGCTAGATGGCTTCCTCTCTCTCTTGATTATCAATACAATGGTCTCTTGGAGATCCATATGATGTAAGTCTTTTGGCGGTGTTTTTGTTGGGATCCGATGAACTTTGAGCTTATGATCATATCTATGTTTTTATCCATGAAAGTTATTTGAGTCTTCTTTGATCTCTTATATGCACGATTGCTTATAGCCTCGTATTTCTTCTTCGATACTTGGGTTTTGTTTGGCCAACTTGATCTATTTATCTTGCCATGGGAAGAGGTGCTTTGTAGTGGGTTCGATCTTACGGTGTTTGATCCCAATGACAAAAGGGGAACCAACACGTATGTATCGTTCCTACTAAGGATAACAAGATGAGATCTATATCTGCCGCAATAGATAAACGGATCTCGTCTACATCATGTCATCGTTCTTATTGCATTACTCCGTTTTCTCATGAACTTAATACACTAGATGCATGTTGGATAGCGGTCGATGTGTGGAGTAATAGTAGAAGATGCAGGCAGGAGTCGGTCTAGTAATCTTGGACGTGATGCCTATATAATGATCATTGCCTGGATATCGTCATGATTATTTTAAGTTCTATCAATTGCCCAATAGTAATTGTTTTCCCACCGTTTGCTATTTTTCGAGAGAAGCCACTAGTGAAACCTATGGCCCCCGGGTCTCTTTTGATCATATTTGCCTTTACGATCTATTTTCTCTTGCATTTATTTCAGATCTATTAAACCAAAAATACAAAAATACCTTGCTGCAATTTATTTGTTCCGCGATCTATTTATCCTATCTACCACTTTTACCTCACATTATTTGCCTATCTTGAGGCACCGTACCCGGAAGGGATTGACAACCCCTTTAACACGTCGGGTTGCGAGTATTTGTTATATGTGTGCAGGTGCTATTTATGTGGTGTGAGGAGGTTCTCCTACTGGTTCGATAACCTTGGTCTCATCACTCAGGGAAATACCTACCGTCACTATACTGCATCATCCCTTCCTCTTTGGGGAAATACTAACGTAGTTCTAGCAGACATCATGAGCCAATTACTTATTGGAAATAATACATACCGATGTATGTAGTACGATGAGTGTTGAGGCACGCGGCGGATATCTTGTTTTCTAACCTTCACAGATGATTTGAGCAGATATGGGTATATCTACTTAATGAAACACAAGTCTGAAACATTTGAGAAGTTCAAAGAATTTCAGAGAGAAGTGGAGAATCATCGTAACAAGAAAATAAAGTTTCTATGATCTGATCGCCAAGGCGAATATTTGAGTTACGAGTTTGTCCTTCATTCAAAACAATGTGGAATAATTTCACAACTCACGCCACCTGGAACACCACAGCGTAATGGTGTGTTCGAACATCGTAACCGTACTTTATTAGATATGATGCGATCTATGATGTCTCTTACCGATTTACCACTATCATTTTAGGGTTATGCATTAGACACATCTGCATTCACATCAAATAGGGCACCGTCTAAATCCGTTAAGATGACACCATATGAACTGTGGTTTGGTAATAAACCTAAGCTGCCGTTTCTTAAAGTTTGGGTTGCGACACTTATGTCAAAAGGCTCCAGCCTGATAATCTCGAACCCAAATCGGAGAAGTGCGTCTTAATAGGATACCCTGAGGAAACAATTGGGTACACCTTCTATCGCAGATCCGAAGGCAAGATCTTTGTTTCCAAGAATGGAACCTTTCTAGAGAAGGAGTTTCTCGAAAGAAGTGAGTGGGAAGAAAGTAAAACTTGATGAGGTAGTTGTACCTTCTCTCAATTTGGAAAGTAGCTCATCAGAGAAATCCGTTCCCATGATGCCTACACCAACTAGAGAGGAAGCTAAGGATGATGATCATGAAACTTCAGATCAAGTTACTACCGAACCTCACAGGTCAACCAGAATACGATCGACACCAGAGTGGTACGGTAATCCTGTTCTGGAAGTCATGTTACTGGACCATGGCAAACCTACGAACTATGAAGAAGCTATGATGAGCCCAGATTCCGATAAATGGCTTGAGGCCATGAAATCTGAGATATGATCTATGTATGAGAACAAAGTGTGGACTTTGGTGGATTTGCCCGATGATCGGCGACTCATAGAGAATAAATGGATCTACAAGAAGAAGACTGACGTTGATGGTAATGTTACTGTCTATAAATCTCGACTTGTTGCAAAAGGTTTTTGACAAGTTCAAGGAGTTGACTACGATGAGACTTTCTCACCCGTAGCGATGCTTAAGTCTGTCTGAGTCATGTTAGCAATGGCCGCATTTTGTGATTATGAAATCTGGCAAACGGACGTCAAAACCGTATTCCTTAATGGATTCTTAAAGAAGAGTTGTATATGATGCAACCAGAAGGTTTTGTCGATCCTAAAGGTGGTAACAAAGTGTGCAAGCTCCAGCGATCCATCTATGGACTGGTGCAAGCATCTCGGAGTTGGAATATATGCTTTGATGAGGTGATCAAAGCATATGGTTTTATACAGACTTTCGGAGAAACTTGTATTTACAAGAAAGTGAGTGGGATCTCTATAGCATTTCTAATATTATATGTGGATGACATATTGTTGATTGGAAATAATGTAGAATTTCTGGATAGCATAAAAGGATACTTGAATAAGAGTTTTTCAATGAAAGACCTCGGTGAAGCTGCTTATATATTGGGCATCAAGATCTATAGAGATAGATCAAGACGCTTAGTAGGACTTTCACAAAGCACATACCTTGATAAAGTTTTGAAGAAGTTCAAAATGGATTAGTCAAAGAAAGTGTTCTTGCCTACAAGGTGTGAAATTGAGTCAGACTCAATGCCCGACCAGTGCAGAAGATAGAGATAAAATGAAAGCCATTCCCTATGCCTAAGCCATAGGTTCTATCATGTATTCTATGATGTGTACCAGACCTGATTTGTGCCTTGCCATAAGTCTGCAGGGAGGTACCAAAGTAATCCAGGAGGGGATCACTGGACAGCGGCGAAGAACATCCTGAAGTACCTAAAAAGGACCAAGGATATGGTTCTCGTTTATGGAGGTGACAAAGAGCTCGTCGTAAATGGTTGCGTCGATGCTAGTTTTGACACTGATCCGAATGACTCCAAGTTACAAACCGGATACGTATTTATTTTGAATGGTGGAGCTGTCAGTTGGTGCAGATCCAAGCAGAGCGTCGTGGTGGGATCTACGTGTGAAGCGGAGTACATAGATGCTTCGAAAGTAGCAAATGAAGGAGTTCATATCCGATCTAGGTGTAAAACCTAGTGCATCAGGTCCAATAAAAATCTTTTGTGACAATACTGGAGCAATTGTCTTGGCAAAGAAATCCAGATTTCACAAAAGAACCAAACACATCAAGAGACGTTTCAACTCATCTGTGATCAAGTCAAGGAGGGAGACATAGGGATTTGCAAAATACATACAGATCTGAATATAGAAGATCTGTTGACTAAGCCTCTTCCACGAGCAAAACATGCTCAACACCAAGACTCCATGGGTGTTAGAATCATTACAATGTAATCTAGATTATTGACTCTAGTGCAAGTGGGAGACTGAAGGAAATATGCCCTAGAGGCAATAATAAAGTTGTTATTTTATATTTCCTTATTCATGATAAATGTTTATTATTCATGCTAGAATTGTATTGATCGGAAACTTAAATACATGTGTGAATACATAGACAAATACTGTGTCCCTAGTGAGCCTCTACTTGACTAGCTCGTTGATCAAAGATGGTTAAGGTTTCCTAACCATGGACATGAGTTGTCATTTGATAACGGGATCACATCATTAGCAAAATGATGTGATAGACAAGACCCGTTCGTTAGCTTAGCATTATGATCATTTCAGTTTTATTGCTATTGCTTTCTTCATATCAAATACATATTCCTTTGACTATGAGATTATGCAACTCCCGGATACCGGAGGAATGCCTGTGTGCTATCAAACGTCACAACATAACTGGGTGATTATAAAGATGCTCTACAGGTATCTCTGAAGGTGTTTGTTGGGTTGACATAGATCAAGATTAGGATTTGTCACTCCGAGTATCGGAGAGGTATCTCTAGGCCCTCTCGGTAATGCACATCAAAGAAGCCTTGCAAGCAAAGTGACTAATGAGTTAGTTGTAGGATGATGCATTACGGAACGAATAAAGAGACTTGCCAGTAGCGAGATTGAACTAGGTATGAAGATACCGACGACCGAATCTCGGGCAAGTAACATACCGATGGACAAAGGGAATAATGTATGTTGTCATAACGGTTCGACCGATAAAGATCTTCGTAGAATATGTAGGAGCCAATATGAGCATCTAGGTTCCGCTATTGGTTATTGACCGGAGAGGTATTTTAGTCATGTCTGCATAGTTCTCGAACCCGTAGGGTCTGCACGCTTAACGTTCAGTGACGATATTGTATTATATGAGTTATGTGATTTGGTGACTGAATGTTGTTCAAAGTCCCGGATGAGATCACGGACATGACGAGGAGTCTCAAAATGGTCGAGAGGTAAAGATTGATATATAGTATGATAGTATTCGGACACCGAAAGTGTTCCAGAGTGTATCGGGTATTTATCGGAGTACGAGGGGGGGGAGGTTACCGGAAACCCCGGGGGAAAGATATGGGCCATATGAGCCATAAGAGGGGAACAACCCATAAGGGGTGGTGCACCCCCCCCCCCCATGGAAGGATGCCAAGTGAGGGAAGGGAAAGAGGGGGTTCGCCCCTCCCCCCTTTACTTCTCTCCTTCCTCTTCCCTTTTCCCCCTCCGGCAAATATGGAAGGGCGGAGGCTGAATAGGGGAGGACCCCCAAGTAGGATTCCTCCTATTTGGGGTGCACCCTTGCTGCTCCCGTCCCCCTCCCACCTATATATATGTGGGGAGGGGGCGCCTAGAACACACAACATCAATTGTTGGACGTGTGCGGCGCCCCCCTCCACAGTTTACACCCCCGATCATATTTTCGCGGTGCTTTGGCGAAGCCCTACGCGGATCACATCACCATCACCATCACCATGCCGCCGTGCTGATGGAACTCATCTACTTCCTCGACATCTTGCTGGATCAAGAGGGCGAGGGACGCCATCGAGCTGAACGTGTGCAAAACTCGGAGGTGCCGTACATTCGGTACTTGATTGGTCGGAGCTAGAAGAAGTTTGACTACATCAACCGCGTTGTCAAACGCTTCCGCTTTCAGTCTACGAGGGTACGTAGACACACTCTCCCCCTCTTGTTGCTATGCATCTCCTAGATAGATTTTGCGTGAGCGTAGGATTTTTTTTGAAATTGCATGCTACGTTCCCAACAAGACTACACATAGAAAGTATTTCCCTTCGTAGAGTCTGTACAACCTCTACAGAGTGTCAAACTAATCGATTAGCCATGTCCCTAATTAAGGACAATTATGAGCCACTACACTTGAAACCACTAGACGACCTTATCACATTTAATAACTTGATGTGGATGATAATAAACTTAATGATTGTTTGGTCATGTGTTTGATTGGAGTTCCCACTTCAAACATATGTTGGTACCTGAGAAATAAAATGATGATAGGTAGATGTAAGAAAAATTTTGATTTATGCTAAATGAAAATTTGAGCTTATTTTCACTGATCACTATCCTTGCATATACACATAAGTACATTATATCATTTTTGGTGTGACTTGTGATGAGGACATCAATACCATTGTTACACCCACAACCCCTGCTACTATACATACTGGACCAATTACTAGAGCTCGCGCACGCCAATTGAATTACCAGGTACTTTCGTTTCTTGGTAACAATTATAATGTTCATGAGAATATGATCCTACCTAAATTGGATACATTTGTTTTGCTTACAACTGAAGGGCCTAGCTTGGATAAGAAAGATGAACCTTGCAGCAAGTTCAAGCATGGAGATGATGGCATGCGCAAGGGGAACAAGAACGGAGTTACAAGTGATGATTCCAGGACTTTGAAGCCACCCTAATGAGTGCATGAAGCCTTGGACGAAATATACAAGATGCCACTTAATAAATTTTGTCCAGAGGCTATTCTAGGTGTTGCGTCACCTTATTATTGAGCCAGGCCCATGTAATTTTGAAATACTTAAGTATAGGCTGTTTTTAGAGTCCGTATGTGTGGGGAAACAAGAGTTAGGTATGGTTTCGGACCCCCTCCTCCAAGGGCCACGAAATTACCCCCTCTTCCTCCATATATACAACCCTTAGGGCGTCGTTTAGACTTTGAGTTTTGTTTAGATTAAAAGTTCGCCATAGCTGCGACTTCGCGTACTTCGTTTGTGTTCAACGACCAGACCAAGGCGTGACAAAACCCCACCTTCATTAATAAAGCTTTCCTCTTATATTCGCAATATCCAGATTGCAATCTTAGTTTCTTGCTTGTTCTTTGTTTGCTTGCACGAAATAGACCTTCGTGGTCAGGTTGATCATGCTCCGGCGTGGTCAATAACCTCCCGGAGTTGGTTTAGCGATTGCTAAGGTTCAATGTTGAAAGCACAAGTGCTCCCTAGGTGGTTTTGGTAATTAATGTCAACATATCTCTTGTTGGACTAGCACTTTTATCTAGTATGTTTCAGATAAGTTCAACAATGGAGTGGCATGGACTAAAGGATGTGGGAACTCCTTCAAGATGCTAAGGACAAAGGATTGGCTCAAGCTTCAAGCTCAAGACTCTTCATTTTATATTTTTGTGATCCAAGATCACATTGAGTCTATAGGAAAAGCCAATACTATCAAGAAGGGATGAGGTGTTGCTTAATGAGTTTCTTGCTCCACAGTGCTTAGTGATGTGTCCCAAAACCCTCAACTACTTTCCCACTTCCACACATATGACCCAAACCTAAAGTCAAAATTGGTCCCACCGATTCTTTCTATCCGGCGCCACCGAGTTCAAATGTCATAGCCACTGCCACAAACCCTAGGCAAATCGGTCTCACCGATAGGGATCTCGGTCCTACCGAGATGGGATTGTAATCTCTCTGTGTATGTCCATTACCAAAATCGGTATAACCGAGTTTGGGCAATCGGTACTACCGAGATTACAATGCAAACTTCCTAGTTAACTTATTACCAAAATCGGTCCTATCGAGTTTGTGTAATCGGTCCAACCAAGTTTGCCTGGCCAACTCTCTGGAAAACTTATTACCAAAATCGGTCTCACCGAGTTTGTGTAATCGTTCTTACCGAGATTAGTTATGCCCTAACCCTAACCATATCGGTCTCACCGAGTTGCATATCAGTCCCACCAAAAATCCTAACGGTCACTAGATTTACTAAATCGGTCCGACCGAGTTTGTTGATTCGGTCCCACCGAGTTTGGTAGATTGTGTGTAATGGTTAGATTTTGTGTGGAGGCTATATATACCCCTCCACCTCCTCTTCATTCGTGGAGAGAGCCATCAGACTGAACCTACACTTCCAGCATACATTTTCTGAGAGAGAACTACCTACTCATGTGTTGAGGCCAAGATATTCCATTCCTACCATATGAATTTTGATCTCTAGCCTTCCCCAAGTTGCTTTCCGCTCAAATCTTCTTTCCACCAGATCCAAAACCTATGAGAGAGAGTTGAGTGTTGGGGAGACTATCATTTGAAGCACAAGAGCAAGGAGTTCATCATCAACGCACCATTTGTTACTTCTTGGAGAGTGGTGTCTCCTAGATTGGCTAGGTGTCACTTGGGAGCCTCCAACAAGATTGTGGAGTTGAACCAAGGAGTTTGTAAGGGCAAGGAGATCGCCTACTTCGTGGAGATCTACCGCTAGTGAGGCAAGTCCTTCGTGGGTGACGGCCATGGTGGGATAGACAAGGTTGCTTCTTCGTGGACCCTTCGTGGGTGGAGCCCTCCGTGGACTCGCGCAACCGTTACCCTTCATGGGTTGAAGTCTCCATCAACGTGGATGTACGATAGCACCACCTATCGGAACCACGCCAAAAACATCCGTGTCTCCAATTGCGTTTGAATCCTCCAAAACCCTTCCGTTTACATTCTTGCAAGTTGCATGCTTTACTTTCCGCTGCTCATATACTCTTTGCATGCTTGCTTGCTATGTGTTGTGAATGTTAAACTTGTGCCTAAACTCCACTTAAACTTTAAGAACTTAAAAACTGCAACTTTGGTACTTAGTGTCTAATCACCCCCCCCCCCTCTAGACACCTCTTCTCAAGGTCCTACAAGTGGTATCAGAGCTTTGGTCTCCATTGCGTTGGTTTAATCACCATTGGAGGAAGATGGATGAGTCTACTTTGGGGAGTCTTAGACATAGAGTGCCCATACTTGATGGAGAGTATTTTCATGAGTGGAAAATGAGATGCTTGTAATTTTCAATCAATATCATTTGAACAAGTACATTGCTAGCCCTTGTGCACCTCATGTTGACCCTATGCATCCTACTCTAGATGAGTCAATTGACATGATTAGGAATCTTAGAACTGTCGAACTTATCATTAGAGGATTGCCTAGAAACTTGATTGGATGTTTGCCTACTCTTAAGTGTGCCTACACTATATGGAAATTTCTTGAGGAACGCTTTCCAAATTATTCCTTGAAAAATCTTGATGAAATTCTCCATAAGTCCTTTGCTTTGAGTAAGATGAATACTAGTGATCCTATGTTTGGTGATCGTTTATTTGAGCTTACAAACCTTATGCGTGCCAAAGGAGATGTTGGAATTATTAGTGATATTATTTCCGAAGCTATAAAAATTCATAAGCAAGATCATTGTCAAATTCACTCTAACGAATCACCCTCTCTAGGATTTGATCCACCACATGACGATGTTGAACGTGGATACTATGATGAGGATGATGATAGTGACTTCGATCTTGATGATGCAATGAGACACTTTGGTCTTATGGCAAATCTTCGGGGATATATGTCAGGAGGAAAGGAATGGGTTCTTGATAGTGGATGTACCGATCACATGACCGGAGATAAAGACATGTTTCGTGAGCTTGCTGAAAATGATAGTCCTCGAAAGTATGTCACTTTCGGTGACAACTCAAAGGGTAAGGTGGTTGGCCTCGGTAAGGTGGCCATATCACATGATAGCTCCATACAAAATGTCATGCTCGTTGAATCTCTTGGATACAACTTACTTTCAGTATATAGACTTGCTGATTTCGGTTCCAATGTCCTATTTACTGAAGTAGATTGCCAAGTGTTTCGTCGAGATAATCATAAAATGGTCTTTACCAGTGTGCGTAGAGGTGATCTATACATTGTTGATTTCACTAAAAAGTCTCAACCTAAAACTTTCTTCATCGCTAAATCCTCAAAAGGTTGGTTATGGCATAGACGATTAGGTCATGTTGGTATGCAAAACCTTGACAAGCTTGTTAAAGGAAATCATATCCTTGGAGTTAACAATGTCATATTTGATAAGGATAGACTTTGCAGCGCTTGTCAGGCAGGTAAACAGGTTGGAGGAAGGCATCCCGTGAAGAACATCATGACCACAAGGAGGCCACTCGAGCTACTTCACATGGATCTTTTTTGTCCTAACTCTTACAAGAGTCTCGGTGGAAATTCTTTTGGTCTAGTTATAGTTGATGATTTTTCAAGATTTACGTGGGTGTTCTTTCTCGATGATAAATCACAGGTCCAAAAGATCTTCAAAAACTTCGCTAGGAAGGCCCAAAATCAATTTGAAGTGAAGATCAAGAAGGTTCGCAGCGACAATGGAACGGAGTTCAAGAACGCAAATGTGGACACCTTTCTTGACGAAGAAGGGATTTCACACGACTTCTCGGCTACGTACACACCTCAACAAAATGGAGTCATTGAGAGGAAGAACCGGACGCTCATCAAAATGGCGAGAACGATGCTTGATAAGTACAAGACACCGAAGCACTTTTGGGCAGAAGCGGTTGAGACAGCTTGTCATGCGACAAATCGCTTGTATCTTCACGAGCTACTCGGCAAGACAGCATACGAGCTCCTCACCGGTAACAAACCCCAAGTTGGATACTTTCGAGTATTCGGCTCAAAGTGCTACATTCTTGATAAGCATCATCGTTCTAAATTTGCTCCTAAGTCTCATGAAGGTTTCCTACTAGGTTATGGCTCAAACTCTCACACTTACTGTGTCTACAACAATTTCACCCGAAAGGTTGAAGAGATGGTAGATGTGAAGTTTCATGAATCTAACGGCTCGCAAGTAGAGCAATTGACAATTGATGTAGGAGACAAAGATCCTTCGGAAGCAATCCAAGACTTGTCTATTGGCAAGGTCCGTCCAACGGAGGTGAAGGAGAGTACCTCGTCCGTCCAAGTGGAAGCTTCTACTTCATGACAAGGTGAACCAAGAGTTGATACGAAAGCATCCACAAGTGGGACGCACCAAAATGAAGAAAACAAGGAAGTGCATCAAGATGAACATCAACAACCTCCTTCTCCACCACGACAAGAGAATGCCAACACCAACAATGAAGAAGGCCAAGAAGAAGAACAAGATGAAGAAGAAGTTCAACCAAGAAACAAGCAAAAGCTTTCACGAGTTCGAGCAAGAATTGCTAAAGACCATCCCGTCGAGCAAATCTACAATGATATTCAAACCGGGAGAATCACTCACTCTAAAACTCGTTTAGCTAACTTTTGTGAAAACTATTCTTTCATCTCTAGCATTGAACCTATGAAGGCTGAAGAAGCATTGGAAGATCCGGATTGGATAAATGCTATGCATGAAGAGCTACACAACTTTGAGAGGAACCAAGTTTGGACATTGGTTGAGAAGCCCGACAACAACCACAACATCATCGGTACCAAATGGGTGTTTCGCAACAAGCAAGATGAAGATGGACAAGTAGTTTGCCACAAAGCACGTCTCGTCCCCCAAGGCTACACACAAGTCGAAGGTATGGACTATGGTGAGACTTACGCTCCCGTTGCTAGACTTGAGTCCATTCACATCTTACTTGCCTATTCTAATCACCATGACATCACCTTGTACCAAATGGACATTAAAAGTGGTTTTCTAAATGGTGAAATAGAGGAGGAAGTTTATGTTAAGCAACCTCCCGGCTTTGTCAATCCTAAGAAACCCAATCATGTTTACAAACTTCACAAAGCTCTTTATGGTCTTAAACAAGCTCCTAGAGCGTGGTATAAATGCTTGACCAAGTTCCTTATTGAAAAAGGCTTTGAAATTGGGAAAATTGATTCTACTCTTTTTACTAAAAGGGTTAATGGAGAACTATTTGTGTGCCAAATCTATGTTGGTGATATTATATTTGGTTCGACTAACCCTCATTTTAGTGAAAAGTTTGGGAAGCTAATGTCGGAGAAGTTTGAGATGTCTATGATGAGTGAACTCAAATTCTTTCTTGGATTGCAAATCAAGCAAACTAAGGAAGGTACCTTTGTTTCTCAAACGAAGTACACCAAGGACTTATTCAAGAAGTTCAATATGCAAGAATGCAAAGGTATGTCTACACCCATGCCTACTAGTGGACATCTTGACTTGACCAAAGATGGTGAACCGGTTGATCAAAAGGTTTATCACTCTATGATTGGTTCATTGTTATATCTATGTGCTTCACGCCCCGATATCATGCTAAGTGTGTGCATGTGTGCACGATATCAAGCTGCTCCTAAAGAATGTCATGTTAAGGCCGTGAAAAGGATAGTGAGATACTTAATCCATACACCAAATTTTGGCATTTGGTATCCTAAGAGGGCCTCTTTCGATCTTGTTGGCTACTCTGACTCGGACTATGCCGGAGACAAGGTTGATAGAAAGTCCACTTCGGGTACTTGTCAATTTCTTGGTAGATCTCTTGTGTCATGGTCTTCCAAGAAACAAAACTCGGTATCCTTATCCACCGCTGAAGCAGAGTACATTGCCGCTGGTTCATGTTGTGCTCAATTACTTTGGATTACCCAAACTCTTGAAGATTATGGGATATATGTGAGACATGTTCCATTGCTTTGTGACAATGAAAGTGCTATTAAAATTGGTCACAATCCTGTACAACATTCTCGAACTAAGCATATTGAAGTTCGTCATCATTTCATTCGAGATCATGTTGCTAAGGGTGACATTGATCTTAAGCATGTCCGCACTGAAAAGCAATTAGCAGATATATTCACTAAACCTCTTGATGATAAAGTGTTTTGCAGGTTAAGAGGAGAATTGAACATCATTGATGCTTCAAACTTGGAGTAGAAACTTCATTGGATACATGCAAGACATGAGCTTATGACTAATCCTTGATACTTCTCTTATGATGAAAATCCTACGTCTTGGATATATTTGCATCTTGCATGTTATCTAACCCATGTAGGTACTTGGTGGGTTCAAAATCCATGAGATTGTAATCTACTCACATCATGAGCAATCTCTACATCACCAAGTTTCTACACTATGGTGGTTGAAGACAAGGAAGCACGGAACCATTCAAACATATCCTTTGACAAATTCTATGTTGAGCTTCATGATTGTCATCTTTGGATACACAAGTGCTCCTCCTTGCAAAAACTAACCCATGTAGGTATATGGACTCAAATTCCAAGTGGTGCTCCCAACTCTTGATGAGCTACATCAACCTTGAGCAACTCATACAAGTTCAACTACATGGACAACTCCACCAACCAAGGTATGTTATTCCATCTTAGAGAAGCTTTACTCAAAGTCATGAGCTAAAGCAACTCGACAAGATGTGAATACATCAAGATGCTTAAATGAAAAATGGCAACCCCATTTTGAGTTTAAACGATGAGTATGACCTATGATCAAGTGATCTCACTTGACTCCTACGTCAATATACTCTAACATAGGTGACTTTGTCGCCGACCATCACTAGATGAAGTTCTCTTGTGTTATTTTCTGTGTTTTTGCATTTGTCTCATGCATATTTGTTTCCCCTTTCAAAAAAACTTCATCTAGATTTCTTTCTGTTTGCTCTGCATTTTCTGCATCCAATTCATTGCATATCATTCAGTAAATTCCTTGCAAATCTTTGTGAGATCTTACTAGTATAGTGAGCTGAGGTGACAAGTGTTTTCTCTGCGACAAACTCGGTTTCACCAATTTGTTGTTTTCGGTCCAATCGAATCCTTTCGGTACAACCGAAACATACCACTGGGTGCCACCGATTTCACAATAGGAAAAACAGTTTGCCACTTATTCTATGTTTCTTCTGATCCAGCTCCACTCAATGAATCTTGTCCTCTACAAGCATCACATTTTTAACATTGCTTTGTGTAGTGACTCAAGGACCAAACCCATTCACGACAAATTCCAGAAGACCCTTCTTGGAAATTGATGTCAAAGGGGGAGAGAGAGATCACATCAAAGCTTATCACTTAAAGAGATCACATCACAGCAAGAGAATATCACCTCCTCAGGGGGAGAAAAGATCTCCAGGGGGAGAGAATACTCACATAGAAAGTATTTCTCAAGGATCCCAGATGCTTGGTGTTCAATAGGAGAGATGCCACATGTCTTCTTGAGGGGAAAGACATGTTCATATGTGCTTATTTGCATTAGCTTGCATTAGCTATGTTCATTTATATCCTTCAGCTCTGATTTTCTGTTCCCTATCTTCTCCCAGTATCCCATGCTAGATTCAGGGGGAGCAAGACATCTAAGGGAAAGAAATCATTTAAATTCATTGCATATCTTTACTCTTGGGGACATGTCTAATCCAATGTGGTACTTAGTACTCACTCTCTACATGTCATCCCAGTCTTGGTATTCTTGTGGTTTCTTTTGTTTGCTCTGGCTAGTAGGTGCATCTGTGTTATCTAACCTTGTTTACGCAGGTTCATTCCATCCTAAGCCAACTCAAGACTACAAGGTAAGTATATGCATCACAATCATATGTATGAGGAATTCTTGCTGATGTACATACTGTTTGCAAGAAGAACTCATGGGCATGAAGGTATTTTCTTTAATATTCCTTGCTCTGATGCATATGGCCAAGATACATGTAACACATTGCCTACTCTATCATGGTTATGCTCTCACATGCTTTTATATTCCATATTCACATGATTGCATACATGTAGGGGGAGCCTATGCTTGTTACATGTCCTTCCAAAGCTTTACTTGCTATTCTTTATATCTCTATCTAAAGCTTTGATGTATGTTGTCATCAATTACCAAAAAGGGGGAGATTGAAAGCACAAGTGCTCCCTAGGTGGTTTTGGTAATTAATGTCAACCTATCTCTTGTTGGACTAACACTTTTATCTAGTATGTTTCAGATAAGTTCAACAATGGAGTGGCATGGACTAAAGGATGTGGGAACTCCTTCAAGATGCTAAGGACAAAGGATTGGCTCAAGCTTCAAGCTCAAGACTCTTCATTTTATATTTTAGTGATCCAAGATCACATTGAGTCTATAGGAAAAGCCAATACTATCAAGAAGGGATGAGGTGTTGCTTAATGAGTTTCTTGCTCCACATTGCTTAGTGATATGCTCCAAAACCCTAAACTACTTTCCCACTTCCACACATATGACCCAAACCTAAAGTCAAAATTGGCCCCACCGATTCTTTCTATCCGGCGCCACCGAGTTCAAATGTCATAGCCACTGCCACAAACCCTAGGCAAATCGGTCTCATCAATAGGGATCTCGGTCCTACCGAGATGGGATTGTATTCTCTCTGTGTATGTCCATTACCAAAATCAGTATAACCAAGTTTGAGCAATCGGTACTACCGAGATTACAATGCAAACTTCCTGGTTAACTTATTACCAAAATCAGTCCTACCGAGTTTGTGTAATCGGTCCAACCGAGTTTGCCTGACCAACTCTCTGGAAAACTTATTACCAAAATCGGTCTTACCGAGTTTGTGTAATCGGTCTTACCGAGATTACGTTATGCCCTAACCCTAACCATATTGGTCTCACCGAGTTGCATATCAGTCCCACTGAAAATCCTAACGGTCACTAGATTTACTAAATCGGTCCGACCGAGTTTGTTGATTCGGTCCCACCGAGTTTGGTAGATTGTGTGTAACGGTTAGATTTTGTGTGGAGGCTATATATACCCCTCCACCTCCTCTTCATTCATGGAGAGAGCCATCAGACTGAACCTACACTTCCAGCATACATTTTCTGAGAGAGAACTACCTACTCATGTGTTGAGGCCAAGATATTCCATTCCTACCATATGAATCTTGATCTCTAGCCTTCCCCAAGTTGCTTTCCACTCAAATCTTCTTTCCACCAGATCCAAAACCTATGAGAGAGAGTTGAGTGTTGGGGAGACTATCATTTGAAGCACAAGAGCAACGAGTTCATCATCAACGCACCATTTGTTACTTCTTGGAGAGTGGTGTCTCCTAGATTGGCTAGGTGTCACTTGGGAGCCTCCGACAAGATTGTGGAGTTGAACCAAGGAGTTTGTAAGGGCAAGGAGATCGCCTACTTCGTGAAGATCTACCGCTAGTGAGGCAAGTCCTTCGTGGGCGACGGCCATGGTGGGATAGACAAGGTTGCTTCTTCGTGGACCCTTCGTGGGTGGAGCCCTCCGTGGACTCACGCAACCATTACCCTTCGTGGGTTGAAGTCTCCATCAACGTGGATGTACGATAGCACCACCTATCGGAACCACGCCAAAAACATCTGTGTCTCCAATTGCGTTTGAATCCTCCAAAACCCTTCCGTTTACATTCTTGCAAGTTGCATGCTTTACTTTCCGCTGCTCATATACTCTTTGCATGCTTGCTTGCTATGTGTTGTGAATGTTAAACTTGTGCCTAAACTCCACTTAAACTTTAAGAACTTAAAAACTACAACTTTGGTACTTAGTGTCTAATCACCCCCCCCCCCCTCTAGACACCTCTTCTCAAGGTCCTACAAACGTCCTCGCACGTTCGTAGTCAGATCATCAAAGTCGACTTCCACCAAAACGATAGCCACCATCTCATTGAAAGACGGGACACCTTTGCCTCTATCAAGTGGTATCAGATTTCTAGGTTGCTCGGTGAGATTTTATAGTTTTTCGTAGTTTAGGTCAAGTCTGTTCTTCATAACTATAGTCCACGAAAAAGCCAAAAACATTTTTAGGGTTAGTTCATCCTATCCGAACCAATCTGAGCCTTTGCATAATCTTTTTAGAGTTTTTGCTTTGTTGAATTTGCGGTTGCATCATCGTGTCGAGTTGCTGGTCTTAGTGTCTAGTCCTCTAGAGTTTCGAGTTCTGTTCACAAGTTCTCACGTTGTCGTCGTTCCATCGTCATCACCGCTGCCATATACCACCATCATCGTCACCCCTGCCATATACCACCATTGTCATCACCGCTGCCATATACCACCATCGTCATCACCGCTGCCATATACCACATATTCACCGCCCATCGTATACCATCATCACCAGTCCGAGTTCCACCAGATTCATCTCCGCCACCAGTCCGAGTCCAGTATTTGTTCCTTTATTTTCGAGTACCAGATCACGCGATACTATGAGCCGTGACCAAGGCGAACTCCCCAACTTTCGTGCCACCCGCAGTAGAAAAATAGTTCTAGTTTAAAAAAAACTAAGTCTAGAGAATTCAGGCTAGGCAGTTTTTAGACCATTTGTAGACTTTTTCAAAAAACAATTTGTTGCGGAGCAAAAGAAAGAGGAAAAAAAAGCAAAAAAAAATTCAGAGTGTGCTCCTCCCTTGATTATGTGCCGCGCCGTGATTTTGTTAGTGTTCTAGGCTCGCGTCTCTAGCACGGTCTAGCCTAGGACCAGCACAGTACCGTCATTGAGCATTTATTCAACTTTGCATCTCTGAATTGAGTATTGCTGACCCTTTTTGCTACCATATCATAAGCCTTCCTAGCTCCACATAGATCTACGCCATGTGTTTGACTCTCCCTGGCCATCGCTCTAGAGTTTTGACTACAACGGTTGCCGATCACCACCTGCTGCTGGGTAAGAATTTGAGATTCGCTTGATGGGTTTGTAACACACCACCACCACCACCACTTCCTAGTAGTCTGTAGGATCATATTCTTTTGTGTTTTTATTGCTGCTAACCATGGCAGGATCACAAGCCGATGAGACTGATTGGGAGAACATGATGAACAAACAGCTACATTATAAATTTCAGCAAATGATGAGTAGACAGGTGCAAGATGTGCTAAACAGATTTGAAGAGGCCATGAAGAAGATAGATGACATTGAGAAGACGTTCGAAACAAAGCTCGATAACAAGTTTAATGAATTGCTCGCGCGTCTTCCACAACCACCGCCGGCTGCACCTGTCGCACCTCTACAACAACAACAACTACTACTACTACAACGTCGCCTTCCAAATCAAGTGGGACGAGGGTGATGTCTACTACGCAACCTTCTCCTTGTAGACGTTGCTGGGCCTCCAAGTGCAGAGGTTTGTAGGACAGTAGCAAATTTCCCTCAAGTGGATGACCAAAGGTTTATCAACCCGTGGGAGGTGTAGGATGAAGATGGTCTCTCTCAAAATACCCTGCAACCAAATAACAAAGAGTCTCTTGTGTCCCCAACACACCCAATACAATCGTAAATTGTATAGGTGCACTAGTTTGGCGAAGAAATGGTGATCCAAGTGCAATATGGATGGTAGATATAGGTTTTTGTAATCTAAAATTATAAAAACAGTAAGGTAACAAGTGGTAAAAGTGAGCACAAATGGTATTGCAATGCTAGGAAACAAGGCCTAAGGTTCATACTTTCACTAGTGCAAGTTCTCTCAACAATAATAACATAACTAGATCATATAACTATCCCTCAACATTCAACAAAGAGTCACTCCAAAGTCACTAATAGCAGAGAACAAACGAACAAATTATTGTAGGGTATGAAACCACCTCAAAGTTATCCTTTCTGATCGATCTATTCAAGAGTCCGTAGTAAAATAACACGAATCCATTCTTTCCGTTCGATCTATCCTAGAGTTCGTACTAGAATAACACCTTAAGACACAAATCAACCAAAACTCTAATGTCACCTAGATACTCCAATGTCACCTCAAGTATCTGTGGGTATGATTATACGATATGCATCACACAATCTCAGATTCATCTATTCAACTAACACAAAGAATTTCAAAGAGTGCCCCAAAGTTTCTACCGGAGAGTCAAGACGAAAACGTGTGCCAACCCCTATGCATAGATTCCCAAGGTCACGGAACCCACAAGTTGATCACCAAAACATACATCAAGTTGATCACGTGAATATCCCATTGTCACCACAGATAAGCACATGCAAGACATACATCAAGTGTTCTCAAATCCTTAAAGACTCAATCCGATAAGATAACTTCAAAGGGAAAACTCAACCCATTACAAGAGAATAGAGGGGGAGAAATATCATGAGATCCAACTATAATAGCAAAGCTCGCGGTACATCAAGATCGTGCCAAATCAAGAACACGAGAGAGAGAGAGAGATCAAACACATAGCTACTGGTACATACCCTCAACCCCGAGGGTGAACTACTCCCTCCTCATCATGGAGAGCGCCGGGATGATGAAGATGGCCACCAGAGATGGATCCCCCCTCCGGTAGGGTGCCAGAATAGGGTCCCAATTGGTTTTTGGTGGCTACATAGGCTTGCGGCGGCGGAACTCCCGATCTATGGTGCTCCTGGATGTTTTCGGGGTATATGGGTATATATAGGAGGAAGAAGTAGGTTGGTGGAGCTGCGAGGGGCCCACGAGGGTGGGGGTGTGCTCAGGAGAGCAGGCGCGCCTCCCTGCCTCGTTGCCTCCTCGCTCCTTTCCTGACGTCCACTCCAAGTCTCCTGGATCACGTTTGTTCCAAAAATCACTCTCCCGAAGGTTTCATTCCGTTTGGATTCCGTTTGATATTCCTTTTCTGCCAAACACTAAAATAAGCAAAAAAAAAACAACAATTTGCACTAGGCCTTCGGTTAATAGGTTAGTCCCAAAAAATAATATAAAAGTGTATAATAAAGCCCATTAAAACATCCAAAACAGATAATATAATAGCATCGAACAATCAAAAATTGTAAATACGTTGGAGACGTATCAGAGCGCAACACATTCCCCTTGAGCTTGGACAAAATTCTGGTGCTCCTGTTGCTACTGTAGAGGTGGAGGACTATTACGAGGATGAGGTTGATCAAAATCAGGACCACGTGCAGCCACCAGCACCACCACCAGCAGGCCAACCTCAGGTATATATTCGCAATGGTAGGCCTGCACCACCACCTAGGGTATGAGATCATGACCATATTCCTAAACTGAAATTGAATATTCCACCATTTGAGGGTAGATATGTTCCTGATATATATCTTACTTGGGAGTTAGAAACTGGATAACATTTTACATGTTTACAGTATCCCGAGGAGAGACGGGTTGCTGCTGTTGTTTGTGCTTTCACTAGTTTTGCATGTGTATGGTGGTCTGAACATTGTAGATCATATCCTATTCCAGCTACTTGGGCTGCTTTGAAAACTGTTGTGCGTACTCGTTGGGTTCCACCATATTATCAACGTGAATTACTTAAAAAACTGCAGCGTTTGAGACAAGGAAAAAATTCTGTAGAAGAATATTGTCAAGAATTACAAACTGGCATGATTAGATGTGGTATTGTTGAGGAGAATGAAGCTATGCTTGCACGTTTTATGGGTCGATTAAATAAAGAGATTCATACCATTCTCGAGTATAAGGAGTATACTAATATCACTCGTTTATTCCATCTTGCTTGCAAAGTTGAACATGAAGTGCATGATCGACAGGCATTGGCGCGAACTAACTTTTCTGCAGGTCAACCTTCATCATGGACACCGCGTGCATCCTCTACTCCCACACGTCCTACTACAGCAACACTGACTTCAGCTGCCAATTCGAACCGAGATACAAGAAAACAAGCACCATCACCACCATCTGCCAGAAATACACCTTCCAGTTCCGCACAGAGTTCTTCTTCATCCATGCCATCAACAAGGCAAACACATGATATTATTTGTCGTCGTTGCAAGGGTGGAGGTCATTATGCGAGAGAATGCCCATCTAAGCGTGTGATGATTTCTACTGAGGATGGTGGGTATGAGTCTGCTAGTGATTATGATGAGGAGACTTTGGCTCTTATTGCCAGTGAAGAACACGGTGGAGATGATTCTGATCATGAGACGCAATACATGGCTCTTGAAGATGCGGACAGGTACGAATGTTTAGTTGCTCAACGTGTTTTGAGTGTGCAGGTCATACAAGCTGAGCAAAATCAGAGGCATAATTTGTTCCATACAAACGGAGTTGTGAAGGAACGTTATGTTCGCGTCATCATAGATGCAGGGTGCTGCGACAACTTGGCTAGCATAGAGATGGTGGAGAAGCTATCTCTCACCACAAGACCACATCCACATCCTTACTATATCCAGTGGTTCAACAACAACGGCAAGCTTAAGGTAACACATACTGTTCATGTGCACTTTAGTATCTCTACATATGCTGATTATGTTGATTGTGATGTGGTACCTATGCAAGCATGTTCCTTATTACTTGGTAGACCATCGCATTTTGATAAAAATTCGGTACACCATGGTGGAAACAATCAGTATACTCTTGTTCATAAGGATAAAAATATTACTTTGCTTCATATGACTCTTGATTCTATTTTGAAAGATGATATTAATAGAGCTACTAAAGAAAAATAGGAGAAAAATAAGAGTGAAAATCAGATTGTGGCAAAAGAATTTGAGCAAGAAGCCTAATAATAAACCATCTAGTGTTGCTTCTAAAATTAAATTGAAAAGTGCATGTTTACTTGCCACCAAATCTGATATTGATGATCTAGATTTCAGCAAATCAGTTTGCTATGCTTTTGTGTGCAAAGAGGCATTATTTTCTTTCGAGGATGTACATTCCTCTTTGCCTCCTGCTGTCACTTGCAGGAGTTCGCTGATGTCTTTCCACATGCCATCGGGATTACCACCCATTCGAGGGATTGAGCATCAGATTGACTTAATTCCCGGTGCTTCGCTGCCAAACCGTGCGCCATACCGTACCAATCCAGAGGAGACGAAGGAGATTATGCGTCAAGTACAGGAGCTGCTCGACAAAGGTTATATATGCGAATCTCTTAGTCCTTGTGTTGTTCCTATTATACTAGTGCCAAAAAAGGATGGTACGTCACGTATGTGTGTTGATTGTAGAGTCATTAATAATATTACTATTCTTTATCGTCATCCTATTCCTAGGCTAGATGACATGCTTGATGAATTGAGTGGCTCTACAATATTCTCCAAAGTTGATTTGCGTAGTGGATACCATCAAATTCATATGAAATTGGGAGATGAATGGAAAACAACATTTAAAACTAGGTTTGGATTATATGAGTGGTTAGTCATGCCTTTTGGGTTAACTAATGCACCTAGTACTTTCATGAGATTAATGAACAAAGTTTTACGTGCTTTCATTGGATGATTTGTGGTAGTCTATTTTGATGATATACTGATTTACAGCAGATCTTTGGAGGAACATTTGAAACATTTACGTGTTGTTTTTATTGCTCTACGTGATGCACGTTTGTTTGGTAGCCTTGGGAAGTGCACCTTTTGCACTGACCGAGTATCTTTTCTTGGCTATGTTGTTACTCCACAGGGAATTGAAGTTGATAAAGCCAAGATTGAAGCTATTGAGAGTTGGCCGCAGCCCAAAACGGTCACACAAGCGAGGAGTTTTCTTGGCCTCGCTAGATTCTATAGGCGTTTTGTGAGAGATTTCAGCACCATTGCTGCACCTCTCAATGAGCTTACAAAAAAGGATGTGCCTTTTTTTGGGGTACCGCACAGGAAGAAGCCTTCACGGTATTGAAAGATAAGTTGACACATGCTCCTTTACTCCAACTTCCTGATTTTAATAAGACTTTTGAGCTTGAATGTGATGCTAGTGGAATTGGATTAGGAGGTGTGTTACTACAAGATGGCAAACCTGTTGCATACTTTTCTGTAAAAATGAGTGGGCCTAGTCTGAATTATTCTACTTATGATAAAGAATTATATGCTCTTGTTCGGACTTTAGAAACATGGCAACATTATTTATGGCCCAAAGAAATTGTTATACATTCTGATCATGAATCTTTGAAACATATTAAAAGTCAAGTTAAACTGAATCATAGACATGCTAAATGGGTTGAGTTCATTGAGACTTTCCCTTATGTCATTAAACACAAAAAGGGTAAAGAAAATGTTATTGCTGATGCATTGTCTCGTCGCTATACTATGCTTTCACAACTTGACTTCAAAATATTTGGTTTGGAGACCATCAAAGATCAATATGTGCATGATGCTGATTTTAAAGATGTATTGCAGAATTGTAAAGAAGGAAGAACATGGAACAAGTTCATCGTTAATGATGGATTTGTGTTTGGTGCTAACAAGCTATGCATTCCAGCTAGCTCTGTTCGTCTTTTGTTGTTGCATGAGGCGCATGGAGGAGGATTAATTGAACATTTTGGTGTGAAGAAGACAGAGGACGTACTTTCTACACATTTCTTTTGGCCAAAGATGAGATGAGATGTTGAGCGCTTTGTTGCTCGCTGCACTACATGTCAAAAAGCTAAGTCACGACTCAATCCTCATGGTTTATATAAGTCTTTGTCTGTACCTACTGTTCCTTGGGAGAATATATCTATGGACTTTGTTTTAGGTTTACCTCGAACAAAGAAGGAGAGGGATAACATATTTGTTGTCGTGGATAGATTCTCGAAAATGGCACACTTTATACCATGTCATAAAAGCGATGATGTTGTTAATGTTGCTGATTTGTTCTTTCGTGAAATTATTCGCTTGCATGGTGTGCCAATTACTATTATTTTAGATCGTGATACTAAATTTCTTAGCCACTTTTGGAGATGTTTATGGGCTAAGTTGGGGACTAAACTGCTTTTTAGTACTACTTATCACCCCAAACTGATGGACAAACTGAAGGAGTCAATAAAACATTGTCTACTATGCTTAGGGCCGTTTTAAAAGAATAATAAGAAAACACGGGAAGAATGCTTGCCTCATATTGAATTTGCTTATAATCTTTCATTGCATTCTACTACTAAGATGTGCCCTTTTGAAATTGTGTATGGTTTCCTACCTCGTGCACCTATTGATTTGTTGCCTCTTCCATCTTCGGAGAAGGTTAATTTTGATGCTAAACAACGTGCTGAATTGATTTTAAAAATGCATGAGTTGACTAAGGAAAACATTGGGCGTATGAATGCTAAATATAAACTTGCGGGTGATAAGGGTAGAAAACATGTTGTGTTTGCACCTGGAGATCTTGTTTGGTTACATTTGCGTAAGGATAGATTTCCTAATTTGCACAAATCAAAGCTAATGCCACGTGTTGATGGTCCTTTTAAGGTGTTAGAGAAAATAAATGATAATGCATATAAACTTGAGCCGCCTGCAGATTTTGGGGTTAGTCCCACTTTTAACATTGCAGATTTGAAGCCTTATTTGGGTGAGGAAGATGAGCTTCCATCGAGGACGACTTCAATTCAAGAAGGGGGGATGATGAGGACATCAATACCATTGTTACACCCACAGCCCCTGCTACTATACATACTGGACCAATTACTAGAGCTCGCGACGCCAATTGAATTACCAGATACTTTCATTTCTTGGTAACGATTATAATGTTCATGAGAATATGATCCTGCCTAAATTGGATACATTTTTTTTATTACAAATGAAGGGCCTAGCTTGGATAAGAAAGATGAACCTTGCAGCAAGTTCAAGCATGGAGATGATGGCATGCGCAGGGGGAACAAGAACGGAGTTACAAGTGATGATTCCAGGACTTTGAAGCCACCCTAATGAGTGCATGAAGCCTTGGACGAAATATACAAGATGCCACTTCATAAATTTTGTCCAGAGGCTATTCTAGGTGTTGCGTCACCTTATTATTGGGCCAGGCCCATGTAATTTTGAAATACTTAAGTATAGGCTGTTTTTAGAGTCCGTATGTGTGGGGAAACAAGAGTTAGATATGGTTTCAGACCCCTCCTCCAAGGGCCACGAAATTCCCCCTCTTCCTCTATATATACAACCCTTAGGGCGTCGTTTGGACTTTGGGTTTTGTTTAGATTAAAAGTTCGCCATAGCTACAACTTCGCGTACTTCGTTTGTGTTCAACGACCAGACTAAGGCGTCACAAAACCCCACCTTCATTAATAAAGCTTTCCTCTTATATTCGCAATATCCAGAATGCAATCTTAGTTTCTTGCTTGTTCTTCATTTGCTTGCAGGAAATAGACCTTCGTGGTCAGGTTGATCGTGCTCTGGCGTGGTCAATAACCTCTCGGAGTTGGTTTAGCGATTGCTAAGGCGCGACGTCCTCGCATGTTCGTAGTCGGATCGTCAAAGTTGACTTCCACCAAAATGATAGCCACCATCTCATCGAAAGACGGGACACCTTTACCTCTGTCAACTTGTCAATACATTCAATGTATTGATCTATATGGTTGCACCGTTTATGTTGCAAAGTTCACAAACAAAGAGCAACTTAGTCGTTCGCATTGATGGGACTCCATATCCTTTAAAAAAATTCCGCTGTGTATTCTAGCCCAAAAGCTATGAGGTAATAAATACTTTGAATTTGTGTTACATTATGACATGTGATTTTGTGGTATTCATTGAGTACTGTGTGTGCTAGCTACTGATTCAGGGATAATACAAATGCACATGAGATTCAGATCCTTATCGGAACCGAGTTGTTACATCCATACTATCAGTTTAGCATCTCTATGTCCATGACTTATGAAACATAAATCATATACTAGTCAAAGGGTATGCGTCTACATGACCTTATCAACTGAGACCATTAGAACAATTATCATGCAATATATAGTTTCACAAACAAGTCACATACTTATTGATACATATAATTGATGATGTTCAAGGACAATCCAAATAACTCATGAATACATAGGAAAAATATCATCATCACATGATTGCCTCTAAGGCACATCTCTAACATAGGACTATCCCATGCGTCCTTGTGTGAATTTAAAGATTAATTTAGATGGATCATGTATAAAAGGATAATACCTTAACCAACCAATGTAGTAATGTTCCATACTCAGATTGTACATGAACAAAGAATATGTACGATACGTTGGACCATAACAGTTTCAATAATTAAATTAGGGAATATCTCAACCATTAGAAAATAAGAAATTAAATAATCTCATATGTACTACATATGTCTAATAACAAGAAATAGACATGCTGATTTGGTCTGTAGGACCCAAGAACATGTCGTGAATGCTGACATGACACACAAGGTGACCTGGAAGACTCCATATTGAGAAAATTTAAAGATAGTGAGGATCAACTATAAGATATACTAAATACAAGCATGTCGTTGAACAAAGGGAAATTTCAACATGGATCACCAAACGTACGAAACCAAGTGTCCGCGAACACATCCGACGTGTCCGTAGACAGCCGGCGGGGTGTTGGTCATCCAACTCTAGGCATCTAATGCCCGACCCATTTCAGACATTTCAAACACAATCAGGGAAAAAATGATGCAAATTGGCGTAACTTGTTAAATCCGATATAGTTACATCCAAATGGACGAAATTTAATAAGTTCAAACGAAATAAAAAAACTAAAATAAACTACATGAGGTATCGAACGGTGAACTCGTAGGCATGGCTTCCTAGGCCACTGACACCATCACCGTCGCATGCGTCATCGTCATCGTTGTTGTCACTGTCTGAGCCGTCGTTGCTATCGTCCTTCAAGTGGCGGAGGTCCTACCACGTATCGGGCATACCTGATCGGACACCGCGTTGCGTGCTTGCGGTGCGGCGACTCAGCCGCCTTGGAGCCGGGCACAAGTGCCCAGACTCGACTATCACTTTGAGGAGTCGGCCGCTGACCCGGCGCCGACAGCTAGAGGCGGTCTGCACGGTGGTCCTAGACCAATCCACAGCCTAGGCATCTACGATAATGCAGGTCGGCGCGATGTCTATATTCGTGAACGCCGTCGGGTGTTGTGCTGCATCGTTCCCGGCGCTCAACCTCGGAAAGGCATTTGTTGGGCACCAAAGAGGATGAGCCGCTGCCACCAAGGTAGTAGTTGAGGCGGCTGCGCGACTTGGTGGACACCAAGAAGGATGATTCCTCGTTCTTCAATCTTCATGGCGACTGGGCGCCAATGGTTCCTGGGTTGGTGGCGAGGCAGGGACATCTGCGCCTTCTTCTTGCCACGTCGGCGTCGCGAGAGCGACTCCTCCTTCTCATGACATCCAATTTGGACGCCGCTGTGGGGCACAAGGGACACGGTGTCGTACTGTGGTCAATGGTCGACCGCTACAACACCATCTCCATCACCTCCATCTATCGCGCAAAATCCTTGTTCGTTGTGGCGGGCTTGGCGACGAAGGATGGATTTTGCTCCTCCTCGTCTGAGGAGTTCGGCTCTGACTTGACGTCGGAAGGAGCAGTGGACGCCGAGGTGCCCGGAGAACATGGGCGGCGGCGCCAAGATCCTGAGCTCCCCCCTGAACAGGAGGATCGCACCAGGAATCTCTTGGATACGTCGGACTTGCCAGTGGCGGAGACAGGGGGACCAGCAGGGCCCTGGCCCCCCCTAATACCATGGATTTAGTGGTACTTTGTTGATGAACAGTGTGGAAATTAGTTATAATTTGCTGTTAAAAGCCTATTTCTCATTGGATTGGCCCTCCCCAACTAGTTTTCACAGCACTTGGCCCCCCTGATGCTATTTTCCTGGCTCCGCCACTGGGACTTGCCCATCACGGTGGCCTGTGGTGCAGGCGTGCGGATTAGGGAGAGAAGAGTATAAGTGGCGGTGTGGTGCTGTAGGGCTTGCTTCCATGGCCAACCGACTTGAATAGCTAGGGTAGGCCAACTAGCGATGCTTCAACGCGGGCAACGCGACCGGAGTAAGCTTTTCGATCGCCATGCCGATAAGCCGCCATGAATGCAAGTAGGCGGTCGTCTGGTCGCGTCTGCTTTGACTGGCATGAATCGAGGTAGAGAGTTCTAGAGTGGGAGGGGGAGAGGGGTTTTGATTGGGCAGGAGTACTACGTGACCAACGTCCTAACTCCCCCAAACCTCTTTCAGCTTGGTGCCGGTTTGTAGAATTTTAGACGTTCATATCGGTCCAGACAATTTTGATGACCGTCGGCTAAAAATGTTTGGTTGCGAGCGAACAGTTATTTACGGGGTAGTTTGGTGATGAGTTGCCCTAAATACGTGAATGAACAAGCGACAAGATGCCACTGTCCAGAGCATAATTTCAGAAATTGTCGGCTTGTCACTAGGGATGCGTGCGCTTCCTTCATCCCAGTCCAGGCATGCATGGAACCTGGTCAATCACAGTTGTTAGCATTCCGTACACATGACATTGTACAGTGCCATCGCGGGCACAGATGAGACTTTCGTAGCAGGACGTTCCTTTTACTGTACTACTCCCTCCGTAAACTAATATAAGAGCATCTAGAACATTAGGGCATGTACAATGGTGGCATATGAATACATATGCCTCATGACAAAAAGTAATTTGAAGCACCTACATTCATTTTTCCTCTCCAATGCAAGCTATCACTAGTGGGCCTCATTAAGAAATAAAAAATAAAGACTCTAGTACACATGCATCTCTACTTTTCACTCCAACCTTTTCAACTTTTGTCACCGGACCACGCTTTTTCTCTTCAAGCACCCGCCTCCTGAAGAGGATCCTGCTTCCCTATCCGAACCTACTTTACGTCATATCCGATCCTACATGGCATGCGAGGCATCACCTTGAGGCTATGCATTGTACATGCCCTTAAAGTAGTGATCTAAACGCTTTTATATTAGTTTACAGAGGAAGTACAATGTACTGTTAGCAAGTGCAAGATCTGAAACCAAATCCACTAAAGAAGACCAGTGTCTACAGCTAGCCAGAAGAAATGCGTGAGTGTGGAGCAGAGGTGTGACGCCAGCTCATGGAATAATTGAGCGATACCGTATTCTTATCCAGTGACACGAGCGGAGCCTTTGGGTTTGCACTTGCAGTGCGTGAGCACTGAGCCGTCCAGCCGAAAGCCCAAGGGGCAATCATGGCAGAGAACAGGCAACCCATGACATGATCGTTACACACACGGATAAACCTGTTTGCTTCAAACATTCCTAGTGACAGTAATAACACAGAAATGCATACGATAGTTCCACAATGTTTGGAAAGACGTTTTTTGAACATCCATCCATGCTAAGTGCGATTTCCCCCAAGTGACGCGAAGGCCGTGCTTTTCAAGAATTTACCCAAAGTTTTTTTTTTCTTTTTTCAAGAAGATTTCAGGAAGTCGTCTCTGGTCAAGTTTCGACGGATAGGGACTTTGTGGTTCCCTTGAGAGCATGGAAACGGTGATGACGACGGGGATCTAATACGAGGAGGAAAGCCGTCGAGATCTACGCAGCAAAAGATGACAGCGACCACCAAGAAACATTGTACTCCTACATAATTGTCCAGTGCATTCCTGTTCCAGTTCCAACGGGGTTAGATTTGGACAGAGGCGAGGCCAAAAACCAATGTGTAATTGCGGCCAATTGTGCAATTTCTTCTTCATTAGGAGAGAAAAACATGTCGTCGTCAAGCTCGATACTGCTTGTGGTAAGAGAGAGTAAAAGCGGGGGAGCGAGAGAAGATGAAACACGTGAGCGGTGCGAGGATGAGGTGGGCAAGTTGGACTTTGGAGGTCCGGGATGAGATACAAAGATGAGCTGCGCACCGTGAATTGCCAGCCACCGCATTCCACCAAACAGCAAACGAAACGGGCCGGCAAAGTGGTGCCATTTGCTTCCCTCCTCTCCTCCTCTCGCATCTCCTCTCCCTCTATCCGTCCGCCCCTTTGCTGGCACCGGCACACATATCTACTACCGAGAGTATCTCTTTACCACTACTGCTACGAGTGCTCTGTTTACCGCGGCCATCAGCCTCCGAGCCGCGCCGTAACTCCCGTCCCGAGTATCGCATCAGCAAACCACCGCCGGATCAAACCCTAGCGGCCCGCCGGCGATGTCGGCGTCGGCGCCTCCGCCGGAGGAGGACGCCGTGCCTCTGGCGGGCGTCGGCGCCGTCGCCGTCGCCGGCAACGACAAGGTCCTCGCCGCGGCGCACCACATCGTCAAGTCGCTCGCCACCTCCAAGAACGCCGCCGACGACATGATCCGCATCCTCTCGGGCTTCGACTACCGCCTCTCCACCATCACCTCCGACCTCTTCCACTCGCCCTCGCCCTCCCACTCCCCGACCGACGCCGCCTCCTCGGAGGCCGAGGGCCTCTCTCTGGTAGATTTTGACGACGCGGCGCAGCTCATCCACCTCTGGGACACCACCCCGGAGGCGCTCGTCTTCGAGGCCCCCGAGGACGACGCCACGCACTACCTCGCGGCGGTCGACGTCGCCGTCGACCACCTCGCCGCCGGGGGCCCCGCAGCCGCCTCGGGCCGCGCGGGCGTCGCCGTGCAGCTCGCCATGGCGCGCCTCGAGGACGAGCTCCGCCACCTCATGCTCCGCCACGCCGTGCCGCTCGACGCCAGCGGCCTCTACTGCTCGCTCCGCCGCCTCTCGCTCGAGTCCATGGATGACCTCGACACCTCCTCCGAGTTCGATCCCACCACCCCGCACAGCCAGGAGGGAGCACCAGATACCGCCCGCAGCGCCAGTCTCGTGGGGAACCCCTTCGACGACCAGCTGTTCGACCTGGTGCGGCCTGACGCTGTTGATGAGCTGCGCGCCATTGCTGAGCGGATGGGGCGCGCTGGCTATGCAAGTGAACTCGTGCAGGTTTACTGCGGCATCCGCCGGGACCTGCTTGATGAGTGCCTCACAGTTCTGGGCGTCGAGCGGCTCAGCATCGACGAGGTTCAGCGTGTCGAGTGGAAGCAGCTGAATGACAAGATGAAGAAGTGGGTGCATGGCGTCAAGACGGTTGTCCGTTCCCTGCTGACAGGCGAGCGTCGGCTCTGCGACCAGGTGCTCGCAGTGTCTGATGAGCTGCGGGACGAGTGCTTTGTTGAATCCACCAAGGTTTGCATAATGCAGATTCTTAACTTTGGGGATGCTGTGGCTGTGTGCCCTCGTTCGCCCGAGAAGGTGTCCCGGATTCTTGATATGTATGAGGCACTTGCTGAGGTAATTCCTGAGCTCAAGGAACTCTACTATGGGACTCCTGGGGATGATGTGATCTGTGATTTGGAGGGGGTCCTTGGGAGGCTTGGGGATGCAGTCAAGGGTAACCTTCTTGAGTTTGGGAAGGTTCTACAGCAGGAGTCGTCACGCCGGCCTATGATGGCTGGTGAGATCCACCCAATCACACGTTATGTGATGAACTATCTTAGGTTGTTGGTTGTTTACAGTGATACGCTTGACAAACTCTTGGATGAGGATGCTGCCGGAGATGCTGATCATAATGCTTCAAATGGAGGTGCTGATGATGATGAGGAGTATCTGCAGAGCTTGACCCCACTTGGGCATCGTTTGGTGAAGCTCATGTCTTACTTGGAGGCCAATTTGGAGGAAAAATCTAAACTGTACGAGGACGGTGCACTCCAGTGTATATTTTCCATGAATAATACACTTTATATTGTCCAAAAGGTGAAGGATTCTGAGCTTGGGAGGATTTTAGGGGATCATTGGACACGGAGGCGCCGTGGAAAGATTCGGCAAAATTCCAAGAGCTACCTTAGGATATCGTGGACAAAGGTTTTGTCCTATCTCAAGGATGATGGTCATGGCAGTGGGAGTGTAAGTCTTGGGAATTCAAGCTCGAGGGTCAAAGAGAAATTTAAGAACTTCAACTTTGCCTTTGATGAGATTTACAGGAGTCAAACGCTTTGGAAGGTACCGGATCCTCAACTCCGCGAAGAGCTCAAGATATCTATATCTGAAAATGTGATTCCAGCATATCGTGCTTTTCTGGGTAGATATGGTAGTCTAGTGGATAATGGAAGGAATTCTGGTAAATACATAAAGTACACCCCAGAGGACTTGGAAAATCAACTGTCTGATCTTTTCGAAGGGTCACTAGGGTCTGCCAACCATTCCAGAAGAAGGTTATAGTTCCTATGACAGAATTTGGTTACAGGTATATCTTTACAAGGGGTAGTATATTGCTGAACTGCTGGTTGCATGCATTGGATTGGTGCATGTTCCCTAGTTGGTATGGTGCTGTAATACCGCAGGAGTCCACAGGAGGATCCTTTGGTTCAGTCAGATTATGTGTAACAAGAAATAATGTACATGTATTGTTTTTCCAGTGTACTCATTTCTTTGCACACTACAATGTCCAAAATCTAGATTTGGCACCATGTAGAGGCATGCTTCTTGGAATATATTGAACATGTTATATGTGTTTCAGTTGGAATAACTTGCAGAAGATGTGGGAAAAGGGCATGTTTAGGGCGCAAACCATAAGTAACAGAGTTTGCCATTTGCATGCTTAGAGAAAATGAAGTGAAACAAACATGTCTTATGCAATCCATGAAGCTACGGATCGTAAAACGGACCATAGTAAATCCGACTGATCGTACTGTTGAAGAAAGTAAGTATCACTAATTTGATTGCCGCACAGAAGTCGAGACACTTCCTTTTTTTATGCTCACATACAACTTATGTTACCTTAGAATGAATGTTTATGTTTTCTCTAGTAAGATATTTGTATGAACTAAATGCATTTATCGTCAGAGTCTGTAACAAAGGTTACTTAATCAGACTGTAGGGCACAGTGTCAAAAAAATAAATTCAGACTGTAGGGCAGTGGTACAAGGTAATAACGATCTTCAGGCAGTATACGTACTAATTTAGAGGTGTCATTCACACATCGGAATACTCTTGCTATTTTACTGACGAAAATATAAGTGTTGATGTGTTATATTGGGCTATTTTCGTATTTAAAACGAACGATATTTCATTACTACTGTTAGGACTCTTTTCTTGGTATTGGCAATTTCTTATACTCCCTCCGATCCATATTAAGTGCCGCTGACTTAGTACAACTTTAGTACAAACTTGTACTAAGTCAGCGACAATTCAGGCCTTGTTCGGTTGAGGTGGTTTTTGAAGGGGAATGGCAGGGTTTGAGGGGGATTAGATCCCTACAAGCCAAAATCCTCTCCAATCCACTCCAATCCCCTTGGGAGGAGGATTAAACGAACAAGGCCTCAAACGGATAGGAGGGAGTAACTTAATTCTACCATTCTCTTCTGCCTTGGTAAATTCTATTTAATATATAATGTGCATCTATCATTCTTTAGGGTCTGAACCTTTCCATATCTATCATGGCAAGGTGTAACCCTCTGTAAAGTAATATAAGATCATTTACTTTAGTGATCTAAACGATCTTATAAAAGTTTACAGAGGGAGTATCTATCTTAGTAAACTGATTTGATTTTCCATAACAACTATTTATCATAGTTGTTATACTTCTGAAGGCTTGCTTATGCTAACCTCAGCCAGATACAATTGGCAGTTTACAAAGTGGATCATCGTGGTCTCATTATTTGGGTTCTTTGAGATACAGGGATAATAATAAGCACATCGATGGTAAATGGATGTGAAGAATTCAGGATAGAGGTTAAGACATAGGAGTACTGCCCATATGGGAGCACACTAGGTTGTTGAAATTTTCAGTGCTTTCTCTAATGCTCGAAAAGCATCAAAAGCACACCTAGTACTCACTCATCAAACTTCAAAATTATGAAAATAACAGTTAGTGCTCACTGCATTTCTGTATGGCCTGTATTTTTTGCAATCTTTTTTTAAAATATAGGTTTCTATATGTAATTAATGATTTTTCCATCTTTTACCCCCTTTTATCTCTCATCTCTCATTGTCATTTCTGGTTAACATGGTGAATATTCTTGCTCGTATTAATGGGCTTTATCAACCCTGTGACCCTGTGCAATACCGTCAGAGCAAGTACAATAATGGGCTTATAGCCCGCTTACATGGCACTTTTGTCTGTGTGAAGGAGAGAGACATGGAAAAATGGTGGGAGTGGGCTCTCATGCAACAGCCAAGCTATATGCGTACTCCTAGGCAAATGCAATAAATATGACGAAAGAGATAGAGAGAAGGTGAAAAAAAGTACTCCCTCTGTTCCTAAATATTAGTCTTTTTAGACATTTCAAATGGACTACAACATATGGATGTATATAGACATATTTTAGAATATAGATTCACTCATTTTGCTCCGTATGTAGTCACTTGTTATAATCTCAAAGACTTACATTTGGGAACGGAGGGAGTAGTACTCTTATAGCCAACCTTATAGCTAACCTTGTTGTATGAGTGACTATAAGTGATGACTATATATGACACGACAACATCATATAGCCAGCAGTTGGCTATACTACTAACCATGCTCTAATATGCCTTATAAAATGAAATGGAGGGGTTAGTTACTTATTATATGAAGTGAACTTAGTTTGTAACTTCATATTGGTGTAGCTTCGGAATGTGAGGCTTATAATGAAAGCAACAAGACATGTTTTTGCGAAAGAAAAATCAACAAATAGTTTGATAATACTTGCTGTTTCTTGCATTAAAGTCCACCAGATGAAGTGTTTTACTTGACTATTACTCCATTTTGGGTATCCCTTGTTTGATAAAGCTGGTGCAGCTTCATGAACTACCTGAGCATGGAAGGAGGAGGATGGTGCGGCTAGGTACTCAGTTTGGTTCACCTGATATAACAGTGGTATCGTTTTTCCTTTTATGTCATTCTACTGATGCTTCTTTGTAAGCCCTTCATGACCATTTGAAGTCATGGTTTGGTAGGTTTGCTTTCTGGAGTTATATAGAAATGAATATGGTGTAATTCACAATGAGCGGAGTCCTCACCTCTAAACTAAGAAACATTCTGAAGGATAGCGAACTATAATTATCGACCAATTGCAAAACTTAAACATATTTTCCAGCTTCTTCAAGGTATGAAACAGGAGAAGTGTTGTATCTGAGCTGAGAATTTTAACTGTACCGCTCCACAAGTATTCCCGGTGTTCCCGCTCTTGTCGCCGTGATTTTGCTATAGTCATCACCCTTTAGGATGGGTCCTGTGGCCACTTAGGAAGCCATGTTCTTATGTTGTGCAGGCATGCTATTGCACAATTTGAATTGCTCGTTATGAAGAATTGGAGATAGAGGAATATGCATTCTGGGATTAGGCTATTTGCTCCGTTGGAAAATAAGGCCTGTCTCAGGTAAATTTTATCAATTTTCTGGTATTTTAGCATATGTCACAACTCTATTTCATAATCCATCCGTTCCAAAATATAATGCATACTAGAAATTTTCTCTTTTTTTAGTCGAACTTCCTCAACTCTGTCCAAGTTTATAGAAAAATTCTGAACACTTTCAGTACTAAATATATACCATATGAAAGTATATTCCACGACAAAGCTGATGGTATTTGTTAAGTATTTGTAGATATAGATATTTTTCTCTATAAACTTGGTTAGAGACTCAGAGTCTTTGAAGCTTGACTTTTGAGAAAATCAATGCGCACTATATTATGGAAATGAGGGAGTACTCTGTTTTGGGGTAACAGTCCAACAGACGACTAATTAAAGTGGGCAAATAGGTGGTATTTTAGTAAGTTGGAACAAATATGAAGTAGCAGTATGGAGCCAATTTCCACTTTAATTTGTTTATGTCGAAACATGCAATTTGCAGTCTGCTTCAGTGCCGGCGCTATGGCACCCCTCTGCGGCCCATGTTTAGCCCTACAGCATCTGTAAGACTGAGAGTTTCATCGAGTGTTCATCTGACAGATTGAAAGCTACCTTGTTGAGATATCCTTTTTCTCTCCATTGGAAGTGCTTCTTATGTTATTTCTGTTCTTTTACTTTTGAGCTTCTGTATGTTTGAAGTGTATGTACATGCAAAATAAAAGAAAGTAAACAGAATTGATTAACTGCACAGTTTTTTTCAAATTGATGATGGTTGCCATTTGTGCATTTGGAGGCTTTATAGTAGTGAAATACTCCATCGTTACTCCGCTTTAAATTACTAGGTCACTCTGCTTTTAAGCTATTTTTAATTGCTTTCATTAGAGCAATGGAAGTACTGTATCTAGTTTGTGGTAATCCCATAAAGGGCCTTGGATAGCAATCAAGCAGATAGATTCCACTTTCTGTTGGTCCTTGTAAGGTAGGAGTACCCTTGAAGAGAGTGAATGAAGATGTTGTGGAATTCACATTCTGCATGGTTTAGTAATGCATTTTTCGTACGTGATGATCGACAATACTGATCCTAAAATGGCAAGCTTGTTGTTGTTGTTGTACAGGTGTATGTATGATCACTTCATCCATGCTTGCACTAGGGCTGTCCTCGCTGAACAGATTTAAGACTTCAAATGGCAAACTTCTTGATGAATCCTTCCTTGTAATATTGCACCTTTACTACACAGGCAAGTGGCAACTTAGACAAAGAGGTTACTGGTGCAATGCTTGGTTGGCCAATCATCATGTGGCCAGGCCAGCATGGACCATAGTTCTGCTACCTTATTATTTCTCCATGCTGTGTCCACCAAATCTCTTTGGTAGTATCTAGCTGGAGACTCGCAAATTTGTAGAGTAGCAGTTGTACCGGGGTGGTTATTGGCCTAGCGCTAGCTGCGTGTATGCAAGGCTGTAACCACCTAAATGAGCCGGAATTGGTCTGGGGCCCCTCCTGTTTTAGAGTAATAATAACATAAAAGTTGTGCATCTGCATCTGGATCTGGTAAGCTGGGATTTTATATGCTTTACTCAACGTCTTTTTTTAAGAAGGGCACTGGCATCTTTTGAGTGACCAAACTCACTATGTTGTCACTATTCCTGCCTCCCTCCCTCCATCCACCCATCTGGTGGAGTGGTTCTAAGCTAACTGCTACTATCTCCATCCATCCCACCATGGATATGATATGAGTCTAATTGTGATCACTGATTTGACCAACAAAATGTATACCATTTGAAACTTCTTTCAAATGCAAAATCCATTTGAGACATATTATGTTGGTAAAATACATGATCGAAGTTAAACCGAATTAGAGTGGCCTTGTATAGATGGACGAGAGGGAGTACCATTTACATCTTGAACTTTGGTCTAGCCACATCATCACTTGTGGTCGCCCAAGACCAAGAATGTCTCGCCCGAAGAGCTTAGCTTAAATTTCAGCATAACGACGAAAGGTGACAGTGTTGCAGAGCTTGCTTTCCAAAAGAGCAGGACCGGTGAAGCAATGGCGACAGAATTTATGCAACCGTCAACAAGAAAGAAGAGAGGCATCATCGTTCTAAGATTCTCAGATTATTCAACGCACACTGTCATCCACCCCATTGGTTCATTAGTCATCCCCACAGAGGTCTCTCCACGGCAACGGCAACAGCAACCACAACTTGAGAAGATGGGGAATGAGCAAAAAGATAATGTACATTTTTTTGTACAGGGTACAGCGTTTTGTCATACGGTACTGTTTGCGGGTAGGGGAACGACGCCGTCGAAGAAATCCCCAAAGTAATGCCGCGGCTCGTGCACCAGCTTGGAGATTATGTCCCTCAGCGTGATCACCCCCTCGGTGTCCCCCTTGTCGTCGACCACGTAGATCCTGTGGATCTTGGTCGAGTCCAGCTTCAGTATGATTTCCTTGATCACGTCGTCTCTTTTGCATGTGATCACGTCGTGCAGCAACGGCGACGCTTCGTGTTGCTCCTGGAGATGGTGCCGGACCGCGGTAAGGAAATCCTTGGCTGAGATTGTCCTGTGAATGCATCCAGCCAGAGTCATACAAGAGGGCACTTCTCAAGAGTAGCAATTATCAGGTGCCATGGTCTGCCTCAGTGCATGGTATCCGAGAGACCGGATTTGAAAAGATAACAAAGCTCATCAGCAAGTACAGTATAAACCAGAGTTACAAACCTGTATTGTTTGTATATCTTGGGGGCACTCAGAAGATATTGGACATCTCTGATGCTAATGTTACCAATTGCTTTCGTTCCATTTGTGTCCATAACAGGCACACCACCAACCCCCCTTTCCCTCATCAGTTGGAAGGCTTTTAGGACTGGCTGGTCTTCATTTACCTATAAAGGGCAACACCAAGGCAACATTGAGTTTTCCTTCTTTTTTTTTTTTTTTAGATTCAGGTTTGCGCTCGAGTTTTTCGTTCTTCAGTTGCATAAACCAGCTTACAGATTCAATTGTATAGCTGTGAGCAGCATGATTCTAATAAACCTCGTCCTCATTATATACAGATTAATGCGCCAAACATTTATAAGGATGAGATCACACATTCGGGAGGTACCTTAACAAGTCTGTATGGCTTCATCAGAGGAAGGCCCAGTTCAGAGAGTTTCTTGGTTCCCCAGCTTTCAAACCAAGGAAGTCCAACACACTCTGCAAGCATGTGCACAACGGAAGATTGTGTAATGATATTCTCGATCTTATTTCCCCCCATATCTACCACTGGGAGGCTCTTCATCCTGTACTTGGATAGAAGAAGCAGCATTGTGAGGAATGTGTCAGATGTCTGCAGGGCAAGAAATGGCGCCCATCGGAAGCTTCCTGAGATATCGCCAACCTACGACATTACAAACTGTGTCATGGATGGGTGCTAACTAGAGGAGAATATAAGTATACAAACTGTGTCATGGATGGGTGCTAACTAGAGGAGAATATAAGTATGTGACCATTTGACTGCAGTGAGGAGTCAGTCGGTCACCTTTGTGTTCTTGTAGAACTCAGAGGAAGTAAGGGTTTCAAAAAAGCTTCCTCCCACTGATGCAGCTTCATCTGATTCTGAATCAGTGGTGGTTTCTACCCTGCCAGATGACGTTCTTCTGAATGTGAAAGAGCCTAACCTAGCTGCTAGATTGGCCACAGGTGATCCAACTGCAGAACCAGCTGTTCCGTTACCTGAAGCATCAGACTGATGCAGAGGAGAAGAAGAAGCAGTTATAGTCAGACATGCACGAGCGTGAAAATAATCAGTTCCACAACTGACATTACAAATAAAGTTTATAACTTTCTGCAATTGTAGTGCATTACTTTGTTTTAAACTACCTACCTTTCTAATCATTCTGAATTTACTTAAAGGTCAGCATTTCAGTGATGTGAAGATGCATTTTGACAAGAGCTTAGAAAGGTGAATGACTCGATGGACAGTCCAATGATATCAGGCCTAGGTTAAGGTCATGATCAGAGCTCTGATCACGATCCTTCAATATAAGTCCAATTGAACAGTGTTCTTGGAATATATCGGAACTGAAAGCATATCTTCCAAAGTTACCCTCTAGAAAAACAATGAGACAAAAAAGTTTTCCACCAAGAGATTCATCTTGTTACTTCTAGATCTACCATTGTGACTTTGTATGTAAAATGGAACTCATTTGGTTTAGACGAGGATAATATTGATCAAAGCTGCAAACATATCTACATGTTTTGACTAATGGTCCACGGATTCATGGTGATCAAACCGATCTAGCTATATAAAAAAGAATTGAACTGAAGAGAGGGAGAGATGTATAAACCTGATGAAGCAACCACATTGCAATACCAGCAAATTCCACAATACCGATGTATTTGTCTATCCAAGTAGCATCCTCTGGAGCATCGACATTTCTTATGGGTGCGCTCAAAATTTTATTTTTGGATAATGTCTCAACAGTATCAGAAAGGCTGGCATCCGAAGGTATCTCGATCACTGCACGAAGAAATATCATGGTAGACATTTAGAATTCAGAGTGACTATGAGACAATATGTGCTAAAGTACATGTTCTGTATATTATTGTTTACAGCCATACATTTCAGTAAAATCATGTCCTTACAAAACCATGGTATCGGCTATTAAAAATATCAAGATATTCGATTAGTAATGACATAACTATATTTAATAACATGCAACTGTGTTGAATGAACCTATCTGATAATGTAACTCCATCACTTCAAAATCCACCTGTAGTTATATATATATATATAACTGTGTTGAAGCTTGGGACACCTCATCTTTGGGGGCTCCCTTGGCGCCCCGATCCTTGAGCTAACCATTTTTTATTCGAGAAGCGTCCTAATCCATCCTAACTTGGTGTCAACCTACAGATAAGATTGGGGTGTTTGTGTGCTATGATTGTATACTAATAATAGTTATGTGTTAATCAATGGTAGTTGGTGCTAATCGTTTCTTCTCAGGTCTTATCTTAACTGCAATTAATAATTATGATGTTGATTGGTGTTTTGGATGTGGGTCAGTACCATTAGAATACTAAAGGTAAAAGCCCCTATGTGGAGAAATAGGGGGTTGTGTTTTCAGGGCTCTGCTTGACTTGCTCTAAAGTCATGTTTCAAGCACCACACCAATTCAAGATTCGTATAGACTTGCTCGAATGGGCATCATTCGAGCCACAAATGAGTTTAGCCACAGAGCTAGAACAGAACCCTTGTTGAGAACTTTCAGCATGAAATTGGCAAAGTTCAGTTACAGTTTTGGATTTCTGACCCTATCATCACCAAGTCACTTGGTTTATCAAGTGGCCAAGTCGGAGTTGCTCATGTTAGCCTCATTGATTTAAAATACTTATCAGGAAGGAGTGACTTCAAGACAGAAATAGACGTGGCAAAGTTAGGCAAAAAGTTGATTGCAAAGGCTGCACCTCTTTGTACAGTTTCCTTTATATCGGGACAAAATCATACATACTGGTGACCCCCCTAGAAAGCAAGGTAGTACTATAAATCTTTTTGTTGAGAAAGGTATTTTTTTTTCGAAAAGGAGGATGACCACCGGGCATCAGGACGATGCATGCAGCCATTTTATTAATTATTCACCTAGACCTTACAAAGTAATACATCAATAAGTCCGAAGCCACCATCTCGGCAACATCTGTCACTACTCCTATCAACTTGATGAAGGGATGCAGATTGTCTGAGCCGCATACCAAGACCTCACATCAAAGGCCAACATCTTAAGCCGGAGGGCCCAACCAAGCCGCATTGCCGGGTCTGGGGCACACACCACCGGTCCGGCGCACTCTCAGTGGTCACCGCATGCGCACACTGCAGAGGCCGCCGCCATCGTCTTCCACTAATTCATCTTCAGAGCAGGTACTGACGCATCAACCTTGGCAGGCCTGCCCTCGACACCACCACAGTGCCAGACAAGGCCACCTCCCTACGCGCGTCCATCATTAAACATCCGTCGCTGAGACCCTGCTGCACTACGCCGTCGAGACTCCACGTCATCGATGCGTCACATGGAACACCGCTCCACCGCTGTTCCTCGAGCCAATGCACACCTTTAAGAATGACGCCCCCAAGGGGGGAACGACACAAGAGCGCCGCCGTCATCCAATCGACTGATCTAGGGTTTCCCCCGGAGGTAGCGATAGAGGTCTGGAGCTTCTCCATGGTGATGCCTTAAAGAAGGGGACGACACGGAAGAACGCCGCCATCGCCGGCCTTGGCAACTAGCCGATAGCACGGTTTTCACCTGGATCTGCTCGACAAATCTCCATCCAGCATCATGTGCACCGGATCGCCACTTTCAGAGCTCTCGACTACGACCAAAGCGAGCTAGAGCCATTAGATGCACGCTGACCCGAACCGGATCAACATCGCCTGCGGCCATGGCGTCCGCGGCGGTCGGCACCACCAAAACGAGCACCACGGACCCCGGGGGGGGGGGGGGGGGGGATGAACCACCGTCTGGACAGGGCTGCTCCATCCGCTCATAAATATAAGATGTTGAGAAAGGTACTACTCCATCTGTTCACAAATATAAGATGTTCTTACTTTTTTCTGATTTGCATGTATATACACACTTTAGTGTGTTTGTTCATTCATTTGAGTCCGTACGTAGTCCATATTGAAATATCCAAAACATCTTATATTTAAGAACGGAGGGAGTACAATTTAACGCATCCACGCAAATCTTCTTTTACAAAACAAAAGCTAAAAATAGTTTATTTAGCCAACTGGCCTAATCCAATTGGGGATTAATAGTTCCAGAAGATATATTGTGATCATGACAGGTACTGGGAGACATTTCCTAGTTTAGTATAAGCTGATATCAATACACGTCAGTCACATAATATCAATACACGTCAGTCACATATATAATTAATAATGATATAAAGCAAAGAGAGTCCCGGACGGCTCTTGTTTCGGTGGTCCAAGAAGTGAAAAGGACCTCTCAACAAGAGCAAGCATAATTGATGCCTCCCTTAGCCTGAAGAGTTGAACGTACTGGGATTTTGGAACACTTGCTAGAAGCCTTCAAACCTCCACTGCACTTTCAGTCGTACACCAAAACAGTGCTACTGCCTACTGATATCAATAATCAACCTGGAAGTGGGCTATGCGCGTTCACTAGAATGGCCACGACAGCACAAAACTCAAAAGATTTACACGCCTGGTCTGATGCCCCCTCGGTCGACATGAATGGCAGGCAAGCAGGATAGGGACGAGCACATCACGTCAGCTGCTGAGTGCTGACACGGAGCGCGCACGGCACAGCAAGAGGCAAGAGAGAAGAGACGATCGAGCATCAGGTTTGCACCAGTATGTGCACAAACAACGATACAGATGGAATCGGCATCCAAAGGAGAAATTGCAGGTGTGGCTCCAATTCTCGACACGGAGCGACGCGAGTTTTTCTTGGCGCTAGGAAACCCGGTCGCTCACATTTGGACCAACTCGCGCTACGCTACTGTTGTTGCAGCAGCAGCAGAGCAAGACAGGAGCAAACATATACTCTAGGTACAGTAGAAACAAGAGCGCAAGCAAGCAAGCGAGCGAGCGAGAGGGTTACCTTGCGAGGGGTGGGTGCGCGGGAAGGCGGCGACGGGGATGTCCTCGAAGCAGGAGTTGAGCTTCTCCGACGGGGACAGCTGCGGCTGCGCCACCTCCCACAGGTCCTCCACCCGGTGCCCGATCTCCGCCTCCGGGCTCCGCGGGCTGTCCGTCTCCATCTCCTCTCCCCAAACTCGGCGTCCTCCGCCTTCCCCCACTCTGGCTCCCCCTTCTTGGCCGGACCGGAGTACTTCCTCCTGGATTCTCCCAACAGCTCTGTAAATAACTGCGCGATCTCTCCTCTTCTGCTTGCTGCTACGCGCGGGGAAATGCAGGAGATAAACTCTAAGCCAAATTGCTGCGTCGACGGATGCGAATCCGCTGATACTAATAATACTGGCACTCCGCCTCCGCAGTCAGTGTAGTGGTGTCTTGTTCTTATCTCTGTGAGTCTAAACTGTCAACGCGAGAGGGGGGCGACGACAAGGGCAGGGCCCCGCGTGCGAGTGCGAGGACGTGCTGCTCTCCGCGGCGTGCGTCGACGAAGCACGCTGACAGGAGGGGAGCACAACATAGAGGGACCACATGTCATCGATGCTGCTGGAGATCGAGCTTTGTCCTTCCATGTCTGTTTCTGGCGACCAGACGAGCAAAACCGCTGCGGCGAGGCGGCTCATGGACAGCCCGTGTGGACGTGGCCAGATTAGCTGGTTTTCTTCCTTCTTACCCTCTTTCAGCTGGCTTCGTCGGATTATGTGGGGCCCAGGTTAATATATTAGTACTCCCTCCATCCATTTATATAGGTCCTAATGCGTTTTTCGAAGCTAACTTTGACCAAACGTTAGAGCAATAATATATGGCATGCAACTTACACAAAGCATACCTTCAAATTTGTATGTCAAAGGAGCTTCCAATAATATAATTTCCATAGTATACATCTCATGTGCTATTAATCTTGTCAATAGTCAAAGGCTGTCTTGAAAAACACATTAGGCCCTATATAGATGGAAGGAGGGAGCAGTATGTAATCCAGAAGGTTCCGGGTGTGCTACGTCGAGGCGCACGATAATAACTACACCCTCGTGTATTTAATACTCCTGCAGTGCATATAGATTTATCAAAAAAAAAATCAAAACTTTATAAAGTTTGATCAAGTTTATAACTACGCCCAGGTCCTTTCCCCCTCTCAATCCCGTGGCGCCCCGCGGGCGCCCCTGGAGGAAACCCCAGCAGGTCACCGTAGCTCCCCCCTCCTCCACCGGCTTCAGTGGGCGTCGCCGAGCAAAGCCTGCGCTGCATCGGCGTCAGCGGGCCTATTCACTTCCTCGCATCGGTCGGGGGGCATGGGAAGTCAGATCCGGCGGAGGCTCACGCGTGCGGCAGCTGGGAGCGCACTTGGCGTCGGCTACGCTCGAGGAGGCTTGGACGGGAGGAGCGGTGTCGACGGTGTTCTAGGCGGATGCAGCGGCTCGAGTCGGCTTCCCTCCCCGTCTGGATCTAGCCTATGCAGCGGCGGCGACTCGGCTTGTCGTGGCCGTGGCTCGAGGTGGTAGGAGGTTGCCGCTCTGAGAAGAAGGTGGAGAGTGGTGGGTTGGATATGCGACTCTGCTGGCGGAAGTTGGCGGAGTTTGGTGATGCTTGTGGCACTATGGAGGTGGAGGGGCTGCCCTTAGCTTGGGGGGAGGGGGAGGGGCGGCGGTGCCGGGCGGGCCGACACCGGTGGTATTGGCCAGTGCGCTTTGCCTCTTTCTCGCCAGCTGGTGCTCTTGGCGCTGGTGCCCTGGGTCCGCCTGGCGTGGTGGCTTGGATGGTTGGTGGTAGCTCTTGGCGGTGGGTAGTTCGACTCCAGATGCGAGGTGCTGCCGGAGATGGTGGAGGTTGTTGTGCTGCGTGATGTGACGCCTCCCATCATGGTGGCCGGCCTGATTGAGCAGCCCTGGGACTTTGGGTTTTGTGATCTTTAGCTAGGAGCAATCCCTGCTTCGTGGCGCTGAGGCTAGCAATGGCGACATCCGTGGGGGTCATCCCCTCCCTGGAGGCATTGCTTTGGCCCCAATCCAACTCCCTCCCTCATGCTCAGCGGAAACTCTTGGTCCGGCCTTTGGACTAGGCGACGGTGGCATGGCGTTGTTCCCTCCTTGGAGGCAATATCTCGTTGCTTGAGGAGTCCCGGTGGCACAACTCTGGTCGGTGTCGGCTACTACTCTGGGTGTGGGCCTCCGGGGCGCAATGTACACCATCGCCGGAGCTCTCTCGACTCCTCCTCCTCTAGGTCCGCCCAATCCCTGCCATCCACTTGCCGACTACCTCTTGGCACAGTGGGTGGGGTACGTTGGTTTGTGTTGTCCTCGAGTCTTGGTCTTGTTGTTGTTGGGAAACGTTGCATGAAAAACAATTTTTTTACGCACATGCAAGATCTATCCATGGAGATGCATATCAACGAGGGGGAGAGTATGTCTACGTACCCTCGTAGACCGTAAGCGGAAGCGTTTAACAACGTGGTTGATGTAGTCGAACTTCTTCGTGATCCAACCAATCGAGTACCGAACGTACGACACCTCCGCGTTCAGCACTCGTTCAGCTCGGTGACGTCCACGCCTTCTTGATCCAGCAAGACAGCGAGGTAGTGGATGAGTTCCGCAGCACGACAACGTGGTGATGGTGATGGTGAAGTTATCTCCAAAGGGCTTCGCCTAAGCACTACGAAAATATGACCGGGGTGTAAACGGTGGAGGGGGGCGCCGCACACGGCTAAGCAATTGTTCTGGTTGTGCTAGGAGCCCCCCTCCCACACATATATAGGTGTGGGTGGAGGGAGCAGCCAGGAGGCGCCCCCAAGTAGGCCGAATCCTACTTGGGGTCTCACCCAAGTGGCGCCCCTTCCTTATATAAGTGCGGGAGGAAGGAAGGAGGAGGCGGCTCCCCCCTTTTTCTTTCTCCCATGAGGAGGGAAAGGCAGGAGGGGCCACCCTCCCCTTTCCTTCCCCCTAGGTCCGGCCAACCATGTAGAGGGGCGCACCAGCCCCCTAGCGGGCTGGTCTTGAAGGAAATATGCCCTAGAGGCAATAATAAAGTTGTTATTTTATATTTCCTTATATCATGATAAATGTCTAATGAGTATCAGAGAAGTATCTCTGGGCCCTCTCGGTAATGCACATCATAAGAATCCTTGCAAGCAATGTGACTAATGAGTTAGTTACGGGATGATGCATTACAGAACGAGTAAAGAGACTTGCCGGTAACGAGATTGAACTAGGTATGAAGATACCGATGATCCAATCTCGGGCAAGTAACATACCGATGACAAAGGGAATAACGTATGTTGTCATAACGGTTCGATCGATAAAGATCTTCGTAGAATATGTGGGAGCCAATATGAGCATCCAGGTTCCTCTATTGGTTATTGATGTTATTGATCAGTGAGGTGTCTCGGTCATGTCTACATAGTTCTCGAACCCGTAGGGTCTGCACGCTTAACGTTCGATGACGATTTTGTATTATATGAGTTATGTGATTTGGTGACCGAATGTTGTTCGGAGTCCTGGATGAGATCACGGACATGATGAGGAGTCTCAAAATGGTCGAGAGGTAAATATTGATATATAGGACGATAGTATTCGGACACTGGAAGTATTCCGGGGGTACCGGGTATGTATCGGGTCACCGGAAGGCACTACAAAAAAAACACTTATGTGATGATACGTGTTTGTCACAGTAGGTCACGTTTTTTGTCATGGATGTACATCCATGACGATTTTATGACAGAATCAAGATAGTCATACCTGTGCTGTCGTAGAAGTGTTCCATGACATTACCAAAATTATTATCACGGAAGTGTCCACTTCCATGACGATAAATTGCGCGTCGTAGAAATTCTTTCGTCAAGGGGTGAACGACACGTGGCATCCACCGTAACGGGTCGCCGTTAAGCTATCAGGTTCGGTTTTGGATCCGATAACCCATTAACAGCCCGGACCAATGGCGATTTTCCACGTGTAAAATTCTCATTGGCTGAAGGAAACACGTGTCAGCTCGTCATTGGGTCAGATAGGCTCCTATGATATGTCGACACGTGCTAAGGTCCAACATTGGCCCATTTAGCTTACAAAGGACGGCCCATTTGACTTGGTCAAAATTTAGTGGGCTGGCCCATGAAAAGCTTGTTAACGTTCTATTCGCATATAGCCCATTCTACGGCTCGGTAACTCACGACCCGTTAGGGCCTTCCCGAAATCGGCCCAACAACGTCATGTGGGCCGTCGAATATAACACCAGCATGTTTCACTTTCGGCCCATGTATGGCACACGACGTCTTTCGGCCCATATGAGGCCTTCCGTATCGTTAGGCTCTTCAGTGGCCCATGGTGACTCTGGCCCATAATGAACAATAAACTTCTTTGTACCCATTAACGGCCCATGATTTTCATGGGCCGTTTCTAGCCCGTGTTAGCTTTCGGCCTACTGACAGCCCATGCGTTCTTGGGCTCCTTTCCGGCCCTCGATTACTTCCGGCCCGTTAGTGGCTTGTTCCCCTAATGGGCCAAATTCGACCCGTGGTTAGAATCGGCCCGTTTGTGGCCTGTTAACTTGTTGCGTCGTTTCCAGCCCATCCTATATTCTGGCCCATTAACGACCCGTTATGCGTGTGACAAAATTAAGCCTTTGCTGTCTTTCGGCCTGTTAACGGCCCATTACCGTGCTGGTTCGATACCAATTACGCCTGTTTGCGGCCCATGTGGACCCATTTATCCGACGGCCCAAGGCCCACCAATTCTACGGCCCGTTGGAAGCCCATTTATCCAACGGCCCGTTGGAGGCCCATTTATCTAACGGCCCGTTGGAGGTCCATTTATCCAATGACCCGTAGGAGGACCATGGATCCTATGGCCTATAGCAGGCTCAAGGTTACCATGGTCCGTATATGGCCCATGGTTGTTGCAGCCACTAGCAAAGCAGGGAAAAAAAGACTAGGAAATAAATAAGCATGAAACTAACGCTGGGCTATTAAGGCGATTGCATAGATTACATCCAGTGGGCATCAAAGTTTGCCACCAGTGCAAATATAGGGAACACCCTACACTATACAAAAATGGCTTGCTATTTTCTTCAGCCAGTGGCTGGATGTTAAGAACAAATTTTGTATCGCAACAAAACAAATTACAACCATAAAACAAAAAGGAAGGTTGGCATGAAATTTAACAGTCTGGCAGATAAATGCACCACCAGAAGTTCAGAAGCTCAGTGCATTTGACCTGACTGATACATTTTCATGATGTACTGTCCGATGGAGCACCATAACCTTTGCCTTCATTTCTCCTAGGCTCCTGAACAACATAGGAAATGTCTAATAGTCTGGTTTCAAAACCATGCATATCTTGACGACATCGAACAATGGCTGTCCTTGTTTCACAAAGGGTGTCTGTTAGGGAATGGACTTGTGTCTGGAGCGCCAGATATAACATTGTTAGTGAACAGGTACTGACCCACTACAGCAATAGGTGACATTGCGGTTATAGTTGCCTCGTCACCTTCAGAAGGTGGCGGTTCCACCATTCTTTCCATAGCTTGCTGAAAAGTTGAGTTTTTACATTAGTACTACTAGAACATAAGAGATTAAGGAGGCAGCAAAACCGAACAAAATAGCTTTGGTCTATATACAAAACTTATTTTGGTGAACACGTGTAAAATATTAGTTGTATTTTACTGCAAAGTACATAATAAAACCAGGTTCCAAACATATGACTATGTACCATGGCTAATGTATTGTGTATTTCTTCACATTGGATTGACATCTAAGGATAAAGAGACAAAGTTTATGATACGGTAAGCATAGTATGACATCATTCATATCACAAAAAAACTGAGAACGAACAAACATGCAATTGTAACGTTGTGTGGGCAAGTCCAGCATGGAACTAGATTACAGATCAAGATCAAAGGAACATCACTCCTCTCTTTTAAACCTTGTAAGGTGCAATGATACGCTAAGACAATTGTGTATAAAATTAAAAAGAGTAATAGACTTTGGCTGCAAACCATGCAGTTCAATGCACGATTTAGAGTAAGTAGTAGTTAAAAGGCATCAGGATTAAGGACTTACAACAGCGGCTTTGACTAGTGTAGTCATACCCTTCGTCTTGCTGGTCTGACAGTCCTTGAAGATATCCACAACATTTGGTTCAGGTACTTTTTGGTCCTTGCGGGCTTTCATCTGCATTTGGAACAAGTCAATATAGATCTGATAATATGGCACAACGAAAAGAGTGAAACAACAACTAATTACAAGAGCCTCACAGTCTGCAATATAGCTACGAGATCCTGTTGTCTATTGGAATTTCACTTTCATATGGTTGGCCTTGTTCTTTGAACGTCCAGCTACAAGAAGATAGATTTGTGAGGCACATGCGTAAATAGGAGTTCGACATGTGATCTAATCACATACATATAACGTACTTGATACTTTGGATCAGACCAGTGTTTAACGAGGCCTCTCTAGTCTTCATCCGATATATTTTCCACTGGAGATGTTTGGGCAAGTTCACTGTTAGCCTTGCCTTCAAAGTGAGTTTTCCTCAAGTTATACCGATACTGTCGCGGAGCAGACTTGAAAACATGGGTGCAAGCTTGTCTGGTTGCATTATCTTGGTTATCCAACTTGAACCTCATCTGTTGAAAATTATGGGAGTCTCATTATCATCAACCTAGAAAGTATGGGACAGAGCAAGACGATATTACTAGTTTCCATACATAACCATACTTACAGATAAATGGTCAAGGAAGGTGTTGAACTAGGTTTCGTCTTTGTCATTCCTGTACTAAATTCATGTTGGGAGGATATTTGAATGACACCTAACGGCAACCCCTGCCTCTGATACTAACTTGGCTGACTCTGTAGCATCACGTGGCCTTTTTAAACCTGCCTCAAAACGGATCTCCATTCTTCCTCCTCTAGATTTAGTTAACCTATCGACCATTATCCCTGATGTTTGTTTCCTCTTGCGCCTAGGTTCTAGTCCAACAACAAACATAGGAAGAAGCATGCAACTGTGAGACTACATATAAAGAAGCATGCAACTGTAACCTGACTCCAGCAACTGTAACTGTAACCTGACTCCAGCAACTACCTTCTAGCTGTTGAAGCTCACAAGGTTCATCTGATCTTGCCAACTCATCTTGTGCCAAGAATGCTTGGGAAGTAGTGTCAGGTGGCAAGGGAGCATGGGAACGTGCTGCTGGCTCAGTTGACACACGAGTAACTCGTGCAGCTGGTGGTACTGTGGAAGGTGTTGCAACAACTAGGGCTGTCTCTGGTTGTTTGGTGGCAACTATTGTTTCCGTTTGGCTAGTTTTGCAGCTAGTGTAGCACGGGATACCGCGTTTGTACAAGTTTTCACTGGATTTTGACCTTCTATTGCACCATCAGTACCAGCAGAATCTGCATTATTCAGCTGCTTCTGTTTCCATGTGTCCTTAGCACTAACACCATCCCATGTCATTCCGTCTTCCTTCCTATTTCTCTGTGCCATGTTAAGTCAAGCCGACAAGAAAAAGGAATAAAAATTTAGTTCTTCAGAACAAATTGATGCTTGATACAGACGAACTGAACTTTGATGTTAGACAACCACATGATAGGAGGATGTAATATGTACAAAAAACAGGACGTCCTGAGATAATCAGAACTATGATGAGTAAACTAAGTAGAAGGCATTTCAATAAATTAGAAGCAATGCAACGGATGGTACACACCATATGAAAGATTCTACAAATATTGCTCTGCCAAGTTAACAGTGTCTCGTCATAACTGGCGTTTATACAAATGTGAAGAAGTACAAGAAATAAATCATATGCAAGATGCAAACAACATCACACTACCAAGTTAAAGGTTTCTCGTCATTAGTGCCATTGCATATTCACAGCTTATGATGTGTAAACTAAGCAGAAGGCATTTCAACAAATTAGAAGCAATGAAAGCTATACACCATATGTAAGATGCAACGAATATCACTCTACCATGTTAAGACTGTCTCGTCATTAGTGCCATTTCAGCAAATTAGTAGTACAAGCTAGAAAATAATGCAAGATGTAAACTATATCGGACTCCCAAGTTAAACGTGTCTTGTGAAAAGTGATTGTTGCAGGTTACACAACAGTAGTACTTTGATGTAAGAACATGGTGTGATAGACAGATATTGTATGTTCTAGAAACAGGAACATGTATGATATGCGGATGGAATATGTACAAAAAACAGGACGACATGGCATATTCACAACTAATTGTGTAAACTAAGTAGAAATAATTTAATCAAATTACAAGCAATACAAGTGAGACACCGTATGCAACATGCAAGACAATATCACACTGCTAAGCTAGAGAAAGCACCTTGGTTGCCGGTTTCGCCGGAAGACCGCCATCAGTCCCTGGCCTTATTTTTTTCCTTCCTTTTTCTTAATTGCATTTTCTTGTCAAGTCAAACCGACAAGAAAAATGAATAAAAGTTCACTTTTTAGAACTCATTGATGCAGGATGCTGACGAGCACTACTTTAATGTAAGGCGACCGCATAATAGGATGATTGAATGTGTAAGAAAAAAGGACAACATTGCATATTCACAGCTATGATGTGTAAACTAAGCAGAAGGCATTTCAACAAATTAGAAGCAATGAAAGCTAGACACCATATGAAAGATGCAACGAATATCACTCTAACAAAAAAATTGTCTCGCTATAAGTGCCATTTCAACAAATTAGAAGTAGTACAAGCTAGAAAAGAATGCGAGATGTAACCTATATCACACTCCCAAGTCAAATGTGTCTTATGCTATGTGATTGTTGCAGGTTACACAACAGTAGTGCTTTGATGTAAGAACATGGTGTGATAGACAGATATTGTATGTTTTAGAAACAGGAACACATGTCTGATTCACTAGTATAATGTGTAAAGTAAGTAGATGGAATTCAACAAAATTAGAAGCAATACAAGCTAGACATCATACATAACATGCAACCACATCTAACAGTGCCAAGTTAGAGGGGAGCACCTGTGATGTTGCACTAGGGGGAACGTGCTCATCATCAACACAACTACGTTGAGTGTCTATGCATGTGTTGTCTTCCAAATATTCTTAGGGGGTGGTGCAGTAGAATCTATAGAGGCCCTCTGTTTGGAAGGAGCACCTTTATCCACTGCCTTGCTAATTTCCTTCCCCTTTATTGATTTTGAATTGTCAAGTAAAACCGACAAGAAAAAGCAATAAAATTCACTATTCAGAACTCATTCATGCATGATACTGACAATCACTACTTTGATGTAAGGCAAACACATGAAACCAGGATGGAATATGTATGAAAAACAGGATGGCATAGCATATTCACATCTGTTTAAACTAAGCAGAAGTCATTTCAACAAATAAGAAGCAATGCAAGCTAGACACCACATGAAAGATGCAACCAATATGACTGCCAAGTTAAAAGCATCCCATCATAAATGACATTTCAACAAATCAGAAGCAACGCATGCTATAAATCGTATGAAAGATGCAACTAATATCGCACTGCATATACTAAAGGTGTCTCGTTATATTGATTGATGAGGGATACAAAAAAACAATAGTTTTATGTAAGGACATGCTTAATAGACAGATGTACTATGTACTAAAAACAGGAAGGCATGTCACATTAACAGGTATAATGTATAAACTAAGCAGAATAGCACATGCAATTTAACCAGATTGGAAAAATTACAATCTAGACACCATATGCAACATGCAACCACATATCATGCTGCCAAGTTAGAGCAAGCACCTGTGATGCTAGTGTAGGGGAAATGCGGTAATCAACTACAGAGCTAAGTTCACTATCTTCATATGTCCATGTTGTTTCTTGAGAATCATGTGGGGAGGCTGACACTGCATTCTTTAAATGAGGATCTTTTCTCATAGTAGTCCTCTGGCCTGACTGCCTCGTCATAAGTGACTGATGAGGGATACACAAGAACATCAGTTTGATGTAAGAACATGGTTAATAGACAGATGTACTAGTATGTACCAAAAACAGGAAGGCATGTCATATTCAAAGGTATAATGTGTAAGCTAAGCAGATGCAATTTAACCAGATTGGAAGCAATACAAGCTAGACACCATATGCAACATGCAACCACATATGACACCGCGAAGTTAAAGCAAGCACCTGGGATGGTGGTTCACGGCGGGTGAGATCATCAACTCCAGAGCTACGTTTACTGTCCCCATCTATTGAACATCCAACCTTTAAAGCGCCGACACGTGCCTTGCCTGTGCGCGAACAAAGCAGGAGAGACTTATCTCTTTTATTTCGTGCTTCTGTCAAGGTAGAGTCTGAAATACCCATGCATAAAAACACAATAGTGAGAGTATGGGTGAAGTGTGTGCAGAACTAGTGCACTGTAAAAGTAGCAGATAGCAGGTGGCTAAAAAATAAATGACAGGAGACATATGATAGCTCTACAACATTGCATGGCAAAGAAAATTAGATTCTACTCCGTATGATTCTGTAATATATGAGCACAGGGATGGCTGGGAAATGCAGGTACTCCTATAGCACACCATCACATGTGGTCCTATCAAAATAACAGTCGACTAAAAATAAATAGGCCAGTCGATTTTTTATGAACCGTCCGATCTATAAGGAACGGGCAGATGGCCTTCGTCTACCTCCCGCCAGTCACTGTTGACGATCTTTCTGGAACCGCCAGCGACCACCGGCCCAGACCCCTGCCTCCGCCGCCCCGACCTCCCCTCGACCTCACACTACCGCCGTGCTTGGCAGCGCCTCCTGGTCGTCCCTTTAATCCCGGCTGACCTCCAGATCGGGCGCTAGCAGCTCCTAGGCCCCACACACCCCTAAGATAAACACCGAGGCGCTGCTTCCCCAGCGTAATAGGCGGACTAGCGCCTGTTACGCTGGGGAATGCTTCCTTTAATTGGGAATCAACTGACGAGGAATTGAAATCCAGGGGTGCGACAAACCTCTAGCTAAGGTGAAATAGTATATGAGGAGAAACCTTGTGCATCACGAATTACTAGGAACATCTAGTATCAGGAAGAAGCGGTCAACTAGTGTCTTCTGTGGGATGAATATTGTGCAAGGAGACACGTAAGATTTGCACGAATAAGGGAAGAGGAGTACCATTTTCAGTTGCCAGTGCTGTGTCCTCCAAATGTCGCGACGATTTTCTTTTTTTTACCCGGGGAACCGATGTTTTGGAGGAGGGTTGAGCCTTGGACGAACCCATGGCAAAATTGTTGATTGTGTTGTGGTGGCCATCTGTCGGTGGAGGGGAAGCAGATCCGAGGCGGCGAAGGATGGCGTAGCGGGAACAACTCCAGTGTGGTGGACGGTGGCGAAGTTGGAGCGGCAGCAGTGAGGCGCAGGACGACGTGGTTGAACTGGCTCAGGTATGACACATGTTGGCATCCTGGAGGCAGCTCGGCCTCGGCTTCAACTACTAGCCGTGGAGGGCGTTGCGGTTGCGGTTGCGGTGGACGACGACGTCGTTGTATCGGCTCCAGCGTGATGGAGGAGGGCGGCGGTTGATGGGTGGGATGGGATGGCGGACGGAGGACGCCGAGGTTTGGCGGCTGGTGGAGAGGTAGTTTTGGCGCCCACGGAGTATGAATGGGGAATCGAACGGGGGAGGGGGGAGCTAAGGGTGAACCATGTTTCGGTTTGGGACGCGCTTGTTTTTTTTGAATAGATGGGACATGCTTGTTTGAAATTTGGGGAAAGTACAAACTTTGCCCCCTCTTAAATTTTGGACCTACTGCGGGTCGAGGGTAGGATGGTAATCCCAGGTGTCCCAAATAGTGGGCGGGAGCGATTTCGGCCGCGCGCATGTGTTCTTAGGCGGCCATTGTGTATGAATGTTTTCGGAGGCGGTTGTGTGGCGTCTAGATGTAGCTACAAACCTACCCCGCTTTAGACCTTTGAACGTCGGGCCGGTAGGTTTCATGGGGCGGAGTTAGAAAAGTAATTTCCTTCTACCAAACATTGGTCTCACGCGGTTTCGGGCAAGTAGAGGCTCTTTTGGCGCTTCATTTGAAATTTTGAAACGGAAGCATTCACGTTTAGAGTACTCCCTCCATTTTTAGTTACTCTGCATATTAGAGTTGACCGAAGTAAAATTTCATAAAGTCTGACCAAGTTTATAAAAAAAGTATAAACATTTATCATAACACATCTATATGATGTGAAAGTACATTCAATGATAAATCTAATTTTATTGATTTGTTATTGCTTATGTTAATATATTTTTTATAAACTTGGTCAAAGTTTATAAAGCTTGACTTTTACCAAAGCTAATACGCGGACTAAATAAAAACAGAGGGAGTACTCTTGAACTTCGAAGATTGACCTAAATAGACAACGTTAAATTTGACCTTGTATGTTTGAAAATCTCACTAAATTATGCGCTTCTTTTTGAAATTTTGACACTTGAAAATCCTATAACTATGATTATTTTGGAATGGATGAGGTAAATTTGAATCTATTTTGTACACGACTATATATGCTATTATGTACAAAAGCAGAGCAAAGATTGGCGCCCCCATAATTTTGGTATGATTTACAAATGCCATGATATCAAATTCAAATAATTGAATGGACTTCGTGTTGAATTCGAATTTTTTAAACCACCTTAAGTTGAATTCAAATGCATGCTAGTTCATAGCTAGCTATTTATAATGTTCATTGTGTAACTTTTGTATGTATAGTGTGCTTTACACACACACCATGAACTATACTCATGTTTATATTCGATTGCTAAAGCTATGCATTGTCTGGAGTTCAAAATACTAACTCCGTGGATCAATTATGTCGAATAATAACATAGACATGCTCAAATTCGATAGAATATAGATGTCTGATGGATCAATGACCGTTCCTTACGCGAATTGCAAATATCATGATCCCATCCTAACATTTGGATACAATTTATATTTTTAATCAATGTGCACATCAGTCTTTTACGTGTAGTTTCACTCTCCATAGGCCCCTCCTCACACACATGCTGACTTTCTCTCTCACACATACGCGCACACGGTGTATATCCATCGGTGGTCTCTCACACACTCTCTCCCGAGGTGTCTTTCTCAAACACATGGTCTCGATATAACCCTCCCTCACTCTCGTAACAATTTACGACTGTTTCCACTATCCTTTATCACAAGCACTCTTCCTATCACAAGCATACACACGCACAATCCCCATCGACCCTTTCTATATACATAGACCTGCCTACATGTCTCCCGCACACACATTATGTTTAGGCCTGTCTCTCACGCATTGTCTCCACCTCTCTTCCTAATTGACGAGTATGATTCTAGTAGAGCATTCTTTAGGATGCCCCTTCATGTTAGGTTGAATGAATAGTAATATCAGAGATAAGGGGTTACCTTAGTCCGAGGACCTAGGGCTACAAATCCTAGCCAGCTTTGTCAGTGGACACAGAGTCCTTCACGACTCTGCTATCTTTGTCTTGTACGACTAGTCCTCCATGGGTCTTCCTAAATGCGTCATGGGCCAACCAATGTGGCGTAGGATGGAACTGAGCCAAGGGCCTCACCTCAGCCCACCGGACCTCATGCGGTGACACACCCTAAGCCCCCAGGTCTCATTATCTTCTCACACCCACACATACTAACATAGACACCACACAAAATATTTTCTCCCCGTGCCTCTGTCCCCTCCCGCCTTGCATATACACACTTGAGGGCATCTCTCACCGTGACATCCTATTCATCTCTCTCTCTCTCTCTCTCTCTCTCACATTTCCTGTGCTATCTCTCCCACGCCCCCCCGCGCCACCGGCTCCTCTATCCATTCCTCCCTCAAATACGTAATACATACACATACCTCTCTAGGCCTTGCCAAATACATCAACTACACATTCACACATGTTACATCACGTACCCATCGATCTAAAAAGCCCTCTCTTCACGTTTATTTTGCATACAACATTCCTTTTGAATAAAACCACACAAAGTGTGGCCAAAAAGTTATTTTAGAATTTTTTCATGTATACAACATACAAAGTTATATGGAGGAGTATGAACGTTAATTTGCATTGCATGGTGCCCCCAATGATATTTATTCCACGTTGTGAATTTTTATATTTTTATACTATATATAAAGTTATTCATAATAAAGAGAAACGAAGAGCATCTCTCTCTCTCTCTCCATCGCATACACCCCCTCTACGCCCCTTTCACGTACGCACACAAACTATCTCCAGGTCCTCTGAAAGTATGCCCCGAGCACATTCACACATGTTTCATCTTTCTCTCGCGATATATACAATGATGATAATTGTATTTGAAGCGAAAGCACGATACGTACATTGGACTTCAGAATCCACTCATTATGGTCACCATTTATGTTTTCTGGTTATTATACAGTCACGGGCTCACCGTATAGCTCTGTATTTGCTAAAGATGTGACTAGTTGACCAGTTAAATGCTCAACGTGGCACCTCTAGTGTTGTATCATATTAGCTCCCTACGATTGGGCCCACCTGTCTGCGTGTATAAGAATGAAAACAAACGATAAAAAAAATATTGGACAGTCGTTCGAAGTCACGACCGCGGGCACAGTGGATAAGGTGGCCTTGATTGGTTGCTGAGCCGTTTGTTTTAACACACATGAGCTGGTGTGGTGATTATACACACACGCACACATGCACATAAACTGCATGCACGCAACACTCACACGAACACACGCAGCCACGCACGCACGCAACACTCACGCGTACACACACAGCCACGCACGCACACAACACTCACACGCACACACGCATGCATGCACATACCACACGACCAACACACACTCTCACGCTCAAGTGCTCAACCTACACGTGCATGCGCACACATCAGGCCCTGACAGACACATACACAACTAGGTGGTTCCCGCGCCTGCTTAAATTTGTGTTTATCTAACCTTTTTCCTATGCGAACTGACAGGTGGGACCCACAAGGAACATGGGCAATTTAACTAGTCAACATAGTGCCACGCAGACTATTTGGCCGGTCAACAGAGTGCAATCTGATGTTGAACGGTGAGCAAGTGACCGTATAATCACCACAAAACATATATAGTAACCGTAATGAGCGTATTCTGATTATAATACACTGACCACCCGTGTATTTATCTCTTCTCTCGCTCTCTTCGTGGAGCCGAGTAGGCCAACGTGCCAGTGCCTAAATTGGCGCATGCCACCCCATTATTGATGTACTGGCTTCGTAAGAGCGAACAAGCATTCACGTCTACTGTACAAACTGTAGATATGAGTTACAAATGCTATGAAGACGAATTCAAATATTTGAATCCACTTTTTGCCCAATTTCTCTCTGTACGCCCTCCAAAAGTACATCTCTACACGTACTCGCATGTTACATCTAACAACCATGCAATACAACACTACTACTACACTCTAACACAATAAATCATATGTGTTTTTAGTTTTACTAGATCTCATATTGTTACTTAATTATTCAGTTCACATACATTAAAATTGCCTTTGAAATGTATGGCTAGTATCATCTACCACATGGAAAAACTCCCACCCTTGCTTGTTTAATCGGTTTTCATTGGATCGTGCGAAACAACAAAACTATAGTAGTACTATAGTACAAGTAACAGTTCACTGGGCCGCCGTGCCGTGTACTCCTCCGTTGTAAGAGTGGAGTGCTCACTTTCATAAATGTTCTAGTCCCTTTCGCATGTGGGACATCAAGCAACCGGGTCCACGTGCCATACCGATATAAAAGTGCAGAGCAGCAGTGGTGAAGCACCCCAGTCATGGCGCCAACGTAGTAATGAGCAATGAGGCGTCAAATCACAAAGCCGCACCTTTCCCGCAGTTAAGTTGAAGGGATGAAGTAATCTCTACTTACTCCTATAAAGACTCAGTTGGTGATGATGGTGTGTCTGCCATCCGCCTTTCTGACCATTAGATCTGCATCTAACGGCTATGATGTAAGTTGTGGCCTTTTTGCAACAATTCTCACTTCTCTGCTCCAGTTTACACAAAACCCCTTAGTATCTTGAAACCAACCACATTCATCCCCTACCTCATCAAAACAGCCCAAAGAATATATTTGGAGTGAAACATAAGATATTTTTAGTGATATGTATATCAAAACTAAACTGTTTTATTTCAAATTTGTGAATGTGTATTATTCTACTTTGGAGCCGTTGCAATGGACGGGATCATTGCTATAGTGATATTTCTCTTGCATCGTCACAACGAACATCTGTTGTACTTGTCCGGGCTGGATGCTCGCAACGCGATGACCCGAGTTCGAATTCTGTCCTAAAGTTTAGTTTTTTATATTTTTTAATATATACTTCTTTCGCTACTGTACTAACAGTGGAACCCACACAGTACTTAGAATACAAGATTAAGGATGGATTTGTTTCTTTTTAACTTTCTATATGAATCTATAGCCAGCCTGCAAGTCATGTACACACTGTACTGACAGTGGAACCCACAGAGTACTTAAAATACAAGATTTCTCGGTTTGCATGCGGGTTTAACGGGGGCATTTGATGGAGGCGAGGAGGCGTCTTTAGCCTGGCGCGCAACGGGCGGCGCAGTACTATTTGATTTGACAGCGGGCTGCGTAGTTCCTGATACGGGTTTAATGCAGATGAGGGAGAGGGTAGCGGTTCCTGAAATATTGAACGACCAATGGTGCATCCTCCTTCAATTAGCATCATGAATGCATGAGGGAAGTAATGGGAGGAGGACCAGGAAAAGAGGCAGCACGATGTGAATGCAATGCAGTTTGCACTCATATAAAGGCGCCCCTCCGTTCCAATGAATCTACCACATCGTACGGACCTAAGCACCTACACTAAGCACAAAAGGGCTCACTCCAGACCCATGACGGCGATGCGCAAGCGGCCAACGGATGTGCCAGATGGTCCACGACGCTGTCCTGCAGCATGACATTGAGGATTGTCTCCAGACGGTGTTGGCGACCGACTAGTGGATGGCCAGTGTTGATGCCAACTACGACTCTCAGTTGGACCAGATGATCATTGCCACCATCAGCAAGTTCACTGTCATCAAGAAGCTCGCGGACGACATCACCGTACTCCTCCAGCCCGCACGCCCGGGCTCCTCATTGCCTGCCACCCTAATCGGCCTGCATGGCCGGAACCTCTTTCAAGCACTGGTGGCCCTGCGACTGCCCGCCGACGCAATGAAGAATGTCCACCTGGAGGTCGCGCTCGCTGCGAGGGCCCTGCAAGAATTCATCGACCTACACATCCACGTGTATGAGTTAGTAGTGTACATAGGTATCTACAAGGCCGGTGAGGATGCTAGGACATTGGCCTTCCTCAACCGGCTGGAAGCACTGGACGCCTTTGCTGAGAAGCACCTTGACCTCGCCACAAAAGCCGCGGCTGCTAAGCTGCCGATCGGTGGCCCAGCGCACTGAGTTAAGGAGGAGGAGGTCGTACGTTGAAGGATGCTTATTTCTTGCCTCCTGTAACCACCACTGTGATCGCATCATCGTGGCCTTAATTCTTATTGCGCTATTGCATTCTCGTTCTAGTCAATATAGACATGTGCGATCCCTTTGCTCACATTTGGAGGCAATTATATGCATCACTTTAACTAGTACTCCATCCATCAAATTATAAGTTGTGGTTACCTTTTCCTTCAACTTCGTGCAATGCACGAGCATCTTGCTAGTAATAATGCTAAAAAAATAAGTTGGAGGGACGAAACAACCATCATTTCACTCGTTGTTGAATCCGCTTCTCCCTGATCTTCTTCAAGTTAACCACATGTTGCTTTTGCCATTGTTCTGCCTCATGTGGGACATGGATTGGCTTGGTAAAGCACTGACACGTGGGACTGCATGTTAGCAAACCGCCAGGCCAACGTCCTCTAAAAATAAGAAACCTCCCCCGCCATCCGTGTGGCAAAATCACCTCCTTTTTACTATCTTGATACTATAATTTTTTAGATCAATATAACTGAGATTTGTATAGATAGCACACCGGAGCAAAACCAAGTGGTATGGTTAAGGGCATCCACAATGTGTAGCCAAATGTGAAAATAGCTTTTGGCATCAATGGGAACCATTGTGGATGGTGCTGCCAAAGCCAAAAAGATGGAACCGAAGCTCCCTAATTGATTGATTGAAGGAATAGAAAAATGCAACCTATCTCCTCTTTCTCCCGTGCTTGGACGCATGTACAATATAGAGCATAGAGTCTACTCCCCTGTCCCTTCTATCACATATCACAGAGCAGTGAGGCGTCAAATCATAAAGCACGGACGAAGCAACCATCATTTCACTCTTTGCTGACTCCACTTCTCCATTGTCTTCTTTGGGTGTAGGAGAAAAAATACGCATTAATTGACACGTCGAACGAGGATTTGTATCAATCAAATGGCACTCGTACACTACGGCACGCCTTAATATGCCAGGGGCCTCGTTGTAACCATAATACGACAATAAAGTCTGAACACCTTCACGGTCGTTCGACACCCCGAACTTATAGCATTATATGCATCGGCTCCGAATCATGTCTTGGGTAATAGTTGAGTTGCCCGGCTCCTGTGCTTGCTACCCTACGTTCCGCTATATCGGCTAGGGTAGTAAAGGGAGAATTACTGCGATTGTGTCCCGGTTCTTCTGGACGAGCGCCTCAGTAGAGAAAGCCGAAAACTGACTGTCATGATACGGCTAGAGCTGGTCAGCTGTTCGAGAGGTTACAAAATATTTAAGGATTTCTTCCGCATTATGCGATAACTAATGTAGCGTGCGATGGATCGGTTTTTTCCGATCAGGTGCCTATAGAGCCCCTAGTGCGGTCTTCCGAACACCAGGGGTTGTGCCTACCTTTCTTTCGTCAAACTCCTATGGCTAAGTGAGGGTGATAAAGCCTTATAGTCTGATTGCCTGGTTCGTGTGCTGAACACCTCCTTCAAGGACCCAAAACTGGGGTAAAGAGTGTTCAGGTTTATCCCGAACACCCCCGTACTTCTTACATGGGGGCAGAAGCCGACAACTGGCCAACTCTCAGGATTAACATACAAAACGGCCGCACAGGAGGTAAAACTTGCAAATAACAGGCATTATATAATACAAATGACCTTATTTAACATTAAATAGGAGAACATGAATGTATTCATGGGAATATAATGTCCTTGGCATACTGCTCCGCTACAAGGCGGGATCCTTTTAGGACACTGTCATAATATAACTCGGGCTTGCGGTGCTCCTTCCCCTCAGGAGGTCCTTCGGTCATCAGCTTTTCGGCATCCACCTTCGCCCAATGCACCTTTGCACGGGCGAAGGCCATTCGTGCACCTTCCATACAAACTGACAACCTGATGACTTCTAGTCGAGGGCAGCCACTTACAAGCCGCTTCACAAGCCTGAAGTAGCTGCTGGGAATCGCCTCGGCAGGCCACAGACGGATAATTAAATCCTTCATGGCTAGTTCGGCCGCCCTATGCAGTTCGATAAGCTACTTCAGTTGATCGGCAAAAGGCACCGCATACTTTGGCGCCAGATACTGCGACCAGAAGAGCTTCTCTGTAGTGCCCTTTTCTTCGGCTTGGTAGAATTGTGCGACATCAGATATGCTGTGCGGTAGTTCCGCAAACACCCCTGGAGAAATCCAAATTCAAATTAGTAACGTGATTTTCTCCCTTGAAATATTTGCTTTGTATAGAAAAAGCCTTACCCGCTGCAATCTCCCTCGCCTCCTGGATTTCCTGCAGGGCGCCTTGGGCTTCGCCCCGGGCATCGTGTGCGGTTTGATGAGCCTTGGTGAGTTCGGATTCTTTCTCCGTTAAACTCTGCTCCAAGGTCTCGCATTTCTTCACGGCCTCTTGGAGCTCTTGCTCAGCTTCCACAACCCTGGCCTCGTGCTTTTTGCAAAGAGCCTGCTCTGTGGCTGCCTACTTCTTGGCCTCGGCCACCGCCTTCTTAAGAGCTTCGACTTCGGCCGTTGCTCCTAGAGCACATAATGAATTTTTTTGTCATACTCAATTATCCATTCGCGCTGAATGCGAACAAGGTTTTTTGCATACCTTGGTTATCCTCCAACTGCTTCTTCACTCGGCGGAGTTCTTCTTCGGCCCGCTCCAGACTCTGCTTCAGTCCGGAGACTTTGCAATATGAGAGGCGGCAGTCACTATAGACGCCTGCTTATAAAAAACAAAAGAGGGAGAGGTACCTCAAAGTAAGTCTCCTGCGAACATATATGTGATCCTCTATCCGGTTCTTTCTTTCAAACACTGAACAGTGTATCAGGGGCTACTATCTATACTATAACACTCTTCAAAACCTCACAACATACCTCAAAGCCCGTTATAAGGCTGGTGTAGGCTTCATTCGGCCCGCTTTCAATGGACTGAATCTTCTCAATCACCGTACCCATAAGGGCACGATGTTCTTCAATGATGGAGGCGCTCTTCAGCGCTGCTGATAAGGTATCCGGCACCTTTGGTTCGGCTGAGGTTGCCGGTGGAACAGGCGCACCCCCTCCTGCCGAGGGAGGTTGCCTGCCTGATTTCGGAGCCGTGTTGGCCTCCGGAACTGTGTCCGGCTGGGGGCCGAATTCGGGATAGCCCCTGCCGTCGATGTCCATGGGAGCTTTTTCCCCCGTGTATCCGGCCGCCGAGGTTTGACCCTCTGGTGCCGCTTTGACGGTCTTCCCACCCCCTCCTTGGCCTGGGTCCCTTCAGGATGATACCCCAGTGTCATCCACATGTTTAGGGGAGGGGGCTATCGGGGGTGTCCCGCTATCCATAGCATCCGAACCCAGTGAGTCCTCTGATGAGGATTGTTCGGCGCAGGACCCGGCCGGACTGCAAAAAAGACATGACACAATGCGTTAGAACGTTGTATGATAGTGAGTCTAGATATACAAACATGTCCGGGCTTTATATACTAACAACTTCACCAGGGGTTGGACCATCGGATCCCACTCCGAGCTGCTGCCGGCGACGGTGACGGATTCCTCCGGAAGGGGAGTCTTGCCCTTCTTAGGCAACTCAACCTCCAAGTGTGTGGAAGCCGTCCGTTTCTTCCTCCCACTTGCTGGGGGGATCGGCTTTCCTCCTCTTCCTCGTCCTCTCTGGAGGAAGAGCGGGCCTCGGAGTCTTCGGATATCGTGTCTGAAGTGCCTTGGTGACGAAGGCCGCCCCTGGTCGCTTTGGCCTCTTTCTCGGTCTTCTTCTTCGGCGCCTTGTAAGGCGCCGGGACCAGTATCTTCGTCAGAAGTGGGCTCGCTAGTTCTTTTGGCAGCGGGGCCGGACAGTAGATCCGCCCCGCCTTCTTCGTCCACCCCTGGGAAAGTTATGGAAAAACACATTAAGCATTCCCCTTGGATTATACAGATAAAGTGTATGACTTGCCAACATACAAAGACTTACCGGGCTCGCGGGTCGGGACAGTTGGTACTCGCGGTCCTGGGCCGAATCCGGCCATGATTTGCCAGACTTAAAGAGCACCTTCCAGATGTCCTTGTGTGATGAACCAAAGAACCCTAGTAGGGTCTAGTGCCTGGCCGGGTCGAATTCCCATAAATTGCAAGCCCTGTGTTGACAAGGGAGGATCTGGCGAGCTAGCATCACCTGGACTATGTTGACAAGTTTGATATTCTTGTCTTCCATTCCCTTGACACGCGCCTGAAGTACTGACAACTCATCTGGCGAAGACCAGTTCAGGCCCTTCTTGGGCCAGGACGTAAGCCACAATGGAGTTCCGGATCGGAATTCGGGAGCTGCGACCCATTTTGCGCCGCGTGGCTCAGTGACATAGAACCACTGTTGCTGCCACCCTTTGACGGAATCATTGAAGGTACCTGATGGCCATGTGACGTTGGGCATCTTGCTCACCATGGCTCCTCCGCACTCAGCGTGCTCGCCGCTCACCAACTTGGGCTTCACATTAAAAACCTTCAGCCACAATCCGAAGTGTGGAGAGCTGCGGAGGAAGGCCTCGCACACGACGATGAATGTCGAGATGTTGAGGAAGGGATTGGGGGATAGGTCGTGAAATTCGATCCCATAGTAATACATAATGCCGCGAACAAATGGGTGGAGGGGAAATCCTAGCCCGCTGACAAAGTGAGGGAGGAATACTACCCTCTCGTGGGGTTTTGGAGTAGGGACAATCTGTCCCACCGTCGGAAGGCGGTGGCCGATCTTCTTGGCAAGATATCCGGCCTCCTGAAGTTTCTTGATATCCTTCTCCAGGACGGTAGAGGCCATCCACTTGCCTCCTGCTCCAGATCCGAACATTTTCGGAGGGCCTTTGAGGGCGGAGAAGGCAAAATGCTTGGGCACTGGAGCTCGAGTGAGAGAGAATGGATGAGCAGAGGAAGAAGAAGGCATGGGTGAAAAGGGGGAATCCTTATCTCTTTATAAAGGCGGTAGAAACCATGCGCCTCCCCACTTGCCCAATAAACTCGCTTATTACCCAAGCGCCGTGTTGATGGCGCGGCTGGGTTACCCACACCCGTATTGATGAGAATCCCGTGATAAGGGGACACGATCTCTACTTCGACAAGACGTGCCAATAAAACCGCCTTGCAAGATGTGCAGTAGCAGGGCGAGAAAACGGTTCGAACAATGACCGGGCCTTGGCGTAATGGAAATGTTGTCAGCAGATTAGACTCGTGGAATATTATACTCTCTACGGTGGTATGTGGAATTTGTTTTGCAGAGCCGGACATGATCCTTGTGTTCAAGATCTACTTTGGAGTATTCGAAGAAGGAACCCACCTTGCAATGCCGAAGACAAACTGCGCGCCAGACTCATCATCATTGAAGCCTGGTTCAGGGGCTACCGAGGGAGTCCCGGATTAGGGGGTCCTCGGACAGCCGGACTATATACTTATGCCGAACTGTTGGACTATGAAGATACAAGATTGAAGACTTTGTCCCGTGTCCAGGTGTGGGACTCTCCTTTTCGTGGAATGCAAGCTTGGCAATTCGTATATTTAGATTCCTTCTTTGTAACCGACTCTGTGTAACCCTAGCCCCCTCCGGTGTCTATATAAACCGGAGGGTTTAGTCTGTAGGACAACGACAATCAGAATCATAGGCTAGATTCTAGGGTGTAGCCTCTACGATCTCGTGGTAGATCAACTCTTGTAATACTCATATCATCAAGATCAGTCAAGCAGGAAGTAGGGTATTACCTACATAGAGAGGGCCCGAACCTGGGTAAACATTGTGCCCCCCGCCTCCTGTTACCATTAGCCTTAGACGCACAGTTCGGGACCCCCTACCCGAGATCCGCCGGTTTTGACACCGACAGTCACCCCAGGAAATAAGTTGTCAGTATTCTCAGCTATGGTCACCTTTCTTCGGGTGAAGACATCTGAGTGGATGACCAACAAATCATTCGATGCGATGTTGGCTGCTTTTCGCAAATCTTTCCCAGAAGCGTCTAAGCTGCCACACACCTGCAGTAAAATGAAGAATTTCCTTCATGCAGTTGGAATTGGATATGGTATGATCCATGTTTGTAAGAATAATTGTGTTCTATTCCAGAAGGATTATGCCAACTTAAGTGAATGCCCAAAATGCAAATCATCAAGATGGAAAGATGGTGATGTTGTGAAGAGGATTCCTCATAATGTTCTGATATATTTTCCAATTATACCAAGATTGCAGAGGTTGTTTCATGAAGCTAAAACAAGAGAGGATGTATTGTGGCATTCTAAGAACCAAGAGCACAGATATCAGAATGTAATGAGCCATCCATCTCATGGTAGTTACTGGAAAAACTTCAATTAAAAACACCAAAAAATTGCTGCTGACCCAAGAAATATGAGACTTGGCTTAGCTTCAGATGGATTTAACCCATTTGGCCACCAGAGCGCCACATATAGCATGTGGCCAGTGCTTGTTATCCCTTACAACATGCCTCCAAATGTCCGCACCAAAGAATCTAACTACATGATGGCCTTGCTCATCCCATCTCCAAAAAGTCCTGGAAAGGATTTTGATTTATTCATGGAGCCTCTTGTGGAGGAACTTCAATAGCTATGGAGGAGTGTTCTCACTCGAGACCGATATAGCAGCCCACCAGCTGATTTCTTTCTGCGTGCTGTTATAATTTGGTGCATCCATGATTATCCGGCTTTGGACATTATATCAGGGCAAATGACACATGGTTACAATGCATGTGTTCGTTGTGACAGGAATCCACTGTCATACACAATACTTAGCAAGATCTGTTACATTGGACACCGCCGTTTCCTTGCCAAGGACAAGCCGTGTCCTACAAAATACCGAAGACATGTGTTCAGTGCAAAGCATGAAACCGTGATGTGCCAAAGAGGCTCACTGCCGATGAGTTGCAAGTGGAATTAGAGAAGGTCAGGCATATTACACCAGGAAACCATCCTGATAATGGTAGTGGGAAAAGGAAGCATGGCAGGGCAGAAGAGAGATTATTGTTTACCTATAGGTCCACTTTGTGGGACTTAGAGTATTGGAAAGATTTGGATCTGCGACATAATCTTGATGTGATGCACATCGAGAAAAATATATGTGACAACATTATTGGCACACTTCTTAATATTGAAGGCAAGATGAAAGATACCTTAAAATCTAGGATTGATTTGACACACCTAGGTATCAGAAAGGATTTTCAGGTGCAAGATGAAGGTAAACCATGGGATATGGCACCAGCTGTGTACGTCTTGGACAAGGTAAAAAGAAAAGAATTCTGTGAGGTCCTGTCACGTGTGAGATTCCCACATGGATTTGCTTCCAACCCTGAAAGGAGAGTCAGTGCAGATGGAAACAAGGTACAAGGGTTGAAAACTCATGACTGCCACATCCTACTTCAAAGGGTTTTACCTGTTATCCTTAGAGGATTGGGCCACCCTGACTTATACAGAGCAGTTGCAGAGTTGGGACAATTCTTCAGGGAACTCTGCAGTAGAAATATCAGGATAGATGCTCTGGAGCGTCTTAGAAGATATATCCTCCAGCCTTCTTTGTTGTGATGGTGCATTTGGCTGTTCATCTACTTGATGAGGCACTACTTAGAGGTCCAGTACAGTATGGCTGGATGTACCCTATTGAAAGGCGGCTAGGCACTTTCAAGGGCTATGTTAGGAACAGAGCTAGACCCAAGGGTTCCACTTCAGAGGCCTACATTGCTACAGAAGCGTTGACATTCTGCTCAAAATACATTGAAATAGCTGATCAGCTTAGCAAAGAGGTGGGTGAAGACAATCCTGGGCTCAATGTTTTCGATTGTTCTGTTCGAGTTACAGGGAAGAGTCGACATGACGACAAACCTAAAGGTTTGGACAAAATGGTTCAGTATGTGTTGAATAACTGTCCTGAGATTCTACCTTATATCAAGTAAGTGCTAAGTATTGCATCTTATACATCATAATATACTAAACTTGCAGCACATTCTTATATATTTAGATGTTTGACATGATCACTATGTTGTGCAGCATATACAGAAAGGGTTACTGCTGACAAATCCAAGAAACATTGATAAACTGGTTATGGCAGGATTTACAAAATGGTTCAAGAGCCATGTAAGCTTTTCAATTGCACTGTTAGTTTTTTTTAATATATTGAGTACATAAGATGATCAGCTTGTGTCTTTTCTAACCATCGGTTAAGAAGATGCGGGAGGATGGGCAGGCAGTTGATGATTCCCTTTACGCACTAGCAACGGGTCATGATACTCGGGTAAGACATTATGAATCTTGCGTTGTTGGAGATATGCGCTACAACACCCTTGCACGCGACGAAGGTAGGAAGACACAAAACAGTGCCATCATGAGCACGGATACGTACGACAAAGAGATAACTGAAATGTATGCTAACATAACAGACATTGCTCACTTGCAGTATATCTCCAGTTTCGAGGTTCATGGGTGTGTGGTTCTGTTGCGCTGTCGTTGGTATAACCTGTTTCCAGGATCGCAAAACCCAGAGCTGATGATTATTCAAATCCATCAATGTCAAGGCGGCGTACCAGACCGACGAGCCTTTTATTTTGGCAAATCAAGCAACACATATTTTTTTCTTGGAAGACACATTTGCACGCAGTGATGTCTGGAGAGTATTGCAAAGGTTTGAGCAGAGGAATTTATTTAATGAAGTTGCACAACAAGACGATGCTTACACTGCTCCTGATGTACAAGATTCCATAGATGTTCCTAATATCTTTGAGAACCATCACGTCAATGACGCTGGGGAAAAGATTGCCTGTCGGGCTGTGGACATACAAGAGTTGATCAAGAAGAAGCCAATGTTCGAGGACATTGAGGATGAATAAGAAGATGACACTGTGGGGAATTAAGATTCAGATAGATACACATGGCAAAGATGTTGACGCTGCTGCTATGGATGATGATTAGATTGCTCTTGTTGTATTTGCCTGTCAGAAGACATTTTTTATCTACTATGTGAAATTGTGTTTGCTATGACAACTGAAACCTGATGAACTTGTTGTTTAGTATTTTGCTGTGAGAACATCACTTATTATGTATGTTGATTTGTGTTTGGTGATTGTATGACGACTAAAACATGATGACATTGTTGTTTAGTTGTACTCATATTTGGCTGTGAAACTTGAATTTGATGACATAGTTTGCTGTTGGACTGCAATTTGCTCAACGTCTCTGAATGGGAACAAAGCTGACCCGACAGGGCCTCTGCTAATTTATTTATTTATTAGCAAAAGGGCCTCTGCTATTTATTTATTTACGAGAAAAAGGGGATAACCCCCAATTTCCATTAATAGAAATCATTAGATGTTCACAAACACTACTCCCAGCCTGCTAAACAGGTTTCATTCATTACTAGTTTTAGCAAAGTGCTCATGTCATAGCCACTGAATACATCACGAGTGCTACATACCTTGCAAATAAAGAGACAATCATCCTATAGAGCACATCGATTTTGCCCATTATCTTCACAAGCTCTTTCATCTCCTCATTGCTGTCAAGGCCGTTCAACAGCTGTTGCTTGTCCATGGTCATAGGAACTGCACCTTTAACCTTCTGATGTGCATCTTCCTCTTCTGCCGTTCCTTTAGTTACTTGTCCAACACCCCAACCTGCTTGTATTGGAATTCCTCGACTAACCAAATAATCAGCATAGTTGCATTCCCCCACATCAGCAGCTTCCCAAAAATACAAATCACAGAAATCTTCCCTTTTCTGCACGAATCAAATTGGAAGATCATCAACCAAACTATTAAAAAAATCAACAACTTAAAGCAGCAGAACAACACTTCAACATATTATTACCCCATGATTCTGGCATTTGTAGAAGACTCGACCAGGGTTGAGGATTTTGGTTGAGACACGACAGATGACTCTACGTGATTTGCAACAGTGGCACCAGACTAACGGCAGCGGGCTGCAATGAGCAACCAGCTGCGGTGCATGTGCCGGCGGGGGTGTGATGAGACCCACAGGTGATGGTACGGATGGTGACTTGGCACATATCTAGTTGTTTCCTGCTAAAGAGCAGGTGGACGAGCAGCCAGCAGGCATGGTTGCTGCAGCTAGAGCTTCTGATGCTAGGCAGAGTAAGTAGAGAAGAGGAGAAGCGAGCGTTGGAGATGTCAGTTTCATTACTTGTAGAGTAGCATAGCACCATATGTAGTCATAGTTTAGGTTTGGATTCGAACCAGCTACATGAGCACATCACACTTTTTTCAAAAATTCAGCAATGTCTCTTTACTGGTACACTAGCTTGTTCTGTACGCCTTCTCAAGTCTTTGATTTTCTTTCTTTTTTTGCGAGGAAGGAAGGAGGACAACATTGAGAGTTCCGCCTTGGTTCGCTCACCGCGGCGGTGCTCTCCGGTGTTGTCAACATGGTCAACAACCGAGAGGAATAAGGAGATGACTGTACATGGTGAGGATGACAGTACGGACCCACCAGGATCATGGCAGTAGGCAAGCAAGTGCCTCCTTTATTACAAGAAAAAAAGGGTTCCTCCTGATGGTTTCCTGACATCTGGGTTGCACGCCACTATCAACATAGTCAATAAGAGAGATAACAACACAAGGAGCGGCAGACACCCGGGACCCAGCAGCGCGCGCAGTAATTCTTTTTTTTTTCGGGACGGAGAAGGCTATCAACTGGGTTGTGTGGGAGCTGTGGCCCATCTAGCCCAGGCTTTTATTTCATATGTTTACCACATGAGTAGCGCAATTTTTTTCCTTTTTGAAAATGGGTAGCCCAGCTATTTTTGTTTTTTGCAGAATAACCTACGTAGGCCTACTTTCTTTTCTACGCCCTGCTAGGCCGGAAATCTTTCAAGACAAGGACAGATGCATTCGGGCTTGCCCAGAAAATGGGCTATAAGTAATAAGAAATGGGCTATAAGTAATAATAAATGGGCTGTAAAATGAAAAAAAATACAGCAAACAGGCAATTAGTTCCAAAATACTTTTTTTGTTCTGATTTTGATATTTTAAATTTCATTGTCTTTGTGCGGGTAAAATTTCTTTAGATTTAAATTAAGTTATGTTTAGTTTTTTAATTAATTTGAATCTGGCTAGAAATTTCAGGCTGTATGCTGTTTGGGACAGATTTGGAGGCTGACTTGTGGGTCTACTAGGTTGACATGTACGAAAGGCTTTGTTAACTTTCCACAAATGATTCTAGCAGCAGTGACCGTGGGATGTTAATCCGACGACCGTGCTGCTTCTTCAATATCTGATCTTCTTGCTCCAGCCGCCCAAAACAGCGCCGGTGGGACTGCCTGCTCCTGCCGGCTATGCTATCGCACAGGCCGCACCACCCCACCCTACTCCATCGCTGGCCAGGCCATTCCTCTACTCACCCACACCTCCTATTATTTTCCGGCGACGACAGCCGAACAAGTAAACCCTCGTACTCCCCATGGCATGGGCAACCACTGTCGAGTCTTCCTCGGCTCCAGGTCGTTCCCTTCCTTGGCCTCGCCGTCGTCCAATGCCCTGGTGCTCTCGGTGCGGCGTGGTCAACATGGTCAACGAACTACGTCCATTAGAAGAGGATTGTACGTGGAGAGGCTGACAGCTGGGTCCACGGCCGCACGCAAGCAAGTGCCTCCTTATTAAGCACAAAATAATTAATCCTCCACCTGACAGCTGGGACCCACCTGACGGGCCTCTGTATTTCGCGGAAAAAATGTTCCTCCCGCTGACAGCTCGGACCCACCAGCTATATCTTCACACGCAAGGAAGTGCCTCCTTATTACGCACAAAAAAATGAATACTCCCCCTGCTAGCTAGGACCCACCATAGTGGGAGGCTGACTTGTGGGCCTACTAAGTCGACGCGGACGGAGGGCTTTGTCAACTTGGTCAATATGAATGATTGTAGCTCCAGTGACCGTATGATGTCCATCCAACAGCCGTAGTGCTTCTTCAACCTCTGGTCTTCTTGCTCCAGCCGCCCAAACCAGCGCCGGTCGTGCCGCCTTCTCCTGCCTCCCGTGGCCAGCTCGGCCACGCATGCCTCACCGCCCCACTCTACTCCTACCTCTAGCCAACCCATCCCTCTAATCACCCACAACCCCTGTTATTCTGCAGCGACGGCAGCCCCACACTGCAACCGAACCAGTCAACCCTCGTACTCCTCTCCGCGTGGGCATCCACTGCCGCGTCTTCCCTGGCTCCGCGTCGTCCCCTTCCTAGGCCTCACCGTCGTCCACTGCCTTGGTGCTCTCGGCGCAGCGTGGTCAATGTGGTCAAGGAACGACTTCCATCGGAAGAGTATTGTACGTGGAGAGGCTGACAGCTGGGTCCACGACCGCAACACGGAAGTGCCTCCTTATTACGTGCACAATAATGATTCCTCCACCTGACAGTGGGGACCCACCTGACGGGCCACCGTATGTCGCAAAAAAAATGATTCCCCCTGATAGCTGGGACCTAGCAGCTACATCTTCGCACGCAATGAAGTGCGTCCTTACTATGGGCAAAAAAATGATTCCCCCTGATAGCTGGGACCTAGCAGCTACATGTTCGCACGCAAGGAAGTGCCTCCTTATCCTCCCTGTCTTGTCGCGAACGTGTACGTACATACTGGTCGATCGGTCGCTCTGCAACGATGAACTGTGGCCGAGTAAGTAGCGACACATGTCATAGTGGAGCCCCCCACGTAGCAGTTCAGGCTGTCCCATCTAAATCGTGTACACGTACATACAGCCACGCGCCAACAAATATGGCCACGTACGTACATATGAGCGGGGTCTCGAAACACGTACTCGTGCATACGGACGGCTAGTGCTCGTGTACATGGAGAGGCAACGAATGGCAGCGATGTTGTCCTGTTCATCTTCAGCTAGCCGGCTAGGTCAGAACGGAGGAAACAACGTCGTGTTCGCCGGGAGCCAAGTGAATGTGTCGGAATGTGTCCTGTTCATCGGGAGGCAACAGACTGGGTCGAAATGCGTCGTGTGTTCATCGGGAGCCAACCGGCTTGGACGAAACAACCGAAATGAGGCCTGGCGTACCGCAGAATGGAGGAAACGACCTTCTGTTCGACCACCTACGGTTGAAACGGGATCCTGTTCACCGAGAGGGGTGTGGCATACCGCAAAACAGAGGAAACGGACTTATCTTCGACCTCCTACGATCAAAACGGGGTCCTGTTGATCGGGAGGGGTGTGGCGTACCGCAAAACGGAGGAAACAGACTTCTCTTCGACCTCCTACGATCGAAACGGGGGTCCTGTTCATCGGGAGGGGTGTGGCGTACTGCAAAACGGGACTCCACGGGGCTACTGTTCATCCACCGTCGACTTCCTGCAGCCTCCACCTGCTATTGTTCATCCACCGTCGACTTCCTCCAGCCTCCACCGACAACTGTTCATCTAGCCCCCCACGGGGTCCTGTTCATCCAGCCTCCACCGGCTACTGTTCAACCAGCCCTCCATGGGGTCCTGTTCAACCAGCCCCTCCACGGGGTCTTGTTCAACCTGCCCTCCACGGGCTCCCTCCACCGGCTACTGTTCATCCACCCCCACCTCCTTGATCAGGATCCTGTTCATCCAGTAGCAACGACCTCTACTACCACGGGATCCTGTTCATCCAACCCCCAGCAGGAACTGTTTATCCAACCCCAACCACGTATGTCTCTACTCGTTCAACCAACCCCCACGTTTACTGTTCGTCAAGAGGCAGCAGGTTCGATCGGCTTTAGTTAGCATCAGTAGCAAAGGAATCACTCGGGTTCAGTTAACAGCAAGGGATCAATCGGAGTTCAGTAATGTAGCTAGTGCAATCGCACCAGTTCAGTTAGAGCCAACACCTCGCTCGGGTTCAGTTAGAGCACAACGCCTCGCACACACGCGCGTACGTGTACGAGAGAAATGCGCAAACCTCCATGCAACGCTCGGCACCGACCACCCACCATAACCGGGAAGTCCCTAAAATTTTCCTCGCCCTCGCTTCTACCATGATTTTTTCCGTCATGGACGGCCCAAAGAATGTCATGCAGGTGCGTCTCCGGCCCGCTCAGGACGAAAAGCTCATTTTCTGTCATGATTTTTTGTCATAGAAGTAGGAGGCCACCACATCTATGATGATACAAGGTTTTGTCATAATTATTGTCATAGAAGTGTCATAAGTATGACAAATTTTTTTTTCGTTCGGCCCAAAATGTCACGGATGTGTCTTTTTTTTGTAGTGAGGGGTTCCGGGCATCCCCCCGGCAACAACATGGGCCTAATGGGCCAAGAGTGGGACAGACCAGCCCCTAAGGGGCTGGTGCGCCCCATGTAGGCTGAAATAGAGTGGGGAAGGAAAGAGGAGAAGAGAGAAAGGAAGGGTAGGGATTCGGCCTCCTCCTTCCTTCCCCCTTCGGGAATTATGGTAGGGGGGGGGGGCGAATATGATTAGGGCCCCAAGTAGGATTCTCCTACTTAGGCGCCCCTTGGCTGCCCCCTCTCCCTCCCACCTATATATATGAAGGGGAGGCGCCTAGAACACACATCATTGATTCCTAGACGTGTGCGGCGCCCCCTCCATAGTTTACGACTCCGGTCATATTCACATAGTGCTTAGGCAAAGCCCTGCGTGGATCACTTCACCATCACCGTCACCACACCGTCGTGCTAACGCAACTCTCCCTCGGCACTTTGCTGGATCAAGAGTTCAAGGTACATCATCGAGTTGAATGTGTGTAGAACTTGGAGTGCCTTACATGACCACGTTCATGAGACCGGTTCCACCGACAGACATGCAACTTGTTTTGCATAAAGGTGGCTGGCGGGTGTCTGTTTCTCCAACTTTAGTTGAATCGAATTTGACTGCGGCCGGTCCTTGTTGAAGGTTAAAACAACAAGCTTGATAAATCCCCGTTGTGGTTTTGTGCCGTAGGTAAGAACGGTTCTTACTGGAAGCCCGTAGCAGCCACGTAAAACTTGCAACAACAAAGTAGAGGACGTCTAACTTGTTTTTGTAGGGCATGTTGTGATGTGATATGGTCAAGACATGATGTGATATACGTTGTTGTATGAGATGATCATGTTTTGTAAAAGTTATCGGCAACTGGCATGAGCCTTATGGTTGTCGCTTTATTGTATGAAATGCAAATGCCATTTAATTGCTTTACTTTATCACTAAACGGTAGCGATAGTTGTAGAAGCAATAGTTGGCGAGACGACCACGACGCTACGATGGAGATCAAGGTGTCGAGCCAATGATGATGGATATCATGACATTGCTTTGGAGATGGAGATCAAAAGCACAAGATGATGATGGCCATATCATGTCACATATTTTGATTGCATGTGATGTTTATCTTTATGCATCTTATTTTGCTTAGTACGACAGTAGCATTATAAGATGATCCCTTAACTAAATTTCAAGGTATAAGTGTTCTCCCCGATTATGCACCGTTGCAAAAGTTCTTCGTGCTGAGAGCCCGAGACACCACGTGATGATCGGGTGTGATAGGCTCTACGTTCACATACAACAGGTGCAAGACAGTTTTGCACATGCGGAATACTCGAGTTAAACTTGACGAGCCTAGCATGTACAGACATGCCCTCGGAACACTGGAGACTGAAAGGTCGAACGTGAATCATATAGTAGATATGATCAACATAGAGATGTTCACCATTGATGACTACTCCATCTCACATGATGATCGGACATGGTTTAGTTGATTTGGATCATGTAAACTTTATATGACTTGAGGGATGTCAATCTAAGTGGGAGTTCTTAAGTAATATGATTAATTGAACTTAAATTATCATGAACTTAGTCATGATAGTATTTGCAAATTATGTTGTAGATCAATAGCTCGCGATGTAGCTCCCCATTTATTTTTGATATGCTCCTAGAGAAAAAGAAGTTGAAAGATGATAGTAGCAATGATGTGGACTGGGTCAGTGATCTAAGGATTATCCTCATTGTTGCACAGAAGAATTATGTCCTTGTTGCACCGCTAGGTGACAGACCTATTGCAGGAGCAGATGCAGACATTAGGAACATTTGGCAATCCCGATATGATGAGTACTTGAAAGTTTAGTGCGCCATGCTTTACGGCCTAGAATTGGGGCTTCAAAAACGTTTGAATGCACAAAGCATATGAGATGTTCCAAGAGCTGAAATTGGTATTTCAGACTCATGCCCATATCTAGAGGTATGAGACCTCTCGCAAGTACTTTGCCTACAAGATGGAGGAGAATAGCTCAGCTAGTGAGCATGTGCTCAGAATGTCTGGGTAGTACAATCGCTTGAATCGAGTGGGAGTTAATCTTCCAGATAAGATAGTGATTGACAGAGTTCTCTAGTCACCATCAGCAAGCTAATAGAACTTCGTGATGAACTATATTATGCAAGGGATGACGAAAATGATTCCCGAGCTCTTCGTGATGCTAAAATCAGTGAAGGTAGAAATCAAGAAAGAGCATCAAATGTTGATGGTTAACAAGACCACTAGTTTCAAGAAATAGGGCAAAAGGGAAGGAAAGGGTAGGAAGAATGGTAAGTAAGTTGCCACTCCCATGAAGAAGCCCAAAGCTAGACCTAAGCCTGAAACTGAGTGCTTCTACTACAAAGGAAATGGTCAATGGAAGCGGGACTACCCCAAATATTTGGCGGATAAGAAGGATGGCAAAGTGAATAAAGGTATATTTGATATACATGTTATTGATGTGTACCTTACTAGTGCTCGTAGTAGCCCTTGGGTATTTGATACCTGTTCGGTTGCTAAGATTAGTAACTTGAAATAGGAGTTGCAGAATAAATGGAGACTAGTTGAGGGTGAAGTGACTATGTGTGTTGGAAGTGGTTCCAAGATTGATATGATCATCATCGAACACTCCCTATACTTTCAGGATTAGTGTTAAACCTAAATAAATGTTATTTGGTGTTTTCTTGAGCATGAACAAGATAGGATCATGTTTATTGCAATATGGTTATTCATTTAAGACAGAGAATAATTGTTATTCTGTTCACATGAATAAAACCTTCTATGGTCATACACCCAATGTTAATGGTTTATTGAATCTTGATCGTAGTGATACACATATTCATAATATTGATGCCAAAAGATAAAAAGTTGATAATGATAGTGCAACATACTTGTGGCACTGCCGTTTAGGTCATATTGGTGTAAACCGCATGAAGAAACTCCATGCATATGGGCTTTTGGAATCACTTGATTATGAATCATTTGATACTTGCGAACTATGCCTCATGGGCAAGATGACTAAAACTCTGTTCTCTCGAACGAGCTAATGACTTATTGAAAATAATACATACCGATGTATGCGGTCCGATGAGTGTTGAGGCTCGCGGCGGGTATCATTATTTTCTGACCTTCACAGATGATTTGAGTAGATATGGGTATATCTACTTAATGAAACACAAGTCTAAAACATTTGAAAAGTTCAAAGAATTTTAGAGTGAAGTGGAGAATCATCATAACAAGAAAATAAAGTTTCTACGATCTGATCGTGGAGGTGAATATTTGGGTTACGAGTTTGGCCTTCATTTAGAACAATGTGGAATAGTTTCACAACTCACGCCACCTGGAACACCACAATGTAATGGTGTGTCCGAACGTTGTAACCGTACTTCATTAGATATGGTGCGATCTATGATGTCTCTTACCGATTTACCACTATCGTTTTGGGGTTATGCATTAGAGACAGCTACATTCACGTTAAATAGGGCACCGTCAATATCCATTGAGACGAAACTGTATGAACTGTTGTTTGGCAATAAACCTAAGCTGTCGTTTCTTAAAGTTTGGGAAAGCGATGCTTATGTCAAAAGGCTTCAACCTGATAAGCTCGAACCCAAATCAAAGAAGTGCGTCTTCATAGGATACCCTAAAGAAATAATTGGGTACACCTTCTACCATAGATCCGAAGGCAAGATCTTTGTTGCCAAGAATGGAACATTTCAAGAGAAGGAGTTTCTCTCGAAAGGAGTGAGTGGGAGAAAGTAGAACTTGATGAGGTAATTGTACCTTCTCTCAATTTGGAAAGTAGCTCATTAGAGAAATATGTTCCCTTGATGCCTACACCATTTGGAGAGGAAGGTAATGATAAAGATCATGAAACATCAGATCAAGTTACTACAGAACCTCATAGGTCAACCAGAGCATGATCCGCACCAGAGTGGTACGACAATCCTGTTCTGGAAGTCATGTTACTTGACCATGATGAACCTACGAACTATGAAGAAGCTATGATGAGCCTAGATTCCAATAAATGGCTTGAGCCCATAAAATCTGAGATAGGATCCATATATGAGAACAAAGTGTGGACTTTGGTGGACTGACCGATGATCGGCAAGCCATTGAGAATAAATATGTCTTCAAAAGAAGACTGGCGCTGATGGTAATGTTACTGTCTACAAAGCTCGACTTGTCGCAAAAGGTTTTCGACAAGTTCAAGGAGTTGACTATGATGAGACTTTCTCACCCGTAGCGATGCTTAAGTCCATCCAAATCATGTTAGCAATTGCCACATTTTATGAAATCTGACTAATGGATGTCAAAACTGCATTCCTTAAATGGATATCTCTAGGAAGAGTTGTATATGATGCAACTAGAAGGTTTTGTCGATCCTAAAGGTGATAACAAGATGTGCAAGCTCCAGTGATCCATCTATGGGCTGGTGCAAGCATCTCGGAGTTGGAATATACACTTTGATGGATCAAAGCATATGGTTATATACAGACTTACATTGAAGCCTGTATTTACAAGAAAGTGTGTAGGAGCTCTGTAGCATTTCAGATATTATATGTGGATGACATATTGTTGATTGGAAATGATATAGAATTTCTGGATAGCATAAAAGGATACTTGAATAAGAATTTTTTCAATGAAAGACCTCGGTGAAGCTGCTTACATATTGGGCATCAAGATCTATAGAGATAGATCAAGACGCTTGATAAGACTTTCAATGAGTACATACCTTGACAAGATTTTGAAAGAGTTCAAAATGGATCAGTCAAAGAAGGAGCTCTTGCCTGTATTACAAGGTGTGAAGTTGAGTGAGACTCAAAACCCGACCACGGCAGAAGATAGAGAGAGAATGAAAGTCGTTCCAGACCTTATCATGAGTTTGGCAAGGGGGTACAATAGTGATCCAGGAGTGGATCACTGGACAGCGGTTAAAGTTATCCTTAGTTACCTAAGAGGACTAAGGAAATATTTCTCGGTTATGGAGGTGATAAAGAGTTCGTCGTAAAGAGTTACATCGATGCAAGCTTTTACACCGACCCAGATGACTCTGAGTCTCAATCTGGATACATATTGAAAGTCGGAGCAATTACCTAGAGTAGCTCCATGGAGAGCATTGTAGACATAGAAAATTTTCAAAATACATACGGCTCTGAATGTGGCAGACCCGTTGACTAAACTTCTCTGCAAGCAAAACATGATCACACCTTAGTACTCTTTGTGTGTTAGTCACATAGCGATGTGAACTAGATTATTGACTCTAGTAAACCCTTTGGGTATTGGTCACATGGAGATGTGAACTATGGGTGTTAATCACATACAGATGTGAACTATTGGTGTTAAATCACATGGCGATGTGAACTAGATTATTGACTCTAGTGCAAGTGGGAGACTAAAGGAAATATGCCCTAGACGCAATAATAAAGTTGTTATTTTATGTTTCCTTATATCATGATAAATGCCTATTATTCATGCTAGAATTGTATTAACCGGAAACTTGATACATGTGTGGATACATAGACAAAATACCGTGTCCCTAGTATGCCTGTACTTGACTAGCTCGTTAATCAAAGATGGTTAAGTTTCCTAGACATAGACATGTGTTGTCATTTGATGAAACGGGGTCACATCATTAGGAGAATGATGTGATGGACAAGACCCATCTGTTAGCTTAGCATCATGATCGTTCAGTTTTATTGCTACTGCTTTCTTCATGTCAAATACACATTCCTCCGACTATGAGATTATGCAACTCCCGGATACCGGAGGAATACCTTGTGTGCTATCAAACGTCACAATGTAACTTGGTGATTATAAAGATGGTCTACATGTATCTATGAAGGTGTTTGTTGAGTTGGCATAGATCGAGATTAGGATTTTTCATTCCGAGTATCGGAGAGGTATCTCTGGGCCCTCTCGGTAATGCACATAATAAGAAGCCTTGAAAGCAATGTGACTAATGAGTTAGTTACGGGATGATGCATTATAGAACGAGTAAAGAGACTTGCCAGTAACGAGATTGAACTAGGTATGAAGATACCCATGATCGAATCTCGGGCAAGTAACATACCGATGACAAAGGGAATAACATATGTTGTCATAACGGTTCGACCGATAAAGATCTTCGTAGAATATGTGGGAGCCAATAAGAGCATCCAGGCTCCACTATTGGTTATTTACCGGAGAGGTGTCTCGGTCATGTCTACGTAGTTCTCGAACCCGTAGGGTCCGCACGCTTAACGTTCGATGACGATTTTGTATTATATGAGTTATGTGATTTGGTGACCGAATGTTGTTCAGAGTCCCGGATGAGATCACAGACATGATGAGGATTCTCGAAATGGTTGAGAGGTAAATATTGATATATAGGACGATAGTATTCGTACACCGGAAGTATTCTGGGGGTACCGAATATGTATCGGGTCACCGGAAGGAGTTGCGGGCATCCCCCCGACAACTACATGGGCCTAATGGGCCAAGAGTGGGACAGACCAGCCCCTAAGGGGCTGGTGCACCCCATGTAGGCCGAAATAGAGGGGAAAGGAAAGAGGAGAAGAGAGAAAGGAAGGGGAGGGATTCGGCCTCCCCCTTCCTTCTCTCCCCCTCCTCCTTCCTTCCCCCTTCGGGAATTATGGTAGGGGGGGGGGGGGGGGCGAATAGGATTAGGGCCCCAAGTAGGATTCCTCCTACTTGGGCGCCCCCTTGGCTGCCCCCTCTCCCTCCCACCTATATATATGAAGGGGGGAGGCGCCTACAACACACATCATTGATTCCTAGCCGTGTGCGGTGCCCCCTCCACCGTTTACGCCTCTGGTCATATTCACATAGTGCTTAGGCAAAGCCCTGCGTGGATCACTTCACCATCACCGTCACCACACCATCATGCTGACGCAACTCTCCCTCGACACTTTGCTAGATCAAGAGTTTGAGGGACGTCATTGAGCTAAACGTGTAGAACTCGGAGGTGCCGTACGTTCGGTGCTTGATCGGTCGGAACGAGAAGAAGTTCGACTACATCAATCGCGTTAACAAACGCTTCCGCTTTCGGTCTATGAGGGTACATGGACACACTCTCCCCCTCTCGTTGCTATGCATCTCCTAGATAGATCTTGCGTGAGTGTAGGATTTTTTTTTTGAAATTGCATGCTATGTTTCCCAACAGGTCTATCCCCTCCTTTAGCCCATTAAGCCCATACACTTACTCGGGGTGTCCGGAACCCCTTCCGGTGACCCGATGACCCGGTGACCCGATGCACTCCGAAACTATTCCGGTGTCCGAATACCATCGTACTATATAGCAATCTTTACCTCTTGACCATTTAGAGACTCCTTGTCATGTTCGTGATCTCATCCGGGACTCCGAACAACATTCGGTCACCAAATCATATAACTCATATAACACTATATCATCAACGAACGTTTAAGCGTGCGGACCCTATGGGTTCGAGAACTATGTAGACATGACCAAGACACCTCTCCGGTCAATAACCAATAGCGGAACCTGGATGCTCATATAGGCTCCTACATATTCTACGAAGATCTTTATTAGTCGAACCGTTATGGCAACATATGTAAGTCCCTTTGTCCATCGGTATGTTACTTGTCCGAGATTCAATCGTCTATATCTGCATACCTAGTTCAATCTCGTTACCGCTAAGTCTCTTTACTTGTTCCATAATACATCACCTCGTAACTAACTCCTTAGTCATTTTCTTGCAAGCTTATGATGTGTATTACCGAGATGGCCCAGAGATACCTCTCCGATACTCGAAGTGACAAATTCTAATCTCGATCTATGCCAACTCAACAAACACCTTCGGAGATACCTGTTGTGCATCTTTACGATCACCCAGTTACGTTGTGACGTTTGATAGCACACAAGGTATTCCTCCGGTATCCGGGGTTGCATCATCTCATAATCGAAGGAATATGTATTTGACATGACGAAAGCAATAGCAATAAACCGAACGATCAATATGCTAAGCAAACGGATGGGTCTTGTCCATCACATCATTCTCCTAATGATGTGATCCTGTTATCAAATGACAACACATGTCTATGGTTAGGAAACCTTAACCATGTTTGATCAACGAGCTAGTCTAGTAGAGACTTACTAGGGACACAGTATTTATTTATGTATTCACACATGTATTTAACTTTCTAGGCAATACAATTCTAGCATGAATAATAAACCTTTATAATGAATAAGGAAATATAAAATTACAACTTTATTATTGCCTCTAAGGCATATTTCCTTCAGTCTCCCACTTGCACTAGAGTCAATAATCTAGATTACATTGTTATGAATCTAACACCCATGGAGTCTTGGTGTTGATCGTGTTTTGCTCGTGGAAGAGTCTTAGTCAACGGGTCTGCTACATTCAGATGCGTATGTATCTTGCAAATTTCTATGTCTCCATCCTTGACTTGTTCACGAATGGAGTTGACGCGTCTCTTGATGTGTTTGGTTTTGTTGTGAAACCTGGATTCCTTTGCCAAGGCAATTGCTCCAGAATTGTCACAAAATATTTTCATTGGACCCGATGCACTAGGTATTACACCCAGGTCGGATATGAACTCCTTCATTTGTTGCTTCTGAAGTAGCTATGTACTCCGCTTCACACGTAGATCCCGCCAGGATGCTCTGCATGGAACTGCATCGACTGACAGCTCCACTATTCAATATAAATAAGTATCAGGTTTGTGACTTAGAGTCATCCGGATCAGTGTCAAAGCTAGCATCGATGTAACCATTTACGACGAGCTCTTCGTCACCTTCATAAACGAGAAACATATCCTTGGTCCTTTTCAGGTACTTCAGGATGTTCTTGACTGTTCTCCAGTGATCCACTCCTGGATTACTGTGGTACCTCCCTGCCAAACTTATGTTAAGGCACATATCAGGTCTGGTACACATCATATAATACATGATAGAACCTATGGCTGAGGCATAGGGAATGACTTTCATTTTCTCTCTATCTTCTGCAGTGGTCGGACTTTGAGTCTGACTCAATTTCATACCTTGTAACACAGGCAACAACCCTTTCTTTGACTGATCCATTTTGAACATCTTCAAAACTTTGTCAAGGTATGTGCTTTGTGAAAGTCCTATTAAGCGTCTTGATCTATCTCTATAGATCTTGATGCCCAATATATAAGCAGCTTCACCGAGGTCTTTCATTGAAAAACTCTTATTCAAGTACTCCCTCTGTCCGGAAAAAGTTGTCCCCAGGTCAGTTCATATCTAATTTTGCAAAAAAAACCTTTTGGTTTTAAATCTCATGCTAACCCCCCCTAACCTCTGCTTCTTTCTCCTTTGACCACGACTGGACCAAGCGGACATTGGCAGCCTCCGTAGAAACAGCGGGCACCCACCTGCGCCGCCACCCATCTGCGCCCCTACCTCGCCGCCCACCTGTGCCACCACCCACCAGCGTCGCTGCCCCGCCGCCCACCTATGGCTGCTCCTCCAAGGCGACAACTTCGACGGGCGCCTCTTCCTCGTTGCCATGCTCGCATCCCTGAGTAGTTCCTCGCACTCGCGGCAAACCCCAGCCACCGCTGCCAACCCCGGCCATGCCGCTCCTTCTCATCTGCTCGTGCGCCCTTGTGGCTGCTTCTCCCCTGCCGCCGGTGGAGCTCTGCCCGTGCTGCCGCTGCTACTGCTCCTCTGCTCATGCTGTTAATGCTCCTCTTCTGCTGATCCAAGTGACTATGTTGTGCTACTGCTGATCAAAACAATTTTGCTCCTCTGCACTCTAAAGAAGGTTCTTCATCAGAGTACTGTACCTAAAAATTAGTGAAGTTGATTTATTGTTAATTGAATCATGACAACGCCAATCATGGAGTAAATTTAGTTGTTCACTTAAAATTCAAGGAGTACATTCATTTTAATACAAAAACTACTACTAATCATTGTGAATAAAAATCATGGATTGTTGTTCACTAAACATTAGTGAAAGAAACTGCTGCTGATCATGGATTACTGTTAATTAAAAATAGAGCATCTGGCTTGTCTTATCATGGTGATGAGAACTGCTGCTGATGAGTGATTATTTATTTTCAGTAGATAAAGTTTATTTTCAGTAAACAATGCCCAAGTTTCTTCTCAGTACATCAAGTTTATTTTTAGTAAATGTAGAGCTATTGCTAAAGGAACAACCATTATAAAGAAGAAATGTAGAGCTATTTTCAGTAAATGGTCTATTTTGTTACTAGGAGTAGTCCTTATCTGAATAAGTGTGAGCAAAAATGGGAGCAGAGAAAAAAGGGGAGTAGTGCTCTAGATGGACCATCTCCTATAGTTTAGTCTATTCAGTTAATATCCAGTGGAGTAGCAACCAACAGAAGATCATGTCACGAAAATTCAAGTTTGTACAGTGGAGTAAATAGTAGATGCACAAAATTTAAGTTGTTGTACAGTGAAGTTTAAGTGAACAATCTTGCATGGCATCCTTTGTGGCCATGGCAAACTTTTTTCAAAATGTACAAATTGGACATTTTTGAACATTTGCATAACTAGATCAACTAGGATTGTCAAGATCAATTATGTCATAACTGCACTAACTGAATATTCAGTAAGTGTAGAACGAAAGAATCTTGGAGTATGTACTGTTGTGCATATGCAAGATAGTCCTTTAAATGATTTAATAAAAAATGGTTTATTTTCAAATTATACGCATAAGGAAATAATGGTTTATTTCCAGTCTTGACAGTTTGGGGACAGATGGAAGTGACATGTTCATGTATTCCTAGTCAATTTATGTAGCGACCAGACCTCAAACAGTCTGATATCTGTGCATCAGTGTCATCCCTGGATCGGTAATGCTAACCCGCACAGTACTTGAAGGATTTATAACAGAGTAGCAATCACACACTTATTACATCACATGTCTCAAAAGAGAACTTATTACAATAAATATGGCTGAAGGCCATCTAAATACGATAACAGTGGAAGGCTTGGAAGATAAAGTGAGTCCATCAACTCCAACGGCATCACTGAGTGCAAGACAACGACCTATGGCACCTTACTCGTCCTCTGAAAAGTCTGCAACATGAACGTTGCAGCCCGAAACGGATCAGCACATGTAATATGCTGGCAATGTAACACAAGAGAGTAATGAACAGAATAAATGCTATCACTACATGCATATATGGCTGGTGGAAAGCTCTATGGTTACAGTTTTGCATAAAGCCAATTTTTCCCAACAACAAAGGAATAAATTTTATTTAACTATCATGGTGGTTGTTAAACATTGAGAATGTTCCTCCAACTCAATCCCAATTAAGCATCATCATTACAACCCAATCAAATTATATTAAGAGTGATGAGATCAACATGATAATCCAAGAACTAGATACTCAAAAGGTCCATAACCGGGGACACGACTAACCATGATTAGTTTGTAGACTCTGCAGAGGTTTGCGCACTTTTCCCCCACAAAACTCGAATACATCCATGGTCGGAGAAACGAGACACAGTCTTTATGAAACAATAACTCTTTACTCCGGGTGGACAGTTACACCTACTTTCCCCTACATCTGCTAGCCCACCACTGAAAGAGGTCTTGCAACTTACTCAACTATGCTAGAGCCCATAATAGCTTGTGGCTGCACACGGAAGTTTCTAGCATGAATAATCTTATGATCTCTTTGAGCTTGGGTGGCGGTCCATAGGAGAATCACACGGTACCCCGGGATTTCCAAGAAAACAGGCAACACTGGTTTCCCCAGGTGCCTCAATCCACCCAGATGTGTATTAAAGTAGCCACCTTAAGTTAACCATTAATTAGCAACTCTCACATCTGCCATAGATACACTCACCCAATCCATGTCTACAAGCATAGCATAGCAACATAAGCAACGTAGAAGTAACTCCCAAAGGTTGGATAATAAACAGGACAATAGGTACTACCTCATCTACTTCCCAGAACCCACATATTAATCAGATCCTAATCATGCAATTGTTTGGGGACTGATGTAACACAACAAAACTGGGTAGTAAAAAGGTATGATCAAAGTGTTGCTTGCCTTGCTGATGATCCGTGAAACCTAGAGACTCGTAGTAGCACGTTTCACACTTCGGGTACTCTATCGCAAACAAACAAGCATACAATAAGCACTCAACTACAAGCACGGGTAAAACTCAAATAAGAGAACTAACTAGAAAGTTCAACTTAAGAACTCCGGTTTGCAAAAAGAATCAAATCAAACGAAGCAACGAAACTCAAACTGCGAAAGAAACAAGGTTCGTTTACTAATCTGGACTTAAGTCAAATTTTACAGTAGCAAAATCTTGTTCAAGTTGGTTACAGAAAGAGGGCTTCGAGACGAAACTCTAGGCGCTTGAATCGCCTGATTCTGATAAACGAGCGAAAAGATAAACTAAAACGAAAATCAGGGTAGAAATCACGACCGAAAATAATCGCGGAATACCCTGGAAAAAGAAAAACTGACGAACAGGCTAACGATCGAACGTTCGCTGTCTGTGACTAAACGCGTGAACTCCGTCCATTAAAATGAACGTATGGACGAACGTCCGCTAATTAGATAAACCGAGAGAACCGAACCGATCTAATCTAAAAAAATTCTAGGTTTCTAAAAAAACCCGAGCGGTTTAAAAAAAATGAATCGGCGGTGGCGACGGTTGCTACCTCCGGCGAGGCTCCGGCGGGGTCTTGCGGCGGCGGCGGGGCTCCGAGCGGTAGCGAGGCGGCAGTAAGGGGACGGCGGGGCGCGGCGGCGGGGCGTCGGGTGGCGGGGTGGTGGTGAGAGGCGGCGGGGTGGGATATTTAAGGAGGGGGGCGGTGCTCCGGCGGCTTGCGGGAGGGGGCGAGGAGGAGGAGTCCTCCTCAGACTCGGCGGTGGCGGCGTGCTCCGGTAGGAGTGGGTTGGGCGGGGGCAGGGCGCTAGTGAGGCCGGCCCGGCTCGGCTGGGCCGCTGGCCCAGTTGGGCACGCAATAGTTTTTTTATAAGATTCCACCGAAAACAAATCCTAGAAAAATAAATGAAAATCTAAAAATACCAAAACAAATTTTTTCACCGTCTAAATAAAATATTTAGAACAAGATGAACATTTTCTTGCCCTAAAAATGCAATTTTGAAAACGTGCAATTTTTATAATTCAAATAAAATTGCAATAAAATCCAAATAAAACTATTTATTTGATTTTAATATTTTTACGCTAATATTTCGTTTATTTTGGAGAAGTCATATTATCTCCTCTCATATATTTTTATTTCCGAAATATTAGGAAATAAAAATAAGTAAAACCAAATGATTCTCTTTTCAAAATTTGAGAAAACTCAAATATGAAAATAAGGAAATCCCCAACTCTCTCCGTGGGTCCTTGAGTTGCGTAGAATTTCTAGGATCTACCAAAAATGTAATAAAATATGATATGCAATGCTGATCTAAGGTATAACATTCCAAATTGAAAATTTGGGATGTTACAAACATACCCCCCGTAAGATGAATCTCGCCCTCGAGATTCGGGTTGGCTAGAAAATAGGTGAGGGTGGTCCTTCCGTAGGTCTTCCTCTCGTTCCCAGGTGGCTTCATCCTCGGTATGGTGGCTCCACTGAACTTTGCAGAACTTGATAACCTTGCTGCATGTGACTCGGCTGGCAAACTCGAGAATCTTGACTGGTTTCTCCTCATAGGTCAAATCACTATCCAACTGAATCGCTTCCAGTGGCAATGTATCTCTCAGAGGGATATCAGCCATCTCTGTGTGGCAGTTCTTCAGCTAGGACCGTGGAACACATCATAAACTCCTGACAATCCTTCAGGAAACTCCAACTTGTAAGCAACTTCTCCCATACGTTCCAAAACTTTGTATGGTCCCACAAAACGTGGTGCTAACTTTCACTTAACTCCAAAACACTTAACTCCTCGAAGTGGGGACACACGAAGATAAATTCTATCTCCGACTTCGTAAACTGTCTTCTTGCATTTAGAACCTGCGTAGCTCTTCTGCCTGGACTGGGCTACCTTGAGTCTATCACGAATCAGCTTAACCTTCTCTCCAGAATCTTTAATCAAATCTGGTCCAAAAAACTGACGGTTTCCAACTTCATCCCACAACAATGGTGTCCTGCACCTTCTTTCGTACAAAGGTCGAAAGGGGCCATCTTCAAATTGGCTTGATAGCTATTGTTATAAGAGAACTCTGCATATGGCAAATTGTCGTCCCAACTAGATCCATAATCTAGTGCACAAGCTCTCAACATGTCCTCCAGAATCTGATTGACTCTCTCAGTCTGTCCATCTTTCTGTGGATGAAAGGCTGTACTGAACCCTAGCCTGGTACCCAAAGTTTCGTGTAACTGATTCCAGAACTTTGAGGTAAACTGGGTTCCTCTATCTGATACAATGGTCCTCAGAACTCCATGCAGACATACGATCCTGGTCATGTATATCTTCGCCAACTTAGCACTGGTGTAAGTGGTCTTCACTGGGATGAGATGAGCTACCTTCGTCAAACGATTGACTACAACCCATATCGAGTCATAGCCTGAACGAGTCCTGGGCAATCCCGTAATAAAATCCATGCCTAGCTTATCCCACTTCCATTCGGGTATCTGCAATGGCTGTAGCAATCCTGCTGGCTTTTGATGCTCTGCCTTTACTCTCTGACATACATCACAAACTGCTACATACTCCGCAATATCCTTCTTCATTTCGGTCCACCAGAAACTGTCCTTCAAATCCATATACATCTTGGTATTTCCTGGGTGAATAGAATATGGCGAATCATGGGCCTCCTGCAGAATCAACTTCCTGATCTCCGGGTCATTAGGCACATATACGCGGTCCTCAAACCATAAGGTATCGTGCTCATCCTCACGAAATCCTTGAGCCTTTCCTTTGCTCATCCTTTCCTTTATCTCGACAATCTCCTTGTCCGTCTTCTGAGCTTCTCTGATATTATCCATCAAAGTAGACTGGATTTCCAATGCTGCTACATAGCCTCTCAGAACTATCTCCAAACATAGCTCACGAAGATCCTCTGCTAATTCCTGGGGTAACTCTCCGGTCATGAGTGTGTTGACATGGCTCTTGCGGCTCAACGCATCGGCTACTACGTTAGCCTTTCCTGGATGATAATGCAACCTCATATCATAATCCTTAATGAGCTCCAACCATCTCCTTTGCCTGAGATTCAACTCCTTCCGCGTGAAGATATAATTCAAACTCTTGTGTCCGCGTACACCTCACAATGGTTTTCGATGAGAAAATGTCTCCATGTCTTCAACGCATGCACTACGGCTGGTAACTCCAGATCATGTGTAGCATAGTTCAACTCATGGGGTTTAAGCTGTCGTGAGGCATATGAAACAACTCTTCTCTCCTAAATTAAGCACTGCTCCAAGTCCTCGACGAGAAGCCTCGCAATACACTTGATAATCCTTGCGTTGATGTGGAAGAATCAACACTGGGGCTGTAACCAAACGTTTCTTCAACTCCTGAAAACTGGCCTCACATTCCTCAGTCCATTTGAACTTGGTGTCCTTCTTCAGCAACTCCATCATGGTCTTTGAAGTCTTCGAGAAATTCTCAATGAACCTCCGGTAGTATCCTGCGAGTCCAAGAAAACTCCAGATCTCTCCAACTGACGTGGGTGCTTCCCAATTCGTCACAGTGACAACCTTGGTGCGGTCTACTGCTATTCCTTCTCCGGATATAACATGTTCGAGGAATCCAACTTCCTTCAACCAAAACTCACACTTGCTGAACTTGGCATATAACTGATGTTCTCTGAGCTTCCTGAGTACCAAACGCAAATTCTCCTTATGCTCCTCTCCATTCTTTGAGTAGACCAGAATATCATCAATGAACACCACGACGAACTTATCCAAAAACTCCATAAACTCCTTGTTCATCATGTTCATGAAATAGGCAGGTGCGTTTGACATAACGGTATACTCATATAGCCCGTACCTTGTGGTAAAAGCTGTCTTAGGTATATCCTGCTCTCGAATCTTCAGCTGGTGGTATCCTGATCGTAGATTGATCTTGGAAAATACTTTAGCGCCTTGCAACTGGTCAAATAGATCATTGATCATCAGTAATGTGTACTTGTTCTTGATTGTTACCTCAATCAATCCACGATAATCAACAACCATCCTCAATGATCCATCCTTCTTCTCCACTAGAAGCACTGGTGATCCCCAAGGTGACGAACTTGGGCGAATATAGCCTTTATCCAGTAGCTCCTTAATCTGCTTCTTAATTTCCTCCAAATCCTTTGCGGGCATCCTGTACGGTCTCTTAGATATTGGCCCTGTGCTTGGCAAAAGCTTAGTCAAAAACTCAATGTCTCTATCCGGTGGCATGCCTGGCAACTCTTCTAGAAATACATCAGGGAAATCCTTCACCACTGGTACTTCCTCCTGTACAACTCCTGATAAGGCATTCACTTGAGTCCTCTTCGGCACATGCCGGGATACAAACTTAATCCTCCTTCCTTTTGGGGTGGTGAGCATAATCGACTTACTGGCGCAATCGATGTTTCCTCCATACATCGATAGCCAATCCATACCCAAAATCACTTCCAAACCTTGCGACTCCAGAATTATCAGGTCTGAGGGGAAAAAATGCCTACCTATGGTCAATGGCATCTGAAAACATCCTTGGCTTGCCATATGTTCTGCTCCTGGCAAGCTTACTAACATAGGTGTTCTAAGAACTTTGGTGGGCAGTTTATACTTATCCACAAATCCCCTTGATATGTATGAATGCGATGCACCAGTATCAAAAAGAACGATTGCAGTAAATGACTTAACCAAAAACTTACCTATTACTGCATTTGGCTAGGCTTCAACCTCCTCCACGTTAACGTGGTTCACCTGTCCCCTTGTTGAAAGGGTTCGACTTCTTCCCAGAGCTTCCATTGCCATTTCCATTCTTTGCTTCAGGACATTCATTGGCATAATGTCCAGTCTTCTGGCACTTGTAGCAAGTAATGTGGTTAGATCCTTCTTGGTGGGCGTTGCTGGGTTGGAACGGTTTTGTCCGTTGCTTCCTCCATTACCATTCCCAATCTTGGGGCCACTATGGTTGTGCGAACTCCCTCCATTGTGGTTGTGGCCTCCATGGTTATGCTGAAGGTGTCCTCCCGAGCTCGGGGTAAAACGAGGCCTCTGTTGAGCTCCAAAATTGTACTTCCCTTGGCCATACTTCCTCTTGCGGTTGTCAATCTGCTGCTGCTTCCCTTCAATCATGAGAGCTCTATCTACCAACTCCTGGTAGTTGTTGAAGGTTGCCACCATCAACTGCATGCTCAGCTCATCATTCAGTCCTTCCAGAAACTTCTCCTGCTTAGCTGCATCCGTAGCAACGTCATCTGAGGCATAACGTGCTAACTTACTAAAGTCATCGACATACTGGCCAACTGTACGTCCTCCTTGGCAAGTTGCGAAACTCACGCTTCTTCATGGCCATAGCTCCTGCTGAAACATGGGCAGTATAGAAAGCCTGCTGAAACTGGTCCCATGTGAAAGTGTCGACAGGGTAAGTGGCTGTGAAATTCTCCCACCATGATGTTGCAGGTCCATCAAGCTGATGTGCGGCAAAACGCACTCTCTCCGCATCTGTGCATCCTGCAGTGGTCAACTCCCTTCCAATCTTGCAGAGCCAATCATTTGCAACTATCGGCTCAGTGCTACTGGAGAACACCGATGGATTCAGCCTTAGAAAACGGGCTAAGTGATCAACAGGTGGTGGTGGTTGTGGTGTGTTGTTGTTGTTGTTGTTGTTGTTGTTGTTGTTATTGTTGTTATTGCTGTTGTTGTTGTTGTTGTTCCCCTGATTCTGATTTTGGACTAGTATCTGCATCAGTGCATTCTGTTGCTGGATCAACTGAGTGAGCTCCGGCGGAAAGCAAATCCATTGTCGCATCTCGACGGCATCTGATGGGTTTAGAAACTATGAGAAAACAGAATAGAAATAGATCTAAAGGGAAAACACTACCCATATGCACATGAGACAAACACAAATAATATCACTTCAATCAATTTCAAACAAGGGCATACATCGGTCTAACTATCGTTACAAAAGTGCTCGTACTATACTTTATACATGGGGGAATACTACTACTGATATGGTGGTCGATTAGAAAAATTGATCGGTGGAAGACTCCATGATATCTGCTCCAGCTTCATCAACATAGTCATCATCGCTATCATCAGGGTCCGAGTCAGTGTCGTTGATGATGATGTAGTTCTCCGGGCAAGTGGAATCGTTGTTTTCTCCTCCTGGCGTGGGGTCTCCCATGAATATTCCTAGCTTATTCGTCAAGTCGTCATTCTTCTCCACGAGTATCGTCATTTCCTCCTCGTATCCATCGCATGTAGACTTGAGTTCTTCCTCCAGCTCCTTGATCCTGGTCATTGCCTTCTTCAGATCTATCATGCCTGCGCACATCTGGTTCTCCTGGCGATGAATGTGCTGGTTTAACTCCTGGATGAAAGCTGCAATAGATCTATCCTTCCTGGTGCCGATCATCTCCCATTGCTCATCTCGGCGCCCACAAATCTGGTAGATAGTATCCTTGAGATCCTTGTGGTAAACTTCTCTAATGCGTCCCATGGTGATGTGGGCTGCCATGCTCTTTCCTAGACTCCAGGTTGGTACGTCAAAGGAAAACTCAATGGGCTCAGTGACTGGCATGAACGTCCTTCTTGGAACTTGAACTCGAATCATCCAACGCTCCTCTTCTGGTAAAGTGGTGATGTAGGTCCCGGTGAATCTTGGTATTCCGATGTTTAGGTATCTGGTGACTTCCTTCAAGTGTCGTCCAAAAGGTGTATCTTCAACCGGTTAAGTGAACTTGTTCCTTGAATCCGCCATCCTATAGAGTAGAAAAGGGAGAGGAGTCAGAAATGAGAAAAGAGTAGTGATCTAGGGCTTTAGCTTACTGGTCGTGTCCGATACCATCTTGTAGCGACCAGACCTCAAACAGTCTGATCTCTATGCATTAGTTTCATCCCAGGATCAGTAATGCTGACACGCACAGTACTTGAAGGATTTATAACAAAGTAGCAATCACACACTAATTACATCGAATGTCTCAAAAGAGAACTTATTAAAATAAATATGGCTGAAGGCCATCTAAATACGATAACAACAGAAGGCTTGGAAGATAAAGTGAGTCCATCAACTCCAACGGCATCATTGAGTGAAAGACAACGACCTATGGCACCTTACTCGTCATCTGAAAAGTATGCAACATGAACGTTGCAGCCCAAAACGGGTCAGCACATGGAACATGCTGGCAATGTAACACAAGAAAGTAATGAATAGAATAAATGCTATCACTACATGCATATATGGCTGGTGGAAAGTTCTATGGTTACAGTTTTGCATCAAGCCAATTTTTTCCTACAACAAAGGAATAAATTTTATTTAACTATCATGGTGGTTGTTAAACATTGACAAGGCTCCTCAAACTCAATCCCAATTAAGCATCATCATTACAACCCAATCAAATTATATTAAGAGTGATGAGATCAACATGATAATCCAAGAACTAGATACTCAAAACGTCCATAACCGAGGACACAGCTAACCATGATTAGTTTGTACACTCTGCAGAGGTTTGCGCACTTTTCCCCACAAGACTCGAATACATCCATGGTCGGAGAAATGAGACACAGTCTTTCTGAAACAATAACTCTTTACTCCGGGTGGACAGTTACAAGAACTTTCCCCTACATCTGCTAGCCCACCACTGAAAGAGGTCTTGCAACTTACTCAACTATGCTAGAGCCCATAATAGCTTGTGGCTGCACATGGAAGTTTCTAGCATGAATAATCTTATGATCTCTTTGAGCTTGGGTGGCGGTCCATAGGAGAATCACACGGTACCCCGGGATTTCCAAAAATACAGGCAACACTGGGTTCCCCAGGTGCCTCAATCCACCCAGATGTGTATTAAAGTAGCCACCTTAAGTTAACCATTAATTAACACTCTCCCATCTATCATGGATACACTCACCCAATCCATGTCTACAAGCATAGCGTAGCAACATAAGCAACGTAGGAGTAACTCCCAAAGGATTGATAATAAACAGGACAATATGTACTACCTCATCTACTTCCCAAAACCCACATATTAATCAGATCCTAATCATGCAATTGTTTGGGGATTGATCTAATGCAACAACACTGGGTAGTAAAAAGGTATGATCAAAGTGTTACTTGCCTTGCTGATGATCCGTGAAACCTAGAGACTTGTGGTAGCACGCTTCACACTCCGGGTACTCTATCGCAAACAAACAAGCATACAATAAGCACTCAACTACAAGCATGGGTAAAACTCAAATAAGAGGACTAACCAGAAAGTTCAACTTAAGAACTCCGGTTTGCAAAAAAAATCAAATCAAACGAAGCAACGAAACTCAAACTGCGAAAGAAACAAGGTTCGTTTACTAATCTTAACTTAAGTCAAATTTTAGAGTAGCAAAATCTTTTCAAGTTGGTTAAACAGAAAGAGGGCTTCGAGACGAAACTCTAGGCGCTTGAGTTGCCTGATTTCGATAAACAAGTGAAAAGATAAACTAAAACGAAAATCAAGGCAGAAATCGTGATCGAAAATAATCGCGAAAAAACCCTGGAAAAAGAAAAACTAATAAACAAGCTAAGGAACGAACATTCGCTGTCTGCGACTAAACTGGTGAACTCCATTCGTTAAAATGAACGTACGGACGAACGTCTACTAATTAGATAAACCGAGAGAACTGAACTGATCTAATCTAAAAAATCTAGGTTTCTAAAAAAACCGAGCGGTTTAAAAAAAAACGAATCGGCGGAGGCGACGATTTCTACCTACGGTGAGGCGGGGCGGCTCCGGTGGGTTCTTGCAGCGGTAGTGGGGCTCCGGGCGGGAGCGAGGCGGCGGTGAGGCGACGACAGGGCGCGGCAACGGGGCATCGGGTGGCGGGTGGTGGTGAGAGGCGGCGGGGTGGGGTATTTAAGGAGGGGGGGGGGTGCTCCGGCGGCTTGTAGGAGGGGGCGAGGAGGAGGAGTCCTCCTCGGACTCAGCGGCGGCGGCGTGCTCCGGCCGGACTCCGATCAGAGTCGGTCGGGCGGGGGCAGGGCGCCTCGAGGCCGGCCCGGCTCGGCTGGGCCGCTGGCCCAGTCGGGCGCGCAACAGTTTTTTTATAAGATTCCACTGAAAACAAATGCTAGGAAAATAAATAATAACCTAAAGATGCCAAAACAAATTTTCACCGTCTAAATAAAATATTTAGAATAAGATGAACATTTTCTTGTCCTAAAAATGCAATTTTGAAAACGTACAATTTTTCTGATTCAAATAAAATTGCAATAAAATCCAAATAAAACTGTTTATTTGATTTTTAATATTTTTCCGCTAATATTTCATTTATTTTGGAGAAGTCATATAATCTCCTCTCATATATTTTTATTTTCGAAATATTAGGAAAGAAAAATAAGTAAAACGAAATGGTCCTCTTTTCAAAATTTGAGAAAACTCAAATATGAAAATAATGAAATCCCCAACTCTCTTCGTGGGTCCTTGAGTTGCATAGAATTTCTAGGATCTACCAAAAATGCAATAAAATATGATATGCAATGATGATCGAAGGTATAACATTCCAAACTGAAAATTTGGGATGTTACAATTTACCAAGCAGTTTCAAAACAAAGCAATGGAACTTGAGCTGAAATGGAACTGGACACCTACTGTACATCACAAAATGAAGCATCACTTATCATCCTCCTCTGAAGATTTCTGAATAGGAGTACTATTTGCAATAGATTATTTGCAGTAGATCAAATTGTTAAGTTAACTTGTGAGAGATACTATAAAGTGAGTAGGAGCACATAACCATTTATGCCACATTTGTCCTTGAAGATTCTTTTTCTTCTAAACTGAATATTGATCAAGCAATGATATTTAGAGCACCACTTCACTAGTAATCAAAAGAGCACCTTACACGGTTAAATGATCCTAATTAAATGCTCAGCACTGTATGTTCAGAGTAGCTGCACATTCAACAGAACAGAACACAAAATGACCAGTTCTGTACACTTTGATCTTATTGCAACAGAACACAAAATGACCAGCACACAAAATATACTCCAAAATTCTTTACAGTTATATAGTCAAGCATATTGTATGTTCCATGGAAGCAGCATCTGAAGCTCACCTGAGATCAACGGAAGCAACATCCATTCCTTTGCACCAAGTCCACCTCCAATAGTTGCAGAAACCAAGAGGAAAAGAAAGAAATTAGCTCACCATACTGAAAATAGAAAAGGACATGTGCGGTGGGTGGGTGGGGGGGCATAAGAAGCATAAGAAGCCCTAGAAGCAGAGGACATGCATGGTGGGCGGGCGAGCAGCAGAAGCAGAAGCGACAACGGCGGCGCCGGAGGAGCGAAGAGGGCGAGGAGCTCGAGGACCTTGAGGAGGAGCAACTACTGTTGACTTCTGCCGCAGCTCTAGGACGAGGAGCTCGGGGTCGGGAGGAGGAGCTCCAGGACTTTCCTCCAGGACATATGCGCCGCCACCGGAGACGGCAAGTCGCGGGATTTGCAGAAAAGGGGATCGCTTCCCTCTCGATTTCCTGGTGCGGACAAAGAGAAGCAGCGAGACGACGGGGAGAAGGCGTCTGTGTGTGGTGATGTCTACTACAGAACCTTCTTCTTGTAGATGTTGTTGGGCCTCCAAGTGCAGAGATTTGTAGGACAGTAGAAAATTTCCCTCAAGTGGATGACCTAAGGTTTATCAATCCGTGGGAGGCGTAGGATGAATATGGTCTCTCTCAAGCAACCCTGCAACCAAATAACAAAGAGTCTCTTGTGTCCCCAACACACCCAATACAATGGTAGATTGTATAAGTGCACTAGTTCGGCGAAGAGATGGTGATACAAGTGCAATATGGATGGTAGATATAGGTATTTGTAATATGAAAATATAAGAACAACAAGGTAACTAATGATAAAAGTGAGCGTTAACGGTATTGTAATGATAGGAAACAAGGCCTAAGGTTCATACTTTCACTAGTGCAAGTTCTCTCAACAATAATAATATAGATAGATCATAAAAAATCCCTCAACATGCAACAAAGAGTCACTCCAAAGCCACTAATAGCGGAGAACAAACGAAGAGATTATGGTAGGGCACAAAACCACCTCAAAGTTATCCTTTCTGTTCTATCTATTCAAGAGTCCGTAGTAAAATAACATGGAGCTATTCTTTCCGTTCAATCTATCATAGAGTTCATACTAGAATAACACCTTAAGACACAAATCAACCAAAACCCTAATGTCACCTAGATACTCCATTGTCACCTCAAGTATCCGTGGGCATGATTATATGATATGCATCACACAATCTCAGATTCATCTATTTAACCAACACAAAGTACTTCAAAGAGTGCCCCAAAGTTTCTACCGGAGAGTCAAGACGAAAACGTGTGCCAACCCTTATGCATAGGTTCATGGGCGGAACCCGCAAGTTGATCACCAAAACATACATCAAGTGGATCACGTGATATCCCATTGTCACCACAGATAAACATGGCAAGACATACATCAAGTGTTCTCAAATCCTTAAAGACTCAATCCGATAAGATAACTTCAAAGGGAAAACTCAATTCATCACAAGAGAGTAGAGGGGGAGAAACATCATAAGATCCAACTATAATAGCAAAGCTCGCGATACATCAAGATCGTGCCATAGAGACAACACGAGAGAGAGAGATCAAACACATAGCTACTGGTACATACCCTCAGCCCCGAGGGTGAACTACTCCCTCCTCATCATGGAGAGCACCGGGATGATGAAGATGGCCACCAGTGAGGGATCCCCCCTCCGACAGGGTGCCGGAACGGGCTCCCGAGAGGTTTTTGGTGGCCACAGAGGCTTGCGGCAGTGGAACTCCCGATCTATCTTGTCCTTCCATGGTTTTAGGGTATATGGGAATATATAGGCAAAAGAAGTCGGTCGGGGGAGCCTTGAGGGGCCCACGAGACAGGGGGCGTGCCCAGTAGGGGGGCGCCCCCCACCCTCGTGGTCACCTTGAAGCTTCCTTTACTTCAACTCCAAGTCTCCAAGATCACGTTCGTTCCAAAAATCATGCTCCCGAAGGTTTCATTCCGTTTGGACTCCATTTGATATTCCTTTTCTTCGAAATACTGAAATAGGCAAGAAAACAGCAATATGGGCTGGGCCTCCGGTTAATAGGTTAGTCCCAAAAGTAATATAAAAGTGTATAATAAAGCCCGTAATCATTCAAAACAGATAATAAAATAGCATGAATGCTTCATAAATTATAGATATGTTGGAGACGTATCATGTGGCGAGGCAATGGAGCAGGCGGCCGACGCGTGGCGAGGCAACGGAGCAGGGAAGCGGTCGGAGTAAGGGCTGCGTAGTTTGTCAGAAGAAAGGAGAGGTGCTTTTCGCAAAATGTCGTCGGCGACAACTTTTCCTAGACGGAGGGAGTATCCTTTTATGCTATCCAGAAATTCTATATCATTTCCAATCAACAATATGTCATCCGCATATAATATCAGAAATGCTATAGAGCTCCCACTCACTTTCTTGTAAATACAGGCTTCACCGAAAGTCTGTATAAAATCATATGCTTTGATCACCTCATCAAAGCGTATATTCCAACTCCGAGATGCTTGCACCAGTCCATAGATGGATTGCTGGAGCTTGCACACTTTTTAGCACCTTTAGGATCGACAAAACCTTCTGGTTGCATCATATACAACTCTTCTTTAAGAAATCCATTAAGGAATGCAGTTTTGACGTCCATTTGCCAGATTTCATAATCGTAAAATGCGGCAATTGCTAACATGATTCGGACGGACTTAAGCATCGCTACGGGTGAGAAAGTCTCATCGCAGTCAACTCCTTGAACTTGTCAAAAACCTTTTGTGACTAGTCGAGCTTTGTAGACAGTAACATTACCATCAACGCCTGTCTTTTTCTTGAAGATCCATTTATTCTCTATGGCATGCCGATCATCGGGTAAGTCCACCAAAGTCCACACTTCATTCTCATACATGGATCCTATCTCAGATTTCACGGCCTCAAGCCATTTATCGGAATTTGGGTTCATCATAGCTTCTTCATGGTACGTAGGTTTGCCATGGTCTAGTAACATGACTTCCAGAACAAGATAATCGTACCATTCTGGTGTTGATCGTGTTCTAGTTGACCTACGAGGTTCGATAGTAACTTGATCTGAAGTTTCATGATCATTATATTTTGCTTCCTCTATTGTTGGTGTAGGCATCACAGGAACGGTTTTCTGTGATGTGCTACTTTCCAATTCGAGAGAAGGTACAATTACCTCATCAAGTTCTACTTTCCTCCCACTCACTTCTTTCGAGAGAAACTCCTTCTCTAGAAAGGACCCATTCTTAGCAACACAGATCTTGCCTTCGGATCTGTGGTAGAAGGTGTACCCAATTGTTTCCTTAGGGTATCCTATGAAGATGCACTTCTCTGATTTAGGTTCGAGCTTATCAGGATGAAGCCTTTTGACATAAGTGTCGCATCCCCAAACTTTAAGAAATGACAGCTTAGGTTTCTTGCCAAACCACAGTTCATACTGTGTCATATCAACTAATTTAGATGGTGGCCTATTTAACATGAATGCAGATGTCTCTAATGCATAAGCCCAAAATGATAGTGGTAAATCGGTAAGAGACATCAAAGAAAGCACCATATCTAATAAAGTACGGTTACGACGTTTGGACAGACCATTACGCTCTGGTGTTCCAGGTGGCGTGAGTTGTGAAACAATTCCACATTGTTTTAAATGAAGGCCAAACTTGTAACTCAAATATTCACCTCCACGATCAGATCGTAGAAACTTTATTTTCTTGTTACGATGATTCTCCACTTCAGTATGAAATTCTTTGAACTTTTCAAATGTTTCAGACTTGTGTTTCATCAAGTAGATATATCCATACCTACTCAAATCATCTGTGAAGGTCAGAAAATAATGATACCCGTCGCGTGCTTCAACACTCATCGGACCGCATACATTAGTATGTATTATTTCCAATAAATCATTAGCTTGCTCCATTGTTCCGGAGAACGGAGTTTTAGTCATCTTTCCCATGAGGCATGGTTCGCAAGTATCAAATGATTCATAATCAAGTGATTCCAAAAGACCATTTGCATGGAGTTTCTTCATGCGCTTTACACCAATATGACCTAAACGGTAGTGCCACAAGTATGTTGCACTATCATTTTCAACTTTGCATCTTTTGGCATCAATATTATGAATATGTGTATCATTACCATCGAGATTCAACAAGAATAGACCATTCTTCAAGGCTGCATGACCATAAAAGATATTATTCATATAAATAGAACAACCATTATTCTCTGACTTAAATGAATAACCGTCTCGCAATAAACAAGATCCAGATATAATGTTCATGTTCAACGCGGGCACCAAATAATTATTATTGAGGTCTAAAACTAATCACGAAGGTAGATGTAGAGGTAGCGTGCCGACGGTGATCACATCGACCTTGGAACCATTCCCTACGCGCATCGTCACCTCGTCATTAGGCAATCTTTGTTTATTCTGCAGCTCCTGCTTCGAGTTACAAATATGAGCAATCGAACCAATATCAAATACATAGGTGCTGCTACAAGCATTAGTAAGGTACACATCAATAAAATGTATATCAAATATACCTTTGTTCAGTTTGCCATCCTTCTTATCCGCCAAGTATTTGGGGCAGCTCCTCTTCCAGTGACCATTTCCTTTGTAGTAGAAGCACCTAGTTTCAGGCTTGGGTCCAGCTTTGGGATTCTTCCCGGGAGTGGCAACTTGTTTGCCATTCTTATTGAAGTTCCCTTTCTTTCCCTTGCCTTTTTTTCTTGAAACTAGAGGTCTTGTTAACCATCAACACATGATGCTCCTTCTTGATTTCTACCTCCGCGGCCTTAAGCATTGCGAAGAGCTCGGGAATTGTTTTGTTCATCCCTTGCATATTATAGTTCATCGTGAAGCCTTTGTAGCTTGGTGGCAGTGATTGAAGAACTCTATCAATAACAATTTCAACTGGAAGATCAACTCCCAGCTGAGTCAAGTGATCATGATACCCAGGCATTTTGAGTATGTGTTCACTGACAAAACTATTCTCCTCCATCTTGCAGCTATAGAACTTGTTGGGGACTTCATATCTCCCAACCCAGGCATTTGCTTGAAATATTAACTTCAACTGTTGGAACATCTCATGTACTCCATGACATTCAAATCGTTTTTGAAGTCTTGGTTCTAGGCCGTAAAGCAAGACACACTGAACTATCAAGTGGTCATCAGATCGAGCCTGCCAGACATTCATAACATCTGCATTAGCTCCTGCAGCAGGTCTGTCACCTAGCAGGGCATGACGGACATAGTTCTTCTATGCGGCAATGAGGATAATCCTCAAGTTACAGACCCAGTCTGTGTAGTTGCTACTATCATCTTTCAACTTAGCTTTCTCTATGAACGCATTAAAATTCAGGGGGACGATATCTCGGGCCATTGATCTACAACATAGATATGCAAAACTATAAGACTAAGTTCATGATAAATTAAGTTCAATTAATCAAATTACTAATGAACTCCCACTTAAATAAACTCCCACTTAAATAAACATCCCTTAAATAAACAAACCCATCTCCGATCATCACATTAGATGGGGTAGTCATCAATGGTGACCATCTCTATGTTGATCATACCTACTATATGACTCATGTTCGACCTTTCAGTCTCCAGTGTTCTGAGACCATGTCTGTACATGCTAGGCTCGTCAAGTTTAACCCAAGTATTCTGCATGTGCAAAACTATCTTACACCCGTTGTATGTGAACGTAGAGTCTATCACACCCGATCATCACGAGGTGCTTCAAAAAGACGAACTTTTGCAATGGTGCATACTCAGGGAGAACACTTTTACCTTGAAATTTAGTGAAGGGATCATCTTATAATGCTACCGCCGTTCTAAGCAAAATAAGATGCATCAAAGATAAACATCACATGCAATGAAAATTTGTGACATGATATGGCCATCATCATCTTGTGCTTTTGATCTCCATCTCCAAAGCATCATCATGATCTCCATCGTCACCGGCTCAACACCTTGATCTCCATCGTTGCGTCGTGGTCATCTCGCTAACTATTGCTTCTACAACTATTGCAACCGCATAGCGATAAAGTAAAGCAATTACATGGTGTTTGCACTTCATACAATAAAGAGACAACCCTAAGGCTCCCGTTGGTTGTCGATATTACAAAACATGATCATCTCATACATCAAACATATATCACATAACGTGTTGACCATATCACATCACAACATGCCCTGCAAAAACAAATTAGACATCCTCTATATTGTTGTTGCAAGTTTTACGTGGCTGCTACGGGATTCTAGCAAGAACCGTTCTTACCTACGCAAAAACCACAATGGTGATTCATCAAGTTTGCTGTTTTAACCTTCTTCAAGGACTGGCCGTAGTCAAATTTGATTCAACTAAAATAGGAGAAACAGACACCCGCCAGCTACCTTTATGCAAAACTAGGCATGTCAGTCGGTGGAACCGGTCTCATGTGCGTGGACATGTAAGGTTGGCCCAGGCTGCTTCATCTCACAATACCGCCGAATCAAAATAAGGCGTTGGTGATAAGCAGTATGACTATCACCGCCCACAACTTTCTACTCTTGCATATCATCTACGCATAGACCTGGATCAGATGCCGTTGTTGGAAACATTTCATCGAAAACAATTTTTTCTATGCACACACAAGATCTATCCATGGATATGCATAGCAACGAGAGGGGAAGTATGTCTACATACCCTCGTAGACCGTAAGAAGAAGAGTTTGACAACGCGGTTGATGTAGTCAAACTTCTTCACGATCCAACCGATCGAGTATCGAACGTACGACACCTCTGCATTCAGCACACGTTTAGCTCGGTGACGTCCATGCCTTCTTGATCCAGCAAGAGGGTGAGATAGTGGATGAGTTCCGGCTGCATGACAACATGGTGACAGTGATGTTGAAGTTATCTCCGCAGGGCTTTTCCTAAGCACTACGAAAATATGACCGAGGGTGTAAACGGTGGGGGGGTGGGGGGGGGGCCGCGCATGGCTAAGCAATTGTTCTGGTTGTGCTAGGTGCCCCCTTCCCACATATATATAGGTGGGGGTGGAGGGAGCAGCCAGGAGTCACCCCAAGTAAGCCGAATCCTACTTGGGGTCCTCCCCAAAGTGGCGTCCCCCTTCCTTATATAAGTGTAGGAGGAAGGAAGGAGGAGGTGGCGCCCCCCCCTTTCCTTTCTCCCCTGAGGAGGGAAAGGCAGGAGGGGCCACCCCTCCCCTTTCCTCCCCCCTAGGGCTAGCCAGCCATGTAGAGGGGCGCACCAGCCCCCTAGTGGGCTGGTCTGTCCCCTCCTTTGGCCCATTAAGCCCATACACTTACCGGAGGTGTCGGGAACCCCTTCCGGTGACCCGATGACTACCCGGTGTACTCCAAAATTATTTCGGTGCCTGAAAACCATCGTCCTATAGATCAATCTTTACCTCTCGACCATTTACAGACTCCTCATCATGTCCGTGATCTCATCCGGGACTTCGAACAACATTCAGTCACCAAATCATATAACTCATATAACACTATATCGTCAACGAACGTTTAAGCGTGCGGACCCTGCGGGTTCGAGAACTATGTAGACATGACCGAGAAACCTCTCCGGTCAATAACCAATAGCGGAACCTAGATGCCCATATTGGCTCCTACATATTCTACGAATCTTTATCGGTCGAACCGTTATGACAACATACGTAATTCCCTTTGTCCATCGGTATGTTACTTGCCCGAGATTCGATCATCGGTATCTTCATACGTAGTTCAATCTCGGTACCGGTAAGTCTCTTTACTCGTTCCATAATACATCACCTCGTAACTAACTCCTTAGTCATTTGCTTGTAAATTATAATGTGTATTACCAAGATGGTCTAGAGATACCTCTCCGACACTCGGAGTGACAACTCCTATTCTTGATCTATGCCAACTCAACAAACACCTTCGGAGATACCTGTTATGCTGTGATGTTTGATAGCACACTAGGTATTCCTCCGGTATCCGGGAGTTGCATCATCTCATAACCGAAGGAATATGTATTGGACATGAAGAAAGCAATAACAATAAACTGAATGATCAATATGCTAAGCTAACGGAGGGTCTTATCCATCACATCATTTCTTCTAATGATGTGATCCCGTTATCAAATGACAACACATGTCTATGGTTAGGAAAACTTAACCATCTTTGATCAACGAGCTAGTCTAGTGGAGGCTTACTAGGGACACTGTCAGAGCCCTAGATTATTGCTTGTATTAGTTGCATCATAGAGCACTCATGAATCATGTCTAAATTTCTGAAACTTGAACCGAGGAAATTAGAAGGCCTCAAAACTTTTAAAAGAAGGGCAAGAACCCTTCAAATTGCATTCAGTGATTCCAAAATGCCCTAAAAATAATTTTGGTACTTTTGGCAAGAGATATATATCAAACCAAAATTCTGGAACATTTTTGGAATATTTTGGGACATTGAATTTAAATCATATTCTATTTGAATTTGGAATTATATTCATAATATATAATGAATATATTTTCAAATGCCCTGAGATATTTTATGTATATGTGGAGAAGTCCATTAAGTGACTTAAAAATATCCAGGGAGTTTTGGCACTGTTTTCAAATTTGTTTGAATTTGAATTAAGTGGCAATTAAATAAAACAAAACAGAAGAAAAATAAAAAAAGAGCAGAAGACCTACCTGTCACTTACCTGTCTAGCCTGGCCGGCCTGCTACTGTGCGGCCCAGCCCACAGCGCCGTGCCAGTCACCCTCAACCTCCTGCCAGGAGGATGAGAGGCGCGTGGCCACCACGTGCGAGCACGCGCCCTGATAACCCACAAGTGTAGGGGATCACAACAGTTTTCGATAAGTAAGAGTGTCAAACCCAACGAGGAGCTAAAGGTAGAATAAATATTCCCTCAAGTTCTATCGACCACCGATACAACTCTACGCACGCTTGACGTTTGCTTTACCTAGAACAAGTATGAAACTAGAAGTACTTTGTAGGTGTGATAGGATAGATTTGCAAGAAAGTAAAGAACGCATAAATAGAAAGTAGGGGATGTTTAGATAAAGATGCAAATAAGTAAATATAACGAGCGTGGAAAAGTGGTGGTAGATGTTGTGAAATTGTCCTAAAGAAACTGACTATGTTACTAGACCGATAATCACTATTGCAATTCTATTTGAGGGAGAGGCATAAGCTAACATACTTTCTCTACTTGGATCATATGCACTTATGATTGGAACTCTAGCAAGCATCTGCAACTACTAAAGATTCATTAAGGTAAAACCCAACCATAGCATTAAAGCATCAAGTCCCCTTTTATCCCATACACAAACAACCTACTTACTCGGGTCTGTGCTTCTGTCACTCACGCCACCCACCATAAGCAAATCATAAACATATTGCAAACCCTACAGCGGGAATCCCTCACGCTTGCTGGACACGGGGGGCACAATAGGACAACACCAATAATAAAACATGCAACTCAAACCAATCATAGCAATTCATCAATCACCGATAGGACAACGAAAATCTACTCAGACATCATAGGATGGCAACACATCATTGGGTAATAATATGAAGCATAAAGCACCATGTTCAAGTAGAGGGTACAGAGGGATGCGGGAGAGTGGACCGCTGGATATAGAAGGGGGGAGGTGATGGAGATGTTGGTGAAGATGACGGCGGTGTTGCTGAAGATCATGGTGATGATGATGGCCCCCGGCGGCGTTCCGGCGCCACCGGAAGCAAGGGAGAGAGAGCCCCCCTTCTTCTTCTTCCTTGACCTTCTCCCTAGATGGGAGAAGGGTTTCCCTTCTGCTCCTTGGCTCCCATGGCGTGGGAGGGGCAAGAGCCCCTCCGAGATTGGATCTATCTCTCTGTTTCTGCGTTCTGTTCTGGCTCTGTTTCACGGTTTCGTGTATATATGGAGATCCGTAACTCCGATTGGCCTGAAACCTTCGCCGTGATTTTTTTTACGAATATTAGCTTTCTTGCGGCAAAAGAAGAGCATCAACTGCCTTACGGTGGGCTCACGAGGGTAGGGGGCATGCTGGGGGGGGGGGGCAGGCGCGCCCCCTGCCTCGTGACCACCTCGGGCACTGGTTCGCGTTGATTTTCCTTCCAAATTTTCCATATTTTCCAAAAATAAGCTCCGTCCATTTTTATCCCGTTTGGACTCCGTTTGATATTGAGTTTCTGCAAAACAAAAAACATGCAACAGTCAGGAACTGGCATTGGGCACTGGATCAATATGTTAGTCCCAAAAATAACATAAAAAGTTGCAAAAAGTATATGAAAGTTGAATAATATTGGCATGGAACAATCAAAAACTATAGATACAACGGAGACGTATCAGCATCCCCAAGCTTAATTCCTGCTCATCCTCGAGTAGGTAAATGATAAAAAAGAGAATTTTTGATGTGGAATGCTACCTAGCATAATCATGATCATATGTCTAATCATGGCATGAATATTAAGACACGAGTGATTCAAAGCAATCATCTATCATTTGACATAAAAACAATAATACTTTGAGCGTGCCAATAAAGCAATCATGTCTTTTCAAAACAACAAGGCCAAAGCAAGCTTATCCCTACAAAATCATACAGTTTGGCCATGCTTCATTTTCGTCACACAAAATGCCCCCATCATGCACAACCCCGATGACAAGCCGAGCAATTGGTTCATACTTTTTAACACGCTTCAGCTTTTTCAACCCTCATGCAATACATGAGTGCAAGCCATGGATATAGCACTATAGGTGGAATGGAATATAATGATGGAGGTTATGTGAAGAAGACAAAAAAAGGAGAAAGTCTCACATCGACGCGGCTAATCAACGGGCTATGGAGATGCCCATCAATTGATGTCAATGTGAGGAGTAGGGATCACTACAAAAAAAAGACACATCCGTGACATTTTGGGCCGAACGAATTTTTTTCTGTCATACATATGACACTTCTATGACGATAATTGTGACAAAACCCGGTATCATCATAGATGTGATGGGCTCCTACTTCTATGACAAAAAATCATGACAGAAAATGGGCTTTTCGTCCTGGGCGGGCCGGAGATGCAGCTGCATGACATTCTTTGGGCCGTCTATGACGGAAAAAACCATGGTAGAAGCGAGGGGGAGGAAAATTTCGGGGAGTTGCCGGTTACGGTGGGAGAGCGATGCGCGTTTCTCTTGTACAGGTACGCGCGTGTGTGCGAGGCGTTGGCTCTAACTGAACCCGAACGAGGCATTGGGCTCTAATTGACCCCGAGCAATTGCACTGCAGGCTACGCGTTTCTGAACCCGAGCAATCGATCGATGGCTGTTAATTGAACCCGATGGAGCGATTCCTTCGCTACTGCTGCTAACTGAAGCCGATCGATGCTGCCTCTGGGATGAACATTGAGCGTTGCGGGGGGTTTGGATGAACAGTGAGCGGTGGCGTTGCCTCTGGATGAACAGAAACCGGTGGTGTGGAGAGCTGGATGAACAGTAGACGGTGGAGGGGTGGCCGTGGAGGGGTGGTTGAACAGGACCCCGTGGTGTGGAGGGCTGGATGAACAGTAGACGGTGGAGGGGTGCCCGTGGAGGGGTGGTTGAGCAGTAGCCGGTGGAGTAGCGCGTGGTGGAGGCTGGATGAACAGGAGCCCGTGGAGGCTGGAGGAGGTCGACGGTAGCCCATGGAGGCTGGAGGAGGTCGACGGTGGAGATGAACAGTATCCCGTGGAGTCCCATTTTGCGGTACGCCACACCCCGCCCGATGAACAGGACCCCCGTTTCGACCATAGGAGATCCGTTTCGTCCATTTTGCGGTACGCCACACCCCTCCCGATCAACAGGACCCCCGTTTCGACCATAGGAGGTCCGTTTCCTCCGTTTTGCGGTACGCCACACCCCTCCCGATCAATAGGACCCCCGTTTCGACTATAGGAGGTCTGTTTCCTCCGTTTTGCGGTATGCCACACGCCTCCCAATGAACAGGACCCCCGTTTCGACCGTAGGAGGTCCGTTTCCTCCGTTTTGCGGCACTTCACACCCCTCCTGATCAACAGGACCCCGTTCCGAACATAGGAGGTCCGTTTCCTTCGTTCTGCGGTATGCCAAGCCTCGTTTCCATCACCTGTTCCATCCAAGCCCTCCCGATGAACACGACCACGCATTCCGTTTCGACCCAGCCGGTTGGCTCCCCATGAACACGACGACGACACTGTTTCTCCGTTCCGACCCAGCCATGTACGTATGCGTGAGTAGGCGTTCGAGACGCTGCCCGTGTGTACGTGCGTGGCCGTATTTTCTTTCTTGCACCCTCGCCGCTGTACGTACGTGTACATGCTACGTGCGCGCCTCTACTATGACACGTGCGCGCCTCTACATCTACGACACGTGCACGCCTCTACATCGACCAGTATGTACGTACACGTTCGCGACCCAGAATGACAATGCCATGTACGCTTCGACCAGGTGGGTCGCGATTGTGAGGCACTTCCTTGCGTGCGAAAATGTAGCTGGTGGGTCCCAGCAGTCCGAGGGGCGAATCGTTTTTTTTGCCCGGACACACTTCCTTGCGTGCGAAGGTGTAGCTGGTGGGTCCCAGCAGTCAGGGGGGAAACGTTTTTTTTTTGCAAAATACGGTGGCCCGTCCGATGGGTCCCCGCTGTTAGGTGGAGGAATAATTATTTTCTGCGTAATAAGGAGGCACTTCCTTGCTGCAGCCGTGGACCCAGCTGTCAGCCTCTCCACATACAGTCCACGTCCGATGGAAATCGTTCCTTGACCACGTTGACCACGCCGCGCCGAGAGCACCAGGGTGGTGGACGACGGCGGGGCCTAGGAAGGGGACGAAGGGAGCCGGGGAAGACGCGGCAGTGGAAGCCCGCGCCGAGAGGAGTACAAGGGTTCACTGGTTCGGCTGCGGTGTGAGGCTGCCGTCGCCGCAGGGCCTGGCCAGCGGTGGGAATAGTAGGGGGCGGTGAGGCCTCCGTGGCAGCACATCCGGCCATGGGAGGCAGGAGCATGCGGCACGACCGGCGCTGCTTTGGGCGGCTAGAGCAAGAAGGCCAGAGGTTGAATAAGCACTATGGCCGTTGGATGGACATCATACGGTCACTGGAGCTAGAATCATTTATATTGACTAAGTTGACAAAGCCCTCCGTCCCCGTCAACTTAGTAGGCCCACAAGTCAGCCTCCCACCAAGGTGGGTCCCAGCTAGCTGGGGGGGTATTCATTTTTTTGTGCGTAATAAGGAGGCACTTCCGGTGGGTCCGAGCTGACAGCAGGGGGAACATTTTTTTCGCGAAATACGGTGGCCCATCGGGTGGGTCCCAGCAGTCAGGGGCAAACGTTTTTTTCGCGGAATACTGGTGGCCCGTCCGGTGGGTCCCTGCTGTCAGGTAGAGGAATAATTATTTTCCGCGTAATAAGGACGCACTTCCTTGCGGCTACCGTGGACCCACCTGTCAGCCTCTCCATGTACAGTATTCTTCTGATGGAATTCGGTCGTTGACCATATTGACCACGCCGCGCCGAGAGCACCACGGCGATGGACAATGGCGAGGCCTAGGAAGGGGACAACGCGGAGCCGGGGAAGACACGGCAGTGGATGCCCACGCGGAGAGGAGTACGAGGGTTCACTTGTTCGGCTGCGCTGCCGTCGCCGCAGAATAACAGGGGGTGTGGGTGAGTGGAGTGGAGGGATGGCCTGGCCAGCGGTGGGAGTAGTATGGGGGCGGTGAGGCCTCCGCGGCAGCAGAGCCGACCACGGGAGGCAGGAGCAGGCGGCACGACCGGCGCTGCTTTTGGCGGCTGGAGCAAGAAGACCAGAGGTTGAAGAAGCACTACGGCCGTTGGATGGACGTCATACGGTCAGTCGAGCTAGAATCATGCATATTGACTAAGTTGACAAAGCCCTTCGTCCCCGTCAACTTAGTAGGCCCACTATACTGGGTCCCAGCTAGCAGGGGGAGTATTCTTTTTTTGGGGGCGTAATGAGGAGGCACTTCCTTGCGTGCGAAGATATAGCTGGTGGGTCCGAGCTATCAGCGACGGTAACATTTTTTTTGCGAAATACAGAGGCCCTTTCGGTGGGTCCCAGATGTCAGGTGGAGGAATCATTATTTTGCGCGTAATAAGGAGGCATTTCCTTGCGTGCGGCCGTGGACCCAGCTGTCAGCCTCTCCACGTACAGTCCACTTCCGATGGATGTCGTTCATTGACCATGTTGACCAGGACGCGCCGAGAGCACCAGGGCAGTGGACGACTGCGAGGCCTAGGAAGGGAACGACACGGAGCCAGGGAATACTCGGCAGTTATTTCGCACGCGGAGGAGTACGAGGGTTTACTGGTTCGTCTGCCGTCGCCGGAGAATAACAGCATGTGTGGGACTGAGGGTGAGTAGAGGGATAGCTAGGCCAGCGATGGGAGTACGGTGGGGCGGTGAGGCCTGCGCGGCAGCACAGCCGGCCGCGGGGAGGGGGGAGCAGGCAGTCCCTCCGGCGCTTGTTTGAGTGGATGGAGCAGGAAGAGCACAGATTGAAGAAGCACGACGGTCGTTGGATGGACATCCAACAGTATACATGCCATCTGTGGAAAGCCTCAAATCTGTGGAATACAGCATACAGCCCATCTGCCATTATTTCAAATAGTTTACAACCCATTTGCTAATTCTTACAGGTTATTTTGGAGCCCATATTCTTTTGGTTAGCATTATAGCCCATATTGTGGCCACGGTTAAAAAATTATGCGAAATTTTGCATATGTCGGTGCGGTCTGAACTGTTTTTAATCCCGAAATTTCGAGTCACATTCAGACTGATTTTAAAAATAAATGTATATCAATATAAAATCCAATAAATTGTCCAAGCATAAAAATCAATGCAATTTAAAATCTCGAAATGAAAAAAAGATATTTGAAACTAACTGCTGGTTTGATGTGTTTTAAAAATGTACAACCCATTTCTCATTACTGATAGGCCATTTTATCAGCCAGCCGAATGAAGCTCTCCTCGTCTAGCCCAACAGGCCTGATAAAGTGACTTACTTGACAAATCACAAAAAAACTGGGCTAGCCATTTTCAAAAAGAAAAAAAACTACTGGGTTGGTCTGTGGTAAACATAAAAGAAGAGGCTGTCTAGACAGGCCAGAGTGTCCCGCACAACCCACTTGACACCCTGCTTCCGTCTCAAAAACATATTAGATAAATGCCACTCCAATTATGGCGATTCATAAAAATGCCACTGTAATTTCCAAACTTTGAAAAATGCCATTGCAATTTTTGCAAACTTTGAAAAACGCCACTGCAGTTTGCAAACTTTGAAAAACGCCACTCCAGACTTCAAAAAATGCCACTAGAAATGGCATGAAATGGCATTTTTCAAAGTTTGGAAATTGCAGTGGCATTTCTCGGAGGTATTTATCAAATTAACCCAAAACAAAAATAACTGGGCGAGCTGCTGGGTCCCTGGTGTCAGCCGCTCGCTGTGCAATTCTCTCTTTTATTGACTACGTTGACAATGGCATGGGACCCAGATGTCAGAAATCCACTAGGAGGAGCAATTTTTTTTATTGGCTTGAAATAAGGAGGCACTTGCTTGCATACTGCCATGACCTTGGCGGGTCCCTGCTGTCATCCTCTCCACGTACAATCATCTCCTGATTGTGTATGCGTCAACTTGCTAGGCCCACAAGTCAGCCTCTAAACCCGTGGAGGACAAATACAACCCATTTAAAAAAATAACAACCCATTCCATACGTTCAAACGGAAAGTTCAACATTCAGAGCAAAGTAACAGGTCTGATCCACATATAGAGTACTGAACTTCCACGTTGACAACCATCATAGCCAAGTTAACTATCTACTCCCACTAGACAAGTACTAACTTACTCTTAGCTGACTAGATGATGCCGGCGGTACACGCTAAACGCCGGCACCAGCGTCCTGCACCTCGCCTCGGACATGCCAGAGGTGCGATAGGGCGCGTTGCTCATGCGCGTTGGCCCTTTCCATGCCGGCGTGGTCCACCGAAGCTTCGGCTTCCAAGCAGGAAACCCACTTGACGAGCTGGTAGTAAAAATCGGCGTCGCGAACGCGTGCTTGCCCGATAGCCTCCAGGGCTATTTGCCAGGCGCCGACCTCCACCTAGTCGGGCCAGTTGCGGGCACTCTGCTCGTGACTCAGAGCGTCGGTGTGCTGCTGCTCCATGTCCCGCTGGCGGCGCAAATCGGTGATACGCTGCTCCTCCGCTAGGCGGTCGCACTCCAACAACTCCTGCTCCTCCGCCATTCGGTCGCTCTCCAACAACTTCTCGATCTACGCATTGCCATCTAAATATAGATAGAATGCCTCCTCCCTCCGTCTGCCTTTCGGTGAAAAACCGAACACTAGTTCCGGCGGTGACCGCCTCCGGCGTCGCCTACCGCGGACAGGCGGGGGCATGGCGGATGTGGCGAGCGACGTCGGGCTAGTGGGGGCTTATGAGGATATGGCGAGTTGGGTCACGGTGGCACTGGAGAATGCCGGGAAACAATACTTATAGGGGGGAGGTAGCGCGACGGTCATCAGAATTCATTGCATAATGGCTTAGCGCGCCAGCTTGCCATGGAAAACTAGGGAAACTGAAATTATGACTGTGTCGTCCCGTCCCGTCTGGGTCGCACGCCGGCATGGCGGTCAAATGAGTGCACTCGAATCATCTCCCTCCTTGTCAATAATGATTTCACAGATTTAAAAAGCCCGCAACAATTAAAGCGTATCTTTTTTCGCATCAGTTAGCTGCCTTAATTATGGTCGGCTGCATGCAGGCACTCAGAATCGCTCGCAGGCAGTACGCGAAGCAGCATGCAATGAGTCGCAGCCGAGGGCATGCATGCAACCACTTAAATCGCTGGAATTAATTAGGCTTAAACTTCTGCATGCCGTTAATTATTGCCATGCCTTGGTCTTGCTGCTTTGCTCACGGGACTAATAAACCCAGACAGAGGGAGTACCTTGGTTGGTGAGAGGTTTGAATTAAGCCCTACAAACCGGAAAGGAGGTATTAGTACGTGCGTGATCCACTATTTATTCGTGTAGGATCGAGTAGGTCGTTTCTTGAATTGAGCCCTGCAAACTGGAAAGGAGGTAGTATGTGCGTGATATGATATTTATCCGTGTAGGATCGATAGTGTAGCTTGTCAGTTTCTTCAGAGGTAGGCATTTTTATCCGTGTAGGATCGATAGTGTAGCTTGTCAGTTTCTTCAGAGGTAGGCATTTTTATTCAAAAAACTGCCACTTCGCATCTTGCATCGCAAATAAAACTGCCAGGTGCGCATTTGTAGGCTAGCTAGTGATCGATCAGTAACTTGTAAACACTGAGCGAACAGAAATAAGGAACTGTTAATGCATCTCAATGATTCACAGATCATATACAAATATGTAGCTCCAAAAGCAAAGATCAGCCACTTCGGATCTTGCATCGCAACTAAAACTAACTAGTACGATTCCCATACATAAGATCAACATGTTAATGCATCTCAATGATTCACAGATCATATACAAATATGTAGCTCCAAAAGCAAAGATCTAGAAAAAACATCTGTTCTTCCTACTAACATGGATGCTTCTCTTGGCCAACATTCAGTACAGACTGAAAGACAAATTTGTTTGTGAAGTCTACAATTCCTCTTGCAAACGTAAGTGGTTTCACCAATAGTTGGAACCATGGTAATGAACCACACATGATGGACGAACATCCACTGCAATATGATTTGGTCTTATCTCGATCACACCACGAGACTATTTTTGGAATACAAACTTTAACTTAGGGAAAATGATGCCCATTGTATAATCAGACCAAAGCAATGAAGCACCAAGTGTTGGCCAGTAAATAGTACAATACTACTTTTCTGCAGTCCATGAAGTGACTATCCAATCTTTGTGTCTATTTTCAAATGGCACTGCATGCAGTGACTATACTATTCTCTTGTGCAGTTCAACCAAAATTGCGGACACTTTGTTTGTTTGCCAAATAGCAACGGGCAGACATCTCTGTATGCACAAATATCAAGCAACTAGTAAACATATACCACACCATGTTCACAGTGATGGAAGAGGTGAAATCAATACAACCGAAATTGAGCATCCAATCATTGAATCCTATCCTGCACCTCCAATGTAGGTCCACCCTGCCAATAAATTCACATGCAAACCACTAGTATTACTATCTAATGACAGTACAAAAAGAGTAGCAAGATAGTAGAAAACCATGTACCTTCGTAATGAACAGCTCATAGTGCCACCAATTGGATATAAAGGTTTGGAAAAAAACATGCTCCTAATGTTGAACTAGTTGGACTTTTTGAAAGTGTGATTACTATAAAAGTAGCACTAGTTGAAGCATAGACTCACAAATATAAGCATTCCAATTTCTTAATGGGAATAGGTAGCAAGACTGTTTCTAACCACCTGTTTGAAGGAATAAATAAAGCAAGAGCGGCTGATGTCAGGAAGGCATACATAGTTTTTTTCTGAAAAAATGAGCCATTCCTGACCTTTCCTCTTCTTTTAAGCAAATTTTGTGCAGTTCTACTAAAATAAAATGCCATCACCGCCTTGACAATTTAGTTACACTGTACAAAAGGAAATGACTTAACATTACATCATGATGTCGGGTATGTAGTAGATAGGCATTAGAGACAAACATACAGACCTCCTCCGATAACATAATGAACATTAATTTTAACAAAGGTGTGACTAGCTTTACCGGGATAATTTGACTGAACTCTACACCCTCTGTTCCTTAATATAAGACGTTTTCGCGGTTCAATTTAAAGTACCCAAACGTCTAGTATTTAGAAAAACAGGTAGTAGTTTTCTTGAGCACATATCTGGGAAAGCATGCCACACTTTATTTATGTCCATACGCTAATGCAACACCATTCGAATACTACAAATATACACTAATCCAGTGGCTAGTGCAACAGTAGAGTAGTTAGTTTATTACAGGGTACAGTACAATGGTTTTACTGAACAGATTTCAATAAACTCTAGCACTGGAAGGTTTCTATAAGAATTAACAATACAAAATGTAAAGGTAACAAGTTTCACTATTGGTATACTAGTTGTGCATGAGCATTAAACCAAATACAAAAGTCTGAAGGTAACTAGGATTATTAACTAATGACAGTATAAAAAATTGCAAACCATGTACCTCCAAGGTAAATATCATTTCGAACTCGGGGGGACCTTAAAAATTGCTATCCCAATCTTGATAATCGATCAAACATAAAAACTTGATTGAACGAATCAAGAGAACAGCCGGACGAGGAGGTGCCCACTCTTGACCTTTCCTCTTGTCTTCATAATTGTCTGTGCAGTTTAACCAAAATAAAATGACATCAGCGCCTTGGCATTTTGGTGACACTGTACAAAAAAATTAACTTATCTCATGAAAGTGAGGTATGTAATCTATAAGCATTAACAGTGCAAAAATCTGAAGGTAGTAACAAGTTTCATCGTTGGTATACTGGCTGTGCAACAACATTAGAATGCCTTAGCTGAAAAATCTTTAATACATCCACAATCAACGACTAACCCTGAAATGATCCAGTGACATTAAATGGCACTTCTTAAATTTATCTGTGGCATTAGACTGAGAGCGACATTAGTTAAATGTGGCATCACTTTAGTAGTAGCATTGCTTGACTTGACTGCTGGCGTTATACTAACAGCAAAAAAAGTGGCAATAAGAGCATGGGAGGCCCATTCGGATAGTGGGCGCACCAGTACGATGTACCTCCACGGACGCAGAGTGGTGAGGGAGGTATGGTTGCCCAGAGTAACAAATATCCAGGCAGCATATGTGGATTACGTCCCATTTTTGTTCTCTTTAGCCACCTTTTTCCTATGTGAGGACAACAAACGGATCGACCTGGTCATTCTCTATTGCGTTGTCATGCCTTTCTACCCTTCATCAACCAAGAGACACGAGACTTGTTCCTTAGCTACTGATTTTCCCCTTTTCAACCTAGATGCGGGTTCGATGCCTACTCTCTTGGACAGTACAGTCTCCCTTCCTTTCCTTATTCAACCCAGACATGCATTAGTCTACATGAAGTAGGGTTTCCTTTAATAGTGAAAAATATGGTTTTCATCTGCGTGGCCAGCAGAGCAGAGGATAGCAAATTGGGAAGATGGTGGAGTGGAAAAAGATCCACATGCAACGACGTGCCAGATGGGGAAATAGAACAAGGGTATGGTTCAAAAAGAGGTAGCATACCCGAGGGTCGGCGGGAAGTGGCTTCGCTCGTGGTCATCGTCCTCCACACACACTACGGCAGCGATCCCGCGCGGGCGCTAGGTCTGAGAGGACGGCCTTGTCGTCAGTGTGTGACCTCGCTCACCGACGACGAGTGCATCAACGCTGCACGTCCTTTTCTTCCCCGGCGGATCTGTGACCACCGGTGAGGAGGGAGAGAGGGGCCATCTTTTTTAGATCTGGAGAGAGGGTGGTAGTGTGAGAAGCAAGTGGGCAGCCCTTGGCAAGAAAGCGCTGAAGCTCCAACCTATATATCTTATTTATACTACTAGTACTAAAGGTGGAGTAGTGGTAGAGTAGTTTATATTTTCTCTGCGTACAGTACCAGTTAGTCGTGCTTCACAACTGATGCAGCACCTTGGGCCAACGTGGCCAGATCGCATTTTGGACGAGAAATTACACACCATGTTTCGTTGACATGTGGTCCCGTTCCACATATCAGTGAGACGACGGCGAGTAGTAGGAGTATTTCCTAACCGACGTGTAGGCCGGGGCGCCCCTTCATGAACCGTGGCAAACTGGCAACCGTCCACCGACTCTTCGCCTTTCCCTCTCGATTTGGAACTACTGTCGCACGCTCTTCCTCTCCCTCCTCCATTTTCCTTCAGCCCTTCACCCTTTCTTCTGCCATTGTTCGATCGTCTTCTCCCTGGAGGTATCAGGACGTAAACGACCCCGTTATTCTTGCCCCGATCTGAAAGATGACGTGGTGGAGGAACTCATTGATCGGTGCGATGTCATCACCTCGGCTAGCATGGCAGGTTCGTTCAAGCCCATTCTCGACTCAACTAATAACATCATTACAAGGAACCCAAGAGTCAAGGAGCGGTTTGATCTCCCCTATCTTCTTCGCCGAGACCCTGATGACTAGCGCCTCACGACGGAGGCCTCGACCTGTGCAAGTTGATGCCGCTTGATAATGATACATAAGATGTTAAGATGCCATCGCTTGAGGGCAAGGCTTGGGCAGGCGCAAATGGAGATTGGGTTGTTTACATTGGGTCCAACTGCGAGTGGGAACTTGTGAATGTGTACACTCGTGACCGGGTTCCACTTCCAAAAATCTCAGCAGACTGCCCAGAGGTTGAGCACACCGGTATTGTACGCACGTTCAAATACAATCATGGTGACTGTGTTCTACGGAAGATAGCAATTTATCGAGTCCCCAACCGCTCTTGGAATTACAACAACTATGAAGTTGTTGCTATCTTCGACAAGCTTGTTGCCGTCATCAGTGGTTTGACTGGATGGATATTGCTCAAAAATCAGTTTCTGTACACGGATGAGTACTGTGATGCAATTCAATACGAGGGCCTTGTGTTTGCTGCCACCACTCGTGGCACTGTTTTTGCATGGCATCCTCGTTGTTTCGGTACGTTTGTCTTCCACTGTAATTATAATTGTTTCATCCACATGCATGCGGGTTAGCAAGGGTGGTCATAGTGGGGAGTAACTTAGATTAGTAACATGCATATGTTAGTAGTTTATGTTGCTATCTCTATAGTGCATAGTATCTTAGATTAGTATCATAGGTGGTCTCATTTATTGCCATGCATAACACATAGTAGCATCACATTTATTATGTTATGGTATCTACCTATGTTACTATAACCATCTCTCTCTTCCTTAATTGCCTGCCACATAAGCATGTTTGCGAGTCCCAAGTGCATGATACTACTTATGTTACCCCCACTATGGCCAGCCTTACTAATTAACCTTCTTCTTGTGTTTACAAGGTCCTGTGAACATTCCACCACCTATACTTGAAGATTTTTATAACCAAGGGAGAGATGATGATGGTGATGATCACGAGCATGAGGACGAGCAGCGCCCATATACTATTTGGCGCATGGCAACTAATTCCGATGGATCACCTCTTCTCGTGTGTATATAGCCCACTGATGATGTTACTGCTAAGGAAGCAGGTGTAGTCTCCCATGGTCGCACTCTCCGGACCTATTCCAACACCCGTTGCATGGTATTCGGGATGGATACTAGTGTGCTAGCGCCAACTCCTTCTCCCTGGTACAGAATTGATAGTCTTGGAGAAAACTCGCTCTTCCTTGGACAAAACTATCCAATGATGGTGAAAGGCGATCCAACTGCTGTTGACACAATGTTACTACCATTTATGAGAAGCAACTGTGTCTATACCTCGGACACTTGGGTGGTTCCCTACCCTGGTACTGATATAGTAGGCCGCTTCAGCCTGGATGATCAGTCCTGCGTTGGTCTCCAGATCGACAATGGATGGCCCGTCCTAGAGAATCACTTGTGGTTCAAAGCAAGCGTTTCCAACGTCGAGGAATGGTTGAGTTGAAGTTCATTTCATTGCTTGTTATTTATTGTGTGGTGAAAACTTTAGTATTTATAATGTATCCTTGTTGTCGATGTGGGTTGATGACCTGTTGTATGTAATACAATGATATGCATGTATTAAACTTACTGAATTTATGAATGGCTTTCGAGTTGCTTCTGTGAGTGAGTGGTGCGACGAGGCAAAAAAAATATTTTCCAAATACATAATTGTACGTGCATTGCAATAGGTTGTCGGATGAGGCCAATCAACAATAGTAGTACACTATTTGTACTAGCTTCACATGCTTTGCGCGTCGTGCGGGTGTTTTTACTGTAGCCATATTGTACTACATAACCAGCACCTCGAATCCTCAATACTAGTAGTACTATATAGTACTAAGTAGTAGGAGTAGTAGGGTGGCATGGGCCAGAACAAGCATTCACGTCCAGGAGTACGGCACACGCCACTAGCACGACTTCCATCTGACAGCATATTTCTTGGAGTCTGTGCTAGAGCAATCTCTTCAACCTCATCGTTTCTCTAACTCAACCATCGCACGACGGGCGAGGTGGGGGGTTTGCCGATAGTCGGTTTCCTTAACTGCGGTTCCACTTGTAAGGCCAACTGCAACACACGACCCCAAATGGACCTCCGTTTTGCATGAACTCCAACGATAATTTTGACTAGAAAAGCAAGATCAAAGAAAACAAGAACCACAAGAATACATTTTACTACTCCTGTAAGTTGGATTAGTGCCTTCTCGATGCATACATTGTTGATCTGCGGAGGCTCGATCTTGCGTGCTTCTTTCTTCTTCGAGTGTAAAGAAGTAGACGTTGCTTCCTCGCATCTAGTCTCATGTCTAGCCTCTATTCTAGTACTCCCTCCGGTCCGTTTTTCTCTGCGTCTAAGCAGCAACACGCATACCAAGTAGGAGTATCAACAAGTGCACTAATCTCATCTATAGCCTCTGTGCTAGCTAAAAGTGATAGAACATCTACTAAATTGCGCTCTAACAATATATGGATGTACTCTTCTTCCCAATACAAAAACTTGCATTACTCCCTCCGTTGCACAATACATGCCTTCTATTTGTCAAAATATATATGTATCTAGACATGTTTTAGTATATAGGCACATCCATTTTTGGACAAATGGAAGTCAAGTATTTTGGAACGGAGGGAGTGCACAATAAAATTTTTAAGTTAGCACAACTAGTCTAATCCGAGAGCACAACCAAAGATTTGGTCGGGTTCTTCCTCCTTTTGCCGACACGTGGGACACCCAGCATCCAGGTCGTGTCATGAAAGAAAATAGAGTGGTAGTTGATAAGTTGAAGCCACGAGATGTGCATCTTGGGTTAAACTATAAATAGAATCTTACTACTCTTGAGTAACTCCAAAAGCGGCCACCGAAGATCTTTCTTGGATTTGTTTTTCATCACTAGCACGTCGAGGTGAAAGATGTGCAGGTTCAGTGGGTCCGCTTGCATTTTCACTGACATGTGGGACCGCATGTGAGCAAACAGACGATGGGCTCCGCGCGTCCGCTGGCTGGCTGAGAAGAGAGATAGAGGAGTGCTGAGCACGGACTGCGGGAAATTTGTTCTACGTACTGTACCTCGATATAGACTCGATATAGTGGGGTGGCATGGGCCATAACTAGCATTCATGTCTAGCACTACGGCACACGCCACCCACACGAGTCCCATCCGACACCAATTTTCTTGGAGTCCGTGCTACAGCCATCTCTTCTCCCTCCTGTTTTCTCAGCCATCGTGCGGTGGGCGGGGTGGGGGTTTCCCGATAGTTGGTTTGCTCAACTATGGTCCCACTTGTAAGTGAAAATGCAACACCGCACGCATTCCCGCTTGAGCGGCGTGCTAGACCAACCGTGTGGGGGTGCGACGCGAACACGGCAGGCTTTTCCTTTTGAACTCGTAACTTGTAAAATTTGGTTCCGCTCCATGGCGCGATCGATAGATAGAAAATAACGATTTTGCCTAGAGTAATGAGAAGTTTGGTTCTGGAGCCGTTCATGCATGGAGTACGTACAAAAATTATGAAGTTGATGCGAGAGGTAAGATAATTACTATAGTATCATATACTACTACATGGATTTGACGGAAAGATAAAAATACATACGGATCCATCAACGACATCCTCACGCCCTAGTGCGCCGGGTCACCAACCGACCTGTGAGGAGCAGCGGCGTTGGCGGCGAGCTCAACGTGCTTCTGAACAGTGTCGTCCAATGTTGCCCTGTGGTCCAAGAAGGCCAGCGTCCTATCGTCCTCCTCTTGCATGCGCGTAGACGTGGGTGATTATGTCCATGGTGTCTTGCTGCGCCAGGCGCTGCGCGGCGAGTGCGACCTCAAGGTGGACATTCTCCGGCGTGACGGCAGGCAGTCGCAGGGCCACCAGTGCGTCGAAGAGGTTGTCACCATAGTGGTCGTTGAGGGTGGCGAGCATCGCAGAGCCTGGGCGCGTCGGCTGAAGGCTTACGTCAAAGTCGTCCGCGAGCTTCTTGACGACGGTGAACTTGTCGAGGAAACCGATGAGGACCTCATCGAACAAGGAGACGAAGCTGTCATCCAAGCGGCCCCTCGCCCTGCCGGCCTCAAGCAATACTACCTGGAGACGTTCCTCGTTGCCGGGCCGCGGGCCGGCGTCGTGGACCATCTAGCACAGCCGGCTGATGCTCGCGCTCATCGCCTCCATGGGTCTAGCTTAGCTTCTACTACCTCCGTCCTGGTTTATTGGTCCCCATTGTAATCCGTGTCAAATTTTGACCACAGATTTAACTAACAAAATGTTTAGGCATGTTACTAAAAATTATATCACTAAAAACTATGTTCAAATACGAATCCAAAAATATAATTTTTGTTGACATGCATCAACATTTTTTTAGTTAAATCTTTGGTCAAAATTTAGCACAAATTACAAAGGAGACTAATAAACCAGTACGGAGGTAGTAGTAGTCAACTGATCTTGTGATTCGAGTGATCACTCTTGCCCTTGGTTAGCGTGCGTAGGTGCGTAGGATTTCGCACTACTCCTCGGCCCTCTACTGCACCCGCCTTTGGTTGTATGATAAGTGGGCCAGCCACCCCCTGGGCCCACGTGTCATTCACCCAAAGGAAGTTGCCGTAAGTCAATGAAGCTGCGCCCCCCTCCGTGCCGGTGCAGTATAGTCATCTCACCGGACCTCTAGTTGGGGCCAAACGAGAGAAGTTTGATGTTTACTGGTTTATTGGTCCCCTTTGCATTTTGCGCCAAGTTTTGACCTTTGATTTAACTAATAAAATGTTAACGCATGTAAACAAAAATGTTGTGTAAGTCACATTACGAAAACCAAATAAACCCAAAACACTTAGGCACGGTGCATTAGCTCCCTCCTTGTTTCTTATTTCGTGACATATCAACCAATGAGAGATGTGGGCCGTGCATGCTTTCAATGAATTGAGACTACCAAACATGACATGCAGTGTTTAGTTCATTGCATGTAATCCTATTAAGACTCTAGTTAGCAAAAAAACATTAAGTTCTCTCGCCGATAGGAATAAAACACCATGTATTTATTTACAGAGGGAGTAGTACATTTTTTGTGACATGCATTACTAGATATTGCTAGTCAAATACTAAAATCTAGATGGACGTGGTAGCACTCCTAAATCCAGACGGTGGTGCTACTAGTACTAGTAGTAGTACTACCAATGTAGTATTCCTAGGAGTACTAGCATTGTACTACCCGTTGGTCGAATTATTACGTGCTGCTCCTGATAGTGAAGTGACAAGACCCTGCGCCGGAGATGACACCTGAGTATAGGCGCCGTGTTCGGCATACCATAGTCAGCCTCATCATCTGCAGTCACTATCATCATGGCCGTAGAGCTAGCCTGCTTACAACTAGCCCTGTTCGACATAATTTCCCATGCGTAGATGCCCATGCATTGCACGGAACACCAAGATTGGGGGTGGACTGCTCCGGCAGCGGCCATCGCGCCAGATTTTTCCACGGCCTTCTAGATGTGGTGGGGAGGAGATAAGGCTGATTGTGAGAGACAAGGAGTTGTTTGTAAATAGGGAACAAGTGCGGGCATCTTTTTGCAAAAACGGAGAAGCTTGGTTTGTATGCGTCAGATCTAGATACGACGGCTATTGGTGAAAGATGGGAGGCACAACATCATCACCAACTCAGACCTGTTTGATTCGCAGGGTTTTGAAAACGCAGGAATAGGACACGGCAATATTACAAGTTTCAAACTGATATTACAAATGTTAGGAGTAATGCTGCACCTAGGAAGAGGGAATTACTAGGAAGTTCATGTAAGAACTTTCGTTACTTTAGGTGGATGCAGCGTTATCGTACAAACTAAAATCCACCGCCCCGACAAGTCACTAATGGGCAAATAAGTTTTCGAGTCTCTGGCCACTTGATGTTTCAAAAACAAATTCAGCTTCTGCGGAGACTTCGTCATTTAGGCTTAGACGCTTGCGGTGATCAGCACGCCATTCATTGTTGCGCCAGAGAACGCCAAATCTCATTACCTTGAGCACACTTTCCTCCAGAACAAAGAACCTGGCCAATTTAATCTCAGATGTGCTGCCTCGGTAGTCGATCAAATCAATTTCTGTAAGATGGAGATCAAGGCATTTGATGAGATTGTTATAGTGCAGCACATTTTTCACTTTCGGGTCTTTTTTTATCTGCAAAAGAAGAGAACATATTAGAGCAGCTGGCTGCGTAAGATTGCCGTGTCATCAAGAGGTACCAATATCATTCGCTCATACGATAGGGTTGGCTGGCTAGTGATATTTTTTTCACTCTCTCTCTCTCTCCCTCTCCCTCTCTCTGTTTCTATTTCCTCTCATTTAACTAGGAGCACGTGAAGAGCTTGGGCATTTGTTACCTTCCACTATGTGGCCGATGCCATATTTCGCAAAAGTATGCCACATAATACGCATCAATGTCAAATCAAAAGATTTTGGCACCGCTCTCGCGATGTGAGAGAGTTGGCACCGCTGTGCACACAGACCCACATGTATAAACAAATCAATCAAACCAACTACACCAGCCTCTCACTCTCCCAAACAAGTGTTTTTTTATTGCCTCAGTCCTCTCTCTCTCCCACGCAGTGTTTTTTCATTGCGTGAGTTAATTTGGCACCCGAGCAAAGTAGGTACTCCAGATTGAGGCACCAGGTGAGCAATGGAGGGGCATCGATGCCAAATGCATCACAAGTGAATTTGGCACATGTTTTGGCCTACATAGACAACTTTTGTACTCCCTCCGTCCCAAAATTCTTCTCTTAAATTTGTCTGAATATGGATGTATCTAGTTACATTTTAGTGTTAGATACATCCGTATCTAAACAAATGTAAGACAAGAATTTTGGGACGGAGGGAATACTACCTCGTATTTAGTATAAAATTTTGACCATAGATTTACCTAAGAAAATGCCAATGCATGTCACTAAAAATTACACCATTTGAAATTATGTTCAAATACGAATCCAACGATATAGTTCTTAGTGATATGCATTAACATTTTGTCAGTTAAATCTATGGTAAAATTTTGATACTACAAAATTGGAAGAGTAAACCAGGACGGAGGTAGTACTTGCCCTTAGGGTAACCATAGAGTTGCTGGAGTAGTCTAAGTTAGTTTCCACTATGACTAGCCTAGGCTACTATAGTAGTACAGAATAAAAATGATGCAGGTGATCACGTGAGAAAAAAAATACTAAAAACATTTCTTTCGGTGCAGTGCGTAGATACTACACTTGTCATCGTAATTTGGGAAAATTACGAAAAAATTGAGCTACGTTGTGATTACCGTTACTAATAGGAAAGAAGTTTCACCTTGATGAGTAGCTTCTCCGTGCATGGAAAGCATGTAAGGAATCCAACAACTTGATCCAGATTGGGGCCGATAGATTTTAGTGCTAAGATCTTCACTGTGCGCATGGACTGGGTCAAGCTTGTGGGAATCATTTTCTGGAAGACGGTCGTAAATACATCAAGAAGAAATTTAAAAATGTGAATTTCAAGAAGACAGAGAAGAAGATGAGTGATGTACCTGAACGATTACGGATCCAATAAAGAGTTCGGAGAATTTGGCAGACGAGTACACCAACGCTGTCAATTTCGGCGCGTCAATGACCCTGATTTTTGTTGGACCTTCTAGATCCGATACAAGCAATCTCTCAAGGAAAGGTGCATTCTCAATGACCATAACCTGGAACAGCTGGAGTGATCTCTTCCCAATTGATGTCTTGTTGCGGGGCCACCAAGACACATAAATCCGTCGGAGATTCGTCGAGGCGATGTGGAGGCTAATGAACCCGTGGATCTGCTCAAGACGAAGGTACTCGAGTGTAGTACAACTACGGAGCATGTGCTCCATAGCCTTCTTCGAGATGACAACGTCGAAGAGGTCGTGCTGCTTGAGTTGAGGGAGAAGAAGGGCGGGCGCGGCATTAATCTGGGGAAGATAGCAGGAGCTGAAGCTGGCGCGGCGCAGTGTTGGCGTGAGGCGGAGCGCGGACGGCGGCAGAGAGCGACATCGTCCAGCTTCAAAGCTGAGCTCCTCGAGCTGATCTAGGGCGGGGGATAAGAACCACTCGTCGAACTTGGGTTGGACCTTGCAGTTGGTACTGAACATGCAGATGTCAAGGCGTCTGGCTGGCCCAGGGTGCGATAAAAGGATCTTGGAGACTGCGGCCATGCGTTTGCAATCCCCGTCGCAGAGGCAGCTGTCGACGGTGAGGTTGAGGGGGACGCAGCGCCAAAGGGGGCGCCACCGCCAGGAGAGCAGGGCGGTCCGCACGGCAGATTTGGTGGGGAGGAGGACGATGATGACGAGCAGCATGTCGTCGGGGAGGCTGCTGATGAAGTCCAGGCTTGCCGGATGCGGTTTTGGCTCGAGCGGCCTCTGCTTGTTGGCTGCCTCGCCGTCCATCTCAACCGGCGGCGACGCCGGTGTACACGTGTGCTAGTGTGTGTTGTGTGCTGGGTGTGCGCGAGTGCGTCCTTCTGTGCATGCCGCCGCGCAGTGGTGAATTGTGCGTGAGTGCGTCCTTCGCGCGCAAGAAGTTTGTCCTCAATGCGCCCTCAATTTACTAGCATGCGGGGTGCTACCCCGAGTGGTTTCAACTTTGTTTCCTTCACCGCGTGTCAGATGGGCCTCTAGTTTACTTATTTTCACCCACTGCCGCATGGGCCAGCACACCAAGATACAGAACACGAGCTGACAACGCAGCATGTGGATTGGTTGACCTGTCAACTAAACAATATACAGAGCTATACGCTGACACAGTGAGCGTATAATCCGTTGGTATAGAGAGTTCGAGTGAGAGGGGAGGCCCGTGAGAGATAGCAGAGAGAGAGAGAGAGAGAGAGAGAGAGAGCTACTCCCTCCGTTCGATAATGTAGTTACAACATTTTTTTAAAGTCAAACTTTTGAAACTTTGACCAAGTTTATAAAGAAATTACTTATATCAGCAATACCAAAGATAAATGATAGTATGAAGTAAGTACATGTTGTGATGAATCTAATGATCATTCCGGATGTAAATGTTTTTCTCCACATATACCTAGTCAAACTTTTCTGAGGTTTGACTTTTCAAAACATCCATATGCTTATGGACGTGACAGAGTCCCTGACGAGAGAGAGAGAGAGAGAGAGAGAGAGAGAGAGAGAGAGAGAGAGAGAGAGAGAGAGAGAGAGAGAGAGAGAGAAGTGTGTGTGCGTGTGTGAAAGAGACATGGACAACACATAATAAAAGTGGAGAAAAAGCGTGCGTGTCTTATGCAAACATATCACACATGCATCTTCGACAGCGGAGGCAAGGTGAGGAGATAGTGTGTGGTTGTTTGGAACCGAGAGAGGAAGACCCCTAGCACGTGGCCTAGGTCGAGAGAGACGTACGGAGAAAATGCAGACATGGGGAGGAGAGAGTGTATGTTTGTCATAGAGAGATCCCCTGGAGATCGTGATGGGACTACATGGGTGGGAGATCGAGTGACAAGGTGTGTGCGCGATAGAAGATGCCCCGAGAGATATCAAGATAGATGTATGGATGGAAGGAGACAATACGAGTGTTCCTGATGGCTAGTAAGAGATAATCATACTTAGGAGGGGGGGGGGGAGTGCTTGCGCCTATGGCCTTGTTTGGATACTCTAACTCAGTTAGAGGTTAGAGTTAGATTCTAACCCTGGACTAACTCTAAGTAAAGAGGTGTTTGGATGGCAGGGTTAGATGGAGCGCAGATATGGCGAGGCACCTTCACGGGCGGTGCGAGAGGGAGGGAGGGAGAGGACGAGAAGCTTCGAGGAAGTGGGGAGGGATCTGCTGCGGGGAGAGCGAGAGAAAAAAGTGTTTATTAGTGGTCCCGAGAAGAACTAACCCAAATAAGCACCTCTTGGATGGGTTAGTTTTTTTGGATGGGTTAGATGCATCTAACCTAAACTGACCCTCCTATTTGGATCTTTTTGGGTTAGTTGACTCCAAACTAACCCAAACTAACTCTAACCCATGGATCCAAACAGAGCCTATGATGGAGTGAGGGATTATGGTACTTAGGGGGGTGCGTGTCACATGGAGAGAGAACAATGGCGGAGAGTGTTGGATGGGTCTATATGTATAGTGCGAGCGAGACATGTGTATGTGTGAACCAGGGAGATATAAGGCCCATTTGGCTTGCGTCGTGAGCATCTTTTGCGTGGCCTGGGGTTGTGGCTGGATTTCATGCATGCTTGTTTGGTTGCTACCCTGTGAAAAAGAAAGCCCGCCTGGGCTGGGTTCCCTTGCACTTTAATTAGCCTGGCTGAACTCCAGACACTGTAAGTAGCCTGGCCCAAGCGACCGATTCCGAACGCCTGGCCGTGCCTGGTCGTGTGGCCACGAGGCTAACAGCAACATGGATGGATATTAGCATTAAATAATTGATGCATGGATTGATTGATGGGACGTTGATGCTTTGCCTGGCCCAGGCATGAACCAAACGCTTCAGCACCACACAAGCCTGGCCTGGCAGAAATATTTTACATCTCACGTCCACACTAGGCAGTACCGACCATCAAGGCATGAGGGTCAGGTCACGAACCAAACTGACCAATAAAGTTTGAGAGAGATTGAGGAGCCCCGATAAGGCTGAGTGGTGCGTCAGATAGCTGAGAGGGGGAAAGAGATATTCCATCCGCTCGATAATGCAGTGCATGTAAATTTTTTAGAAGTCAAACTTTGGAAACTTTGATCAGGTTTACGCAAATGTTATTTATATCTACAATACCAAAGATACATCATACAAAACTACATCTCATGGTGAATCTAATGGTATATGTTTGCCATACTAGATGTAATTCTTTTTCTGCACATACATGGTCAAACTTTGTGATGTTTGACTTTTCAATAAATCTATGTGCTATGGACGGAGGTGAGTGCCTCAGTCGAGACAAATCAAGTGCGTGTGAAGGAGAATGAGTAAGTGTGCAAAAAGAGTATGTGTGTGAAAGAGAAAGTGACAACAAATGATAAATTAGAGAGAGAGTGTGTTTTTTCGTTTCTTATGCGAACATATCACGCATGCATCTCCGAGATGGAAAAGCGAGGCGAGGAGATACACAAAGATAGCTAGTGTGTGATTGTTTGCAACGGAGAGAGACACCCCTGTAGCACATGTCCAATAGAGGTCTGGCCAACAAGGAAAAAAGGTCGAGAGGGACACATGGATGGCATGGACGCATGGGGAGAGAGAGAGGGTGTGTTTGTGATAGAGAGATCCCCTCGAGATCATGAGGGGACTATATGGGTGGGAGATCGAGGGAGTGCGTGCGCGATAGAAAGATGCCCCGAGAGAAATCAAGATAGACCATGCACATGTTTGTGATGGAGACTAAGATTAGCTAGTCATATACATATAGGGGGGACTGCGTGTGCCTACAATTGAGTGAGAGACCATCATACTTGGCTAGCTGGGCATGAGATTGTGTGTGTGTGTGCATGTGAGATGGAGAGAGAACGATGGAGAGAGATAGAGTTTTAGATGGGCCTATCGAGTGCGAGTGAGATATGCATGTGTATGTGTGACCCAGGTGGATGGAGAGTTTGAGAGAGGGGGGGAAGAGCTCCGAGACGACATAGTGGTGCGTGAGAGAGTTACGAGCAAAGAGCCAAGGAATGTGTGTGCGTACGATGAGTGCACCCAAGATATCTAGCTTGGACTAGCTAGATTATCATACATAGTGTGCGAGAGAGACCTATAGATGGTGTATATATGAATGCGGACTAGAAAGCCCCCCCCCCACACACACAGAGAGAGAGAGAAAGGGAGAGGGACCAACAAGGTTTTTGTTTCGGATGCGTGCGACAGAATTGAAGATTGTCGGCGAGAGAGTGAGAGAGAGAGAGAACAGGAGTCCGGGAGAGGGGGAGGTCGCGTTTTATGCATCAAAGACTGATATAAACCATGTTTCGATATAAAATTGCATTCAAATATTTAAATTGGAGAACATGTTGTCTGCAATCCACACATGAACGGATATATGCGTATATCAAACAAGTTCATTAATTTGACTTTCAACATGTTCATGGAGTACTATAATACTGTACAACATGCTACTCGATTGAGGTGTTCAATTTTGGATTTAGTTCACTATTTTGACCTACTGAACGAGCTAGTTCATTGAATCGAGATATTTCATTTTGGGTTTGATTCGCGTTTTGGTCAACTATTTGTCATATAGTAAATCGCTAGCAACGAGCATGTAAAAACACATTACTCCTGAGCATCATCTCTCCATCTAAAAAAGAAGTGGCAAGCTAATATTTCAAAATTTGATTCGAATCGACTTGGTAAGGTAGACGTGGATGCTCGTTCTCCCAAAATTTGAACGAACCGTTAAACATCCTCTCTGCTCGGTGGAATTCGCCCGAGCAAATAAATGGGAGACGCGAAATTACCGTCCTATGTGGGACACGCATCAGTTGGCCCGTTGTACATCGAGGGTAGGTTCGTAACTTCATCCAAGCGCGCCTTCTCCTCGGCTGAATGACATGTGCCGAATAATTCATAAACCATGGTCGGCAAAACACGCTCTCCTCGCCCTAAATAGCTCGCGCCCACTATTTCAAAACACGCTCTCCTCGCCCGAATTCGTTCGTGCCCACTATAGTTCAAAACACGCCCTCCTCGCCCAAAATCGCTCCCGCCCACTATTTGGGGAGAAGCAAAGTTACTCTACCCCGACCCTCAGTACACAGACCCAAGCCGAGAAGCCTATAGGCAAGGGTAGAACTGTAACTCCCCCTCACATTTCAGACAAATGCGTCCGTAAGACATGGTTCCACTCCCCTCCCAATTCCCCCCCCCCCCCCCCCCCGCCCCCATTCATGCCTCGTGGGCGCCAAATCACCTTCTCTCTGGGAAGCTCCCTTCTCCGGAGCCGCGAAACCTCAACCCACCTCCGTGGCGCCCCCCACCGCACCAATTTCACAGTCGCCCTCCTCCCTAATCCCGGAGACGCTGTCCAATTGCCGCTGTGCACTGGGCCGTGTAACTCTTACTCCGTGCTGCTGGTGCTACCTCGACGACGGCCGCATGAACCGTACCGGAGCCGGTTCACCCCCACCATTGTTCACGGCGCCGGAGCGGCTCCAACTTCGGATCCGTCCAGAGACCTAGCTGCTTCCGCATAGCCGTCGACCGTGGCGACATCGCTCTTTCCCTGCCACCGGTCGCCACCGCAACCGCGCCGGCCTCAGCGACTCGGTAGCTGGACCTGCCTACTTCACCATGCCGCCAGATAGGTCGCACCCTCATCTAAAATCACTTTATTTAGGTGTCAGTTGTCTGAATTTTTATTCTGGTCCAATCGATTCCCAATGGGAAGCAGCACCCCTCGAGGCGGCGGAGCTCCTAGGCTGCCGGTTGGCTGGTGTCTAATGTAAGGGTGCGGGGCCGCAAGTTCGCTGCGGAAGCAGCGCTTAGATGGCTATCTTTTAGAGTTGCGTGGGTTGAAGGTAATGCCGCCGCCGGATCTGGATGACGGGGAGTCTTTGTGGATTGGCCTAGGGGCGGCGCAACCACGGCAGTGCGGTGGGGCGGGGAGCGGGGTTTTGGACGGGGCCACGGACGGCGGAGGCAGGCTGGTCTGCCGTTGGTCGCTGGCTCTTCGGGGAAGATTCCGAACAGTGTCAGCCGGGAGGCACAAGACGGCCATCAAGCCATCCGGCGTAGATCGGACAGTACCAAAATAAAATAAAATCGTGTGACCCCAATTTAGCCTTCAGTCAACAGACGTGTGACCACTCTCGTACCTTGCTATTGATCTCTTAGTGTATTTCTTCGGATCAAAGAGATATGTCGTTCTTAACATTATGCGTTATCTGCATCTTCAGACACACCGTCTTCCGACTCACTGCAGCTGCTCCAACAAGGGAAGCATACACTAGAAGGGAGCTACATTCCCCACTCAATAGTTCCCTACATCAAATGCACGTGCCCGACATGGACAGCCACAACAACTGCAGGGCCATCGACAAGTCAGCACATGATGCTCACTCCTATGGATGGCAGCCAGATAGGTTGTACCCTCATCTTACTTGTGTGCAACATTTATGGCTTTGTTATTCATCTAAGCATGGAAAATAGATCATCACATTTCATTGTATATTCATGCTGATCTCTTACGGGTCTTGTTCAGGAGTTCACGTTGTTCCATAGTTCAGCTAAGATACTTGTTCTTTAGGTAACGCTGTTCCATAGTTATCATCCATCAGCCAATGCTATCCCACAGGCTGGTGACTATAGTATTATACCACTTCTAGTATTACCCATGTTGTTCTTTAATACTTTTGTGTGCCATCTAGTTAATCTCGAGTACAAACGATACATATTCTGTAGCTTTCATCTGTGTTCTCCCTTTAGTTTATGAGACCTGTTGCTGCTAGTTAACCCCAGTCCTACTATTTATGTCATCTCCTACAGGCACTCATTTACATAAATCTAACTACTAGTTGTCTTCCATGCATGTCAAATATAATTGCACACACTGATATATCCACAAGAACCTCACGGAGCAATGTAAAGGCCAATAAACTTGATGTCAATGATACCCAATATGATGGAACATGTAACGGCAGTTCTTCAGAAGACTTGCAGAAAGATGATGAATCCTCTTCACCCCATAAGGTCCTTGCTCTAACTTGGCCTGTGATATGGGTACAACATGCATATAATGTCCTGGAGTGTATCTACTCTGTTGCAATGCCATGTGCTTAGCATGCTGATCATGCATGTAAATATGTCATGCCTTCTTGTTTTTCAGTACCTATTCAATTCATGATAACATGTTTTCAAATTCAAGTACTGTCATTCTACTCTATCGCAATGCCATCTGCTTAATTTGGACATCATGCTTCTGAATATCTTATGCATTGTTATTCATCAGTATGTACTTCATCTATCTGCCATACCATGTTTTTTTTACATTGAAGTGCTGTTCTAGTGCTCTGTTTCAATGCCATCTTATTTTCCCAATCATACACGTGTATGTTGCCTTAGTTATTTCTGTACGTATTCCGCTAGCATATAGTTTTACATTCAACTAGTTTTTTTTGCTGTGTTGTCCTATCGTATCCCTAGCTCTTACACCATACTCCCTCCGTCCGGATTACATGTTGCCGAAATGGATAAAAAAGGATGTATCTAGAACTGAAATACGCCTAGACCCATCCATTTTTTTCCGGATGGAGGGAATACATGTCAATATGTCATGCCTTTCTATTCTTCAGTACCTATTCCATCTCTCTGCTATCGCATGTTTTATAATTAAAGCACCATTCTTCTATACAAGGCATGCAAGGGGAAGACGACTATGTTAGAATCTGAAGGGTTACAGACAAGGCCTTTGCAAAAGATCCAAACGCGAGGAGATAATAAACCAACTCCAGTTTTTATAGATACTGCTCCAGCATAGAGAAACACAACTCCTACTATTAATAAGCAGATTCTAGTGGTCAAAGAACTAGTCCACTCCAGTCGAGCAAAAATATGTCAACTCAATTCTAAGAAGCATGTGCGTATCCTTGCATCATGAAATATAGCATGCTGATCATATTTTCTACATGTTTCTTACCCATCTCTCTTTTAGAAAATAAGCTTAACAGATAGAAGAATTTCTGCAATGGTATCGTTTATGAGGAAAGATTCTTGCAGGAATTCTCTGTGCTCCAATGTAGATGTAAGTACCTGTTGTATATCACTATATTTTTACATCAGCATGTATTTTTTTAATCGGCATGAATCCAACCTTTATTTTATCTAAATTTAGTTGTAGCAAAATGTATCATTAAAGGCCACAATGTTGATTTTTGTAAGGAAAACTGCCTGGTAGTTTTGCATCCTGAGCTGCATGAGTGTACTATCTCATATCAGTGGGTTTGAATACTTTGGTTCTGCAGTGGGTTTTTCAGTGTTTTTTTACTGTGTTATCCTGTCGTATCCCTAGCTCTTACATCATACTCCCTCCGTCCGGATTAAATGTCGCAGAAATGGATAAAACTGGATGTATCTAGAACTGAAATACGGCTAGACCCGTCCATTTATTTTCGGATGGAGGGAATACATGTCAATATATCATGCCTTTCTATTCTTCAGTACCTATTCCATCTCTGCTGTAGCATGTTTTATAGCTGAATCACCATTCTTCTATATAAGGCATGCAAGGGGAAGACGGCTCTGTTAGAATCTGAAGGGTTACAAACCAGGTCTTTGCAAAAGATCAAACGCCAGGAGATAATAAACCAACTCCATTTTTCATAGATACTGCTCTAGCACAGAGAAACCCAACTCCCACTGATAATAAGCAGATTCCAGTGGCCAAAGAACTAGTCCACTCCAGTCCAGCAAAAGAATGTCAACTCCATTCTAAGAAGCGTGTGCGTCTCCTCGCATCATGAAATTTTATAGCATTCTGATCATATTTTCTACATGTTTCTTACCCATCTCTCTTTTAGAAAATAAGGTTAAACGATAGAAGACTTCCTCCATTGGGATCGTATTCGAGGAAAATATCTTGTGGGAATTCTCTGTGCTCCAATGCTGATGTAAGTACCTGTTGTATATCACTATATTTTTACATCAACATGTATTTTGTTAATCGGCATGAATCCAACCTTTATCTGATCTAAAATTAGTTGTAGCAAAATGTTAAAGGCGCCAATGTTGATTTTTGTAAGGAAAACTGCTTTGTAGTTTTGCATACTGAGCTACATGAATGTACTATCTCATATCACGCACATTACTGAATTGTAGTGCTTCTCTGGTTGCCCATTCATTCATTGTGTCAATGTTGCTTTCGTATTACCTTACCTGGCTGATGATAGCTGTGCCATATTGTGTTAATTTGGTGTAGGCTACTTGCCCAAACGTTCATTGTGTCAATGTTGCTTTCCTATTATCTGACTTGGCCAATGATAGAAATGCTAGTGTGTTAATTTTGTGCAGGCTGCTGAAGATAAGAAGACAAACTCTGAAAACAGCAAGGCAACCCCATTGTTTCTTTCTAGTAAATCTAGGCTAGGTAATATGGCAATAACTCATGATTAATCTGTTTGGTTCCCGTCCTAATTTATGTTATGATGCAGTGGTCGAGACACTCTCCACTATCAATAATACAAGCCTGCCAAAATCGCCATCTGAATCCGTTCAGTATCCTCTGTCTCGAATGCAACGTAATAAATGTATGTTTGTGAACCAATTAATGGCTGAAGCAATGATGGAAATGGTGGATGAATCAGAGGTGCAGAGTCGTGCGACACAACAACTGATCAATGTTTTCAAAGACAGTGTAGCAAAGCAGAAAGAACTTGCCCACATGCTTATGGGCGTCATCTGTGCTGTTGCAGATTGTGACGTTGTAGATGGTTAGGTTCTGCTCATTTATTTGCACTGACATCAATCTTTGATTGCCCAGTGGATGTAATTTCCTATAATATATGCTGGATGTGCAACGTTATTCCCTGTATGCCGTACCTTTACATGATCGGTTTTGGTCCTGTGCATAATTGCTCGTCGTAATGAGCTCAAATTATCTAATTTGGCCTAAAGACATGTACAAACTTTAGTGGGCCCATTAAGTTAATGGGCCGTTACTAGGCCGAAAGTTAATGGTCGGCCCTCTTACCTCCCGGGTCGTTAACATGCCGACATCGAAGCGGGCAACAGGTGGCCCCAGTTTATTTCACGGGCCGTTAACAGGCCGTTACTAAGTTTGGGCTACATATGGCCCAACTATACTATAGGCCTTTAGCAGGCCGAACGAGACAGCGGGCTTGTACTGGACCATGAAGACCATGGGCCGCTAAGAGGCCGAAAGTCAGGTCGTATTGTAGATGGCCTAACTGTGTTGTGGGCCTTTAGCAGGCCGAAAGAGAAACCGGGCTGGTATTGGACCATGAAGGGAATGGGCCGTTAAAAGGCCAAAACTAAGGTCCGACTACAAATGGCCCAACTCATTTATGGTCCGTTAACAGGCCGAAAGTCACACAGGACCGGGAATTGGCCCAACACTTCAATGGGTTGCTAAAAGGCCAAAACTCAGGTCCGACTAAAAATGGCCCAACTGATTTATGGGCCGTCAACAGGCTGAAAGTGACACCGGGCCAGAAAATTGGCCCAACACTTAAATGGGCCGCTAAAAGGCCGAAACTTAGGTCCGACAACAAATGGCCCATTAGATTTATTGGGTCGTCAACAGGCTGAAAGACACACCGGGCCAGAAACTAGCCCAACATTTAAATGGGTCGCTAAAAGGCCGAAAGATGTACATCCTGAAAATTGGCCCATCCATTAAACGGGCCGTTAACAGGCCGAAATCTCATCGGGCTGATATTGAGCCCAGATATATATATATCGGGCTGTTAACGGGCTCGAACTGACGATGGGCTGCAATGGTGTCAAATCTTTAACGGGCCGTTGACGGGCCGAATTGGCTCATCTCGTACGGGCCATGGGATTAAATGGACCTGACACAAGTAGGCCTTATATGGGCTGTCCTGCTAATTTTTAATGGGTCGGCCTTTTCACAGGAATGGGCCTCTGTTGGGCCGTGCCACGTGTCGACGTACCATAGGCACCTTCCGTCCAATGAGTGGATGACATCTGTCCCAACGGTGAGCCGACACGTGTTTCCTCCAGCCAATGATGATTTTACACGTGGAAAATCCCCATTGGTCGGGGCTGTTAACGAGTTATCGGATCCAAAACCCGACCCGATAGCTTAACGGCGTTCCGTTACAGTGGATGCCATGTGTCGGTCACCCTTGACGAAAGCACTTCTGTGACGCGCGATTTATCGTCATGGAAGTGGACACTTCCGTGATGATAATTTTGGTAATGTCATGGAACACTTCTACGACAGCACAGGTATGACTATCTTGATTCTGTCGTAGAACTGTGACAAACACGTATCATCACGGAAGTGTATTTTTTTGTAGTGGATTGCCATGGAATGGATGCACTAAGAGCTATAAGTGTATGAAAGGTCAACAAAAGAAACTAAGTGGGTGTGCATCCAACTTGCTTGCTCATGAAGACCTAGGGCATTTGAGGAAGCCCATCGTTGGAATATACAAGCCAAGTTCTATAATGAAAATTCCCACTAGTATATGAAAGTGACAACATAGGAGACAATCTATATGAAGAACATGGTGCTACTTTGAAGCACAAGATATGAGACTCACTACATGAAGAACATGGTGCTACTTTGAAGCACAAGTGTGGAAAAAGAGATAGTAACATTGCCCCCTTTTTTATTATTATTTTTTCTTTTTTTCTTTTTCTTTTTTTTGGCCTTTCTTTTTTTTCTTTTTGGGGACAATGCTCTAATAATGATGATTATCACACTTTTATTTACTTACAACTCGATATTACAACTCGATACTTGAACAAAGATATGACTCTATATGAATGCTTCCGGCGGTGTACCGGGATGTGCAATGATCTAGCGTAACAATGACATCAAAAAACGGGCAAGCCATGAAAACATCATGCTAGCTATCTTACGATCATGCAAAGCAATATGACAATGAATGCTCAAGTCATGTATATGATGATGATGGAAGTTGCATGGCAATATATCTCGGAATGGCTATGGAAATGCCATGATAGGTAGGTATGGTGGCTGTTTTGAGGAAGATATAATGAGGCTTATGTGTGATAGAGTGTATCGTATCACGGGGTTTGGATGCACCGGCGAAGTTTGCACCAACTCTCGAGGTGAGAAAGGGCAATGCACGGTACCAAAGAGGCTAGCAATGGTGGAAAGGTAAAAGTGCGTATAATCCATGGATTCACATTAGTCATAAAGAACTCATGTACTTATTGCAAAAGTTTATTAGCCCTTGAAGCAAAGTACTACTATGCATGCCCCTAGGGGGATAGATTGGTAGGAAAAGACCATCGCTTGTCCCCGACCGCCACTCATAAGGAAGACAATCAAAGAAACACCCCATGCTTCAAATTTGTCACACAACGGTTACCATACGTGCATGCTACGGGACTTGCAAACCTCAACACAAGTGTCTCTACAATCCACAACCACCCACTAGCATGATTCTAATATCACCACCTTTATATCGCAAAACTATTGCAAGGAATCAAACATATCATATTCAGCGATCTACAAGTTTATGTAGGATTTTATGACTAACCATGTGAATGACCAATTCCTGTCATCTCTCTAAATAGATGTAAGTGAAGCAAGAGAGTTTAATTCTTTCTACAAAAGATATGCCCACGCTCTAACAATTATAAGTGAAGCAGAAGAGCATTCTACAAATGGCGGTTGTCTATATGAAGAGAAACAGGCAATCCAAACTTCAAATGATAAAAGTGAAGCACATGAAGCATTCTATAAAGCCACACTCAAAAGATTTAAGTGAAGTGATATGAGCATTCTATAAATCAACCAAGGACTATCTCATACCAGCATGGTGCATAAAATAAAAGTGAAAACTAAATGCAAAAGACGCTCCAAGACTTGCACATAATGCATGAATGAAACGAATTCGAAAACATACCGATACTTGTTGAAGAAAGAGGGGATGCCTTCCGGGGCATCCCCAAGCTTAGATGCTTGAGTCTCCTTGAATATTTACTTGGGGTGCCTCGGGCATCCCCATGCTTGAGCTCTTGCCTCTCTTCCTTTTCCTCATATCGAGACATCCTCGATTAGACACTACATCCACACAAAACTTCAACAGAAAACTTGGTAAGATCCGTTAGTATAATAAAGCAAATCGCCACTCTAAGTACTGTTGCAAACCAATTCATATTTTGTTTTTGCATTGTGTCTACTTTAATATAACTTTTCCATGGCTTAATCCACTAATATAAATTGATAGATTCATCAAAACAAGCAAACTAGGCATCAAAAACAGAATCTGTCAAAAATAGAACGGTCTGTAGAAATCTGAACAATCACAATACTTCTGGTACCCCAAAAATTCTACTAAAATTAGGAAAAATAAACAAGTTGTTTGGAAAGACAGTGCAAAAATAATCAGAACCAAATGACGTTCTAGATAAAAATGTAAAATCACGCTCTACAGCCAAAGTTTCTGTCCTGCATCGTACAAACCAACAAGCATTGTAAACATCCTAAAGGCAAACCTTGGCATATTATTTTTATAATACAATGGAATTGTACAAGGGGATAATTATTTTTGATGAAAAGTTTCTGTAATCAAGATTCACAAAGTTTCCATGAGCATGAACAAAGTTCAAGGAGCTCCCCCACTTCAACAATGCTTGTCTCTCTCACTTTCACTTTCCTTTTTGAAAAGTTTTTAGGTTCCCCTCTTTATTTTTGTGTTTTTAAACTATATGAAAGCACTCAACAGAAATAAATGACTCTCTAAAACTTCCGGGTTGTCTCTCTGGCAGTGCTTTCTTTAAAGCCATTAAGCTAGGCATTTAGTGCTCAAGTAATGAATCCACCCGGATCCCAAGGTATATCAAAGCCAATTTTAATTAACAATGATTTGTAATTTAGTAGTGAGCACAAAGTAACAAATATCATGCAACAACGAAGTCTAACTCTCTTCCTATGCATCGGCATGTCATAAAAGAACAATTCATGCACACCAAGTAAAGGCCAATGCATAGTATAAACATTTTCTTGCAATTTCATAGTATGGGAAACATAGAGAGGTGGAGATATAGTTCCTATCTCATAATAATTGCAAGTAGGAGCAGCAAGCACATGCATATTATATTCATCAAAATTATCATGTGCAGTGGTAAAAGGCAACCCATCAATATAATCCTTAATAAGCACAAACTTCTCTGATATAGTGTAGTTTGGAGAATTCAAAAAGATAATAGGACTATCATGCGTGGGTGCAATAGCAACAATTTCATGTTTAACATAAGGAACTATAGCAAGTTCATCTCCATAAGCATAATTCATATTGGCATCTTGGCCACAAGCATAGCAAGCATCATCAAAAAGGGATATTTCAGACAAATTCAAGGGATCATAACACTCGTCATAGCAATCATCCTTTGGTAAGCACGAAGGGGAATTAAACAAGGTATGAGGTGGAGGGTTACTCTCATTAGAAGGTGGGCACGGGTTGCTAATCCGCTCTTCCTCCTTTTGTTCTTCGCTCTCCTCATCATCTTTTTCATCCAATGACCTCACAGTTTCATCAATTTATTCTTCCATAGCTTCCTGCAAAATATTAGTCTCTTCTTGGACAGCGGAGAATTTCTTCATAAATGCATTAATATAGTAATTGTATTCATAATTTACATAGCAATATCTAAGTATAGCAAGATTTTCAGGCCTATAAACATCATCATCTAAAGCTTCATACTTTTCAAACAAAGATTCAATTTCATAAGCAGCCTTAAAAGCAACAAATTCTTCTATTTGTTCAACATCATAGTAATCATATATACCATTAGCATAAGAAGCTAAGGTTTCATTATCATTAAATTTGCATGAAAAGGGAAGGTGTGGAGCCTCCATCCTAGAGCAACAAGTAATATCATATCTCAAGCATAGAGCCCAGGCATACCAACGCAACATAATAAATTGATCCCATAATAGTTTCCCTTTTTGTGTCGAGCGATAATCCATAAAGTATTCACGTTGATCCAATGTGTCTCCCATTATAAAGTTGAATGGGGTTTTCTCAGGATTATCAAAGTAGTATATAATATCTCTCGCATAATGAGAATCGAGGGTTTTAGGAGTTACCCCATCTCCATGAGTAGCAAGTACACCTAAAGATAGAGAACAACTTACAACAGCAAATAAAAATTACTTAGTGATAAAGCAAACAAGCACACACGAGAATATTCACCCCACGCTATGACTCCCCGGCAACGGCGCCAGAAAAAGATCTTGATAACCCACAAGTGTAGGGGATTGCAACAGTTTTCGATAAGTAAGAGTGTCGAACCCAACGAGGAGCTAAAGGTAGAATAAATATTCCCTCAAGTTCTATCGACCACCGATACAACTCTACGCACGCTTGACGTTTGCTTTACCTAGAACAAGTATGAAACTAGAAGTACTTTGTAGGTGTGATAGGATAGGTTTGCAAGAAAGTAAAGAACGCGTAAATAGAAAGTAGGGGCTGTTTAGATAAAGATGCAAATAAGTAAATATAACGAGTGTGGAAAAGTGGTGGTAGGAGTTGTGAAATCGTCCTTAAGCAACTGACTACGTTACTAGACCGATAATCACTATTGCAATTCTATTTGAGGGAGAGGCATAAGCTAACATACTTTCTCTACTTGGATAATATGCACTTATGATTGGAACTCTAGCAAGCATCCGCAACTACTAAAGATTCATTAAGGTAAAACCCAACCATAGCATTAAAGCATCAAGTCCCCTTTTATCCCATACACAAACAACCTACTTACTCGGGTCTGTGCTTCTGTCACTCACGCCACCCACCATAAGCAAATCATAAACATATTGCAAACCCTACAGCGGGAATCCCTCACGCTTGCGCGACACAGAGGGCACAATAGGACAGCACCAATAATAAAACATGCAACTCAAACCAATCATAGCAAGTCATCAATCACCGATAGGACAACGAAAATCTACTCAGACATCATAGGATGGCAACACATCATTGGGTAATAATATGAAGCATAAAGCACCATGTTCAAGTAGAGGGTACATCGGGATGCGGGAGAGTGGACCGCTGGATATAGAAGAGGGAAGGTGATGGAGATGTTGGTGAAGATGACGGCGGTGTTGGTGAAGATCGCGGTGATGATGATGGCCCCCGGCGGCATTCCGGCGCCACCGGAAGCAAGGGGGAGAGAGCCCCCCTTCTTCTTCTTCTTCCTTGACCTTCTCCCTAGATGGGAGAAGGGTTTCCCTTCTAGTCCTTGGCTCCCATGGCGTGGGAGGGGCGAGAGCCCCTCCGAGATTGGATCTATCTCGCTGTTTCTGCGTTCTGTTCTGGATCTGTTTCACCGTTTCGTGTATATATGGAGATCCGTAACTCCGATTGGCCTGAAACCTTAGCCGTGATTTTTTTCCGAATATTAGCTTTCTTGAGGCAAAAGAAGAGCATCAACCGCCTTACGTTGGGCTCACGAGGGTAGGGGGCGCGCCCAGGGGGGCAGGTGCGCCCCCCTGCCTCGTGACCACCTCGGGCACTGGTTCGCGTTGATTTTCCTTCCAAATTTTCCATATTTTCCAAAAATAAGCTCCGTCCATTTTTATCCCGTTTGGACTCCGTTTGATATTGTGTTTCTGCAAAACAAAAAACATGCAACAGACATGAACTGGCACTGGGCACTGGATCAATATGTTAGTCCCAAAAATAATATAAAAAGTTGCCAAAAGTATATGAAAGTTGAATAATATTGGCATGGAACAATCAAAAATGATAGATACGACGGAGACGTATCACGCCCCGCCACCTTCTGCTTCTTGCCGCTGCCCCGACGGGCCCAGACGACGCCACGACACCCTGGACCCCCTCTCGCTTTCTCCCTTGCCCTCATCCCCTCCCTGGATCCCTCTCTCTCACCATCGAGCGGGGCTCATCGCCACTGACGCCGTCCACCGCCCACCCCACGCCTCGCTGACGCGCCAAGAAGCTCCTCCTTGTCCCCCTCTTCCTCCTTGACGAGCCACGCATTGCTAGAAGCAGTGGAGCCTCGCCATCGAGAACGACCCCGCCGCCTCTGCACCGAGATCGCTGGCGACCGTACGCCATCCCCGACACTTCACCGAGGATGATGAGCTCCGCCTCGACTCCGCCGTGAGCACCTCGTCGCTTCCCCTCTCATCCCTTCCTCGATTTTGTGTCGTAGCCACACTAACCACTGGACCCAAGAGCTCACCGCCGCCGTGGTTCTCCACCACCGTGGCCAGGGCCACCACAGCTCACGCCTGAGCGTGTCACCGTGTTTGCTGAACTCCCAGGAGCACGCAGCACCCTTCAGTTTCTCCACTAGTGCACCGTAGCGACGACCCCTTCCATGTCTGAGCTCCGGTCACTGCGGATGTGCTCGCCGTCGTTGTTTCCAGCGACCCTGCGGCCTCCCGTGTGGCTAGCTAGATGCGGGCGCGTGCGGGCTACCTTTTGGTGGTCTTCGCGCGTCCAGCCGCCGCCTGTAGCGCAGCCCCGGCGAGCTTCCACCGTAGTTATGGTCGCCGCCGGCGAAACTCCGGCGACTGCCGACGTGGCCGTCATTAACGCTAACCCCGCCAGCTAAGCACCCCCTAACTGCCACTAACAGCGGGCCCCACTCGGGGTCAAAACCAGTCAACCCTGGCTTTGACCGGGATTAACCACCGAGCCTCTAACTGCTGGGACCCACGCGTCATGTTTGACCTGGACCGCCCAGTTGACTCGCTGACGTCATCCTGACGCAGTGCTGACGCAGTAAATGATTTTCTAGGTTAAGAATAATCCAGGAAATTCCAGAAAATAGTATAAACTTCAAAAAATCATAGAAATTAATCTATAACTCCAAATGAAATAAGTTATATATGAAAAATGATCAGAAAAATCCAATCTATCCATCTGCACTTGTTTCATGCATGTTAAAGCAACTCAAACCTGCTGCTTATATCAAAACATGATAATGCACTTTATAAATTCATAGTTTGAGTTTGAAGTTGAACCTTTGGTTCAAAATGACTCAAACCACCCTGGTTATAGTTGCATTAGGCCAACACACTCATTTTGCCATGTCATGATCATGCATCATATTGTGCATTGCATTGATTGTGTATTTTCCTGGTTGCCAGTATTTGTCCCCTCTTAGTAGATGACGTTCCGGCGATGTGATCGATGACACCGATGAAGAACTATACTATCTTTAGAAGTACCAGGCAAGCAAAAACCCCTTGTTCATTCCGATACAATCCCACTCTCTCGCTCCTGCTCTCTTTTACTGCATTAGGACAACCACGATACATGTGTTACATGCTGCGGTAGTTGAACCCCTTTCCTCTGCATGACCTGTCATTGCCACAGTAAATAGATGAAACCCACTAGCATGAGTAGGAGTTGTTTGAGCCCTGATGTGCCTACTCATTCATGCTTGTTTGTCATGCCTGCTATTGCTTAGAGTTGTGTCAGGTCTGACCCATCGGGGATGAATTGGAATGTGGTGAACATGTCCTACTGTTGAGAGCTAAGTGTGTGAACACAATTTGGTAAAGGTAGCGATGAGAGGCCATGCATGGTGGGTTGTCTCATTGAAACCGTCCTCAGGAACTGAGTTCTGTGTTTGTGATCCATGAACAGTTACTACCACACATTCGGTTCTGGTAACTCGACCCCTCTCGACTTATTAATCAACATGATCTCTGTCCAGGAGTTGCAACTAGTTTCTGGTGTTTGTAGGTAGTGCTAGTAGTCTACCAAGTGGCACCCGCTATATGTGGGCTTGGGTCAGACTAGGCACAGTGGCACGGTGTACCAAGTGGCACCCGGATGGTGGGCTTGGGAACCCTGCTCACATCGTTTGGGGCCGTGAGCGACACCCCGGCCGGATCTCCTTGCAGATGGAACTCGAATAGGCGATAAACCTGGACTAGAGACTTATGTGGTTAGTCAGGTCGAGCCCGACTCCCTCGCCAAGCTTCCGCTTGAAGGTTCCCGAGATACATGACGTGTACATGGTGGTAAGTGGTGAGAGCATGTGTGAATAAGTACACCCCTGCAGGGTTAACATCATCTATTCAAATAGCCGTGTCCACGGAAAAGGACTTCTGGGTTGCCTGTACAGTTCATAGATAACTTGAGGTGGATACTCTAAAATGCGCTAGATAAGTGTGAGTGCTATGGATGGCGTTCTCGTAGGTAGACGGGAGCGGATCCATAGTGGTGTATTGATTGGTGAATATGTGGACTCATGTGCGCCACCTCAAAGGACTTGCATTGAAGTCGTAGTTTAGGATAGCCACCGAGTCAAAGCTGGCTTGCTGCAGTTAAACTCCACCACCCCCTTTGTTGATAATGATGCATATGTAGCTAGTTCTGATGTAAGTCTTGCTGGGTACATTTGTACTCACGTTTGCTTAATTTATGTTTTTGCAGAGAGACTTCAGTCTCGCTAGTAGTTCCGCGTGGACTTCGACGTTTAGCTTGTTACCTCAGCTACGATCTTGTGCCCTCGGCAAGATCTGGTAGATAGTCAGGCTTCTTAGCCTTTTTCATTTGTAGATGTCTGTACTCAGACATGTTAAGCTTCCACATGTGCTTTGACTTGTATGCTCTGAATGTTGGGTCATGCGACCCATGATTGTAATATCTCGCTCCTCGGAGCCTATTGGATAAAATACTTGAGTCGTAGAGTCATGTTGTGATGCTATGTTGTATTTGCACATATCGAGCATATTGTGTATATGTTATTGAAATGCTTGGTATGTGTGGGATCTGACTATCTAGTTATTTATCCTTGGTAGCCTCTCTTACCGGGAAATGTCTCCTAGTGCTTTCACTGAGCCTTGGTAGCTTGCTACTGCTCCGGAACACTTAGGCTGGCCGGCATGTGTCCTTCTTCGTTCCTGTGTCTGTCCCCTCGGGGAAATGTAACGCGGTGTATACGGAGTCCTGTTAGCCTGCTACAGCCCGGTTTACTGGAGTCCTGCTAGCGCAGTTGCTATAGCTTGGATTCACTCGCTGATGACCGACACGTTCGTTGCGGGGTCATGTATGCCTGTCCCTTTAAGTTAGTGCCACTTTGGGTTCATGACTAGCCATGTCAGCCCGGGCTCCTTGTCATATGGATGCTAGCGACACTATCATATACGCGTGCCAAAAGGCGTAAACGGTTCCGGGCCTGATAAGGCGACACTCGTGGGAATACCGTGCGTGAGGCCGCAAAGTGATATGAGGTGTTACATGCTAGATTGGTGTGGCATTGAGTCGGGGTCCTGACAGCTTTGGTATCAGAGCCTGACTGCATGTAGGATTGCCAAGCCAAACTGGTCGAAGTTGATTCTAGAAATGCTTTAGTTATATGTAGGGGAATTGATTGTGGGATGGAACGTAAGGCTCTTTTTACTCCTTTACCTCATGTGCTTCTGATCTGAGTCATCTTATCTTTTCTGTGGGGTTAAGGAACTAGGCTTTCTCTTCTTTCTATCAGGATCACGTGTTACTAATCCGTAACTTATAAGATTGTTGGACTTAAGCCTCAGTTCAGTTTCTACTACCTCTGTGTATTCATAGTTGATCCCAAAACCTTGATATTATGATGATGAGTGGTTATGCCACCATTTGCAGGATGTCTTAAATCTTCTCGAGCATTTACAACCGTTATGCTGTCCGAGTCATCCCAGGTTTCTAAATAGTCTGATGCATTTGCAAATCCCTTCTTCCCGTTCCCGCCGTCCCTTTGGGCCAGATTAACCACACTAACCACAATGTTGAGGTACTCCACTGCCTCAGTATATATGTTGGAGCTATTAATATGACCCTAGGTATCTTAGAGAACCACTCAGTAATCTAGCAATGCTTTGTACTCCCAGTGTGATGACCCTGGCCATCATTCTCGAAAGCATCGTGTGATGCCACCTAGTGGTAGGTATTCTACTCTTGGGTTTCTGAACCCAAGATTCCCCTACTTACTTCGTGTTGATAGTGTTTGCTAGTTCCCTTAGGTTATTAGTAACCCTTGTGATAGTCCTTGAGGTCCGTGGTATTTCTTTCTTCCAAATACCATGAACTACGTATGGCAGAAGTTCCTCGCAGAACCGAAAGATCACAACCAGAGTGCTCTTGACGAGTTCTCGATTCCATGCTGTGACTCTGTCAATCCTACCTCTCTGCATGAGTTGTCCAGAAGAAATATGTTGAACTCGTTCGACATTCTAATCCATGCATCCACAAACCAGAAAATCATATGTTCTTTTGAGTTGTCCCTCTTAGTTGTCTTCTGACCCTCGTCTATCAATTGATAGACAGGAGTAGTTGTGAAACCGTGTTCATCGATGCCTATTACTCTTGTGGTCCGCCAAGCCATTCTATTCGGAATGACTAGGAGAAACAAACTCCAGTACCTCATCCATATCCAGGATTGGGTTAAAGCAGTTGTAATCTGCAGATCAAATGCAATCCATCTTTTGCTCTGTTCTACCTTGGAGTATTACCATCTTTATATTAAGAATATCATGGGAATTGCACACCATTCTATGAACTCTTGACGCAGTAATGCTTCTTGCCATCATTGTTAATTCCTCGGTTCCCGTGTTATTGTAACCGGAATGCCGACAAGTGAATCGTGATGTGTGAAATCATACTGCTAGCAACCCCATTGCTCGGTAGTTAATGGACAATAATCTCATTCTTAGCGTGTTGGTATTGACTTATCATTTTAAGATTGATCGTGCTACCTGATATGTCTCCAACGTATCTATAATTTTTTATTGTTCCATGCTATTATATTACCTCTTTTGGATGTTTATGGGCTTTATTTTACACATTTATATCATTTTTTGGACTAACCTACTAACCGGAGGCCCAGCCCATATTGCTGTTTTTTTTTGCCTATTTCAGTATTTCGAAGAAAAGGAATATCAAACGGAGTCCAAACGGAATGAAACCTTCGGGAGCGTTATTTTTGGAACAAATCTGATCCAGAGAGCTTGGAGTGCAAGTCAAGAAGCCTCCGAGGGCCCCACGAGATAGGAGGGCGCGCCCCCTGTCTCGTGGGCCCCTCGAGCGGCCACCGACGTACTTCTTCCTCCTATATATACGTACGTACCCCGAAAACATCCAGGAGCACCAGGAAACACAATTCACACCGACGTAATCTTCTGTATCCGCGAGATCCCATCTTGGAGCCCTTGCCGGCACTCTGCCGGAGGGGGAAGCAACCACGGAGGGCCTCTACATCAACATCCTTGCCCCTCCGATGAGTTGTGAGTAGTTTACCACAGACCTACGGGTCCATAGTTATTAGCTAGATGGCTTCTTCTCTCTTTTTGGATTGAAAGTGCGTTATATCGACTAGAGGGGGGGGGGTGAATAGGCGATTTTTATGAATTCTTCACTGAGGAATTTGATGGTGAGGAAATTCCTTAGCGAAGAACTACTTGCAGCAGAATAAGTACTCAGAAGTAAGCATAACAGAAGACATGCATAGTCATCATGATGAAATGAAGACAATCAAAGAGTACAGGAAGCGTAAACACAGGATAACACAAGACGAAGACAAACAGACTGAAGAAATTGAACTAAGGAAATTGAGAAAGTCTTTAGTCAAAGTCTTCAAACACAGATATGAACAACTACTCAACACAGTAATGAGGAAATGAAAGAGTTGAGGAAATAGAACCAGTAAGGTTGGTGAAGACAATGATTTGGTAGACCAGTTCCAACTGCTCTCTCAGTTGTACGTCTGGTTGGAGCGGCTGAGTATTTAAACTCGAGGACACACAGTCCCGGACACCCAGTCACTGAGCACGCAACTCAGGACACCAAGTCCTCACCGTATTCTCCTTGAACTAAGGTCACACAGACCTCGTCCAACCACTCGTGGTAAGTCTTCAGGCGACTTCCAAACCTTCACAAACTTTGGTCACTCGGCGATCCACAATTCCTCTTGGATGCTCTAGACCATGACGCCTAACCGTCTGGAAGAAGCACAATCTTCAAAGGTAACAAGCATCGGATCCACGCAGGATCAATCTCTTCAGTGATGCTCAATCACTTTGGGTTTGTGGGTGTTTGGGTTTGGATTTTCCTCACTCGATGATTTTCACTCAAAGTCCTCGGAGGATGGGTTGCTCTCAAATGACAAGTGTCAGTTTCTCTCGGAGCAGCCAACCAGCTAGTGGTTATAGGGGGTGGCTATTTATAGCCTAGGGAGCAGCCCGACATGATAAGACATAAATGCCCTTCAATGATATGACCGTTATGTGGGTAAGATATTTTGGGACAGCTGGCGCGAAGCACAGCAACGGTCGGAAATTTGACTCTCAAATTTCTCTGGGCTATCATGTTCCTCACTGTGTAGGCAATCCGCACTGGCGAATTCCTAACTCCTCAGTCAGAACAAATTCCTCAGCAAACAGAAGAACTTCGTCTCTGTCACTGAAGAAATTGACTGAACTGTATGAGATTTCCAATGGCTTCACTCGAAGGGATTGGTAGGTGTAGGATTTTGAGTTGAGCATCACATGGAAATTTTTCCTTAGTATTTCCTTGACCCCCTTTAACAGTACGGTGTTTCCTATGACTCAAGAAAGAGAAAAACAAAACTATGAAAACGAAAGTCTTCATGCTTCATATTTCTCGCATGAATATCAAGTCTTCACGGACACACCAATTTCTTCACTTTCAAAGTCTTCATGAAAGTCTTCAGGAATACCAAAATCTTCAATCTAAGATATTCATTTTTAGGGGTTGACTTTCTCTATAAATATCAAACTCCTCATAGACTTATAGACCTGTGTACACTCATAAACTCATTAGTCCCTTAACCTATAAGTCTTCAATACACCAAAATCACTAAGGGGCACTAGATGCACTTACAATCTCCCCCTTTTTAGTGATTGATGACAATATAGGTTAAGTTTTCAACGGGGATAAACATATGAAGTGTAAGTACTGCTATTGAGGAATTTGATTGCAAGATATAGAATTACTCCCCCTGAAGATGTGCATAGTGAGGAATTTGCTTTTGAAGCAATGCACACTTGAAGAGTTGAATCATGGAGATCTCCCCCTATATCTTGTAATTCATACATGCATTTGACATATAATATGAAGAATTTGAAATGCATGATGAAATATGGTGCCTGAAGCGATTCAGCATGCGAGCAATAATATTAATGAGGAATAAGCATGCAAAATCATAGCACAGTGCGTCAAAAAGTATCAGAGCTCCATCGGGTTTAAGATTACAACTCAATCCAAATAAAAGTTTCAGAAGAGCGAGAGTTGTAACTTAACAAAAAACGCCCATATAATAGACCCGCTTGAAGACTAACTCAGATTTCTCCCCCTTTGTCATCGAATGACCAAAAGGATCAAAACTGAGGACTAACGCCCCTGAAGATTATCAAGTTGATGGAGGAGTGCTACGTCTCGAGCTTGCGTTGGTTTTCCCCGAAGAGGAGAGGATGATGCAACATAGTAGCGGAAGTATTTCCCTCAGTTTTTGAGAACCAAGGTATCAATCCAGTAGGAGGTCACGCGCAAGTCCCTCGTACCTGCACAACACGATAGCAACTCGCAACCAACGCTTAGGGGTTGTCAATCCCTTCACGGTTACTTACGAGAGTGAGATCTGATAGAGATAATATTTTTGGTATTTTTGATAGATAGATGCAAAGTAAAAAGTAAAGGCAAAGTAAAAGCAAGGCAAGTAAATAAAGTGATATAGATTGATATGATGAGAATAGACCCGGGGGCCATAGGTTTCACTAGTGGCTTCTCTCAAGAGCATAAGTATTCTACGGTGGGTGAACAAATTACTGTTGAGCAATTGACAGAATTGAGCATAGTTATGAGTATATCTAGGCAATGATCATGTATATAGGCATCATGTCCGTGACAAGTAGATCGAAATGATTCTGCATCTACTACTATTACTCCACTCATCCACCGCTATCCAGCATGCATCTAGAGTATTAAGTTAAAAACAGAGTAACGCCTTAAACAAGATGACATGATGTAGAGGGATAAATTCATGCAATATGATAAAAACCCCATCTTGTTATCCTCAATGGCAACAATACAATACGTGCCTTGCAACTCTTTCTGTCACTGAGTAAGGACACCGCAAGATTGAACCCAAAGCCATGCACTTCTCCCATTGCAAGAACTACCAATCTAGTTGGCCAAACCAAACGGATAATTCGAAGAGACTTGAAAAGATAACTTAATCATACATAAAAGAATTCAGAGAAGAATCAAATATTTTCCATAGATAAGTTGGATCATAAACCCACAATTCATCGGTCTCAACAAACACACCGCAAAAATAAGATTACATCGAATAGATCTCCACGAGAGAGGGGGAGAACATTGTATTGAGATCCAAAAAGAGAGAAGAAGCCATCTAGCTACTAGCTATGGACCCGAAGGTCTGAAGTAAACTACTCACACTTCATCGGAGGGGCTATGGTGATGATGTAGAAGCCCTCCGTGGTGGATGCCCCCTCCGGCGAAGCTCCGGAACAGGCCCCAAGATGGGATCTGGTGGATACAGAAGGTTGCGGCGGTGGAATTAGGTTTTTTTGGCTCCCCCTCTGATCATACGGGGATACGTATGTATATATAGGAGGAAGGAGTACGTCGGTGGAGCTCCGAGGGGCCCACGAGGTAGGGGGGCGCGCCCAGGGGGCGCACCCTCCACCCTCGTGACCTCCTCGGAAGCTTCTTGGAGTAGGGTCCAAGTCTCCTGGATCACGTTCGGTGAGAAAATCACGTTCCCGAAGGTTTCATTCTGTTTGGACTCCGTTTGATATTCCGTTTCTTCGAAACACTGAAATAGGCAAAAAACAGCAATTCTGGGTTGGGCCTCCGGTTAATAGGTTAGTCCCAAAAATAATATAAAAGTGGAAAATAAAGCCCAATATAGTCCAAAACAGTAGATAAAGTAGCATGGAGCAATAAAAAATTATAGATACGTTGGAGACGTATCAATCATCCCCAAGCTTAATTCCTGCTCGTCCTCGAGTAGGTAAATGATAAAAAAGAATTTTTGATGCGGAGTGATACTTTGGCATAATTTCAATGTAAATCTTCTTAATCATGGTATGCATATTCAGATCCGAAAGATTCAAGATAAAAGTTCATATTGACATAAAAATAATAATACTTCAAGCATACTAATCAAAGCAATCATGTCTTCTCAAAATAATATGGCCAGAGAAAGTTCATCCCTACAAAATCATATAGTTAGGCTATGCTTCATTTTCGTCACGCAAAGATGTTCCCAACTTCTATACCCCCGATGACAAGCCAAGCAATTGTTTCATACTCAAATAATCTCAAACTTTTTCAACCTTCACGCAATACATGAGCGCGAGCCATGGATATAGCACTATGGGTGGAATAGAATATGATGATGGGGATTGTGTGGAGAATACAAAAAAGGAGGAAGTCTCACATTGATGAGGCTAATCAACGGGCTATGGAGATGCCCATCAATTGATGTCAACATGAGGAGTAGGGATTGCCATGCAACGGATGCACTAGAGCTATGAATGCTCAACAAAGGAAAACTAGTGGGTGTGCATCCAACTCGCTTGCTCACGAAGACCTAGGGCATTTGAGGAAGCCCATCGTAGGAATATACAAGCCAAGTTCTATAATGAAAAATTCCCACTAGTATGAACAAGACAACTTAAGAGACTCACTATATGAAAAACATGGTGCTACTTTGAAGCACAATATATGAGACTCACTACATGAAGAACAAGGTGCTACTTTGAAGCACAAGTGTGGTAAAAGAATAGTAACATTGTCCCTTCTCTCTTTTCCTCTCATTTTTATATTTTTTTATTTGGGCCTTTTCTCTCCTTTTATGGCCTTTTTTTTGGGCTTCCTTGGCCTCTTTTTTTTCGTCCGGAGTCTCATCCCGACTTGTGGGGGAATCACAGTCTCCATCATCCTTTCCTCACTTGGGACAATGCTTTAATAATGATGATCATCACACTTTTTTTCTTACAACTCGACAATTACAACTCGAAACTAGAACAAGATATGACTCTATATGAATGCCTCCGGCGGTGTACCGGGATGGTGCAATGAATAAAGAGTGACATGTATGGAAAATAATGCATGGTGGCTTTGCCACAAATACAATGTCAACTACATGATTATGCAATGGAAATATGACAAAAGTAAGGTATGTCATGATGAACGGAACGGTGGAAAGTTGCATGGCAATATAACTCGGAATGGCTATGGAAATGCCATGAGAGGTAGGTATGGTGGCTGTTTTGAGGAAGATATAAGGAGGTTTATGTGTGAAAGAGCGTATCATATCACGGGGTTTGGATGCACTGGCGAAGTTTGCACCAACTCTCAATGTGAGAAAGGGCAATGCACGGTACCAAAGAGGCTAGCAAAGGCGGAAAGGTGAGAGTGCGTATAATCCATGGACTCAACATTAGTAAAAAGAACTCATATACTTATTGCAAAAATTTAGAAGCCATCAAAAATCAAGTACTACGCACAATGCTCCTAGGGGGATAGATTGGTAGGAAAAGACCATCGCTCGTCCCCGACCGCCACTCATAAGGATGCACAAGCTAGGTACACTTCATGCTTCAAATTTGTTACACAACTTTACCCATAGGTGCATGCTACAGGACTTACAAACTTCAACACAAGTATTTCTCAAATTCACAATTATTCAACTAGCACGACTTTGATATTATTACCTCCATATCTCAAAACAATTATTAATCATTAAATTTATCTTAGTATTCAATTCACTCAAAAGAAAGTTTCACATATCTTGAACACTAAGTATATTAACATTAAGCAAATTACCATGCTATTAATGACTCTCAAAATAATCTAAGTGAAGCTTTAGAGATCAAGTTTCTTTAAAACAAATCCACCACCGTGCTCTGAAAGATCTAAGTGAAGCACTAGAGCAAAAACTATCACGCTCAAAAAGATATAAGTGAAGTACTATGAGCAAAACTATCAAGCTCAAAAGATATAAGTGAAGCACATAGAGTATTCTAACAAATTCCAAATCATGTATGGCTCTCTCAAAAGGTGTGTACAGCAAGGATGATTGTGGTAGACTAACAAGCAAAGACACAAATAATACAAGACACTCCAAGCAAAACACAGATCATGTTGGTGAATAAAAATATAGTTCCAAGTAAATTACCGATGGAAGTGGACGAAAGAGGGGATGCCTTCCGGGGCATCCCCAAGCTTTGACTTTTTGGTGTCCTTGGATTATCTTGGGGGTGCCATGGGCATCCCCAAGCTTAGGCTCTTGCCACTCCTTGTTCCATAATCCATCAAAAGAATTCACCCAAAACTTGAAAACTTCACAACACAAAACTCAACAGAAATCTCGTGACCTCCGTTAGAGAAAGAAAACAAAAGACTACTTCAAGGTACTGTAATGATCTCATTGTTTATTTATATTGGTGTTAAACCTACTGTATTCCAACTTCTATATGGTTTATAAACTAATTTACTAGCCATAGATTCATCAAAATAAGCAAACAACACATGAAAAATAGAATCTGTCAAAAACAGAACAGTCGGTAGTAATCTGTAACTAACGCAAACTTCTGGAAGTCTAAAAATTCTACCAAAATAGGAAGTCCTGGACAATTTGTTTATTAATCATCAGCAAAAAGAATCAACGCAAAAGCACTCTCCAATAAAAAATGACAGCTAATCTCGTGAGCGCTAAAGTTTCTGTTTTTTCAGCAGAATCAAATCAACTATCATTGTAGGTTATCCTATAGGTCCTACTTGGCACAAACACTAATTAAAACATAAAACCAAATCCAAATAGAAGGTAGATGGATTATTTATTCCTAAACAGGATCAAAAACAAAAAACACAAAATAAAATTGGGTTGCCTCCCAACAAGCGCTATCGTTTAACGCCCCTAGCTAGGCATTGATATTTCAATGATGCTCACAAGAAAGACAAGAATTGAAGCACAAAGAGAGCATCATAAAACACGTGACAAACACATCTAAGTCTAACATACTTCCTATGCATAGGCATATTATAAGCAAACAAATTTGCAAGGCAAACAAAAACTATCATATGCAAGGAATGAGAAAGAGATGATAGCAATCTCAACATGACGAGAGGTAATTTAGTAACATGAAAATTTCTACAACCATATTTTCCTCTCTCATAATAATTACATGTAGGATCATAAGCAAATTCCACAAAATACCTATCACATAACATATTATCAACACGATCCACATGCATGCAAAGTTGACACTCTTCCAAGATAGTGGGATTAACATTAACTAAAGTCATGACCTCTCCATACCCACTTTTATCAAAAATACCATAAGATTGAACATTCTCCAAATATGTGGGATCTAAAGTTGACACTCTTCCAAACCCACTTTCAATAGTATTGCAAACACTATTATCAATCTCATATTCATCATGGGGGTTAAATAAATTTTCAAAATCAAAAGAAGAATCACCCCAATCATGATCATTGCAACAAGTAGTAGTCATAGCAAAACTAGCATCCCCAAGCTTAGGGTTTTGCATATCATTAACACAATTGACATCAAGAGAATTTATAGTAAAGTCATTGCAATCATGCTTTTCATCAAGGAACTATCAAGTATGGGCGCAATAGCAACGATCTCATGTTTAACATAAGGAACTATAGCAAATTCATCTTCATAAATATCGGCATCATGGCCACAAGGATAGCAAGCATCATGTTCATCAAGGGATATTTCAATCAAATCATCGGAATCATCATTATCTATAGATTCATGCATATCATTATTTTCTTACAAAGTAACGGTCATTCTTTCAATAAACTCTTGGACATAGACATTATGAGCAAGGTTTTCATTGCAATAATTAAGTATGATGGAATTTTCAGATTTGTTGAGAGTAAAACCATACTTTTCAATCAAAGAAGCAACTTCATGTGCACCCTTAAAACGACAAATTCTTCAATTTGTTCAATATCATAGTAGCTATAAATACCCTTTGCTTAAGAAGATAAGATTTCATTATTATTGAACTCACATAGGTAGGGAAGGTGTTTTTTAGGGTTCTTAGAGAAACAAGTAATATCACACATTTCACAAAGATTCAAAGCATAGCGTAGAAACCTATTCATATGATACCGTAAGAGTCTCCCCTTTTCAGACAAATGATGATGCACAAAATAAAAATGCTCATCTAAAGATTTCCCATCAACTAGGCTAGTTGGGGTTTCAGCACGAGCACATAAGGATCGAAGATGATCCAAGTAGAACACTTTAAGTGGATCCATATCAATAGATTTTCAGCAAGCGAAGATGCAAGCATATAGAAGGCACAAGGAAACACAAACAAAGATACATACGGGAAGAAGGCAAACGGGAAAGAGAGGAGGAGATTGGGAAAGAGAGGGCAAATAAAACGGCAAGGGTGAAGTGGGGGAGCGGAAAACGAGAGGCAAATGGCAAATAATGCAATGCGAGAGATAGGGATTGTGATGGGTACTTGGTATGTTGACTTTTGCGTAAGCCTCCCCGGCAACGGCGCCAGAAATTCTTCTTGCTACGTCTCGAGCTTGCGTTGGTTTTCCCCGAAGAGGAGAGGATGATGCAACATAGTAGCGTAAGTATTTCCCTCAGTTTTTGAGAACCAAGGTATCAATCCAGTAGGAGGTCACGCGCAAGTCCCTCGTACCTGCACAACACGATAGCAACTCGCAACCAACGCTTAAGGGTTGTCAATCCCTTCAGGGTTACTTACGAGAGTGAGATCTGATAGAGATAATATTTTTGGTATTTTTGATAGATAGATGCAAAGTAAAAAGTAAAGGCAAAGTAAAAGCAATACAATTAAATAAATGATATAGATTGATATGATGAGAATAGACCCGGGGGCCATAGGTTTCACTAGTGGCTTCTCTCAAGAGCATAAGTATTCTACGGTGGGTGAAATAATTATTGTTGAGCAATTGACAGAATTGAGCATAGTTATGAGTATATCTAGGCAATGATCATGTATATAGGCATCACGTCCGTGACAAGTAGATCGAAACGATTCTGCATCTACTACTATTACTCCACTCATTGACCGCTATCCAGCATGCATCTAGAGTATTAAGTTAAAAACAGAGTAACGTCTTAAGCAAGATGACATGATGTAGAGGGATAAATTCATGCAATATGATAAAAACCCCATCTTGTTATGCTCGATGGCAACAATACAATACGTGCCTTGCAACTCTTTCTGTCACTGAGTAAGGACACCGCAAGATTGAACCCAAAGCCATGCACTTCTCCCATTGCAAGAACTACCAATCTAGTTAGCCAAACCAAACGGATAATTCAAAGAGACTTGCAAAGATAACTCAATCATACATAAAAGAATTCAGAGAAGAATCAAATATTTTCCATAGATAAGTTGGATCACAAACCCACAATTCATCGGTCTCAACAAACACACCGCAAAAAGAAGATTACATCGAATAGATCTCCACGAGAGAGGGGGAGAACATTGTATTGAGATCCAAAAAGAGAGAAGAAGCCATCTAGCTACTAGCTATGGACCCGAAGGTCTGAAGTAAACTACTCACACTTCATTGGAGGGGCTATGGTGATGATGTAGAAGCCCTCCGTGGTGGATGCCCCCTCCGGTGGAGCTCCGGAACAGGCCCCAAGATGGGATCTCATGGATACAGAAGGTTGCGGCGATGGAATTAGGTTTTTTTGGCTCCCCCTCTGATCATACGGGGATACGTAGGTATATATAGGAGGAAGGAGTACGTCGGTGGAGCTCCGAGGGGCCCACGAGGTAGGGGGCGCGCCTAGTGGGGGCGCGCCCTCCACCCTCGTGACCTCCTCAGAAGCTTCTTGGAGTAGGGTCCAAGTCTCCTGAATCACGTTCGGTGAGAAAATCACGTTCCCAAAGGTTTCATTCCGTTTGGACTCCGTTTGATATTTCGTTTCTTCGAAACACTGAAATAGGCAAAAAACAACAATTCTAGGCTGGGCCTCCGGTTAATAGGTTAGTCCCAAAAATAAGATAAGAGTGGAAAATAAAGCCCAATATAGTCCAAAATAGTAGATAAAGTAGCATGGAGCAATCAAAAATTATAGATACGTTGGAGACGTATCAAGGAGCGCCAGCATCGTCGGGTTTGGTTGTTGAAGTAGGGCCTGCCGCAGTGTCGTCCAAGTCTTCATTTTCATCAGTGGCGCGTGATGAAGAATAGGAGCTGGCTTCCAAGGAAGGAACCTTGACCTTCTTGAATTTCTTCGGTGGAGGTGCAGACCAGTCATATTCTTTCTTGAGACCCATGCTCTTCATATCATCAGCGCTGTAGATATGAGATAGAACAGCCCAGGTACGGTTGAAGGTTTCATGGAGGTAGTATTGGTTTTTCCTCACTGCATTGTGGGTTGAGGTCATGTTGTGAAGAATTGAACCAAACTAACGCTTGACCCATTTATGATTGCGATCAACCTTCTGATGAAGACTGAGGAGTAACTCATGATTAGTCATCACCCTGGGAGCTGTGGCTTGAGGTATTTGCTTGGCAGAGGTGTTGGCGGCAGAATCATGTGTGGCAGAGTCATCATTGGTGGAGTAAGATGAAGCCTTGCGAAATTGACCATCCAATGGACGAGTGCCTTCATCTATCATAGCAGTTGCCTTGCCTTTGTCATCGGCTGAGGAATATGTCCTTTTGAGGACTTCAATTGGAGGCAAGAAGCTGCCATGGTTCAGAGTATCAGCCTTAGAATTGAGTGAAGACCTTGTCCTGATGAATTTCATAATCCATGGTGCATAAGGCTTCAGCTCAGATGGTGACATAGCAATACTTGCCAGAATCCTCATGAAGAATTCATGGAAGTTGATGGGAACGCCATGAATGATGTTGAAAAGCATATTCTTCATGATGCCAATGACTTCTTCATCATTTGAGTCGTGACCTTTGATAGGACTCATTGTCTTCGTCAGAATGCGATAGACAGTCCGAGGCACATACAGTAATTCCTTGACGAGGAATTTGGTTGTTGGGGCCTGCCCCAGCTTCAAAGGCTTCATCAGCACTTGCATATAATAATTTGTAAGTTCAGGTTCATTGTAGATGCAACAAGCACCATCAAGGGGAGGACTGAGTGGGAGGACACGAAGCAGTTCAGTTGCTAGTGCCTTGTAGTGAGTGTTTTCAGACATCCAGTCCAGCACCCAAGTGTTCACATCTTCAAAATTTCCTATGATGTGCAGCGTCGCATAGAACTGAAGAATGAGTTCTTCATTCCACTCACATATATCAGTGCTGAAATTCAGTAATCCAGCATCGTGAAGAACACTGAGGACTGGCTCGAAGCACGGCAGAGATTCCATGTCCAGGTGAGGAATGTGTGCATGCTCGAAGACTTTGTCTTTGTCAAAAAGCACAGAGGATAGAAATTTGCTTGACTAGTAGTCCAGAAACGCCTCTTCCTTATGCGAGCAGAATCATATGGATTATAGTCAGTGAAGAACACATGTTCGTTGAAGAAATCAGCAGCCTTGAACTTTTGCTTCTTTGAGAAAGGATCCTTTGGCTTGGGCACAGGAGTGTCAGTTATTTGCAACACAACCTTAGGAATCACAATCTCAGGTTCTTCAGGCTGAGGAATTTCTGGTTCCTCTTCAGTGGCAGTCTGCATGTTCAAGTTATCAGCAGCAGTTTCTTCAACACTAGTGGGTGGAATTTCTTCATGCACAGATGAGGTGGGATGAGTTTCTTCAGAGCCCATTTGAACAGTTGGTGCAGGGGACTGAGGTATTTGCTGTAGTGGAGTGAAGTGTGGAGAATTGGGATGCTGACTTTCCCAAAAGACATCAGTCATCACAGGCGTGGTGCATCCAATGTCCATGTCTTCATCTTCAAGTTCTTCAACGCCAACCTCTTCATCTGTGAACTGAGGCATGGGCGAGGAAGCAGCAGGAGTTGAAGGGATCGCATCCACTTCAATTTCTTCATCAATCTGCTCTGACGAAGCAGCAGAATGATGTTCTTCATCAGATCCGCTAGGGATCACATATTCTTCACCACAAGGAACAAGGTCCTTTGATGGCATGGAGGAAATCGGAACAACATCAATTGGATTCGTATGTGAGCTGGTCAAAGTCTTCATTTTCTTCGGAACTGAAGAATCTGAAGCTGATGATGCTTTCCTTTTCTTCACTATAGCTTTCTCTGCAGCCTTGGTCTTCCTCACATCTGATGCAGATGGAAGGGTAGGAGTTGGGGTAGGCGCGGGAGGAGCTGAGGAATCTGTTAGTATTTCCTCAGGCGCAACTGATGCAGTTGGCCTGACTTCTTCATTTTCTTCAGGCACACCACTAGTGGATGCCCTGGCAGTTTCTTCAGCAGCTGGAATGGAGTCATCGGCTCTGGAACTAGCATTTTCTTCAGCAGGCTGAAAATCATCAGCGATGCTGGCATGTTCTTCAGTTTGCTGAGCAGAGGCTTCAGCTTGAGGAACTTCTAGTTGCGATGGGGCTGCAACATTGGTGAACTTCTCAGTCAGTTTAACAAACCTGACTTTGGCTCCTTGCCAATTAGCATAATAGGAATTGAAATTGTCGCTGAGGGTTTTGATCTCAGACTGGATCTTGAGGAGTTCATCAGGTGTCATTTTGACAACATTGTTCTTCAGGAACTTCTCTTTCCTGAATTGAGCCTTCTTGATTTGCCTGGCCTTCTCAAATTTCCACTTTTCTTCATTTATGAAGTGGGTCAGCACGTGACTTTGGCCAGGTGTCAGATGAAAATCAGGCATAGGAGTGTTTGGGTCCTTGTGCTAGAGATCAATGTAGTCGAGGATCACCTTAGGATCCAAAAGCAGTGGCACATTTGTGCCTTTGGCTCTAGCGGCCCTTTCCTGCCTGTCTCTAATGATATCTGCAAGTTCTTCATCATCAGCTTCATCGTCAGATGGCACATGGAAGGCAACTTGTTTCTTCTTCGGACTAGGCCGAGGACCTCGTCCAGCAGTGGCCTTTGTCTTCAGCAGAGTGGGGCCAGATGAAGAATTTGGTGCAGCTGAGGAACTTGCTGAGACACCAGAGGCAATGGAGATGCCTGTAGTCCTTTGTCATGTGGCCAAATGTACCGGTGTTGAGGACTTTGCTGGAGCAACTGAGGACTTTAGAGGAGCTGGTGCAGCTTGAGGAATTGGCCGTGAGGGCTTTGAAGAGATTGGCCGTGAGGGCTTTGAAGATTTTGGCCGTGAGGGCATTGCTGAGGAGCTTGGCCGTGAGGGCACAGTTGTGGAAGCACTTGGCTTGTGAGCAGGCTTCTTTGCCATTGATTTCCTAGGCTTGTCAGAGGCCTTTGTGGCAGCAGCAGCAGCAACAGAGTCTTCATTAAATTTCCTCACTGCTTCTTTGGCTTGTCTAGCCAACTTGGCTTGGCGCTTGGCCCATTCATCAGGAAAATCCTCACCGCGCTTGAGGCTGGTGGGATCAGCTTCTTGGCCAGGTGCCAATGGAGCTCTTGGGCATGGAGGAATTAGAGCGAATTTCTTCATATACTTAGGAGTTACATATCTGTACTCCCTCCATTCTCTTGCCCATCTCCTTTCAATCCTCTGTATGCGCACCTTGTGCTGATTTTTGTTTTCTTTGCCAAACTTGGCCTCATCAGGTGTGCAATAGTCCTTATAAATGTCATCAGGGATCTCAAAAGCAGTCATGACCTCAGGCTTCTTTCCTCCTTTCTATGGTTTCTTACCTTCAGCCATATTCTTCAGATGAGGAATTTGAACAATTGAACACAGAAGTATGCAGTTTTTCTTCAAGGAACGCTGCAAATGAGTTAAGTTGATGAGAACCTAGTGATTCAGCAGCGGACATGAGTACCTGTGAACAGAGTATAGTTGCGAGGAATTTGAAAAGGTCATATGCGTTCTCAGAAGGTTTTTAAAATGAATAAGTTTGAGGAATTTGACCAGATGAGTCTTGAAGAATTTCACTAAGCATACTTTGTCTTAGGTTCCAGAGTTGTATAGATCTACGATCCACACAATTGAGGAATCTTGAAGAAAATAAAGCTTAGGGAAACGAATCAAGAACAGATAATTTGAGAGGTGTTTTGTGTGTGTGGATTTGAAGAATAAAACACCTTTGAGGATTTTGTAGTGAAAATATGAATCAAAGAGGACAGTAAAAGTAACTTTTAATTACCCTGGTTGAAGAACACGACGAACTGAGAAGATTAGATTGGAAGCTCGTCAGTTCAGATCTTCCACGCCCTAACTTGGCAGAAGAAGACAGCTACGGCGGCGGCGGAGTGAGGATTTCCGCGGCCGGCGGGAGTACGACGGCGACGAGGTCGAGGCAGTGAAGCTCTTCCTCACCGGCGATGATGGAGTAGCGGTGGCGCTATGGTTTGAGAAGCCCGAGTGTGGGAGAGAGCGATTGAGCGGAGTAAAGGAAGCGAGGAAGGGTGAGGGGGTATTTATAGTCGCAGTGAAAAACTGTTTGCCCGAAGATTTAGGACGAACGTGCCCCTGGCCCTTCTCATTCGCTTGACATGTGTCACCCACGTACTGAATAGTGGAGATCGTGTTAGATCATGGGTGCCAAAGTCTATCGTGGGAAACGGGACGGTTTGAGCGGCAAAACCGAAAAATTTGGATAAGATAGGTTTTAAAGTTTCGTTCGCAATTTCTTCAGCTGACAAGGACACAGTGAAGATTTTGAACGAGTTTCAAATAGAATGCACATGAAGAATTTGTGAATAGATTGGGTTGAGTATAGCATAGAGGGGGAAGGGTCCGATCACATTCACTTTGCAGAAAATGCAACTTGAAGAAATAGCCATAAGTGAATGATGTAGAGGACATAAACCCATATATATATATATATATATATATATATATATATATATATATATATATATATATAAATTGAAGATTTTCAACTTTTTGTGGTGGCGTGACCCACCGTATAAGAATGATGATTTCAGACACCGCGTACAATTGTCGTAGGGTTCTGAGAATCAAATTCTTCATTAATTTCTTCACACTTAGAGTGTAATTCTTCATTGATTGAAGAAAAACATTTCTTCATGTGTTGCACATCTAAGTCATCAATTTTGCATAAATGTTAGGATGTGTGTCCTTTTCAAAGAACATTCGAAGATTCTAAGATATTTAGCTCACACCGCAACTTGCTAAATTTCTTCTCATCCAAGGGCTTTGTGAAGATATCGGCTAGCTGTTCTTCAGTCTTCACATGTTCGATAGCAATGTCGCCCTTCAACACATGATCACGAAGAAAATGATGAGGGATCTGAATGTGCTTTGTCTTCGAGTGCTGAACTGGGTTATGAGCAATCTTGATGGCACTCTCATTGTCACAATAGAGAGGCACGTTCTTCATGTTGATGCCGTAGTCCTTGAGAGTTTGCTTCATCCACAGCAATTGAGCACAACAAGAACCAGCAGCAATATACTTAGCTTCAGCAGTAGACAGTGATACGCAGTTCTGTTTCTTCGAGGACCAACAGACCAGAGATCGTCCGAGGAAATGACAAGCACCAGATGTTGACTTGCGGTCCACACGATCACCAGCATAGTCAGAGTCAGAGTATCCAATGAGATCAAAGGTAGAGCCCTTGGGGTACCATAATCCTAGTGTTGGTGTGTGAGCTAGATATCGAAGAATATGCTTCACAGCCTTATGGTGTGATTCCTTCGGTGAAGCTTGAAATTGGGCACACATGCAAACACTAAGCATTATACTGGCCTAGATGCACATAATTACAATAAAGAACCAATCATGGAGCGGTATACCTTGTGATCGAAGTCAATACCATTTTCATCAGTGCATAGATGGCCATTTGTGGGCATAGGAATTTTGACTCCTTTACAGTCTTGCATGCCGAATTTCCTCAGTACATCCTTGAGGTATTTCTCCTGAGATATGAATATGCCATTGTGCTATTGACGAATTTGAAGACCTAAGAAGAATTTCAACTCTCCCATCATAGACATTTGATATTCTTCACTCATCATATAGGCAAATTCATCACTATAACGTTGGTCAGTACAGCCAAAGATAATATCATCAACGTATACTTGGCACACAAATAGTTCACCATCATAAGATTTAGTAAAGAGAATAGGGTCGAGTGAACCGGGTGTGAAGCCATTCTTCACGAAGAATTCCTTCAAAGTATCATACCACGCCCGAGGGGCCTGCTTGAGGCCATAGAGGGCCTTGTTGAGTCTAAAGACTTTGTCAGGATTCTTTGGATCTTCAAAACCGGGGGGTTGAGCAACATATACTTCTTCCTCAAGCTTACCATTGAGGAATGCACTTTTCACATCCATTTGATATAAAGTGATATTATGATGGTTAGCATAAGCAAGTAATATGTGAATAGCCTCAAGTCTAGCAACAGGTGCAAAGGTTTCATCGAAATCAATTCCTTCAACCTGTGTGTAGCCTTGAGCTACAAGTCGTGCCTTATTCCTCACCACAAGGCCATTTTCATCTTGCTTGTTGCAGTAGATCCACTTTGTGTCGATGACATTATGCTTGCGAGGATCTGGACGTTTGACCAGTTCCCAGACATTATTGAGCTCGAACTGATGTAATTCTTCTTGCATAGCCTGAATCCACTCAAGCTCCAAAAATGCTTCATCTACCTTAGTGGGCTCTGTGATAGAGACAAAAGCATAGTGCCCACAAAAGTTAGATAAATGTGAAGCTTTTGAGCGTGTGAGAGGACCTGGTGCTTCAATGTCATTGATTGTCTTTTCAACTTGCACTTCTTTTGCAACGCGAGGATGAGCTGGTTGTCGTCGAGGAATTTGATCAGCATTTTCTTCAGCACCATTTTCTTCAGCATTTTCCTCAGGTACATCAGCTGGACGGTCTTCGCGTTCGGGAATTAATTCTTCAGTGGATTCTTCGGTAGGAATAACATCCTCAGTAGCCTTGAGCTTGATAGAATCTTCAGGTGCTAGTTCATCTATCATAGAAGGTAGGTGCTCTCTTTGCGAGCCGTTAGTTTCATCGAACCGCACATCTACAGTTTCAACAATCTTGTGAAGAGCGATGTTGAAGACTCTGTAGGTGTGTGAGTCCTTTACGTAACCAAGCATAAAACCTTCATGTGCTTTCGGTGCAAATTTAGCATTGTGATGAGGATCTCTAATCCAACATTTAGCACCGAAGACTTTGAAATAACTCACATTGGGTTTCTTGTCAGTGAGGAGTTCATATGCAGTCTTCTTGAAGAATTTGTGAAGATATACTCTATTGATGATGTGGCACGCGGTATCAATTGCATCAATCCAAAACCGATGAGGTGTTTTGTATTCATCAAGCATAGTGCGAGCCATCTCAACAAGAGTTTTGTTCTTGCGCTCCATGACGCCATTTTGCTGAGGAGTATAAGGAGCAGATAATTCATGAGTAATACCAAGTTCATCAAGATAGCCATCAAGACCGGAATTCTTGAACTCAGTTCCATTGTCACTCCTGATGTGCTTGATCTTCACACCAAAGTTGGTTGAAGCCCTCGAGGAAAATCGTTTGAAGACTTCCTGCACTTCATGTTTGTAAGTAACAATGTTCACCCATGTATAACGAGAGTAATCATCAACAATAACAAAGCCATATAGAGATGCATCATTAGTCACAGCAGAATAATGATTAAGACCGAAGAGATCCATGTGAAGCAATTCAAATGGTCGAGTGGTAGTCATGATAGTCTTCGTTGGATGCTTGGCCTTGGTCATTTTTCCAGCTTCACAGGCACCACACAGGTGATCCTTGAGGAATTTGACGTTCTCAATGCCAATGACTTGCTTCTTCTTCGCAAGCGTGTGCAGATTCCTCATGCCAGCATGACCAAGTCGTCGATGCCATAGCCAGCCTTCTGAAGCTTTTGCAAGTAAGCACACGGCAGGTTGTGGTCCTGTAGAGAAATCAACAATGTACAAGTCTCCTCTCCTAAAGCCTTCGAAGACTTTGGAATTGTCAGCTTCGATGATCACAACACAACGATACTTGCCAAAGACAACAACCGTATCAAGATCATAAAGCATTGAGACAGACATGAGGTTGTATCCTAAGGACTCAACAAGCATGACTTTGTCCATGTGTCGATCCTTAGAGATCGCAACCTTACCTAGACCCAATACCTGACTTTTGCCTTTGTCAGCGAAGATGATATGCTTCAGATGTGACGGTGTTAATGGAGCATCCATCAATAGATTCTTGTCACCAGTCATGTGATTTGTACAATCACTATCGAGGACCGACTCGTTTGCTTTGGGTTGATCATCCTGCAGATGAATTAGTGCAGCTTACAAACTCATATACTTCATCAATGAAGAATATGACATCAGTATCATCAGTTCAATTTCATCAATCAATAGCACAGATAAGCAGTATTGAGGACGTGTGAAATGAGGGTTCATTTCATCATGATTAGCCTGCGTCCTTTCAGGCATTTTGTCAGGCCCCCAGCAAATTCTTCGGACGTTAAAGCACGTCTGGAGACCTGACCCTGCATAAGAGATTAGTTCTTTTTCTTCACCACCCACATCTGGAGGGGTGGCAAAGAGTTCATCACTCTGTGAGCACCATATGGAAAAGGTGGCAAAGATGCCAAACCATTTCGTTTCACATAAGAGGGGTTAGGGTAAGCATATGAATAAGCAGAGAAATTCTTCGAGGACTTATGAACATAATGATTTGAAGAATAATGCACATATTCATATCCCTTAGCTCTACCCTGCGAAACAGAGTTGTTAGCACGATGATGTTCATATGAGGACTTTGATCCTTTTGAGGAATTTGATCCATGTGAGGACTTGGATCCATATGAAGAATTTGGTCCGTATGAAGAATTTGATCTGGGGTTCCTGTTCTTCACTGGTGGTGTCAAGAGGACATTCACTTGAAGACTTTCAACATAACTTTTGGGAACCCAGATTTTCTTCATAGGGGAACCGTTCCTGCAGTTAGTGCCAACATATCTAGCAAATACTTCACCATTCTAATTTTTGAACAGTTTATAGTTGGAGTCAAATGACTCATCAGAAGAATGAGGAGATTCACATGTAAAGCCAGATAAGTTAGATGGATCAACTGGAGGACCGTTTGCAGCAACCCATGAGGTTTTGGGGTACTGCTCAGGCTTCCAATATGTTCCATCAGTATTGAGTTTCGTCTCAAAGGCAATACCCTCTTTCCTAGGGTTTCTGTTGAGGATCTGCTTTTTAAGCACATCACAAAGAGTCTGATGCCCTTTGAGGCTTTTGTACATGCCTGTCATATACAATTCCTTCAGCCCTGCATTGTCAGTGATACTAGCAATGTCTTCAGATGAGGAATTAGTGATAGCAGAGGCAGGTGAAGAAATTGTAATATTTGAAGCATTTGAACATTCAGGTGAAGAATTAGCAGATTCACGTTCAATGCACTTTAAGCATGGAGGATCAAATTGTTCCTGAGTGGCGCTGATTTATTGAGCAAGTAATGAATCACACTCCTTCTGAAGATCTTCATAACACACTCTTAGCTTCTCAAGATCTTGCTTTCTTTGAACAAATTCATAAGAAAGCTTCTCATGATCAGTTGAGAGTGTTTTATGATGACTCTGAAGGTTGTCAAACTTAGACTAAAGTTTCTGAAGATTTTCAATTAAGTCTTTAGTGCGGTCCATTTCTTCACCCAACATATCATCACTTTTGTCTAGCATGTTTTGAAGTTTTTCAATAGCCTTTTGTTGTTTCACAGAAATCTTAGCAAGTTTAGAGTAGCTAGGCTTAAGATTTTCATCAGATTCATCCTCACTTGATTCAGAGGAGGGGTATTTAGTTACCTTAGCAGCCTTTGCCATGAAGCAATAGGTGGGGGCATAGTCATCATTGCCTTCATCAGCGTTGTTGGTGTTGCCATTTTCTTCAGAGTTGAAGATAGACTTGCTGACAAATGCGGTAGCAAGAGCTAGACTCGCCACACCTAACTCAGACTCCTCGGATTCCTCTTCTTCCTCATTATCCTCAGATTCAGCCCCAGAATCCATTTCCTTGCCAATGAATTCCCGAGCCTTCTTGGAGCTGCTCTTCTTGTGGGATGAAGACTTCGAGGATTTTGATGATGAGGATTTTGAAGATTTCTTCTTCTTCTTGGCATCATCAGAACTGTAATCCTTGTATTTCTTCTTCTTTAGTTCCTTGTCCCATTGAGGACAATCTTGAATGTAGTGACCAGGCTTCTTACATTTGTGGCATAGCCTTCTCTTATAGTCACTTGATGAGGAATCACTGCTCCTTGAAGAATTTCCAAAACGACCACGTCTTGAGAATTTCTGGAACTTTTTCACGAGCAATGCTAGCTCCTGGCTCAATTCTTCAGGGTCACCAAGGCTACTACCAGAATCTTCACACTTAGATTCAGACACTGCCTTGGCCTTCAGGGCACGTGGTTTGCCATAGCATGAACCATACAGATCTCTCTTTTCAGCAAGCTGGAACTCATGAGTATTTAGCCTCTCGAGGATATCAGCGGGATCTAGTGACTTGTAATCGGCACGCTCTTGAATCATCAGTGCCAGAGTGTCAAATGACGAATCGAGTGATCTCAGCAATTTCTTCACCACCTCATGACCGGTGATGTCAGTGGCACCGAGCGCTTGAAGCTCATTTGAGATATCAGTGAGGTGATCGAAGGTTTGCTGAACATTTTCATTCTTGAGTCTTTTTAAGTGGTTGAAGAGATTGCGAAGAACGTCAACACGAGAGTCACGTTGAGTTGAGACTCCTTCGTTTACTTTGGAGAGCCTATCCCAGATAAGCTTAGCGGTTTCCAAAGCACTCACTCTACCATACTGCCCTTTACTCAGATGACCACATATGATATTCTTCGCTTGAGAATCGAGTTGCTTGAATCTCTTCACATCAGCAGCATTCAGGGAAGGTGTGACTGAGGGAACACCATTTTCCACAACGTACCAGAGATCGTTGTCAATTGCTTCAAGATGCATTCGCATCTTATTCTTCCAGTAGGGGTAGTTCGTGCCATCGAAGGTAGGACACCTAGCAGAGACCTTGATCATACCTGCGGTCGACATAACTAAAACTCCAGGCGGTTAAACCAAAATCACACAGAACAAGGGAGTACCTTGCTCTGATACCAATTGAAAGTGCGTTATATCGACTAGAGGGGGGGTGAATAGGCGATTTTTATGAATTCTTCACTGAGGAATTTGATGGTGAGGAAATTCCTTAGCGAAGAACTACTTGCAGCGGAATAAGTACTCAGAAGTAAGCATAACAGAAGACATGCACAGTCATCATGATGAAATGAAGAAAATCATAGAGTACAGGAAGTGTAAACACAGAATAACACAAGACGAAGACAAACAGACTGAAGAAATTGAACTGAGGAAATTGAGAAAGTCTTCAGTCAAAGTCTTTGTCGGTGTCAAAACCGGCGGATCTCGGGTAGGGGGTCCCGAACTGTGCATCTAGGCGGATGGTAACAGGAGACAAGGGACACGATGTTTTACCCAGGTTCGGGCCCTCTTGATGGAGGTAAAACCCTACGTCCTGCTTGATTAATATTGATGATGTGTATTACAAGAGTGGATCTACCACGAGATCAAGGAGGCTAAACCCTAGAAGCCTATGGTATGATTGTTGTAATGGTTGTTGTCCTACGGACTAAGGCCCTCCGGTTTATATAGACACCGGAGAGGGCTAGGGTTACACAGAGTCGCTTACAATGGTAGGAGATCTACATATCCGTATTGCCAAGCTTGCCTTCCACGCCAAGGAAAGTCCCATCCGGACACGGGACGGAGTCTTCAATCTTGTATCTTCGTAGTCTTGGAGTCCGGCGGACGATGATAGTCCGGCTGTCCGGACACCCCCTAGTCCAGGACTCCCTCAGTAGCCCCTGAACCTGGCTTCAATGACGATAAGTCCGGCGCGCATAATGTTCGGCGTTGCAAGGCGGGTTCCTCCATTGAATAATCCATAGAAGATTGTGAACACCAGGATAGTGTCCGGCTCTGCAAAATAAGTTCCACATTCTACCGTAGAGAGAATAATATGTGCACAAGTTCAATCTGCTGACGTATTCTGCGGCATGACGTCACACCACTACCAAGCTTTTACTTGAATCGTTTTTTATTATACCACCTCAGCGCGTTTAGCGAAGCAGTTTCCTTGGCACGTCTTGTCGAAGCAGAGATCGTGTTCCCCTTATTCCGGGATTCTCATCAATACGAACGTGGGTAACCCAACCGCGCCATTGATGGAGGCACTTGGGAGATAAGCGAGTTTTACCAGGCCGGTGGGGACGTATAGTCTTTGTCCGCCTATATATAAGGGGATAAGGATCCACCTTTTTACCTACGCCTTCTTCCTCCTTTGCTTATCCATCTCCGCGCACTCGAGCTCTAGCACCCAAGTTCGCGCATCTCATCTCAACCTTCTCCGACCATGTCCGGAGCGGGAGGTAAATGGTTGGCCTCCCCCGTTAAGGAGGAGCACATCGCCAGACTGCGCAGCGCCGGATACCTTTCCGGCGACATCGCGCACCGGCTGCCCGACAAGGGGCAGCTCATCCCCACCCCCAGGCCCCATGAGAGGGTCGTATTTCTCCCCCACTTCCTCCGCGGACTGGGCTTTCCTCTTCACCCCTTTGTCCGGGGGATCATGTTCTACTACGGCCTGGATTTCCATGATCTGGCGCCGAACTTCATCCTCAACATCTCGGCGTTTATCGTCGTGTGCGAGGCCTTCCTCTGCATCCAGCCCCACTTCGGCTTGTGGCTCAAGACCTTCAATGTCAAGCCGAAGGTAGTGAAGGGCACGCAGGCGGAGTGCGGAGGCGCCATGTTGGGCAAGATGCCCAACGTCCTCTAGTTCGAAGGGGCCTTTGTGGAGTTCGTCAAGGGGTGGCAGTCGGGGTGGTTCTATATCACCGAGCCGCGCGACCCTAAATGGGCGGCGGCCCCCGATTTCAGATCTGGTATCCCTGTGTAGCTCACCTCCTAGAAAGAGAAGGGCTTGCTATGGGGTAGTTTGAAGGAGCTGACGGGACTCCAAGCTTGTATCCAGAAGCTGGTGAACAAGAAGCTCAGGCTTGTTAATGTGGTCCAAGTCATGCTCGTCCGTCGGATTCTCCCATGCCAAGAACGGGCATTCAACCTGTGGGAGTTTGATCCGGCACAGCACCAGGCGCTGAGCGGGCTCTTCGACACGACGTACGAAGGCGCCTGGAGGGTGCTGTTTAAGGGCGCCGAAGCCCCCGCATCCGCGACGGAAGATCGCGGATTTCACTCGCAGCGTCCAGCTGACGAGGTAAGTGATTCTACCCCTTTACGGGACACTTGTTGTTAATAGTTCGACCCTAAGCGGGTTTCAATCTCCCTTTTCCTTTGACAGGAATGGATGAAGAAGGCTGAGCAGCTCATCTGCCCGGCTCCCATGACAGAAGACCTAGTGGACACCCGTCTAGCGGGGCTGCTGGCTCCGGCACCGCACGTGGTGCCGGAGAAGAAGGCCAAGAAGGTGGCCACGGGTACTCGAAAGAGTTCCCGTTTTCAGGTGTCCGACGACTCCGAGGCAGATTCCTCCCCCGAAGATGAGGAGGAGGAAGAAGACTCTCTCCCAGAGGAGGGAGAGAGAAAGAGGAAGGCCTCCCCAACCGGGGAGGCCGAAGGGTCCAAGAGGGGAAGAACTATTCCCCCGGACAGCTCCGCCAACACCAACGTTGGCAATGAAGAGTGGCCCTCAAGGGCCAGGCCTCCGGCGAGATCGTAAGTATCCGGATTCTTGAATGATTCATAATTTCTTTTCATGTCACATAGTGTCCTTCTAATGCCGCATACTGCCTGCAGTCCGGCCGACGATGATCTCCCTGCTTCGTTGAGCGGGTCGTTGGCTCCGTCGGATGTGGATTCCATTCCGACTGCCTCCACCCCTCGCGCCGCTGAGGACGCTGAGGTGGGATCCAGGAGAGGACCCATCAGGAGGAGGCTCCGGAGGCGCCGCAAGGCAGCCTCCCGGACTTTGCGCCGGACTCCACACCGGAACCCGCAGTGGTCCCGGAGTCTGGCAGGCGGCCCCTTCGCAAGAAGGGCAAGACCGTGACACCGGCGGCCCCTGTCCAACCGGAGACGCCGGAAAACTTGTTGGAGGCGCTCAAAGGCGCTTCCATCGAGGAAGAACACCGCACTATCATGAGTGTGGTGATTCAGAATGTTCAGCTCGCCAAGAGCGGGCTGACCGAAGCCTGCAGCAGCCTTCTAACAGGCTTTGAGGTAAGAAGTTAAAATTATGTAATGTAATACCGCATAGACAGTAGCCCCTGATGCTCGGTGCGGTGTTCGGAAAGAAAAGCCGGACTGAGGATCTAAAAAAGATATACGCAGGGTTGCTAAAAATTATGTCAATATGGGTTTGCAGGTTGCGCTGCTGACCTCCGCCGCACTGACTGCGTAGGTCAGTGCTTTGAAGCGGGACCTCGAGCGGTCCGAGCAAGAGCTCGGCCGTGCCAAGAAGCAGCTCGAGGACAAAGAAGGTGAGTAACACCACTTTGAATAGGTACCTTACAGAAAAGGATTTTAGGTTGCAAGAAAAATAACAAGGATAACGTGGGTACTGCAGGGGCCACGAACGAGGTGGCAACCCTGAAGGAGGCTGTGTCCGCGGCCGAACGCAATGCGGCCGCGGAACGGGCACAGCGAGAGAAGCAGGAGGCGCGGGTGGCGGAAGTGCGGCAAGAGCTCCAGGCTCTCATGGAAAAGCACGAGAGTTTGGAGCGCGACTCAAAGACTCGAGAGTCCGAGCTTGCCTCGGCTCTCGAAAGTGCCAAAGCCGCCAAGGCCGAGGCCCATAAGGCCCTTCAGGAGGTTGAGGATGTGAAGAAAATAGCGGTGGGTAAGGCATTTTTCATGCAAAGCAAGCATGTTAATGTAAACTACCTGACACTTACCCGAATTCGGAGCTCTCTAGGGGCGTTTGCAGATATGCCTCGCAGTGTATCCGATGCCGCCGCATTCTACCGTGGCGAGGAGGGGAGCTCAACGGAGAAGGTCTTCTGGTCTCAGTACGCTGAGGCCGGCCATCCGGTGCCCCCTAGCGACCAGCTGAAGCAGTTGGTCGAGCTCCACAAGGTAGCCGAGCAGGCCATGAAGGGCCTCATAGTCCGGCTGTGGCCTGGAGAGGCCATGCCTGGGAGCTACTTCGGCCTCGTGCGGCGGCTGGTGGATGCGTGCCCCTTGTTTGAGGTCATCAAGCGCTCCGCCTGTATTGAAGGTGCTCGTCGGGCCCTTGCCCGCGCAAAGGTGCACTGGGGCAGGCTGGATGCGGAGAAGCTTATCACTGACGTGCCGCCAGCGGGCAAGGAGTACCGTACGCCCGAGATGTACTATAAGACTATCCTGAAGGGTGCCCGCAAGATTGCGGATGAGTGCCCCAGAGATGTAATTATTGAGTAAACTCGCTATGTATTACCCTGTGCGCTGAAATCTTTGTTCATATGCACTAAGCAACGCTTGTTTGATTTAAAATATTACCTTCTATGCGGCCGTTTATAAAATCTGAGAGATGGCAAGTTGTCGGCTTCAGCCCCCAAGCCACGAGTGCTGGGGTGTTCGGGATAAATTTGAGCACTCTTGTTCCCATTTTTGGGTCCATCTAGGGAGGCGCTCAACACAACGAACAAGGCAACCGGACTTATAATGCTTGAACACTCTCACTTAGCCATAGAATTCTATAATTTTAAATTTCGGCGAAGCCCCTAGTATTCGGAAGACCGAGTTCGGGGCGCTATCCACGCCTTGGCCGGACATTATCTGGTTCTTCGCTTGACGCGGCATAAGTCTTTAAGGACTCGAAAAGACCTCTCGAACAGCGACCAGTCTCTCGCCTTATCATGACAGTCAGTTTTAGCTTTCTCCACTGAGGCACTCGCCCAGCTCAACCGGGGCGCAATCGCAGTGGTTCTCCCAATGCCACCTTAGCCGACAGAACGGAACGTAAGGTACCAAAATGTGGGAGCCGGGCAAACCCAACTATTGACCCAAGACATGATTCGGGGCCGATTCATATAATGCTATAAGTTCGGGGTGCCGCACTTGTGAAAGTGTTCGGACTTATCACACCATAATGCGGGGAACATAAGCCCCTGGTGTATTCGGCCGTACCAAAATATACGGGTGCAAGATGTCATTAGTGAACATATATGTAAAGTAATGCAATAACAGGCAAAAAGTGCTGCATTATTTATTCAAGGGATTCTGCTAAGAGTGCGGAATGATACAAATAGTGCGGTAAGCAAGGGATTGGACTAATTAAACATGTCCCCCTCCAGGGGTGGGCTGCGGACTGGTGTATATAATCAAATTTAATGCTCGTAATGGAGACCACCTGAGTGTTCGTCGCAGCCTTCTTCCCTCCCTGGCTGTTGCATCGTGAGTTCGGCGGGTTCACCGCCGGACAGGGCCTCTGGTGAATGGAGTCCTGTGTATACAAAGAAGGAAAATAATAAAAAAGAGTGACACACTTGTGAGCCCCTGGTGTGGTCGAGCCGCACTCTGGGTCTGTTGTGGTCGTGCCCCTCCCCCTAGGCCCATGGTATCTCTAGAGCATAATGATGTACGCGGAGGGTTGGTCTTGCAATTATGCAAGGGCTGGGGTTGGGGCCGCATTGCTATGCGTGCTCGGATCGTGCCAGGTGGTCTTGGTTGATGTTGTTTCGGGCGCGTTTGGCCGTATCCGACCGTTTAACGGCCGGACTCGAAAATTGCCTTAGAAGGCTGCTCTGTACTTCTGCCGCGAGAGCCGCTGTGTGTTCCTCCGTTCGGAGGGAGCGTTCCGTATTTCCGTTGACCGTGATGACTCCACGAGGGCCTGGCATCTTGAGCTTGAGGTATGCGTAATGCGGCACCGCATTGAACTTTGCGAACGCGGTTCGTCCGAGCAGAGCATGATAGCCGCTGCGGAACGGGACTATGTCGAAGATTAACTCCTCGCTCCGGAAATTGTCCGGGGATCCGAAGACCACTTCCAGTGTGACTGAGCCTGTACAATTGGCCTCAACACCTGGTATTACGCCTTTGAAGGTCGTCTTTGTAGGTTTAATCCTTGAGGGGTCTATGCCCATCTTGCGCACTGTATCCTGATAAAGCAGGTTCAGGCTACTGCCGCCGTCCATCAGGACTCTCGTGAGGTGAAATCCATTGACGATTGGGTCTAAAACCAATGCGGCGAATCCGCCATGGCGGATACTGGTCGGATGGTCTCTTCGATCGAAAGTGATCGGGCAAGAGGACCATGGATTGAACTTAGGGGCGACTGGCTCCATCGCATATACGTCCCTTAGTGCACGCTTCCGCTCCCTCTTGGGTATATGGGTTGCGTATATCATGTTTACCGTCCGCACTTGTGGGGGGAAACCCTTCTGTCCTCTACTATTCAGCGGTCGGGTCTCTTCCTCGTCGTCGCTGTGCAGCCCCTTGTCGCTGTTTTCGGCAATTAACTTGCCTGCCTGCTTAAATACCCAACAATCTCTGTTGGTGCGGTTGGCTGGCTTTTCTGGGGTGCCATGTATCTGGCATGAGCGGTCAAGTATTCGGTCCAAATTGGACGGACCCGGAGTGGTTCTTTTGAATGGCTTCTTCCGCTGACCGGGTTTAGAGCCTCGGAATCCGGCGTTGACTGCCGTATCCTCCTTGTCGTCGCCGTTAATTCGGCGTTTATTTTTGCTTCGACGCGACCTGCCATTGTGGTCCTTTGTGTCTGGACTACCAGCATTTTTGCTGAGGTTATTGCTGCGAGCTAGCCAGCTATCCTCTCCCACACAGAAGCGGGTCATTAATGATGTGAGGGCTGTCATGGATTTCGGCTTTTCCTGTCCTAGGTGCCGGGCTAGCCACTCGTCGCGGATGTTATGTTTGAAGGCTGCGAGGGCCTCTGCATCCGGACAGTCGACGATTTGATTTTTCTTTGTTAAGAACTGTGTCTAGAATTGCCTGGCCGATTCGTCTGGCTGCTGGATTATGTGGCTTAGGTCATCGGCGTCTGGTGGCCGCACATATGTTCCCTGGAAGTTGTCGAGGAATGCGGCTTCCAGGTCCTCCCAACACCCAATTGACTCTGCGGGCAGGCTATTAAGCCAATGCCGAGCTGGTCCTTTAAGCTTGAGCGGGAGGTATTTGATGGCGTGGAGATCGTCGCCGCGGGCCATATGGATGTGAAGGAGATAATCTTCGATCCAAACCGCGGGGTCTGTCGTGCCATCGTAGGATTCAATGTTTGCAGGTTTAAACCCTTCAGGGATTTGATGATCCATTACTTCGTCAGTGAAGCATAGCGGGTGTGCGGCGCCTCTGTATTGAGCAATATCACGACGTAGCTCAAGGGAGCGTTGTCTGCTGTGTTTGGCCCAATTGGAGTTGTTGTATCCGGCTCGACGGTATTCGTCGTGGGTCGTGGGGCACCCACGTGATCCATAGATAGATCTGGATTGTCTTGCCTTATCCTCCAATATGTCCCGCAAGTCTGGCGCGTTCGCCCGTGGCTTTGTACTTTTCGAACGATGCCGGGGTACGGTCTTGATGGAAGGCCTGGATGCCTCTCTGTCGCGACCACGGGGTGGTCGGTCGGCCGTATTGTGCGCTGGTGATGAAGGTATGTATGCTTCCTCCTCTAATCGGGGGAGCAATTTGCGTTTTGGGTAGCTTTTGGAGGGGCGTTTGAATTCGTACTCTTCGGCTGCGAGGACCTCGGTCCATCTGTCGGCCAGCAGGTCTTGATCAGCTTGAAGCTGCTCCTGCTTTTTCTTTAGGCTATTGGCTGTGGCCATTAGCCTGTTGTCGGTGTCAAAACCGGCGGATCTCGGGTAGGGGGTCCCGATTTATGTGTCTAGGCGGATGGTAACAGGAGACAAGGGACACGATGTTTTACCCAGGTTCGGGCCCTCTTGATGGAGGTAAAACCCTACGTCCTGCTTGATTAATATTGATGATATGGGTAGTACAAGAGTGGATCTACCACGAGATCAAGGAGGCTAAACCCTAAAGCTAGCCTATTGTATGATTGTTGTGATGTATATTGTGTCCTACGGACTAAAGCCCTCCGGTTTATATAGACACCGGAGGAGGCTAGGGTTACACAGAGTCGGTTACAATGGTAGGAGATCTACATATCCGTATTGCCAAGCTTGCCTTCCACGCCAAGGAAAGTCCCATCCGGACACGGGACGGAGTCTTCAATCTTGTATCTTCGTAGTCTTGGAGTCCGGCGGACGATGATAGTCCGGCTGTCCGGACACCCCCTAGTCCAGGACTCCCTCAGTAGCCCCTGAACCAGGCTTCAATGACGATAAGTCCGGTGCGCATAATGTTCGACATTGCAAGGCGGGTTCCTCCCTTGAATAATCCAGAGAAGATCATGAACCCCAGGATAGTGTCCGGCTCTGCAAAATAAATTCCACATTCCACCGCAGAGAGAATAAAATGTACACAAGTCCAATCTGCTGACGTATTATGCGGCATGACATCACACCGCTACCAGGCTTTTACTTGAATCGTTTTTTATTATACCACCTCAGCACGTTTAGCGAAGCGGTTTCCTTGGCACGTCTTGTCAAAGCAGAGATTGTGTTCCCCTTATTCTGGGATTCTCATCAATACGGACGTGGGTAACCCAACCACGCCATTGATGGTGGCGCTTGGGAGATAAGCGAGTTTTACCAGGCTGGTGGGGGGCGCATAGTCTTCGCCCTGCCTATATAAGGGATAAGGATTCAACTTTTCACCCACGCCTTCTTCCTCCTTTACTCATCCACCTCCGCGCACTCAAGCTCCAATGCCCAAGCTCGCGCATCTCGTCTTAACCTTCCCCGACCATGTCCGGAGGGGGAGGCAAGTGGTTGGCTTCCACCGTCAAGGAGGAGCACATCACCAAGCTGCGCAACGCCAGATACCTTTCCAGCGATATTGCGCACCGGCTGCCCGACGAGGGGCAGCTCATCCCTACCCCCGGGCCCCATGAGAGGGTCGTCTTCCTTCCCCACTTCCTCCGCGGACTGGGCTTTCCACTGCACCCTTTCGTCCGGGGGCTCATGTTCTATTACGGCCTGGATTTCCACGATCTGGCGCTGAACTTCATCCTCAACATCTCGGCGTTTATCGTCGTGTGCGAGGCCTTCCTCTGCATCCAGCCCCACTTCGGCCTGTGGCTCAAGACCTTCAACGTCAAGCCGAAGGTTGTGAAGGGCACGCAAGTGGAATGCGGAGGTGCCATGTTGGGCAAGTTGCCCAACGTCCTTTGGCTCGAAGGGGCCTTCGTGGACTCCGTTAAGGGGTGGCAATCGGGGTGGTTCTACATCACCGAGCCGCGCGAACCAACATGGGCGGCGGCCCCGAGTTCAGATCTGGCATCCCCACGCAGCTCACCTCCTGGAAAGAGAAGGGCTTGTTCTGGGGCAATCTGAAGGAGCTGACGGGACTCCGAGCCTGTATCCAGAAACTGGTGAACAATAAGCTCAGGCTCGTCGACGTGGTCCAAGTCATGCTCATCCGCCGGATTCTCCCATGCCAAGAACGGGCATTCAATCTGTGGGAGTTTAATCCGGAACAGCACCAGGCGCTAAGCGGGCTCTTCGACACGACGTATGAAGGTGCCTGGAGGGTGCTGTTTAAGGGCGCCGAAGCCCCCGCATCCGCGATGGAAGATCGCGTATTTTGCTCACAGCATCCAGCTGACGAGGTAAGTGATTCAACACCTTTACGGGACACTTGTGGTAAACAGATTGATTCTAAGAGGGTTTCAATCTCTCTTTTCCTTTGACAGGAATGGATGGAGAAGGCCGAGCAGCTCATCTGTCCGGCTCCCATGCCAGAAGATCCAGTGAACGCCCGTCTAGCAGGGCTACTGGTTCCGGCACGGCACGTGGTGCCGGAGAAGAAGGCCAAGAAGGTGGCCACGGGGACTCGAAAGAGTTCCCGCAATCAAGCGTCCGACGACGAGGCGAACTCCTCCCCCGAAGACGAGGAGGAGGAAGAAGACTCTCTCCCAGAGGAGGGAGAGAAGAAGAGGAAGGCTTCCCCAATAGGGGAGGCCAAAGGGTCCAAGAGGGGGAGAACTATTCCCCCGGACAGTTCCGCCAACACCATCGTTGGCGAGGAGGAGTGGCCTTCAAGGGCCAGGCCTCCAGCGAGATCGTGAGTATCCGGATCCCTGATATGCAATTTCTTTCGCGTCACCTAGTGTCCTACTAATGCCGCATATTGTCCGCAGTCTGGCCAATGATGATCTCCCCGCTTCATCGAGCGGGTCGTTGGCCCCGTCGGATGTGGATTCACTTCCGACTGCCTCTACCCCCCGCGCCGATGAGGACGCCGAGGTGGGATCCCAGAGAGGGACCCATCAGGAGGAGGCTCCGGAGGCACCGCCAGACAGCCTCCCGGACTTTGCGCCGGACTCTACATCGGAACCTGCTGCGGTTCCAGAGTCCGGCAGGCGGCCCCTTCGAAAGAAGGGCAAGACTGTGACACCGGCGGCCTCCGTCCAACCGGAGGCGCCGGACAACTTTTTGGAGGCGCTTAAAGGCGCTTCCATCGAGGAAGAACACCGCACTATCATGAGTGAGGTGATTCAGAAGGTTCAGCTCGCCAAGAGCGGGCTGACCGAAGCCTGCAGCAGCCTTCTAACAGGCTTTGAGGTAAGAAGTTATAATTATGTAATGTAATACCGCATAGACAGTAGCCCCTGATGCTCAGTTCGGTGTTCGGAAAGAAAAGTCGGACTGAGGATCTAAGAAGATATACGCAGGGATGCTTAAAATATGTCAATATGGGTTTGCAGGCTGCGCTGCTAACCTCTGCCGCACTGACTACGGAGGTTGGTGCGTTGAAGCAGGATCTCGAGCGGTCCGAGCAAGAGCTCGGCCATGCCAAGAAGCAGCTCGAGGACAAAGAAGGTGAGTAACACCACTTTGAATAGTTACCTTACAGAAAAATGGATTTTGGTTGCAATAAAATTAACAAGGATAATATGGGTATTGCAGGGGCCACGAACGAGGTGGCAGCCCTGAAGGAGGCTGTTTCCGTGGCCGAACGCAGTGCGGCCGCGGAACGGGCAGAGCGAGAAAAGCAGGAGGCATTGGTGGCGGAAGTACGGCAAGAGCTCCAGCCTCTCATGGAGAAGCATGAGAGCTTGGAGCGTGACTCCAAGACTCGAGAGTCCGAGCTTGCCTCGGCTCTCGAAAGTGCCAAGTCCGCCAAGGCCGAGGCTCGTAAGGCCCTTCAGGAGGTTGAAGATGTAAAGAAGATAGCGGCGGGTAAGGCATTTTTCATGCAAAGCAAGCATGTTAATGTAAACTACCTGACACTTACCCGCATTCGGAGCTCTCCATGGGCGTTTGGATCTGCCCGTAGTGTGTCTGATGCCGCCGCATTCTATCGTGGCGAGGAGGGGAGCTCGACGGAGAAGGTCTTCTGGTCTCAGTACGCTGAGGCTGGCCATCCGGTGCCCCCAAGCGACCAGCTGAAGCAGTTGGTCGAACTCCACAAGGTAGCTGAGGAGGCCATGAAGGGCCTTATAGTCCGGTTGTGGCCTGGACAGGCCATGCCTGGGAGCTACTTCGGCCTCGTGCGGCGGCTGGTGGATGCGTGCCCCTGGGTGGAGGTCATCAAGCGCTCCGCCTGTATTGAAGGTGCTCGTCGGGCCCTTGCCCGCACAAAGGTGCACTGGGGCAGGCTGGATGCGGAGAAGCTTCTCACTGACCCGCCGCCACCGGGCAAGGAGTATTGTATGCCCGAAATGTATTATAAAACTGTCCTGAAGGGAGCCCGCGATATTGCGGATGAATGCCCCAGAGATGTAATTTTTGAGTAAACTCGCTATGTGTTATCCTGTGCGCTGAAAACTTTGTTCATATGCGCATTAAGCAATGCTTGTTTAATTTAAAATATTACCTTCTATGCGGTCGTTTATAAAATCTAAGAGATGGCAAGTCGTTGGCTTCAGCCCCCGAGCCGCGAGTGCTGGGGTGTTCGGGATAAACTTGAGCACTCTTGTTCCCATTTTTGGGTCCGTCTAGGGAGGCGCTCAACACAACGAACAAGGCAACCGGACTTATAATGCTTGAACACTCTCACTTAGCCATAGAATTCTATAATTTTAAATTTCAGCGAAGCCCCTGGTATTCGGAAGACCGAATCCGGGGCGCTATCCACGCCTTCGTCGGATATTTATCCGGAACTTCACTCGAAGCGGCGTGAGTCTTTAAGGAAGGAAAATAATAATAAAAAAAGGGGGGCGCACTTGCGAGCCCCTGGTGTGGTCGAGCCGCACTCTGGGTTCATTGTGATCGTGCCCCTTCCCCTGCGCCCATGGTATCTCCAAGGCGTAATGATGTACGCGGAGGGTTGTTCTTACAATCATGCGAGGGCGGGGGTAAGGGCTGCATTGCTACGCGTGCTCTGATCGTGCCAGGTTGTCTTGGTTGGTATTGCTTCGGGCGCGTTTTGCTGTATCCGGCCGTTTAACGGCCGGACTCGAAAATTGCCTTAAAAGGCTGCTCTGTACTTCTGCCGCAAGAGCCGCTGTATGTTCCTCCGTTCGGAGGGAGCATTCTGTATTTCCGTTGACCGTGATGACTCCACGAGGGCCTGGCATCTTGAGCTTGATGTATGCATAATGCGGAACCGCGTTGAACTTTGCAAACGCGATTCGTCCGAGCAAAGCGTGATAGCTGCTACGAAATGGGACTATGTCGAAGATTAACTCTTCGCTCCGGAAGTTATCCGGGGATCCGAAGACCACTTCCAGTGTGACTGAGCCCGTACAATTGGCTTCCACACCTGGTATGACACCTTTAAAGGTTGTCTTTGTAGGTTTAATCCTTGAGGGGTCTATGCCCATCTTGCGCACTGTACCCTGATAAAGCAGGTTCAGGCTACTACCGCCGTCCATCAGGACTCCCGTGAGGTGAAATCCATCGACGATTGGGTCTAAAACCAATGCGGCGAATCCGCCATGGCGTATGCTGGTCGGATGGTCTCTTCGATCGAAAGTGATCGGAAAAGAGGACCATGGATTGAACTTCTGGGCGACTGGCTCCATCGCATAGACGTCTGTCGGTGTCAAAACCGGCGGATCTCGGGTAGGGGGTCCCGAACTGTGCGTCTAGGCGGATGATAACAGGAGACGAGGGACACGATGTTTTACCCAGGTTCGGGCCCTCTCGATGGAGGTAAAACCCTACGTCCTGCTTGATTAATATTGATGATATGGGTAGTACAAGAGTGGATCTACCACGAGATCAAGGAGGCTAAACCCTAGAAGCTAGCCTATGGTATGATTGTTGTAATGTATGTTGTGTCCTACGGACTAAAGCCCTCCGGTTTATATAGACACCGGAGGAGGCTAGGGTTACACAGAGTTGGTTACAATGGTAGGAGATCTACATATCCGTATCGCCAAGCTTGCCTTCCACGCCAAGGAAAGTCCCTTCCGGACACGGGACGGAGTCTTCAATCTTGTATCTTCGTAGTCTTGGAGTCCGGCGGACGATGATAGTCCGGCTGTCCGGACACCCCCTAGTCCAGGACTCCCTCAGTAGCCCCTGAACCAGGCTTCAATGACGATATGTCCGGCGCGCATAATGTTCGGCGTTGCAAGGCGGGTTCCTCCCTTGAATAACCCAGAGAAGATCATGAACACCAGGATAGTGTCCGGCTCTGCAAAATAAATTCCACATTCCACCATAGAGAGAATAAAATGTACACCAGTCCAATCTGCTGACGTATTATGCGGCGTGACATCACACCGCTACCAAGCCTTTGTTTGAATCATTTTTTACTATACCACCTCAGCACGTTTAGCGAAGCGGTTTCCTTGGCATGTCTTGTCGAAGCAGAGATCGTGTTCCCCTTATTCCGGGATTCTCATCAATACGGACGTGGGTAACCCAACCGCGCCATTGATGGTGGCGTTTGGGAGATAAGCGAGTTTTATCAGGCCAGCGGGACGCACAGTTTTCGTTTGCCTACATATAAGGGATAAGGATTTACCTTCTCACCTACGCCATCTTCCTCCTTTGCTTATCCACCTCCGCGTACTCAAGATCCAACGCCCAAGCTCGCGCATCTCGCCTCGACCTTCTCCGAATATGTCCGGAGCGGGAGGAAAATGGTTGGCCTCCACCGTTAAGGAGGAGCACATCACCAGACTGCGCAGCGCCGGATATCTTTCCGGCGATATCGCGCATCGGCTGCCCGACGAGGGGCAGCTCGTCCCTACCCCCGGGCCTCACGAGAGGGTCGTCTTCCTTCCCCACTTCCTCCGCGGACTGGGCTTTCCGCTCCATCCATTCGTCCGGGGGCTCATGTTCTATTACGGCCTGGATTTCCACGATCTGGCGCCGAACTTCATCCTCAACATCTCGACGTTCATCGTCGTGTGCGAGGCCTTCCTCTGCATCCGGCCCCACTTCGGCCTGTGGCTCAAGACCTTCAACGTCAAGCCGAAGGTTGTGCTGGGCATGCAAGCGGAATGCGGAGGCGCCATGTTGGGTAAATTACCCAACGTCCTTTGGCTCGAAGGGGCCTTCGTGGACTCAGTCAAGGGGTGGCAATCGGGGTGGTTCTACATCACCGAGCCATGCAAGCCCACATGGGCGGCGGCCCCCGAGTTTAGATCTGGCGTCCCCATGCAGCTCACCTCCTGGAAAGAGAAGGGCTTGCTGTGGGGCGATTCGAAGGAGGTGAATGGACTCCGAACCTGCATCCAGAAGCTGGTGAGCAATAAGCTCAGGCTCGTCGATGTGGGCCAAGTCATGCTCATCCGCTGGATTCTCCCATGCGAAGAACGGGCATTCAATCTGTGGGAGTTCAATCCGGAACAGCACCAGGCGCTGAGCGGGCTCTTCGATACGACATACGAAGGCGCCTGGAGGGTGCTGTTTAAGGGCGCCGAAGCCCCCGCATCCGCGACGGAAGATCGCGGATTCAGATCGCATTATCCAACTGACGAGGTAAGTGATTCAACCCCATTACGGGACACTTTGTAGTAATCGAATTGATTATAAGAGGGTTTCATTCTTTCCTTTCCTTTGACAGGAATGGATGGAGAAGGCCAGGCAGCTTATCAGCCCGGCTCCCATGCCAGAAGACCCAGTGGACGCCCGTTTAGTAGGGCTGCTGGTTCCGGCACCGCATGTGGTGCCGGAGAAGAAGGCCAAGAAGGTGGCCGCGGGGACTCGAAAGAGTTCCCGCAATCAGGTGTCCGACGACGAGGCGGACTCCTCCCCCGAAGACGAGGAGGTTTCTCTCCCAGAAGAGGGAGAGAAGAAGAGGAAGGCTTCCCCAATAGGGGATGCCGAAGGGTCCAAGAGGGGGAGAACTATCCCCCTGGACAGTTTCGCCAACACCACCATTGGCGAGGATGAATGGCCTCCAAGGGCCAGGCGTCCGGCCAGATCGTAAGTATCCGGATCCTTGATATGCAAAATCTTTTATGTCGCGTAGTGTCCTTCTAACGCCGCATTCTGTCCGTAGTCCGGCCGATGACGATCTCCCCGACTCATCGAGCGGGTCGTTGGCCCCGTCGGATGTGGATTCACTTCTGACGGCCTCTACCCCACGCGCCGACGAGGACGCCGAGGTGGGATCCCAGAGAGGGACCCATCAGGAGGAGGCTCCGGAGGCGCCATCAGGCAGCCTCCCGGACTTTGCGCCGGACTCTACATCGGAACCCGCAGTGGTTCCAGAGTCCGGCAAGCGGCCCCTTCGAAAGAAGGGCAAGACCGTGACACCGGCGGCCTCCGCCCAACCGGAGGCGCCGGATAACTTGTTGGAGGCGCTTAAAGGCGCTTCCATCAAGGAAGAACACCGCACTATCATGAGTGCGGTGATTCAAAAGGTTCAGCTTGCCAAAAGCGGGCTGACCGAAGCCTGCAGCAGCCTTCTAACAGGCTTTGAGGTAAGAAGTTAAAATTATGTAATGTAATACCGCATAGACAGTAGCCCCTGATGCTCAGTTCGGTGTTCGGAAAGAAAAGCCGGACTGAGAATCTAACAAGATATGCGCAGGGTTGCTTAACATATGTCAATATGGGTTTGCAGGCTGCACTGCTGACCTCTGCCGCACTAACGGCGGAGGTCGATGTGCTGAAAAAGGATCTCGAGCGGTCCGAGCAAGAGCTCGGCCATGCCAAGAAGCAGCTCGAGGACAAAGAAGGTGAGTCACACCGCTTTGAATGGTTACCTTACAGAAAAGGATTTTGGTTGCAATAAAATTAACAAGGATAATATGTGTATTGCAGGGGCCACTAACGAGGTGGCAGCCCTGAAGGAGGCTGTGTCCGCGGCCGAACACAGTGCGGCCGCGGAACGGGCAGAGAGAGAAAAGCAGGAGGCACGGGTGGCGGAAGTACGGCAAGAGCTCCAGGCTCTCATGGAGAAACATGAGAGTTTGGAGCGTGACTCCAAGACTCGAGAGTCCGAGCTTGCCTTGGCTCTCGAAAGTGCCAAGTCCGCCAAGGCCGAAGCCCATAAGGCCCTTCAGGAGGTTGAAGATGTAAAGAAAATAGCGGCGGGTAAGGCATTTTTCATGCAAAGCAAGCATGTTAATGTAAAATACCTGACACTTACCCGCATTCGGAGCTCTCCAGAGGCGTTTGCAGATCTGCCGCATAGTGCGTCTGATGCCGCCGCATTCTATCGTGGCGAGGAGGGGAGCTCGACGGAAAATGTCTTCTGGTCTCAGTATGCTGAGGCCGGACACCCGGTGCCCCCAAGCGACCAGCTGAAGTAGCTGGTCGAACTCCACAAGGTAGCTGAAGAGGCCATGAAGGGCCTTATAGTCCAGCTGTGGCCTGGACAGGCCATGCCTGGGAGCTACTTTGGCCTCGTGCGGCGGCTGGTGAATGCATGCCCCTGGGTGGATGTCATCAAGCGCTCCGCCTGTATTGAAGGTCCTCGCCGGGCCCTCGCCCGCACAAAGGTGCAATGGGGTAAGTTGGATGCGGAGAAGCTTCTCACGGACCCACCGCCACCGGGCAAGGAGTATCGCACGCCCGAAATGTATTATAAATCTGTCCTGAAGGGAGCCCGCGATATTGCGGATGAGTGCCCCAGAAATGTAATCTTTGAGTGAATTTGCTATGTATTATCCTGTGCGCTGAAACTTTGTTCATGTGCACTTTGAGAAACGCTTTTTTGATTTAAAATATTACCTTCTGTGCGGCCGTTTATAAAATCTGAGAGATGGCAAGTCGTTGGCTTCAGCCCCCAAGCCACGAGTGATGGGGTGTTCAGGATAAACTTGAGCACTCTTGTTCCCATTGTTAGGTCCATCGAGGGAGGCTCTCAACACAGCGAACAAGGCAACCGGACTTATAATGCTTGAACACTCTCACTTAGCCATAGAATTCTATAATTTTAAATTTCGGCGAAGCCCCTGGTATTCGGAAGACCGAATCCGGGGCGCTATCCACGCCTTCGTCGAACATTGTCCGGAACATCGCTCGAAGCGGCGTGAGTCTTTAAGGACCCGAAAAAACCTCTCGAACAGCGACCAGTCTCTCGCCTTATCATGCCAGTCAGTTTTAGCTTTCTCCACTGAGGCGCTCGCCCGGCTCAACCGGGGCGCAATCGCAGTGGTTCTCCTAGTGCCACCTTAGCCGACAGAACGGAACGTAAGGCACCAAAATGTGGGAGCCGGGCAAACCCAACTATTGACCCAAGACATGATTCGGAGCCGATTCATATAATGCTATAAGTTCGGGGTGCCGCACTTGTGAAAGTGTTCGGACTTATCACACCATAGAGTGGGGAACATAAGCCCCTGGCGTATTAGGCCGTACCAAAATATACGGGCGCAAGATGTCATATAATGAACATATATATATAAGGTAATGCAATTGCAATCAAAAAGGTGCTGCATTATTAATGAGAGAAAGTCTGCTAGTAGAGCAGACTGATACAAATAGTGCGGTAAGCAAGGGATTTGGACTAAGTAAACATGTCCCCCTCCAGGGGTGAGCTGTAGACTTGGTGTATATAATCGAATTTAATGCTCGTAATTGAGACCACCTGAGTGTTCGTCGCAGCCTTCTTTTGTCCCTGACTGTTGCATCATGAGTTCGGCAGATTCGCCGCCGGACAGGGCTTCTGGTTAACAGAGTCCTGTGTACATAAAAGAAGAAAAATAAAAGATATATAAAAAAGGGGGGCACACTTGCGAGCCCCCGGTGTGGTCGAACCGCACTCTGGATCCGTTGCGATCGTGCCCCCTCCCCTGTGCCCATGGTATCTCCAAAGCGTAATGATGTACGCGGAGTGTTATTATTGCGATCATGCGCGGGCGAGGGTTGGGGCCGCATTGCTACGCTTGCTCTGATCGCGCCAGGTGGTCTTGGTTGGTATTGCTTCGGGCGCGTTTTGCTGTATCCGGCTGTTTAACGGCCGGACTGGGGAATTGCCTTAAGAGGCTACTCTGTACTTCTGCCGCGAGAGCCGCTGTATGTTCCTCCGTTCGGAGGGAGCATTCTGTATTCCCATTGACTGTGATGACTCCACGAGGGCCTGGCATCTTGAGCTTTAGGTAAGCATAATGCAGCATCGCGTTGAATTTTGCAAACGCAGTTCGTTCGAGCAGAGCGTGATAGCCGCTGCGAAACGGGACTATGTTGAAGATTAACTCTTCGCTCCGGAAATTATCCGGGGATCCGAAGACCACTTCCAGTGTGACTGAGCCTGTACAGTTGGCTTCCACTCCTGGTATGACACCTTTAAAGGTTGTCTTTGTAGGTTTAATCCTTGAGGGGTCTATGCCCATTTTGTGCACTGTATCCTAATAAAGCAGGTTCAGGCTACTGCCGCCGTCCATCAGGACTCTCGTGAGGTGAAATCCATTGATGATTGGGTCTAAAACCAATGCGGCGAATCCGCCATGGCGTATGCTGGTCGGATGGTCTCTTCGATCGAAAGTGATCGGACAAGAGGACCATGGATTGAACTTCGGGGCGACTGGCTCCATCGCGTAGATGTCCCTTAGTGCGCATTTCCTCTCCCTCTTGGGTATATGGGTCGCGTATATCATATTCACCGTCCGCACTTGTGGGGGAAAACCCTTCTGTCTTCTATTGTTCGGCGGTCGAGTCTCTTCCTCGTCGTCGCTGTTTAGCCCCTTGTCATTGTTTTCGGCAATTAACTTGCCGGCCTGCTTGAACGCCCAGCAATCTCTATTAGTGTGGTTAGCTGGCTTTTCAGAGGTGCCATGTATCTGGCATAAGCGGTCGAGTATTCGGTCCAGATTGGACGGACCCGGAGTGGTTCTTTTGAATGGCTTCTTCCGCTGACCGGGTTTAGAGCCTCGGAATCTGGCGTTGACTGCCGTATCCTCCTTATCGTCGCCGTTAATGCGGCGTTTGTTTTTGTTTCGACGTGACCTGCCGTTGTTGTCCTTAGTATCCGGACTGCCAGAAATTTTACGGAGATTGTTGCTGCGAGCTAGCCAGCTGTCCTCTCCCGCGCAAAAGCGGGTCATTAACGATGTGAGGGCTGCCATGGATTTCGGCTTTTCCTGCCCCAGGTGCCGGGCTAGCCATTCGTCCCAGATGTTATGTTTGAAGGCTGCAAGGGCCCCTGCATCCGGACAATCGACGATTTGATTTTTCTTCGTCAAGAACCGTGTCCAGAATTGTCTGGCCGATTCGTCTGGCTGCTGAATGATGTGGCTTAGGTCATCGGCGTCTGGTGGTCGCACATACGTGCCTTGGAAGTTATCAAGGAATGCGGCCTCCAGGTCTTCCCAACACCCAATTGACTCTGCGGGCAAGCTGTTAAGCCAATGCCGAGCTGGTCCTTTAAGCTTGAGTGGGAGATACTTGATGGCATGGAGATTGTCGCCGCGGGCCATATGGATGTGGAGAAGATAATCTTCTATCCAAACCGCGGGGTCTGTTGTGCCGTCGTAGGATTCAATGTTTACAGGTTTAAACCCTTCAGGGATTTGATGATCCATTACTTCGTCAGTGAAGCATAGCGGGTGTTCGGCGCCTCTGTATTGAGCAATATCGCGACGCAGCTCGAGAGAGCGCTGTCTGCTCTGTTCGGCCCGGCCGTGGTTATTGTATCCGGCGCGACGGTATTCGTCGTGGGTCGTGGGGCGCCCACGTGATCCGTAGATGGATCTGGATTGTCTTGCTTTGTCCTCCAATATGTCCTGCAAGTCCGGCGCGTTCCCTCTTGGCTTCGTACTTTTGGAGCGATGCCGGGGTACGGTCTTGGCTGGGGGCCTGGATGCCTCTCTGTCACGACCACGGGGTGGTCGGTCAGCCATATCGTGCGCTGGTGATGGAGGTATGTATGCTTCCTCCTCTAATCGGGGGAGCAGCTTGCGTCTTGGGTAGCTTTTGGAGGGGCGTTCGAGTTTATACTCTTCGGCCGCGAGGACCTCGGTCCATCGATCGGCCAGCAGGTCCTGATCAGCTTGAAGCTGTTGCTGCTTTTTCTTTAGGCTGTTTGCTGTGGCGATAAGCCTGCATTTGAAACGCTCTTGTTCGACGGGATCCTCAGGTACGACGAATTTGTCATCGTTGAGGCTTGCTTCGTCTTCGGAGGGAGGCATATAGTTATGATCCTCAACCTCTTCGTCTGCCGCCCTCTCGTGAGGGCTTGCTTCTGCATCCTCCTGCGCTGAGTCTTGCTGGAGGGGATTGTCTTCGGCACTCTCTGGGGTATTATTATCTCCTGTGCCGGAATCTCCATTCTTGCTGTGGCGGGATTTAGAGCGGCGCCGATGACGCCGGCGTTTGGGCTGCTTTTTAAAGAGTCTGCCTCCGCTGTTTCTTCGCCGTCCCCATCTTTTGGGGTATCCACCATGTATATGTCATATGACGAGGTGGTCTTCTAGTGTCCTGTAGGTGCTGGTTCCTGTTCGTCTCCGGCATCGTCGTCCATGGCGTCGATGTCGTCGGAGTCGTAGTCTAGCATGTCGGTTAGATTGTCGACAGTGGCCACAAAGTGGGCGGTGGGTGGGCTCTGAATTTCTTCGTCGTCATACCCCAACCATCCTAGCCATAGTCCGGCCAGGGCTCTCCAGATAACGAGAGATGCTTTAGTGAATTCAAGATATCGCCGAAAGGCGAGTATTGGAAGATGTCTGCGGCGGTGAATTCCATAACCAGCGCCCAATCCGATTTGATTGGTAGGGCGCGGGAGGTTCGGAGTCCGGCAGGGAGTCTGGCACCTCAGAATCACAAATTTCGCGGGGGACAAGATTATTGTTCGGCTCCATCGCCGTGGAAGTTGAAGCCCCCAAGGCGGTGTCTATCCACCGATCCTCTATCCGGGCGATCGGCTCCGGACTAATGGCCGGAGCGGATTCGTGTGCGGCCACCAAGGCACTGTTCTGCGGCAGAGCTAGATCATGCCCATCGCAACAGTGCGGCGCGCTTGGCTGTGGCTCGGGTCCGTCGAAGATCAAGTCTCCATGGACATCGGCCGTGAAGTTTAGGCTTCCGAATCTGACCTGATGGCCAGGGGCGTAGCTTTCGATATGCTCCAGATGGCCAAGCGAATTAGCTCGTAGTGCGAAGCCACCAAATACGAAGATCTGTCCGGGGAGAAAAGTCTCACCCTGGACAGCATTGTTGGTTGAAGATGCCATCAAGCCTATCGGTGACGACACAGAGGAACTCTCAATGAAAGCACCAATGTCGGTGTCAAAACCGGCGGATCTCGGGTAGGGGGTCCCGAACTGTGCGTCTAGGCGGATGATAACAGGAGACGAGGGACACGATGTTTTACCCAGGTTCGGGCCCTCTCGATGGAGGTAAAACCCTACGTCCTGCTTGATTAATATTGATGATATGGGTAGTACAAGAGTGGATCTACCACGAGATCAAGGAGGCTAAACCCTAGAAGCTAGCCTATGGTATGATTGTTGTAATGTATGTTGTGTCCTACGGACTAAAGCCCTCCGGTTTATATAGACACCGGAGGAGGCTAGGGTTACACAGAGTCGGTTACAATGGTAGGAGATCTACATATCCGTATCGCCAAGCTTGCCTTCCACGCCAAGGAAAGTCCCATCCGGACACGGGACGGAGTCTTCAATCTTGTATCTTCGTAGTCTTGGAGTCCGGCGGACGATGATAGTCCGGCTGTCCGGACACCCCCTAGTCCAGGACTCCCTCAACGTCCCTTAGTGCGCGCTTCCTCTCCCTCTTGGGTATATGGGTTGCGTAAATCATGTTCACCGTCCGCACTTGTGGGGGGAAACCCTTCTGTCCTCTATTGTTCGGCGGTCGGGTCTCCTCCTCGTCGTCGCTGTTTAGCCCCTTGTCATTGTTTTCGGCAATTAACTTGCCTGCCTGCTTGAACACCCAGCAATCTCTGTTGGTGTGATTGGCTGGCTTTTCGGGGGTGCCATGTATCTGGCATAAGCAGCCGAGTATTCGGTCCAAGTTGGACGGACCCGGAGTGGTTCTTTTGAATGGCTTCTTCCGCTGACCGGGTTTAGAGCCTCGGAATCCGGCGTTGACTGTCGTATCCTCCTTATCGTCGCCGTTAATGCGGCATTTGTTTTTGTTTCGACGTGACCTGCCGTTGTGGTCCTTATTATCCGGACTGCCAGAATTTTTATTGAGGTTGTTGCTGCGAGCTAGCCAGCTATCCTCTCCCGCGCAAAAGCGGGTCATTAATGATGTGAGTGCTGCCATGGATTTCGGCTTTTCCTGTCCCAGGTGCCGGGCTAGCCACTCGTCGCGGATGTTATGTTTGAAGGCTGCGAGGGCCTCTGCATCCGGACAGTCGACGATTTGGTTTTTCTTTGTCAAGAACCGTGTCCAGAATTGTCTGGCCGATTCCTCTGGCTGCTGAATTATGTGGCTTAGGTCATCGGCGTCTGGTGGCCGCACATACGTGCCCTGGAAATTGTCGAGGAATGCGGCTTCCAGGTCTTCCCAACACCCAATTGACTCTGCGGGAAAGCCGTTAAGCCAATGCCGAGCTGGTCCTTTAAGCTTGAGTGGGAGGTACTTGATGGCATGGAGATCGTCGCCGCGGGCCATATGGATGTGAAGGAGATAATCTTCAATCCAAACCGCGGGGTCTGTTGTGCCGTCGTAGGATTCGATGTTTACGGGTTTAAACCCTTCAGGGATTTGATGATCCATTACTTCATCAGTGAAGCATAGCGGGTGTGTGGAGCCTCTATATTGAGCAATATCACGACGCAGCTCGAGAGAGAGTTGTCTACTGTGTTCGGCCCGGTCGGGGTTATTGTATCCGGCGCGACGGTATTCGTCGCGGGTCGTGGGGCACCCTCGTGATCTGTAGATGGATCTGGATTGCCTTGCTTTGTCCTCCAATACGTCTCGCAAGTCCGGCGCGTTTCCTCTTGGCTTCGTACTTTTGGAGCGATGCCGGGGTACGGTCTTTGTGGAGGGTCTGGATGCCTCTCTGTCGCGACCACGGGGTGGTCAGTCGGCCGTATCATGCGCTGGTGATGAAGGTATGTATGCTTCCTCCTCTAATCGGGGGAGCAACTTGCGTCTGGGGTAGCTTTTGGAGGGGCGTTCGAGTTTAAACTCTTCGGCCGCGAGGACCTCGGTCCATCGATCGGCCAGCAGGTCCTGATCAGCTTGAAGCTGCTGCTGCTTTTTCTTTTGGCTATTTGCCGTGGCGATAAGCCTGCGTTTAAAACGCTCTTGTTCGATGGGATCCTCGGGAACGACGAATTCGTCGTCGTTGAGGCTTGCCTCGTCTTCGGAGGGAGGTATATAGTTATAATCCTCGACCTCTTCGTCTGACGCCCTCTCGTGGGGGCTTGCTTCTGCGTCCTCCTGCGCTGAGTCTTGCTGGAGGGGATTATCTTCGGCACTCTCTGGGGTATTATTATCTCCTGTGCCGGAATCTCCATTCTTGTTGTGGCGGGATTTAGAGCGGCGCCGCTGACGCCGGCGCTTGGGCTGTTTCTTTAAGGAATCTGCCTCCGCTATTTCTTCGCCATCCCCGTCTTTTGGGGTGTCCACCATGTATATGTCGTATGACGAGGTGGTCTTCCAGTGCCCTGTAGGCGCTGGTTCCTGTTCGTCTCCGGCATCGTCGTCCATAGCGTCGATGTCTTCGGAGTCGTAGTCTAGCATGTCGGTAAGATCGTCGACAGTGGCTACAAAGTGGGTGGTGGGTGGGCTCTGAATTTCTTTGTCGTCCGTATCCCAACCATCCTGGCCATAGTCCGGCCAGGACTCTCCCGATAGCGAGAGATGCTTTAGCGAATTTAGGATGTCGCCAAAGGGCGAGTATTGGAAGATGTCCGCGGTGGTGAATTCCATAACCGGCGCCCAATCCGATTCGATTGGCAGGGGCGAGGGAGGTCCAGAGTCCGGCAAGGAGTCCAGCACCTCGAAATCACGAGTTTCGCGAGGGACAAGGTTAGTGTTTGGCTCCATCGCCGTGGAAGTGGAAGCCCCCGAGGTGGTGTCCATCCACCGGTCCTCGATCTGGGCGATCGGCTCCGAACTAAGGGCCGAGGCGGATTCGTGCGTGGACACCAAGGCACTGTTTGACGGCAGAGCTAGATCATGCCCATCGCAACAGTGCGGCACGCTTGGCTTTGGCTCGAGCCCGTCGAAGATCAAGTCTCCGCGGACGTCGGCCGTGAAGTTTAGGCTTCCGAATCTGACCTGACGGCCAGGGGCGTAGCTTTCGATCTGCTCCAGATGGCCAAGTGAGTTAGCCGGCAGTGCGAAGCCGCCGAATACGAAGATCTGTCCGGGGAGAAAAGTCTCACCCTGGACAGCGTTGTTGATTGAAGATGCCATCGAGCCTATCGGTGACGACACAGAGGAACTCTCAATGAAAGCACCAATGTCAGTGTCAATACCGGCGGATCTCGGGTAGGGGGTCCCGAACTATGCGTCTAGGCGGATGGTAATAGGAGACAAGGGACACGATGTTTTACCCAGGTTCGGGCCCTCTTGATGGAGGTAAAACCCTACGTCTTGCTTGATTAATATTGATGATATGGGTAGTACAAGAGTGGATCAACCACGAGATCAAGGAGGCTAAACCCTAAAGCTAGCCTATGGTATGATTGTGGCGATGTATATTGTGTCCTACGGACTAAAACCCTCTGGTTTATATAGACACCGGAGGAGGCTAGGGTTACACAGAGTCGGTTACAATGGTAGGAGATCTACATATCCGTATTTCCAAGCTTGCCTTCCACGCCAAGGAAAGTCCCATCCGGACATGGGACGGAGTCTTCAATCTTGTATCTTCGTAGTCTTGGAGTCCGGCAGACGATGATAGTCCGGCTGTCCGGACACCCCCTAGTCCAGGACTCCCTCACCTGCGTTTGAAACGCTCTTGTTCGACGGGATGCTCTGGCACGACGAATTCGTCGTCGTCAAGGCTTGCCTCGTCTCCGAATGGAGGCATGTAATTATCATCCTTGACCTCTTCATCTGCCGCTCTCTCGCGAGGGCTTGCTTCTGCATCCTCCTGCGCTGAATCTTGCTGGAGGGGATTGTCTTCGGCACTTTCTGGGGTGTTATTATCTCCTGTGCCGGAATCTCCATTCTTGCTGTGGCGGGATTTAGAGCGGCGCCGCTGACGTCGGCGCTTGGGCTATTTCTTTAAGGAATCTCCCTCCGCTGCTTCTTCGCCGTCCCCATCTTTTGGGGTGTCCACCATGTATATGTCATATGACGAGGTGGTCTTCCAGTGCCCTGTAGGCGCTGGTTCTTGTTCGTCTCCGGCATCGTCGTCCATACCGTCGATGTCTTCGGAGTCATAGTCTAGCATGTCGGTTAGATTGTCGATAGTGGCTACAAAGTGGGAGGTGGGTGGGCTTTGAATTTCTTCGTCGTCTGCATCCCAACCATCCTGGCCATAATCCGGCCAGGACTCTCTGGATAGCGAGAGATGTTATAGTTAATTTAGTATGTCGCCAAAGGGCGAGTGCTGAAAGATGTCCGCAGCGGTGAACTCCATGATCGGCGCCCAATCGGATTCGATTGGCAGGGGCGCAGGAGGTTCGGAGTCCGGTAGGGAGTCCGGCACCTCAGAGTCACGAGCTTTATAGGGGACAAGGTCAGTGTTCGGCTCCATCGCCGCGGAAGTTGCAGCCCCCGAGGCGGTGTCCAGCCACCGGTCCTCGATCTGGGCGATCGGCTCCGGACTAAGGGCCGGAGCGGATTCGTGTGCGGCCACCAAGGCACTGTCCGGCGGCAGAGCTAAATCATGCCCATCGTGACAGTGTGGCACGCTCGGCTGTGGCTCGAGTCCGTCGAAGATCAAGTCCCCGCGGATGTCGGCCGTGAAGTTTAAGCTTCCAAACCTGACCTGACGGCCAGGGGCATAGCTTTCGATCTGCTCCAGATGGCCAAGTGAATTAGCCCGCAGTGCGAAGCCGCCGAATACGAAGATCTGTCCGGGGAGAAAAGTCTCACCCTGGACGGCGTTGTTGTTGATTGAAGAAGCCATCGAGCCTATCGGTGACGACACAGAGGAACTCTCAATGAAAGCACCAATGTCGGTGTCAAAACCGGCGGATCTCGGGTAGGGGGTCCCGAACTGTGCGTCTAGGCGGATGGTAACTGGAGACAAGGGACACGATGTTTTAGCCAGGTTCGGGCCCTCTTGATGGAGGTAAAACCCTATGTCCTGCTTGATTAATATTGATGATGTGTATTACAAGAGTGGATCTACCACGAGATCAAGGAGGCTAAACCCTAGAAGCTAGCCTATGGTATGATTGTTGTAATGGTTGTTGTCCTACGGACTAAGGCCCTCCGGTTTATATAGACAGCGGAGAGGGCTAGTGAGGGAGTCCTGGACTAGGGGGTGTCCGGACAGCCGGACTATCATCGTCCGCCGGACTCCAAGACTACGAAGATACAAGATTGAAGACTCCGTCCCGTGTCCGGATGGGACTTTCCTTGGCGTGGAAGGCAAGCTTGGCGATACGGATATGTAGATCTCCTACCATTGTAACCGACTCTGTGTAACCCTAGCCTCCTCCGGTGTCTATATAAACCGGAGGGCTTTAGTCCGTAGGACACAACATACATTACAACAATCATACCATAGGCTAGCTTCTAGGGTTTAGCCTCCTTGATCTCGTGGTAGATCCACTCTTGTACTACCCATATCATCAATATTAATCAAGCAGGACGTAGGGTTTTACCTCCATCGAGAGGGCCCGAACCTGGGTAAAACATCGTGTCCCTCGTCTCCTGTTACCATCCGCCTAGACGCACAGTTCGGGACCCCCTACCCGAGATCCGCCGGTTTTGACACCGACATTGGTGCTTTCATTGAGAGTTCCTCTGTGTCGTCACCGATAGGGCGGATGCCTCCACCCGTCTTCAAAGACGGTGTTTTCGCCGAAGGGGCCTTGGCCGCCGGCCAAACTATCCGGCTAGGTGGTTTTCTTATGGCCGCCTGTCCGGCCGCCACTTCGACAATGACTTCTCAAGTCGTGAGAAGCAATCTTCGCGTCAGCCCTAAAGCTGCCGAACAGTTGGATCCAATAGAGCTCTCGTCTGTCAACGAGCTCTTGGATCGCATCGCCGCCCTGGGAGTCGCTACGGACTACAACCAGATAGGGCTTAAAACTGATCTGAGAGAGATTAACTCTCCCCAGGCCACCCACCACGTCGCAGTGGTAGAGGAGCAATACGGCAACTCTTCGCCTGTATTGAAAACTATTCATGTCCGGATTGCCGAACCCTCCACGCCGGATTTCCGTGGAGGGACGGACTTCGATCGAGCATTGAACTTGAAATCATGCGTCGCTCCGGACTCGCTGGATTGTGTCCAGCAGATCAAGCTTCCAAATTCGGAAACCCCTCGGCCTTTGAGCCCCAAGATGGGCAGGGATCCGGACTTCGGTCCACCCACCCGCCCAGACATATGTGATCTATCTCTAATACGGCAAGAGCCCGCCAAAACAGTACACCACTACTGGGCCAGATTCCTCCTGGTTATGGACAGGATAAAGGACTGCCGAGAGGAAAACGCAATCTCAATCTTGTGCAATAATTGCACGGACAAGGGAATATTGAACGCCATCGATCGTCGCAAAATTACACGCTTCGCCGATCTGGCGTCCATAGTACGAAAGTACTGTGCGATGGAGAGTTTCCGGAAAACCGAAAATCGATTTTGGGATAATCCGGCCCCAGCCCAAGTCCACAACAAAAGGGCGCCTCACACTCAGGCCCCATATGCAAAAAAGAAAAAGCAAAAACCCAATAAAGGGCACGGAACCGTACTGGAGGGATGGCTCAATGGACCCTGCAAGCTTCATAGTACAGAGGGAGCCGCCCCAACTCATAGCCTTCAAGCATGTTGGATATTACGGCAGGTGGCCAAAAGTGGCGAGGAGCTTCTAGCCCCACAAAACAACTCCAACAATACCGGTACGGTATCAACAGTCTTCGAGACTTTCGCGTCAAACAATATGCGAAAGCGAACAATCCGCGGACTCGCCAAAGTCTACCAAATAGCGACAGCAAATCCATGGAGTGACACAGCTATCACCTTCGGTGCCAGCGACGAACCTAAATTCCGAACAGCCAGAGCACCAGCCGCACTGGTGCTTAGTCCCATAGTGGACGGCTTTCGACTGACAAAAGTCCTCATGGATGGCGGCGGCGGAATAAACCTCATCTACGAGGAAACTCTGCGGAAAATGGAAATCGATTGGAGCCGTATTGAGCGAAGCAGCACAACCTTCAGAGGTATAATCCCTAGCCGGGAGGCACGCTGCACCGGACAAATCACACTCGATGTGGTGTTCGGCTCGCCGGACAATTACAGATCCGAAGAAGTCACGTTCGAAGTGGCCCCGTTCAACAGCGGATATCACGCTATATTAGGACGAGAGGCATTCACAATTTTTCAAGCAGTACCTCATTACGGGTACATGAAGCTCAAAATGCCTGGGCCTGGCGGAATAATCACCCTCGCTAGTGATCCGGACATAGCACTCCGCGCTGAAAATAAGACAGTTGCACTAGCCTTGGAGGCACTATCCGAAGCCTTAGCAGCAGAGGAACTCACTGCGCTGCGCTCTACGGTGAACAGGGACGATGTGATACTCGATAAAAGATCCAAGTCCACCTCCTTTAAACCAGCAGATGAAATAATAAAATTCCAGGTCCATCCAACGGACCCAACAAAGACGGCCTCCATTGGGGCACAATTGAACCCCGAAGTAGATGCCGCACTGCGTGAATTCCTTCGGGAAAATTGGGACATCTTCGCCTGGCATCCTTCGGATATGCCCGGAATCCCACGCAAGTTGGCAGAACACAGCCTAAACATCCTAAAAGGATTTAAGCCAGTCAAACAGGCTCTTCGACGGTTTTCCGAACCCAAAAGACAGGCAATGGGGGAAGAGCTAGCCAAACTATTGGAAGCCGGATTCATTAGAGATATCAAACATCCGGACTGGCTAGCAAATCTGGTGATGGTACCAAAGAAGGATAAATCCTAGCGCCTTTGTGTCGATTTTAAAAAGACCTCAATAAGCCTTGCCCAAAGGATCCCTTCCCTCTCCCCCGCATCGACCAAATTATCGATGCTACCGCAGGGCACGATTCGTTGTGCTTCCTGGACGCATACTCTGGCTATCATCAAATCAAGATGGCGGAAGCAGACCAAGCCGCAACGGCATTCATCACTCCATACGGACCATTCTGCTTCAACACGATGCCCTTCGGACTTAAAAATGCCGGCGCAACATATCAGCGCATGATTCAAACATGTCTGGCCACCCAGATCGGCAAAACAGTCGAGGCATACATAGACGACGTAGTCGTCAAAACAAAACACGTCGAAACTCTAGTAGACGATTTGAGGCTCACATTCGACAACCTCAGAGCATATGACATCAAGCTGAATCCGGAAAAATGCGTTTTCGGCGTACCAGCCGGAAAGCTGCTGGGCTTCATTGTATCCGGTAGAGGAATCGAAGCAAACCCGGCTAAAATCCGAGCTCTGTCACAGTTGGATATTCCAAAAGACCTCAAACAAATACAAAAATTAACAGGATGCGTGGCAGCCTTAAGCCGCTTTATCTCCCGTCTAGGAGAAAAGGCGTTGCCCCTCTATCGCCTCCTCAGGCGCACCGAACACTTTGAGTGGACGGATGCTGCCACTGCCGGACTCGAAGAAATAAAGGCCATATTGGCAACAAATCCGGTCCTGGCTGCGCCCACTCTGGGCGAACCAATGTTGCTATACATCGCAGCAACGCATCAAGTTGTAAGCGCGGTCCTCATCGTCGAACGAGCGACAGAAGGGCATAAATTACCTCTTCAAAAATCAGAAGATAGCATATGCGGTGTTCATGGCATCCCGGAAGCTCCGACACTACTTTCAAGAGTGTTCGATAACAGTGCCCTCTGAAGTACCACTCAATGACATTATAAATAACCGCGACGCAACGGGCAGGATTGCAAAATGGGCCATTGAGCTCTTACCATTCGATATAACTTACAAACCTCGGCGAGCTATAAAGTCACAAGTTTTGGCTGACTACGTCGCTGAATGGACCGAAGCCGCACTCCCTAAAGAGTACGGCGCATACTCCAATTGGGTTATGCATTTCGACGGCTCTAAAATGTTGGCCGGACTGGGGGCTGGCGTCGTATTGACGTCCCCAACCGGGGACACAGTCCAGTACGTACTTCAAATAATGTACACGGACTCCAACAACGCAGCCGAATACGAGGCCCTGTTACACGGTCTCCGGATGGCAGTTTCCATGGGCATTCAACGCCTAGAGGTGCGCGGGGATTCAAACCTTGCAATATCCCAAATAAATGGAGACTTTGACGCCAAGGATCCGAAAATGGCAGCATATCGCAACGCTGTCTTAAAAATGTCAGCTCGGTTTGAAGGACTCGAATTCCATCACATAGCCCGAGATAATAACCAAGCGGCCGATGTACTGGCACGCATCGGGGCAAAACGTGATGTTGTCCCTCCAAATATCTTCCTAGAACAGCTCTTCAAGCCATCCGTACTATGGGAAGAGGAGCCCGGTAGTGACAAACCGGAAAAAACCGCACCAATCGGTGATTCAGCAGATGACATAACACCTTCAGCCCACGTCATAATGGCAGTAATCGCCGCGTGGACAGAACCTTTCCTAGCCTACTTACTTAGGCAGGAACTTCCCGAAGACCAAAACGAGGCCCGCTGCATAGTCCGGCGATCGAAAGCCTACAAGGTCCATGAGGGAGAACTTTATAAGAAAAGTACAACCAGAGTCCTTCAAAGGTGTATCTCCGAAGAGGAAGGGCGAAACCTCCTGGTTGAAATTCGTGCCGGACTAGGCGGACACCACGCAGCAGCCCGGGCCCTTGTAGGAAAGGCATTCCGTACAGGATTTTATTGGCCGACGACCCGGGCAGATGCCCAGGACTTAGTCCAGAGATGCGTTGGTTGTCAGCTCTTTGCTAACCAGAGCCATATGCCGCCTACCGCCCTCAAAACTATACCCATTACCTGGCCGTTCGCGGTCTGGGGGCTTGATATGGTTGGACCCCTTAAAGGGGGAACCCACAAGCAAAGGTACCTATTGGTCATGGTAGATAAATTCACCAAATGGATAGAGGCCAAGCCGGTCAAAACGGCAGAGTTCGGACCAGTGATAGACTTTATATCCGGGGTAGTACACCGTTATGGAGTCCCCCACAGCATCATCATCGACAACGGCACGAACTTCACAGCCGACGAGGTTAAGTCATGGTGCAAGAATATGGGCATCAAGCTCGATTACGCTTCAGTCTATCACCCTCAAACCAACGGTCAAGTGGAACGAGCAAATGGTCTAATAATGAGCAGCATTAAACCCAGACTAGTGCAGTCACTTACTAAATCTGACACGCACTGGGTCGAGGAGCTCGACTCCGTACTCTGGGGGCTGCGGACAACGCCTAACCGTACTACCGGATTCACACCATTTTTTATGGTAGGCGCAGAGGCAGTCCTGCCCTGCGACATTATTCATGACTCACCTCGAGTGCGCATGCACGAGGAAAGAGAGGCCGAGCTGGATCGGCAGGACAGCTTGGACACATTGGAGGAAGAACGCGACATCGCCAAAGCTCGTTCCGCATTCTATCAGCAGCAGGCTCGAAGATATCAAAGCAGAGAAGTACGGGCCAAGACTTACAACGTTGGCGAACTAGTTCTATGCCTGCCGGACAAGAAAAAGGACAAGCTCAAGCCCAAATGGGAGGGCCCCTTCATTATCGATCAAGTCCTGACCGGTGGAGCATACCGTCTACGAAATGCGTCGGATAACCGACTCGAGCCGAACCCATGGAACGCAGCCCACCTACGACGATTCTACGCCTAGCGCCGGACTAAGAGTTCGTCCCCTTCCCCCGTCCAAACTTTTACACTTCGGCTGTCTTTTGTTTCTCTTTTCATGTCTTTTTATTCCAAAGCCCTCGCGGGCCTATTTTATCATTTTTCGCATACGCATGATGTGCCATCCGCACTCATTATTCCTAGGGGCTTCTTTTACAGAAGCTCAATTATACGGGTTTCATACCCAGCACATGTGTCAAGCTTCCACATGTACCTTTTACTCGCCATTATATGCCTTGATATGACTTAAGTTTTGGCCAAGCTGGGTTGCCTGGCTCCTGTGCTTACCCCTACGTTCCCGATTGTTCGACTAGGAGGTAAAGGGAGCACCTCTGTGATTGTTACTGCCGGGTCAGCCGGATGTGTACCTCAGACTGGGTGAAGCCGAAAGCTAGCGTTCTTAAGGGAATATTCGGTCGGCGATTTAAAAGATGACTTTTTACTCATTTATTTATCTACCCCCAGATGTTTTACTGCTTTCTTTGCAGTCCGGACATGCACTTTAGGGCATGCCTCCCAGCGAAAGGAACCCTTAACGGAACTATTCTCCCTGGAAGATGTTTCTTACTAACCATGTAATATAACATAACTAGTTGGGAACTTGTCTGATAAAGCACTAATGACCCCTACGCCTGGTCTCCATGCATACCACGGTTGTTTCTTAACCAAAAAGGTATTCGGACACACTCCGGACTCTAGGGTCCCGAGGTTGAAGCGAAAAGGTCGGCAAAGACAAACGATCTACAATCCGGCTAGAAGGCATTTCACATGTCACTTCAAAGGAAAACATACATTGTCAAATTTATTGATTGTATTCCTCCTCAATCCCGTCTAACAGGCTGTCTAACTTACAGTCCCGTTGGGAAAACTTAGCAGCCAACTCTACTTGGCTGTATACTAAACTCACAGGGATCTCCTTCCCATCAGGCCCCACCGGTCCAACTTCGGCCATATGGTTGGGATCCGCCTTCTTATACCGCCTCTTCACCATGGCCCAAGCCTCCCTGGCACCTTGACGGCAAGCCAAAATCTTCCACAAACGGAAGCGCTGCCGCACTCCCTGAAGCTTCTCCGCAAGCCCCCCAAGGCCCTCGGGTAGGGAGAGGGCTAGCCATAAAGCCCGGACGACGCCGGTCATTGCCTGCCGAACTCGTTCAAGCAGTTGCAACAGTTCGGGAAGCTGATCACCCGTTGATATGGGCATCTCCTCTGCAGGACGACCTGTGAGTATACCTACAAGACATATCATGTCAAAATACTTCCTCGCCGAACTCTTCTTTTCAAAGGAGTCCGCTCAAGCACTTACTATAAATGCCGCGACGAAGCCGCCGATTCTCCTTAACGGAGCTGGACAGCTCGGCTCGAGCGCCTTTCAGCTCTTCTCCGAGCTTGGCGTTGGCATCCTGGAGCTTGTTCCTTTCTTGTTGAACCCTATTCAGCACACTCTCGCCGGCCTTTAGCTGGCGCAGCAATGCTTGCCTGTCCGGATCTTGTCCGGCGGCACCTGCAATGTCATTATTAGACTCGCGCGCACGCCGCACAACGCTTATATTTATTAATAAAAATGTTTTACCAGGAGGGGTCTCTGCGTCTCCTCCTGCGGCAGCAAGTGCGGCCTCAAGTTGGACCTTGCAATCTTGCAGCTCCCGAGACAGCTGGGCATTCTTCTCGGTAAGAGCCTGCGTTTTCAAATGATCCTTAAATCAGTTAACATAACTACTTTAAGTCTCGGGGGCTACTGGTATATACAACCATTAAGATTCCCTTACCCGTATGTCTTTCACATACTGCTCCGTGGCTCTGGTAAAACCATCTTGAGCAGCACGGAGATGTGCGTCCCCTGCGTTAAAGGCATCCAATGCCTCAGGGGAAAAGCACGCTTCACGAAATACTGTCCGGCGGCGCCTATGGTTCATGGCGCTCTCCACCTCAGACTTGGTGGCGGACAGTCTGTCGGTGTCCTCCGTTGGAGAAGGATCCAGCCCGCGTCTTGCGCTTGCCTCCCCCTCCAGGCCGGGCGCTGGAGCCTGGCCGGTGTAGGTTGGATCGGCAACTTCTGCGCCCGCAGACCGGCGAGCGCTTTTTCTCCTGCAGAGATCATGAGCACTCAAGCATTTCCTAGGAACGTCGCTCTGAAAATTCAAATACGAGCTATACCTTTGCGGCGACGTTTCCGTCCGCACCGCGCTCCTTTTCCGCCTGCTGGTCCGAACTGACCCCTGTTGGTCAGCCGCCGCGGGCTCGGCTTCCTGCCGTAAAGGCGCTTCCTGCAAAATACCATCGTTCGCGAAGGTTAGAAATGGGCAGGGAAGAGATGATGGTGTCCGGACTTCGGTCGCGGTCACCTGGGAAGCCGGACACAGTCCGGGGTAATCCGCCGTAATGGCAACCAAAGCATTGTCTATGCTGAGCTGGTGAAACACCCGTCGATCAGCTCCACCTTGATGTCCGGGTCCTCTTCGGAGGCCGGATCCAAGGATCTTTCTGGATCCTCGGGTTGCGGAGCAGGACTCACCATGTCCTCCACAGTCCGGCGTAGATCCTGCGCCGAAGACATAATGTAAGAAGCTTAAACTTCGCAAGCATGGGTTGAGCCCTTAAAGGTGTTCGCTTACCCATCCTCTAAGGTTGATCATGGAAAACCCATTCAAAGGGTTCGTTCGAAGGAAGTCCTCCTTCTCCCCCTTGTACAGGCTGGACAGGATCTCCACCAGATCCTCGGTCGAATCTGGCCCTTTGCAGCCATGACGGGTGGCATCGTCTTCCCCGTTGAAATCCCACATGGGGTGGCCTCTGTATTGCAATGGCTGTATCCCCCGCATGATACATGTCGCCATGACTCCGATCATGGTCAAGCCAGAATGGGCCATTAATCTTATTCGGCCCATCAAGTAATGGACGCTCTTGTCTTCCTTCAATCGGGGGCTCCGTGGGCGCCAGCTGAGGCGTTTCTTCAAAGGAGCAGCACTAAACTCCGGGAGGCCGATCCGGCCTGGGTCCGGCAGCGGAGCGTCTCCTATATAAAACCACTCTGAAGGCCAGTCTTCGGACGCCTTCTTGGGAGTGCCGGATGGGTATCCGGTCCCAGCAATGCGCCATATTTCGGCGCCGCCCACTTGATATATGGACCCCTCGTGAGAACGGGGTACGAGGCAGAACAGCCTCTTCCACAATGCAAAATGGGGCTCAATGCCCAGGAATAGCTCACAAAGAGCTACGTAGCCCGCGATATGTAGGACAGAGGCGGGCGTGAGGTGGTGGAGCTGGAGTCCGTAGAACTCCAGGAGCCCGCGGAGGAACGGATGTATTGGGAATCCGAGTCCCCTTACCAGATAGGGGACGAAGCATACTCGCTCCCCCTTATTGGGGCTTGGGGTAGCCTCCACTTGCCTCCCACCTTGATAAGTAACCAGTCCGGCCCGGACTGGGACCATGAAGGCCGGAGGGAGAAATCCCCCCGTTTGGAGCTTCACTAGCTCGTTGTGCGAAACAGAGCACCTCCTCCAATTCCCCGGCGGTGGGCTAGGAGTGCGTGAAGAAGAGCCGCGTCAACGGTCCATGATGGAATGGATTTTTAGGTCAAAGGCGCTCCGATGAAGTATTCGCGGGAGGAGGATGGTGTGGTTTGGATCTGGATTTTTGCCTCTTTTATAGGCGGATGACTCGCACGACTAGGGGGTGAAATGTAAAAGACACCCTGGCTTTTCGCGGCAATGCGACACGTGGAAAAATACCATTATTGGGCGCAAAAGCCAAGAAACACAGTATTTATGGTGAAGCCGAACACTGTTCGGCAGGTACATGGAACTTGAAGGGAGAACCCGCCTTGCAACGCCGAAGACTGTATACGCGCTGGACTAATCGTCATTGAAGCCTGGTTCGGGGGCTACTGAGGGAGTCCTGGACTAGGGGGTGTCCGGACAGCCGGACTATCATCGTCCGCCGGACTCCAAGACTACGAAGATACAAGATTGAAGACTCCGTCCCATGTCCGGATGGGACTTTCCTTGGCGTGGAAGGCAAGCTTGGCGATACGGATATGTAGATCTCCTACCATTGTAACCGACTCTGTGTAACCCTAGCCTCCTCCGGTGTCTATATAAACTGGAGGGCTTTAGTCCGTAGGACAACATACATTACAACAATCATACCATAGGCTAGCTTCTAGGGTTTAGCCTCCTTGATCTCGTGGTAGATCCACTCTTGTACTACCCATATCATCAATATTAATCAAGCAGGACGTAGGGTTTTACCTCCATCGAGAGGGCCCGAACCTGGGTAAAACATCGTGTCCCTCGTCTCCTGTTACCATCCGCCTAGACGCACAGTTCAGGACCCCCTACCCGAGATCCGCCGGTTTTGACACCGACGGCTAGGGTTACACAGAGTCGGTTACAATGGTAGGAGATCTACATATCCGTATTGCCAAGCTTGCCTTCCACGCCAAGGAAAGTCCCATCCAGACACGGGATGGAGTCTTCAATCTTGTATCTTCGTAGTCTTGGAGTCCGGCGGACGATGATAGTCCGGCTGTCCGGACACCCCCTAGTCCAGGACTCCCTCAGTCTTCAAACACAGATATGAACAACTACTCAACACAGTAATGAGGAAATGGAAGAGTTGAGGAAATAGAACCAGTAAGGTTGGTGAAGACAATGATTTGGTAGACCAGTTCCAACTGCTGTCTCAGTTGTACGTCTGGTTGGAGCGGCTGAGTATTTAAACTCGAGGACACACAGTCCCGGACACCCAGTCACTAAGCACGTAGCTCAGGACACCAAGTCCTCACCGTATTCTCCTTGAACTAAGGTCACACAGACCCCGTCCAATCACTCGTGGTAAGTCTTCAGGCAACTTCCAAACCTTCACAGACTTTGGTCACTCGGCTATCCACAATTCCTCTTGGATGCTCTAGACCATGACGCCTAACCGTCTGGAAGAAGCACAGTCTTCAAAGGTAACAAGCATCGGATCCACGCAGGATCAATCTCTTCAGTGATGCTCAATCACTTTGGGTTTGTGGGTGTTTGGGTTTGGATTTTCCTCACTCGATGATTTTCACTCAAAGTCCTCGGAGGATGGGTTGCTCTCAAATGACAAGTGTCAGTTTCTCTCGGAGCAGCCAACCAGCTAGTGGTTGTAGGGGGCGGCTATTTATAGCCTAGGGAGCAGCCCGACATGATAAGACATAAATGCCCTTCAATGATATGACCGTTATGTGGATAAGATATTTTGGGACAGCTGGCGCGAAGCACAGCAACGGTCGGAAATTTGACTCTCAAATTTCTCTGGGCTATCATGTTCCTCACTGTGTAGGCAATCTGCACTGGCGAATTCCTAACTCCTCAGTCAGAACAAATTCCTCAGCGACCAGAAGAACTTCGTCTCTGTCACTGAAGAAATTGACTGAACTGTATGAGATTTCCAATGGCTTCACTCAAAGGGATTGGTAGGTGTAGGATTTTGAGTTGAGCATCACATGGAAATTTTTCCTTAATATTTCCTCGACCCCCTTTAATAGTACGGTGTTTCCTATGACTCAAGAAAGAGAAAAACAAAACTATGAAAACGAAAGTCTTCAAGCTTCATATTCCTCGCATGAATATCAAGTCTTCACGGACACACCAATTTCTTCACTTTCAAAGTCTTCATGAAAGTCTTCAGGAATACCAAAATCTTCAGTCAAAGATATTCATTTTTAGGGGACGACTTTCTCTGTAAATATCAAACTCCTCATAGACTTATAGACCTGTGTACACTCATAAACTCATTAGTCCCTTAACCTATAAGTCTTCAATACACCAAAATCACTAAGGGGCACTAGATGCACTTACATGGATCTCAATACAATGTTCTCCCCCTCTCTTGTGGAGATCTATTCGATGAAATCTCTTTTTGCGGTGTTTTTGTCGAGATCCGATGAATTGTGGGTTTATGATCAAGTTTATCTATGAATAATATTTGAATCTTCTCTGAATTATTTTATGTATGATTGAGTTATCTTTGCAAGTCTCTTAGAATTATCAGTTTGGTTTGGCCTACTCGATTGATCTTTCTTGCCATGGGAGAAGTGCTTAGCTTTGGGTTCAATCTTGCGGTGTTCTTACCCAGTGACAGAAAGGGTTGCAAGACATGTATTGTATTGTTGCCATCGAGGATAACAAGATGGGGTTTATATCATATTGCATGTGTTTATCCCTCTACATCATTTCAACCCCTTTATTGCGTTGGTTGCGAGTTCTCAGTTTGTTTGTGTAGGTGCGTGGGACTTTTGAGGAGCCTCCTACTGGATTGATACCTTGGTTCTCAAAACTGAGGGAAATACTTACGCTACACTTTGCTGCATCACCCTCTCCTCTTCGAGGAAAACCAACGCAAGCTCAAGACGTAGCAAGAAGGATTTCTGGCGCCGTTGCCGAGGAGGTCTTTGCTCAAGTCAAGACATACCAAGTACCCATCACAAACCCATCTCCCTCGCAGTTACATTATTTGCCATTTGCCTCTCGTTTTCCTCTCCCCCACTTCACCCTTGCCGTTTTATTCGCCCTCTCTTTCCCAATCTCCTCCTCTCTTTTCACTTGCCGTTTTTCTATTTGCTTGTATGTTGGATTACTTGTTGCCATGGCGCAAGATAATACCAAATTGTGTGATTTCTCGAATACCAATAATAATGATTTCCTTAGTACTCCGATTGCTCCTCTTAATGGTGTTGAGTCTTGTGAAATCAATACCTCTTTGTTGAATCTTGTTATGAAAGATCAATTCGCCGGCCTTCCTAGTGAAGATGATGCTACTCATCTAAACAATTTTGTTGATTTGTGTGACATGCAAAAGAAGAAAGATACGGATAACAATATTGTCAAATTGAAGTTATTTCCGTTTTCACTTAGAGATCGTGCTAAAGTTTGGTTTTTGTCTTTGCCTAAAAATAGTATTGATTCTTGGAACAAGTGCAAAGATGCTTTTCTCTCTAAGTATTTTCCTCCCGCTAAGATCATCACTCTTAGGAACGATATTATGAATTTTAAACAACTTGATCATGAGCATGTTGCCCAATCTTGGGAAAGAATGAAATTGATGCTTCGCAATTGCCCTACTCATGGTTTGAATTTATGGATGATCATACAAAATTTTTATGCCGGTTTGAACTTTGCTTCTAGAAATCTCTTAGATTCGGCCGCGGGAGGCACCTTTATGGAAATCACGTTAGGATATGCTACAAAATTGCTTGATAATATTATGGCTAATTATTCTCAATGGCACACCGAAAGATCTTCTAGTAAAAAAGTGCATGCTATAGAAGAAATCAATGTTTTGAGTGGTATGGATGAACTTATGAAGATGTTTGCCACTAAAAATACTCCTCTTGATCCCAATGATATGCCTTTGTCTTCCTTGATTGAGAATAATAATGAATCTATGGATGTGAATTTTGTTGGTAGGAATACTTTTGGAAATAATGCTTATAGAGGAAATTTTAATACTAGACCGTTCCCTAGTAATCCCTCTAATAATTATGGAAATTCCTACAATAATTCTTATGGTCATTTTAATAAGATGCCCTCTGATTTTGAGAATAGTGTGAAAGAATTTATGATTTCTCAAAAGAATTTTAATGTCGTGCTTGAAGAAAAATTGCTCAAAGTTGATGATTTGGCTAGGAACGTTGATAGACTTTTGCTTGATGTTAATTCTCTTAAACTTGGATCTTATTCTCCTAAGCATGATATCAATGAGTCTCTCAAAGTAATGAGAATTTCCGTTGACGGGTGCAAGGAAAGAACCGCTAGATTGCGTGGTAAAAAAGAAAGCTTCATAAAAGCGTGTTCTTCTAGTCTTCATGAAAATAATGATGGGGATCTTAAATTTACTGATACATCTCTGATTAGATCTATGTTTTGCAATATGAATTTTGATGATTATGGGAGTGATGATGAATCAACTTTGCCTATAAGGCATCCCAAAAATTCGGAGTCTTTAGATCTTGATGTTAAATTTGGTAAAAGTGAGATTGGAGAATCATCAACGTCTAATAATATTGAACTTACTATCTCGGATTTCAAGGAATTTGATTATGATAATTGTTCTTTAAAAGGGTGTATTTCCTTGTTGCAATCCGTTATTAATTCTCCTCATGCTTATAGTCAAAACAAAGCTTTTACCAAACATATCGTTGATGCCTTGATGCAATCTTATGATGAAAAACTTAATTTGGAAGTTTCTATACCTAGAAAACTTATCATGAGTGGGAACCTACTATAAAGATTAAAATTAAAGATTATGAGTGTTTTGCTTTGTGTGATTTGGGTGCTAGTGTTTCCACGATTCCGAAAACTTTATGTGATATTCTAGGTTTCCATGATCTTGATGATTGCTCTTTAAATTTGCACCTTGCGGATTCCACCATTAAAAAGCGTATGGGAAGAATCAATGATGTTCTCATTGTTGCAAATAGAAATTTGGTGCCCGTAGATTTTATCGTTCTTGATATAGATTGCAATCTTTCTTGCCCTATTATTCTTGGTAGACCTTTTCTTAGAACGATTGGTGCGATTATTGATATGAAGGAAGGGAATATTAGATTCCAATTTCCATTAAAGAAAGGCACGGATCACTTTCCAAGAAAGAAAGTTAAATTACCTTATGAATCTATCATGCGTGCTACTTATGAATTTAGTGCCAAAGATGGCACTCGTTAGATCTATCTTTGTTTTTATGCCTAGCTAGGGGCGTTAAACAATAGCGCTAGTTGGGAGGCAACCCAATTTTCTTTATGTTTTTTGTTTTTGCTACTTTTTAGTAATAAATCTTGCATCTACCTTCTAGTTAGATGTGTTTTTATCTTTTAATTAGTGTTTGTGCCAAGTAGAACCTATAGGATAACCTACGATGATAGTTGATTTGATTCTGCTGAAAAACAGAAACTTTGCATGCATGAATATAATTTTGTTAAATCACAAGAACGTGCTTTTGCATTGATTCTTTTTGCTGCTGTTCAATAGACAAATTGTCCAGGACTTCCTATTTTGGTAGGATTTTTAGAGTTCCAGAAGTTTGCGTTAGTTACAGATTTCTAAATACTGTTCTGTTTTTGACAGATTCTGTTTTTCGTGTGTTGTTTGCTTATTTCAATGCATCTATGGCTAGTAAATTAGTTTATAAACCATAAAGAAGTTGGAATACAGTAGGTTTAACACCAAAATAAATAAAGAATGAGTTCATGGCAGTACCTTATGTGGTGGTTTTGTTTTCTTTCACTAACGGAGCTTATAAGATTTCCTGTTGAGTTTTGTGTTGTGAAGTTTTCAAGTTTTGGGTAAAGCTTTTATGGACTATGGAATAAGGAGTGGCAAGAGCCTAAGCTTGGGGATACCCATGGAACCCCAAGATATTCAAGAATAGCCAAAAGCCTAAGCTTGGGGATGCCCCGGGAGGGCATCCCCTCTTTCGTCTTCGTTCATTGGTAACTTTACTTGGAGCTATATTTTTATTCGCCACATGATATGTGTTTTGCTTGGAACGTCGTGTATTATATTAGTCTTTTCTTTTTAGTTTACCACAATCATCCTTGCTGTACACATCTTTTGGGAGAAGCCTATTTTATTAGAATTTGCTAGAATACTCTATGTGCTTCACTTATATCTTTTGACCTTGATAGTTTTTGCTCTAGTGCTTCACTTATACCTTTTAGAGCATGGTGGTGTCTTAATTTTGAAGAAATTGCTAGTCTCTCATGCTTCACTTATATTATTTTGAGAGTCTTTTAGAACAGCATGGTATTTGCTATGATCATAAAGTTGGTCCTAGAATGATGAGCATCCAAGTTGGGTATAATAAAAACTATCATAGAAAAGTGAATTGGATGCTATGATCAATTTGATGCTTGATAATTGTTTTGAGATATGAAGGTAGTGATATTAAAGTCATGCTAGTTGGGTGATTATGAATTTAAAAGAATGCTTGTGTTGAAGCTTGTGATTCCCGTAGCATGCACGTATGGTGAGCCGCTTTGTGATGAAGTTGGAGCACAATTTTATTTATTGATTGTCTTCCTTATGAGCGGCGGTCGGGGACGAGCGATGGTCTTTTCCTACCAATCTATCCCCCTAGGAGCATGCGCATAGTACTTTTTTGATCAGTTCTAAATTTTTGCAACAAGTATATGAGTTCCTTTGATTAATGTTGAGTCCATGGATTATACACACTCTTTCACCCTTCTACTATTGCTAGCTCTCTTGTATCGTGCAATTTTCGCCGGTACCATACACCCACCATACTCCTTCCTCAAAACAGCCACCATACCTACCTATTATGGCATTTCCATAGCCATTCCGACATATATTGCCATGCAACTTTCCACCGTTCCGTTCATATGACACGCATTACTTTTGTCATATTGCTTTTTGCATGATCATGTAGTTGACATTGTATTTGTGGCAAGGCCACCTTCATAATTTTCATACATGTCACTCTTGATTCATTGCATATCATGGTACACCACCGGAGGCATTCATATAGAGTCATATCTTGTTCTACCTTTGAGTTGTAAATCCATAAAAGTGTGATGATATTCATTATTAGAGCATTGTCCTAGTGAGGAAAGGATGATGAAGACTATGATTCCCCCACAAGTCGGGATGAGACTTCGGACTTTACAAAAAAAAGAAAAAAAAGAGAAAAAAAAAGGGAAAGGCCAAAAAAAGGCCAAAGAAAAGAAAAAAAAGGAAAAAAAAAAAGAAAAGAAAAAATAAAAATGAGAGAAAAAGAGAGAAGGGACAATGCTACTATCTCCTTTTCCACACTCGTGCTTCAAAATAGCACCATGATCTTCATGATAGAGAGTCTCATATGTTGTCACTTTCATATATTAGTGGGAATTTTTCATTATAGAACTTGGGTTGTATATTCCAATGATGGGCCTCCTCAAAAGTGCCCTAGGTCTTCATGAGCAAGTGAGTTGGATGCACCCCACTTAGTTTCTTTTGTTGAGCTTTCATATATTTATAGCTCTAGTGCATTCGTTACATGGCAATCCCTACTCACTCACATTGATATCTATTAATGGGCCTCTCCATAGCCTGTTGATACGCCTAGTTGATGTAAGACTATCTTCTCCTTTTTGTCTTCTCCACAACCACCCTTCTATTCCACATATAGTGCTATGTCCATGGCTCACGCTCATGTATTGCGTGAAAGTTGAAAAAGTTTGAGATTATTAAAGTATGAAACAATTGCTTGGCTTGTCATCGGGGTTGTGCGTCATTAAATACTTTTTGTGATGAAGATAGAGCATAGCCAGACTATATGATTTTGTAGGGATAACTTTCTTTAGTCATGTTATTTTGAGAAGACATGATTACTTTGGTTAGTATGCTTGAAGTATTACTATTTCTTATGCCAATACGAACTTTTATTTTGTATTCATTTGGATCTAAACATTCATGCCACAATAAAGAAAATTACATTATGAATTATGCTAGGTAGCATTACACATCAAAAATTCTCTTTTTATCATTTACCTACTCGAGGACGAGCAGGAATTAAGCTTGGGGATGCTTATACATCTCCAACGTATCTATAATTTTTTATTGTTCCATGATATTATATTACCTCTTTTGGATGTTTATGGGCTTTATTTTACACATTTATATCATTTTTGGGACTAACCTACTAACCGGAGGCCCAGTCCATATTGCTGTTTTTTTTTGCCTATTTCAGTATTTCGAAGAAAAGGAATATCAAACGGAGTCCAGAAGGAATGAAACCTTCAGGAGCGTTATTTTTGGAACAAATCTGATCCGGAGAGCTTGTAGTGCAAGTCAAGAAGCCTTCGAGGGCCCCACGAGATAGGAGGGCGCGCCCCCCTGTAGGGCGCGCCCCTTGTCTCGTGGGCCCCTCGAGCGGCCACCGACGTACTTCTTCCTCCTATATATACCTACATACCCCGAAAACATCCAGGAGCACCACAAAACACAATTTACACCGCCGTAACCTTCTGTATCCGCGAGATCCCATCTTGGAGCCCTTGCCGGCACTCTGTCGGAGGGGGAAGCAACCACGGAGGGCCTCTACATCAACATCCTTGCCCCTCCAATGAGTTGTGAGTAGTTTACAACAGACCTACGGGTCCATAGTTATTAGCTAGATGGCTTCTTCTCTCTTTTTGGATCTCAATACAATGTTCTCCCCCTCTCTTGTGGAGATCTATTCGATGTAATCTCTTTTTGCAGTGTGTTTGTCGAGGTCCGATGAATTGTGGGTTTATGATCAAGTTTATCTATGAATAATATTTGAATCTTCTCTGAATTATTTTATGTATGATTGAGTTATCTTTGCAAGTCTCTTCGAATTATCAGTTTGGTTTGGCCTACTAGATTGATCTTTCTTGCCATGGGAGAAGTGCTTAGCTTTGGGTTCAATCTTGCGGTGTTCTTACCCAGTGACAGAAAGGGTTGCAAGACACATATTGTATTGTTGCCATCGAGGATAACAAGATGGGGTTTATATCATATTGCATGTGTTTATCCCTCTACATCATGTCATCTTGCTTCATGCGTTGCTCTATTCTTATGAACTTAATACACTAGGTGCATGCTGGATAGAGGTCGATGTGTGGAGTAATAGTAGTAGATGCAGGCAGGAGTCGGTCTACTTGTTATGGACGTGATGCCTATATACATGATCATGCCGAGATAATCTCATAACTATGCGCTTTTCTATCAATTGCTCGACAGTAATTTGTTCACCCACCATAATACTTATGCTATCTTGAGAGAAGCCTCTAGTGAAACCTATGGCCCCCAGGTCTATCTCTTATCATATTTGCTTTCCATTTACCTTTATTTGCATCTTTACTTTTTGCATCTATATCAAAAATACCAAAAATATATTTATCTTATCATACTATCTTTATTAGATCTCACTTTCGCAAGTGGCCGTGAAGGGATTGACAATCCCTTTATTGCGTTGGTTGCGAGTTCTCAGTTTGTTTGTGTAGGTGCGTGGGACTTTTGAGGAGCCTCCTACTGGATTGATATCTTGGTTCTCAAAACTGAGGGAAATACTTACGCTACACTTTGTTGCATCACCCTCTCCTCTTCGAGGAAAACCAACGCAAGCTCAAGACGTAGCACTACCTAGTCCATTTCCTGGTGCACTCCTCGATCAATGAGATAGGATTGTGTCAATCCATCACTCTCTTGAACACATCGTCTTGCCCTGAAAAGCAAGATTGCTCTCGAGCTTAGTAACATATCGGTGGTTCGTGATTTTCTGAATATCTTCTCGGAAGTATCACCGGGTTGTCCCTTGACTGTTATGTTGAGCTCGTGATCAAGTTGGCTTTTCTTATACCCCCCCCCCCCCATTCTCCAAGATTCTGTGTTGGGTACCCCTGAGCTAGTTGGTTGAGCTAAACAACAACTTGGAGAGTTGGAAGATGGAAGCTTGTCTGACTTAGTTCATCAGTAGGGGATATCCTTGTGTGTGTGTGTTGAAGAGAGATGATATCTTCATCGGTTGTTCCTCATGATCGGTTGTTGAATCTATCGTCTTGTCCAAACCTTGATTTGAGTGTGGGCTATCGTCAAATCAAGTTAGAACCAACGATATTTGTAATGTTGTCTTACTCATGGTTGTTCCTTGAGCATACACCATTACATCTTTTGGTCTGACCAATACTATCACATTGTTCACATAATGGTGGAATCCCAGTGATATGGAAAATGATGAGTTGCTGTTGAGCCCATCAGCAGCATTTTGTCTCCTCCATGATTCATGTTGAACGTCAACCTAGTGTTGGAAACTTTGTAAGCAATGCCTTCGTGTTTTGTTCATGAAGCTTATGCTTGGATGGAAGAAGTCACTTCCTCTAAGTTCACGTGCATTTGATGCAAGTTGCCGCCATGAATTTGAGAAAGTTTGTTTTTGTTTCCTCTGGAATCACCGCAAGTCAGTTATGCATGTGTGAATGTATTCTATGGTTTGGTAGATTAATTACCTCCACTCCATTGTATGCCCTAGCACACCAAGCCACTGATTGATTTGTTCAAGAAAAGGGAGTCTCATGTGCTAATCCTAGGTCATGCACATGACTTCCTTATCTTCAATGATGGTTCCCAACCTGAACTCGGTAGTGTTTTATTATAAGACTACTACAGGGTCATGCTTGTCTGGGACAGCGTGTTCACATGTATGTAGCAGAACCAGCTCATGTTTTGGAGCTTGCTATCGTAGTTATTTTCCCGAGAATCTCGCAACATTATCTCGTCAGTTTGTGTTGCAAACTTTCATTTTTTTTTTCTAGACTTGATGAGTCTGGAATGTCCTGACCCAAACCAGATCTGAATCTCAGGCAGATATGATGGTTGGAACGTTTCCCAAGAACTATAATAATGGTCTCTCTGTAACCCGGTAAAGTGGATGTCGTGGCCAACACACCCAGCCGGAAGACCTATTATTGTAGTATCCTGATTGAGGAAGTTGGACACATCCCCATAAGGATTTCGTAGGATTTACTTCCATAATTGTTCCTTATGGATTCTTGAGCTCATGAAGTCCGAACTTTTACCTGATGTTCAAGATACCAAACCATATCTATAAATGGGTTACGCTAGTACATCAAGGAGAACATTAGAAGCGGAGTGCTAAATGTCTCTCGGTCGATCATCCAATTTTTGTTCCCTTGGCCTGGCTAAGGTGAAATCTGAGAAAGTGTTATCTTCCTTCGCATCTGCATCCTCCACTAATATTAATCATGGTAGTATGTTGTGTTGCCGGGATCCTTGTCACGGATGTTGGTAAGACCTTGATGAATATGGAAATGCTCAAGTTCTTGAGAGCACGCTCAGTCACTAGGTTATATCCTCAGTAAAAATCGAATGTGCCTTCCATTGCCGAGTTGTCTCAAAACCCTAGCTCTCTTTTCAAACTAGGTATGCCATTTCTTAGAACTCCTTAATCGATCATTTGTGAATTGCCTTAGCCTCGTATGAAGAGTTTCAATGATCCTTTTCGATAGAGTTTCTCTTTGACATCATCGTGTTGGATGAAGATCTCGAAAGCAAAGACGTCAAGATCAATATGAAGCAATGAATCAACATCTTTGAGAAGGACAATTGGATCGTGAAGATCGTATTAGCTTTGTGTCCCCTCTATCTTCTTACCTCACGTCTTGAATCTCGGGACGAGATTCCTGTTTAGTGGGGGTGTCACAGCCCTAGATTATTGCTTGTATTATTTGCATCATAGAGCACTCATGAATCATGTCTAAATTTTGAAACTTGAACTGAGGAAATTAGAAAGCCTCAAAACTTTTAAAAGAAGGGCAAGAACCCTTCAAATTGCATTCAGTGATTCCAAAATGCCCTAAAAATCATTTTGGTAATTTTGGCAAGAGATATATATCAAACCAAAATTCTAGAACATTTTTCGAATATTTTGGGACATTGAATTTAAATCATATTCTATTTGAATTTGGAATTATATTCATAATATATAATGAATATATTTTCAAATGCCCTGAGATATTTTATGTATATGTGGAGAAGTCCATTAAGTGACTTAAAAATATCCAGAGGAGTTTTGGCACTGTTTTCAAATTTGTTTGAATTTGAATTAAGTGGCAATTAAATAAAACAAAACAGAAGAAAAATAAAAAAGAGCAGAAGACCTACCTGTCGCTTACCTGTCCAGCCTGGCCGCCTGCTACTATGCGGCCCAGCCCACAACGTCGTACCAGTCACCCTCAACCTCCTGCCAGGAGGATGAGAGGTGCGTGGCCACCGCGCGCGAGCATGCGCCCCGCCACCTCCTACTTCTTGCTGTTGCCTCGACGCGCCCAGACGATGCCGCGACACCCTGGACCCCCTCTCGCTTTCTCCCTCGCCCTCATCCCCTTCCCTGGATCCCTCTCTCTCACCACCGAGCGAGGCTCATCGCCACCGACGCCGTCCACCGTGGTCACCGGCCACCCCACGCCTCGCCGACGTGCCAAAAAGCTCCGCGTTGTCCCTCTCTTCCTCCTCGACGAGCCATGCATCACCAGAAGCAGTGGAGCCTCGCCATCAAGCTCGACCCCGCCACCTTTGCACTGAGATCGCTGGCGACCGTACGCCATCCCTGACGCTTCCCTGAGCCTGATGAGCTCCGCCTCGACTCCGCCGAGAGCACCTCGTCGCTTCCCCTCTCCTCCCTTCTTCGATTTCATGTCGTAGCCACACTAACCACCGGACCCGAGAGCTCACCGCCGCCATGGTTCTCCACCACCGTGGCCAGGGCCACCACAGCTCACGCCTGAGCGCGTCACCGTGTTTGCTGAACTCCTAGGAGCACGCGGCACCCTTAGGTTTCTCCTCTAGTGCATCGTAGCGACGACCCCTTCCATGTCCGAACTCCGGCCACCACGGATGCGCTCGCCGTCGTCGTTTCCAGCGACCCTGCGGCCTCCCGTGTGGCTAGCTAGATGCGGGCGCGGGCGGGCTACCTTTTGGTGGTCTTCGCGCGTCCAGCCGCCGCCTGTAGCGCAGCCCCGGCGAGCTTCCGCCGTAGTTATGGTCGCCGCTAGCGAAACTCCAGCGACTACCGACGCGGTCGTCATTAACGCTAACCCCGCCAGCTAAGCACCCCCTAACTACCACTGACAGCGGACACCACCCAGGGTCAAAACCAATCAACCCTGGCTTTGACCGGGATTAACCACTGAGCCTCTGACTGCTGGGACCCACGTGTCATGTTTGACCTGGACCGCCCAGTTGACTCGCTAACGTCATCCTGACATAGTGCTAACGCAGTAAATGGTTTTCTGGGTTAAGAATAATCCAGGAAATTCCAGAAAATAGTATAAACTTCAAAAAATCATAGAAATTAATCTATAACTCCAAATGAAATAAGTTATATATGAAAAATGATCAGAAAATCCAATCTATCCATCTGCACTAGTTTAATGCATGTTAAAGCAACTTAAACCTGCTGTTTATATCAAAACATGAAAATGCACTTTATAAATTCATAGTTTGAGTTTGAAGTTGAACCTTTGGTTCAAAATGACTCAAACCACCCTGGTTATAGTTGCATTAGGCCAACACACTCATTTTGCCATGTCATGATCATGCATCATATTGTGCATTGCATTGATTGTGTCTTTTCCTGGTTCCCGGTATTTGTCCCCATTCAGTAGATGTAGGACCTTGAGAAGAGGTGTCTAGAGGGGGGTGATTAGACACTAAGTACCAAAGTTGCAGTTTTTAAATTTCCTTAAGTTTAAGTGGAGTTTAGGCACAAGTTTAACACTCAAAATACATATCAAGCAAGCATGCAAAGAGCATATGAGAAGCGGAAAGTAAAGCATGCAATTTGCAAGAAAGTAAAGGGAAGGGTTTGGAGGATTCAAACGCAATTGGAGACACAGATGTTTTTGGCGTGGTTCCGATAGGTGGTGCTATCGTACATCCATGTTGATGGAGACTTCAACCAACGAAGGGTAACGGTTGCGCGAGTCCACGGAGGGCTCCACCCACGAAGGGTCCACGAAGAAGCAACCTTGTCTATCCCACCATCGCCGTCGCCCACGAAGGACTTGCCTCACTAGCGGTAGATCTTCACGAAGTAGGCGATCTCCTTGCCCTTAAAAACTCCTTGGTTCAACTCCACAATCTTGTCGGAGGCTCCCAAGTGACACCTAGCCAATCTAGGAGACACCACTCTCCAAGAAGTAACAAATGGTGCGTTGATGATGAACTCCTTGCTCTTGTGCTTCAAATGATAGTCTCCCCAACAGTCAACTCTCTCTCATAGGTTTTGGATCTGGTGGAAAGAAGATTTGAGTGGAAAGCAACTTGGGGAAGGCTAGAGATCAAGATTCATATGGTAGGAATGGAATATCTTGGCCTCAACACATGAGTAGGTGGTTCTCTCTCAGAAATGGTAAGTTGGAAGTGTAGGTTTGTTCTGATGGCTCTCTCCATGAATGAAGAGGAGGTGGAGGGGTATATATAGCCTCCACACAAAATGTAACCATTACACAGAATTTACCAAACTCGGTGGGAACGAATTGTTAAACTCGGTCAGACCGATTTATCAAATAATGTGACCGTTAGGATTTTCAGTGGGACCGAAATGCAACTCGGTGAGACCGATATAGTTAGGGTTAGGGCATAACGTGATCTCGGTAAGACCGATTACACAAACTCGGTGAGACCAATTTTGGTAATAAGCTTTCCAGAGAGTTGGTCAGGCAAACTCGGTTTGACCGATTACACAAACTCGGTGTGACCGATTTTGGTGATAAGCTTTCTAGAGAGTTTGCATTGTAATCTCGGTAGTACAGATTGCTCAAACTCGGTGAGTCCGATTTTGATAATGGACATACACAGAGAGATTACAATCCCATCTCGGTGAGACCGAGATCCCTATCGGTAAGACCGATTTGCTTAGGGTTTGTGGCAGTGGCTATGACTTTTGGAATCGGTGGTGCCGGATAGGAAGAATCGGTGTGACCGATTTTGGCTTTGGGTTTAGGTCATTTGTGGAAGTGGGAAAGTAGTTGAGGGTTTTGGAGCATATCACTAAGCACATGAAGCAAGAGGCTCATTAAGCAACACCTCATCCCTCCTTGATAGTATTGGCTTTTCCTATAGACTCAATGTGATCTTGGATCACTAAAATGTAAAATGAAGAGTCTTGAGCTTGAAGCTTGAGCCAATCCTTTGTATTTAGCATCTTGAAGGAGTTCCCACATCCTTTAGTCCATGCCACTCCATTGTTGAACTTGTCTGAAACATACTAGATAAAAGTGTTAGTCCAACAAGAGATATGTTGACATTAATTACCAAAACCACCTAGGGAGCACTTGTGCTTTCAATCTCCCCCTTTTTGGTAATTGATGACAACATACATCAAAGCATTTAGATAAGGGTATAAAGAATAGCAAGTAAAGCTTTGGAAAAACATGTAACAAGCATAAGCTCCCCCTACATGTATGCAATCATGTAAATATGGAATATAGAAGCATGTGAGAGCATAACCATGATAGAGCAGGCAATGTGTTACATGTATCTTGGCCATATGCACCAGAGCAAAGAATATTAAGGAAAATACCTTCATGCTCATGAGTCCTTCTTGCAAACAATATGTACAACAGCAAGAATTCCTCACACACATGATTGTGATGCATATACTTACCTTGAAGTCTTGAGTTGGCTTAGGATGAAATGAACCTGCGTAAACAAGGTTAGATAACACAGATGCATCTACTAGCCAAAGCAAACAGAAGAAACTACAAGAATACCAAGACTGGGATGACATGTAGAGAGTGAGTACTAAGTACCACATTGGATTAGACATGTCCCCAAGAGTAAAAGATATGCAATGAATTTAAATGATTTCTTCCCCTTAGATGTCTTGCTCCCCCTGAATCTAACATGGGATACTGGGAGAAGATAGGGATTAGAAAATCAGAGCAAAAAAATCAGAGCTGAAAGATATGAATGATGATCAGAACTAATGTATGCTAATGCAAATAAGCACAAAAGATCATATGAACATGTCTCTCCCCTCAAGAAGACATGTGGGCATCTCTACTCTTAAACACCAAGCATCTGGGATCCTTGAGAAATACTTACTACTTTAAGTATTCTCTCCCCCTGGAGATCTCTCTCTCCCTTTTGAGGATCTCTTTCTAAATGATAAGCTTTTGATATTCTCTCTCTCCAAAAGATAAGCTTTGATGTTCTCTTTCTCCCCCTTTGACATCAATTTCCAAGAAGGGTTTTCTGGAATCCGTCGAATGGGTTTGGTCCTTGAGACACAGCACAAAGCAATGATAAAAAATGTGATGCTTGTAGAGGACAAGATTCATTGAGTGGAGCTGGATCAGAAGAAATACAGAATATGTGGCAAACTGTCGGGGGTTGGGTGCGACATATGCCAAAGGATGGCTTATCATGGTGGGGGCGAGTAGAACGTCGCCGGTGCCTGGAAACGGGATGAGGCGCAGACATGCACGCCGGCGAATCTTACCCAGCTTCGGGGCTCTCCGGGGAGATAACACCCCTACTGCTGCTCTGCGGGGTCTCCGCATGGTCACTATGGTGAAATGGTTACAAGGGTGCTCCTAGAGCTGTATCGGGAGGCAGGAGGGAGCTAGGCTGGTTCTCTCCTCCCTTGTCTATGTGTCTAACTCTCTCAAAGGCCGAACCCTTTGCATGGGTGTCCCGGGGGGTACAATAGTAATCTGACTGGGCGTGGCCCCCAGCCGTCTGTCTCTCATGCCGCCGTCCTTCCTGCCGGCTTCTGGGGCCCGTCGACTGGTGGGTCCCGCGGACAGGCCGAACACTATGCAGCACTCCTGATGACGCAGCCTTGGTCACGGGGTCGTGGCAACAGTGCCGTCGTCTGTCACGCGATCACTGTCGCCACTCCCCATCCAATCTGGTTTATGGTTGATGGGGCCCTGGCGGGGAGGCGGCCGACTCCGTGGAGGCCGACTCCCTCAGGGCCGTCTTCGGGCGCTCTGGCCGTCTCTGATTCACCCACTGACGGGTGGCCCTGCGATCTCTGGGCCGTACAAGCCGGCATCGTGGGCACAGTGCTTCATGTACTGTGGCTGAGGTCAGGGGAGGCATGGCAACAGTGCCGCGCCTCACCGGAGATCTCCCGGCGATACGGCTCACTTTAGCCATGCCCACCCCTCGTAGGCAGGAGGGGAGGGCCACGTCGGGGCCGTGCCCTGCATCGGTCTTCGTGAAACGTCGCGGGCCGACTCCCATAGTCGGCACTCCTGGAGGTCGCAAGCCGGGAGTCGGCTTACTTTGAAGTCATCGTCTGGGACTCGGCTTCTCGGGGGATCGCCCTCTGAGACTCGGCCTCTCCGAAGGTTGCCAGCTGGGACTCGGCCAGAGGGGCGCGGCCTGCCCCGATGTCTTGAAAGATCCTGGGTCCCGGGTCGGCCTACCCGTGGCCCATTACTTCGACAGTAGTCCCCGAAGCTGGTGAAGCCCGGCGGGCGCTGCCCCGTGGGGCTTCAACAGTTTCAATCTTCTCAGCGCCGATCTTGAGACTCGGCCGCTGTTTCTTCGGGCCGACTCGCCGAAGTCGAACTTGTTCAGCGAGGGGCCATTATTCGTAAGTCGCGGCGGGAAAACAGGCGGCGTATCGGATACGCTTCCCTGCCGCCATCGAGACGGTCCTATCGCGCGGCGCCACGTGGGGAGGATAGTCTGCCCACCATTACCGCGCCTCGGATTCCGAGCGGATCCGCTGCAGCCGCGGATGGTTGGCATCCCCACGTTGTTACTGCGCGCAGTAACTTCGTGGGGAAAATCGTGGGCGGCGTGGGGCTCCGGGTGCAGTTAATCCCACGTCCGCCCCCTTGGCTCCTCAGCCCGTAGGGCTATAAATAGGCGGGGAGGAGCGGGGCGGCACTGCACGCGCACCCTCTCCCCCGCTCTCCTGCCTTCTCTTCTTCCTCCGCCGCAGGCCAACGCATCCTCTCTCGTCGACGATGAGCTCTTCCTCCGCCGCGCCCCCCGCCTCGCGCTCCGGCGTGTGGGACGGCTCGGACGTGGAGGCGGAGCACATCGATTTTCTCTGCCGGACCCGCCGTCTCCCGAGCGCGGACCTGGTGCACGCCCGTCCCGCACCGGCGGGAGAGCTTCGGCCCGCGCCGGAGGAGGGCGAGCGGGTCATCTTCCGCTCGCTCCTAATGCGCGGGCTGGGGCTGCCGGCGAGCGGGTTCTTCCGCTCGTTTCTGGAGTTCCACAAGCTTCAGCCGCACCACCTCACCCCAAACGCAGTGGTGCTTCTTTTCGCCTTCGCTACTCTGTGCGAAGGCTACCTCGGCGTTCTCCCCACCCTCGAGCTGTGGGGGGAGTTCTTCTCTTCGAAGCTCGGTACTCAGGCCGCCGGCACGCCGGCTCAGTGCGGCACCTACATCGCGGTGCGGCGCTCAACGGCCGACAACCCTTTCCTTCCCATCTCGTTGGTGAAGTCGGTGAAGATGTGGCAGAAATCTTACTTCTACGTGAAGAACATCTCCACCGACGGCGACTGGGTCAACTTGCCGCCCTTCGACCCCGAGCCACTGACTGGCAGGCTTGCCAGTTGGTCCCACCGGTCCAAGTCACTGCCCCCCTCTGGAGCCGGCGCCGTGGCGCGACTCCGAGTTCTGCTGCAGTTGGAGGGCCTCGTCGGCTCCGATCTTCTGGCCGCCTTCGTGGCGCGCCGAGTCCTCCCACTCCAGGGCCGGCCTCACCCCATCTGTCAGATGAGCGGCCGCCACGATCCGAGCCGGCTGAGCACCAAGGAAATGCCCCGCGGGGAGGTGGCGAACTTGGTGAACCACATCGCGCACTGCGAGTTCACGGAGAACTGGTAGTTCGGCAAGGAGCTATACTCGCGCGACAACCCCCCTCCAATGGTAAGTCGCACCCTTCTGTAGCTTGATCTTCTTTGCAGCAGACTCCGTCTTCTAATCATTATTGTTGGTTTCTTCTGGGCAGAATCCCCTCACGGCGCCCGCAGCCGGCGCCATGAGAGGGCCTCGCGACTACGTCCCAGATCGCGAGGACAGCGACGTCGACGACCCCGACTTGGGGGCTGTGGCGCTGGAGGCCGACGCCGAAGGCGGCGGAGAGGGGGCAGACGGCGGCCTTAGGCCGTCGGCTACCTTCGCCGACTAGCCCGAGGACGACGGCGACGTGGAAGTCGTCCCGTGCCGCCAGCCGAGGGCCGGCTCCTCCGGCCAAGTCGGCGCAAAGAGGCGCCACGCCGGGCCGAGCGCGCCCGGCGGCAAGCAGAAGAAGTTCAAGGGGGCGGCCGCCGTGACCAAGCGGGAGGAGGCGGCCGCGAAGGCCAACCGCTTCCGAAGGGAAGTGAAAAGGCCCCCGCTGATTTCCGCGTAAGTCTTTTTTCACTCTTTCATTTTCTTCGTTGGATCTTATCCGAGTCTTTTTTGATTCTCTATCTCTGCTCTTCACCAGAGCTCCCCTCTCCCTTGAGAGAGCCGCCGTCCCCTCTGTCATGGGGTCGGTGGAGACGTCCGCCAATACCCGGCGGGTCGATCCCGCCGCCGACCTTCGGGAGGCGACGGAACGGAACGCGCGGGAGAAGCGCGACGAGGAGGAGGCCGACCGTCTGGAGAAGGCGGAGGCCGAAAAGGCGGCCGCCAATGCTTAGAAGAAGCTGGAGGAGGCCGAAAATGCCGCCGCGGCAAAACGGCGTGCTGAGGAGGTCGCGCGTCGCCGATCGGAGATGCTCGTCCCTCCGTTGTCGTCGGCGCCGCCGGCTCCGGAGTTCACGGGGCAGACCAGAGAGGTCGGCACCGAGAACCCTCTCGTGGAGGAGGGCGGCGACGCCTCAGGCTCGGACACCCACGCGCCACCTCCGCCGCCTCTGCCACCGTCTGGGAGGCCGCACGGCAAGCAGCCGGTGGGCTCGCAGGACCCGCCGACCACCGACGATGCCGAAGCGCAGCTGCTTCTTCAAGTCGCCGTGCCGGCGCGCCGCTGGCTTGAGAGGACGATCTCGGCGCCGCGAGCTCGGGAGACTGGCGCAGCCAACTCGGCGAATCTGGACGCCGAGGCCTCCAGTGCCGCGCCCACCGGCTGGTTGCGCGGAGGCGGCACCGGCCCGCTGAATCAAGCCCTCCTGGAAGTCCAGTCAAAGCTGCTCGCGGAGAGCGACGCCCTTCAACTCTGCACCAGAGCGCATCTGGCCGTGCGGACATCCGTCCGGGTATGTTTCCTTTTCCTTTTTTAGATTTCTGTCTTTCTCTGTGGGGGCGCGCCAGCGCACCCACTGGGTGTAGTCCCCGAGTTCCGGGTCGGCTGCTGAGCAGGCGGTTCGGAACTCCCTCTGGTGGGCTCCGAGGACTAACTTTTGCCTTTGCCGGCTTTTTGCAGGAATATCATAATCTCCGTGCCGCTGCCTTCAACCGCAACGTCGAGGAGCTGAATAAGCGGACCGCCGACCTGATGGAAAGCCGAGGTGAGTTATTTCTTCCTTCTTCGCGGGGGCGCGCTGGCGCACCCGCGGGCTGTAGTCCCCGAGATTCGGGCCGACTGCTGAGCAGTCGGGCCGGATCTCCCTGGCGATCTAATTTCTTTCTTCTTCGTGGGGGCGTGCTGGCGCGCCCGCGGGCTGTAGTCCCCGAGATTCGGGCCGACTGCTGAGCAGTCGGGCCGGATCTCCCCGGCGATCTAATTTATTGACGACTTTTCTTGTCTTCTTCTTCGTTCCTCAGGCGCTAATGCCGCCCTCCAGGAGCAGCTGGGCGAGGCCAACACTGCTCGTCGTGCCAAGGAGGAGGAGTGCGACAGGCTCGCCAAAGAGCGCGATCTGCTGGCGACGCAGCTGGCCGAGCAGAAGGAGTTGCTCCGGAAGGCGCAGGACGACGCCAAGTCGCGGGACGATGCCCTCATGGCCGAGTTCGAGGTCGAACGCTCTGCCTGGACTGATCGGGAGGCGATGCTGACCTCCGGCTACCACGAGCTCGAGGACATCGTCGATGGTAAGTCTCTTTCGCTTCTTTTGGTCTTCCGACTTCGTGTCAGGCCGATTTCTAATTTTCCGATTATCTTCTTTTCTGCCCTGGCAGACTTCTTTCCCGGCCATTCACAAGCCGTCCCTCTGGCCATCGAGGCGGCTCGGGAGGCGCGAAGGGAGAAGGGTGAGGTGATTGCCGCCAACGCCCCCCGAACCATCGACGAGCAGCTTCTGAGCATCGGGGCTCGTCTTCGTCCTGCTCATCGGCTGCTGCGCCGTCTTCAGCGCGCCGGTGCCCAAGTGGTTGCCGCCCTGTGGCCGGACGTGCCGCCTCTTCGCACCGCTAGTCGGACTGCCAACTGGCTGGAGGTCGCCGTCGGCCGCCTTGAGGCTTGGAAGGGCTCCTCGGCCCGGGCCGGAGCACGCCGGGCCTTGGAGTTCGTCAAGGCGTGGTATCCGGGGCTGGACCTGGACCGCCTGGCCGCATTCCAGTCAGAAGCCCAGGCCGAGCTGGAGGCCGTAGAAGGCGCCCTCGTCGAGCGTGCGGCGGCCATCGCTGAGTACACGGACACCAGTGTCTTCGTGCCCGAGCGGACTGAAGGCGGCGAGGAGGCCCCGCCGGACTGGTTCGGGATGAACCCGGAGTACGAGGAGGACTCGGCGGAGGTGATCGACTCCAGCACCGAGGAGGAGGATGAGTCGGAGGACGGAGGCGAGGAGGAGGAGCCAGAAGACGAAGCAGGCGGCCAGCCTCAGCCCGATCGCGCCTCCAGCAACGAGCCGCACAAGGACAAGGCGACCGCCGCCGGAGGCGACCAGACTGAGACCGCCCAGCCGACTGCCCCGGCATTCGACGCCGCCGTCACCTCCGATCCTCCGGCCACGGGGGCCGCCTCCTAGACTGCTTCCGTTTTATCTGTCTTGTTAATCTTTTTGAAAGACTTGTTAGATTCGAACAATTCCACCCACGGGGTGTATCCTGAATTCTTATTCGGAGTTTCGGCCGAGGGCCTATGTAAATATTTATCTAATTTCCGCCTTTCCTTGCTTATTGCTCCTTGGGCTTTTTCCTTTGCCGCCTTCCTTTAGTTGCCGCCTTGCCGGCTGGGCAGCCGCTCCGCGGACTGTCGCCGGGTCAAGTGCTTGGCTACTTCAGGAAGGCAAGTACTTAGCCATTTAGAGTTTCTTTAGCAAGTCGGCTAGAAAGCGGCAGGCCGACTATCCGAGAGTCGGCTGTCCTTGATAAAAGTCGAGACAGCGAGCCGACTGCTCATGAGTCGGCTCAGTGGGGGGAGGCTGGTAGCCGGCTTGGGCTATGTGTAAGCTTTTAGGTCCTTAGCCATTTTTCATGCGTGCGCTCGTTCTTGCTTGTCCCCTGCCTACCGACAGTCGCTCTACGAGCTGCGGCTTTCGACAGGAGATGGCTCGAGCGCAACACATTACTTGTCTGACCGCAAGAAGCATTTCATAGCGCAAGACGGCGAGTCCCCGGGCCGACTAGTCGGACCCGGTGCCAGACAGTATGATAAAAAGGAGCAGCATATTCGGAAGCGTAGTTCTTATCATACAGATAATCAAAAAGGCAGTCCCCGCGCTCGTCCCAGGGGGGCTAAGGTCTTAGTACTTTAATACAAAGAGGGTAGTGCGATACATACTGCATCAACTGTAAAATCTTTGAAGAAGATTCGCGTTCCACGGGCGCTCTGTTTCTTTGCCGGAGTCGTCCCTCTTGCGCGCTCGAGGCTTCTGAGCGTCAATCAGATAGTAGGCGTCGTTCCCTAGCACCTTGCTGATGATGAAGGGACCTTCCCAAGGTGCCGACAACTTGTGCTGGCCGGCTGTTCTCTGAATCAGCCAGAGCACAAGGTCGCCCTCTTGGAACGATCTTGGCCTGACCTTGCGGTTGTAGTATCGGCGTAGACTCTGCTGGTAGATGCCGGACCGACTGAGTGCCAACAGTTGGCCCTCTTCCAGCAGATCGACGCTGTCTTGACGTGCTTCTTCGGCTTCCTCTTCGGTGTACATGGAGACTCGCGGAGAGTCGAACTCTATATCCGTCGGGATGACGGCTTCGGCACCGTAGACGAGGAAGAAAGGCGTGAAGCCGGTTGACTTGTTTGGGGTCGTGCGCATACTCCAGAGGACGGCAGGCAGCTCCTCGACCCAACAGCCGGCCGAACGCTCGAGTGGTTCGACCAATCGAGGCTTGATGCCGGACAGGATGAGGCCATTGGTTCGTTCCACCTGGCCGTTTGACTGCGGATGGGCAACGGACACTAAGTCCAGTCGGATGCCCTGCGTCGCGCAGAAACGAGCCAAGGCGCCCTTGGCAAAGTTTGTGCCATTGTCCGTGATGATGCTGTGCGGTATGCCGTACCGCACCGTGATGTCGGCAATGAAGGTTACTGCTGTAGGCCCATTCAACTTTTTGATGGGCTTTGCTTCCACCCACTTGGTGAACTTGTCCACCGCGACAAGCAGATGAGTTAGGCCGCCTCGGGCCGTCTTGAATGGTCCTACCATGTCCAGGCCCCAAACAGCAAAGGGCCAGGCAATGGGGATTGTCTTCAGCGCGGAAGCCGGCTGGAGGGGCTTGGAGCGGAACATCTGGCACCCCTTGCATTTTTGGACTAGTTCTTTAGCTTCTTCCAAGGCAGTCGGCCAAAAGAAACCGTGCCGAAAGTCTTTGGCCACGAGCGCCCTCGAAGCCGCATGGTGGCTACACTCGCCCTGATGGATGTCTCGGAGAATCGCTTGGCCTTGCTCTGATTCTACGCAGCGCTGGTAGACACCAGTGACACTGTGCCTGACTAGCTCTCTGTTGACTATGGTATATGCTGCTGCTCGGCGCTGTACTTGCCGAGCCAAGATCTCGTCTATTGGTAATTCTTTGCTCACTAGAAACTTGAGGATGGGCTGCGCCCATGAAGGTGCTGCTATCTCTTCAACTGCTACCACAGCGACTTGGACAAGGGCGGCTGGGCTGGGAGGCGGCGGGTTGGAGTCTGCGGCCGTTTGCTGAATTGGCGGAATCTCTGGGCCGACTGGGGCAGCTCCCGGGCCGACTGGCGTAGTCCCCGGGCTGGGCTCTGAAGTCCCCGGGCTGACTGGCGCAGTCCCCGGGCTGGGCTCTGAAGTCCCCGGGCCGACTGGCGCAGTCCCCGGGCTGGTTCCAACTGTAGCTTTCTTGAGGTCGCCTGCTGGGGCCTTGGAGTCGGATCCGACTATTTCTGGCGGAGCCGGCACGAAGATGGAGTCTGATTCTGGTGAAGGCTTGATAGACGGCTTGAGGAGGCGCTGAAGGGCGACGCCGGAAGGTATCGCTTGGCGAGTGGAGCCGACTCGTGCCAAGGCATCTGCTTGGTCGTTGTCATTTCTTGGCACGTGAAGGAATTCGCACCCCTCGAAATATCCGCTGAGTTGCTGCACCAGGAAGAGGTAGCTCGCCATGTTTGCGTCTTTGGCGTCCCAGTCGCCAGATGATTGCTGAACCACCAAGTCGGAGTCGCCATAGCACAGGATCCGGCGAATGCCGAGTTCTTTGGCAAGCCGGAGCCCATGGATAAGCGCTTCATATTCGGCGACGTTGTTGGAGGCGGCGAAGTGGATTTGCAGCACGTATTTGAGCTTGTCGCCCTTCGGGGAGGTGAGGACGACGCCAGCTCCGAGGCCGGTGCGCATCTTGGAGCCGTCGAAATGCATCCGCCAATGAGTGGAGTCGGGCGCTGGCGGCAGGTACTGGGTCTCGGCCCAGTCGACGAGGAAGTCGGCCAGCGCCTGCGACTTGATGGCGGTGCGGGGCTGGTAGTAGATGGTGTAAGGGGCTAGATCTATAGCCCATTTGGCCACTCGGCCGGAGGCGTCTCGGCTTCCAATGATCTCGGCGAGTGGAGCGGTGCAAACCACGGTGATTGGATGCTCTTGAAAGTAGGGCTTCAGCTTCTTGGCGGCAAAATGCACGCCGTAACACATCTTCTGATAGTGAGGGTAGTTTTGCTTGGAGGTCGACAGTACCTCGCTCAGGTAATACACCAGTCTCTGGATAGGGAGCGCCTTGCCTTCCTCCTTGCGCTCGACTACAATGACTGTGCTGAGTACTCGGCTGGTGGCGGCGATGTACAAAAGCATGGGCTCTTTGGGAGTCGGAGCCGCCAACACGGGGGGAGTAGTCAACATCTTCTTCAGTTGGAGAAATGCCTCATCTGCCTTGTGGTTCCACTCAAAAAAGGTGGTCTTCTTCATCAGTTGATACAAGGGCAGAGCTTTCTCGCCCAGCCGGCTGATAAAACGGCTGATGGACGCCAAGCAGCCGGTGAACTTCTGCACATCCAACAGTCGGCTGGGTACCTCCATTCTCTCAATGGCCTTGATCTTCACGGGGTTGCACTCTATGCCGCGTTCGGAGACCAGGAAGCCAAGGAGCTGGCCGGCTGGGACTCCAAAAACGCACTTCTCGGGGTTGAGCTTGATCTGGAATCGGCGCAGATTTCCAAAGGTCTCTTTGAGGTCTTCCAGCAGCGTCCCACGCTTTTCCGTCTTCACAACCACATCATCCACATAAACGTGGGCGTTTCGGCCGAGTTGCTTGAGGAGGCACTTTTACATGCAACGCTGGAAGGTGGCGCCGGCATTCCTCAAGCCGAACGTCATTGTCAGGTAGCAGAAGGCTCCAAACGGCGTGATGAATGCGGTCTTCAGTCTGTCTGCTGGATTCAGCTTGATCTGGTGGTATCCTGAGTACGCATCTAGGAAACTCAACAGCTCGCATCCGGCTGTGGAGTCTATCACCTGATCAATCCTTGGCAGAGCAAACGGGTCCTTTGGGCAGGCTTTATTGAGGCTTGTGTAATCGATGCACATCCGCCACTGCTTGTTTTTCTTCAGTACCAACACCGGGTTTGCTAGCCATTCTGGAAAAAACACTTCCATGATGAAGCCGGCTGCCAGGAGCCGGGCTATCTCTTCTCCAACAACTCTTCTTTTTTCTTCTGACAGGCGGCGCAAGGGCTGCCTGACGGGCTTCATATCTGGCCTGACGTGTAGCTTGTGCTCGGCGAATTCCTTCGGTACACCCGGCATGTCCTTGGGGGACCATGCAAAGATGTCCCGATTCTCACGGAGGAAATCGACGAGCTCGCCTTCCTATTTGCTGTCAAGGCCTGTGCCCACGACAGCGTATCTCTCTGGGTGCTCTGGGTCCAAGGGTATCTTGGTTTCTTTGGCCGGCTTGAACGATCCTTCTACCTCCGACTCCTTGGGGTCGGGCGACATCTCTGACTGCTTTCCGGCCATCGCCACGACTCGGTCAAGGAGCCGTTTCTCGGCTGCGATCACCAAGGACTCGGCCAGCCGACTGCTCTTGGCCGCGCAGGCGGATGATTTCTTGTAGTCACTGGCTACGGTCAGAATCCCCTTGGAACTCGGCATCTTCATCTTGAGGTAGGCGTAGTGTGGAACCGCCATGAACTTGGCCAAGGCAGGTCGACCAAGCAGAGCGTGGTACGGGCTCTCCAAATCCACCACCTCGAACCAGACGGGCTCTCGGCGGAAGTGATCTTTGTCCCCGAAGAGGACGTCTATCAGGATCTTGCCGATTGGTGAACAGGAGAGGCCGGGTACAATTCCATGGAACACGGTGCGGCTGCTCTGCAGCTGCCTTCGCCTGATTCCTAGCTTCTCCATGGTGTCTTTGTACAGGATGTTTATGCTGCTGCCTCCATCTATCAGGACCCGCGAAAAATGGGCTGCCCGCCTATCAGTGGCCAAGGTCGCGCCTAAGACCAGGGCATAGGAGCCTGGACTCGGCATCACCTCTGGGTGATCCGCCCGACTCCAACTGATAGGCCTCTCGGACCAATGCATGAACTCTGGAGCATCCGTTGCTACCGCGTTTACTTCTTGCTGCTGTTGGCGCCTGCTGCGCCAGTCATCTGCCACGCTGGTGAATACTACGTAGGCTCCATGCTCTTCTGGGAACTCATCTTGTACTGCGCCGACTGGCCGAGCCACCGGCTGCTGGGGCGGCAGCGGAGGCGGCGGCCCTGCAGGCGGCGGAGGAGTGAGGCCGTCTCCCTTGGCGATTCTGGCGAGCCAGTGGCACTTTCTGGTGGTGTGGTTCAACGGCTTCGCACCGCTGTGGAACTTGCAAGGGCCATCCAAAGTCTGCTCATAGGAGAAAGCCGGCAACCAATTGGGCTTGCCGCCTTTCTGCCGCTTGGCCGGAGGCTGCCCCTCCGGCTGCTGATCTTCTACTGCCGCGACCTGCCGACTATTGGAAGTCGGCTGTGGGGCCTTGCGTTTGTTGTCGTTTTGTTGCTGTCGCCAACTGGCGTCTCCAGCCGGAGTTCTGGGAGCCTGGGGAGTCACCTTGCCAGCCGCGTTGACTTGAATCTCCGTCTTCATAGAAGAGTCGGCCGTGGCGTACTTATCCGCTATGATTAGCAGTTCGTCGAGGGTTTCTAGCTCGTCGCAGAGGAGCTTGTGCTTGAGGAGGGTGCCCTCTCGGCACCCGGCGGTGAAGTACTCGATAGCCTGCACCTCGTGCACGCCCTCGCAGGAGTTTCGAAGTTCGCCCCAGCGTGTGAGATAGTCGCGCGTTGATTCTTCAGGGCCCTGCACACACAAGGAGAGCTGGCGCGGCTTGGGAGGTCGCTTGTACGTGCTGGTGAAGTTGCGGATGAAGGCTTCGGTGAAGTCGACCCAGCTATTGATGCTGCGGGGCTTCAGGCTGTTCAGCCACGTCCGGGCCGTGCCCTGGAGCATGAGAGGAACATACTTCACGGCAACCCGCTTGTTGCCGTTTGCTATGTTGACTGCTGTGGAGTAGTCTATCAGCCAGTCCTCCGGCTTCATGGAGCCGGTGTACTTGGGCGTGTCTCGGGGGAGCGTGAACCCTTTCGGGAAGGGCTCATCTCTGATGCGGGGCCCGAAGCAAGGCGGACCCAACTCGTCTTCTTCTTCCAGCGCCAGGGACCGGTGGAGTCGGTCGATCCGATGGCGGGCGTCATTCTCTCCGACTCCCTCTCGGCGGCCAAGGCGATCACCGAGAGTCGAATGCTCAACAGGTGGCGGAGAAACTCGCCGTTCTCTTCTGGGCGGGGGAGGCAGATAATCGTCCCGCCGTTCTACTGCTCTTGGGCGGCCGTCTTGGTCACGCTCGATGGTGATACGAGTCCGGCTGTGACTAGCAGCCGGCTCTTTCTCTTTCCTTCCGCGGACTCCGCCAGTCGGCGTCCGGGAGGTCGCGCCTTGATCTCGGCGGGGAGGTAAGTCGTCGTTTGGCTGCTGCAGCGCATCTGCGCGGCCGCCAGCCGCGTTTTGCGCAGCAACCGCATCAAGGAGCTGCTGGACTCGCTCCGTCATCACACAGCGCTCTTCGCCCTCAAAGTTCTTCAGCTCGTCAGTCGCCTCTTGGGCGGCACAGATATTCTCCGCTGGGGTGGCGTACACGGGGCGTTTCGCCCCGAGCAAGTCGGCGATGGCTGCGCCACGCTGTCGGACCGCACCTAGACGGCTCGGCCCAGTCGGAGCCGGCGAGCCGCCTACGGCGCGATCCATCTCGCGCTGGTATGCCTCTGACAAGCGCCTCATGCTTGCCAACTTCTTGGCGCCTTCGACGATCTGAAGGCGGTGTGCCTACAGCGTCTCGGCGTCTGCGTCCTCTGGAATGGGCGCGGTCAGGTCTTGCAGGGCCGCGGCTAGCGGGTCCTCGATTTCTTCGCCGGAGTGCTCGCCGTGGCTGATGACGAGCACCTCCGTGACGTCGCTTCCGCCACTCTCCTCGTATGGAAGCGGCTCATCGTAGACCACCACGTTGGTGGGGAAGATGTCAAGCAACACAGCGTCGGAGTCGACCAGCATCGGGTCGGAGGAGCCTACGGACTCCAAGTCTACTGCAGGCTCGCCGGCGACGTGGAGTTGGTCGAGGACGCCCGCGAGAAGGTTCTCGGGGCCACCCGTGCCTGCGCCGGATGCAGGCTCGTCGGAGAGGCGCACCTCGCCGATAAGTTCGGTGAGGCCGCTCGCAGCACAGGCGGCTTCGGCGCCGCGCAGCGTGTCGATGCATACTCCATCTGGCGAGGCTGGCTGGCTGCGCTCGCCAGGGAGGAAAAGGGTTCCCGTCCAGAACAGATCTCCGGACGACGGTGCACCTTACCCCACGGTGGGCGCCAAATGTCGGGGGTTGGGTGCGACATATGCCAAAGGATGGCTTATCATGGTGGGGACGAGTAGAACGTCGTCGGTGCCTGGAAATGGGATGAGGCGCAAACATGCACGCCGGCGAATCTTACCCAGCTTCGGGGCTCTCCGGGGAGATAACACCCCTACTGCTGCTCTGCGGGGTCTCCGCATGGTCACTATGGTGAAATGGTTACAAGGGTGCTCCTAGAGCTGTATCGGGAGGCAGGAGGGAGCTAGGCTGGTTCTCTCCTCCCTTGTCTATGTGTCTAACTCTCTCAAAGGCCGAACCCTTTGCATGGGTGTCCCGAGGGGTTTATATAGGCCTACCCCCCGGGTGTACAATAGTAATCTGACTGGGCGTGGCCCCCAGCCGTCTGTCTCTCATGCCGTCGTCCTTCCTGCCGGCTTCCGGGGCCCGCCGACTGGTGGGTCCCGCGGACAGGCCGAACACTGTGCAGCACTCCTGATGACCCAGGCTTGGTCACGGGGTCGTGGCAACAGTGCCGTCATCTGTCAGGCGATCACTGTCGCCACTCCCCATCCAATCTGGTTTATGGTTGGTGGGGCCCTGGCGGGGAGGCGGCCGACTCCGTGGAGGCCGACTCCCTCAGGGCCGTCTTCGGGCGCTCTGGCCGTCTCTGATTCACCCACTGACGGGTGGCCCTGCGATCTCTGGGCCGTACAAGCCGGCATCGTGGGCACAGTGCTTCATGTACTATGGCTAAGGTTAGGGGAGGCATGGCAACAGTGTCGCGCCTCACCGGAGATCTCCCGGCGATACGGCTCACTGTAGCCATGGCCACCCCTCGTAGGCAGGAGGGGACGGCCACGTCGGGGCCGTGCCCTGCATCGGTCTTCATGAAACGTCGCGGGCCGACTCCCATAGTCGGCACTCCTGGAGGTCGCAAGCCGGGAGTCGGCTTACTTTGAAGTCATCGTCTGGGACTCGGCTTCTCAGGGGATCGCCCTCTGAGACTCGGCCTCTCCGAAGGTCGCCAGCTGGGACTCGGCCAGAGGGGCGCGGCCTGCCCCGATGTCTTGAAAGATCTTGGGTCCCGGGTCGGCCTACCCGTGGCCCATTACTCCGACACAAACTGTTTTTCCTGATGTGAAATCGGTGGCACCGAGTGGTATGCTTCGGTTGTACCGAAAGGATTCGGTTGGACCGAAAACAACAAATCGGTGAAACCGAGTTCATCGCAGAGAAAACACTTGTCACCTCAGCTCACTAGACTAGTAGGATCTCACAAAGATTTGCAAGGAATTTACTTAAAGATGTGCAATGAATTGGAATGCAGAAAATGCAAAGCAAACAGAAAGAAAACTAGATGAAGTTTTTTTTTGAAAAAGGGGACACAAATATGCATGAGACAAATGCAAAAACACAGAAAAGAACACAAGAGAACTTCATCTAGAGATGGTCGGCGACAAAGTCACCTATGTTAGAGTATATTGACTTAGGAGTCAAGTGAGATCACTTGATCATGGGTCATACTCATCGTTTAAGCTCAAAATGGGGTTGCCATTTTTCGTTTAAGCATCTTGATGTATTCACATCTTGTCGAGTTGCTTTAGCTCATGTCTTGGAGTAAAGCTTCTCTAAGATGGAATATCATACCTTGGTTGATGGTGTAGTCCATGTAGTTGAACTTGTGTGGGTTGCTCAAGGTTGATGTAGCTCATCAAGAATTTGGAGCACCACTTGGAATTTGAGTCCATCTACCTACATGGGTTAGTCCTTGCAAGGGAGAGCACTTGTGTATCCAAAATGACAATCATGAAGTTCAACATAGAATTTGTCAAAGGATATGTTTGAATGATTTCGTGCTTCCTTGTCTTCAACCACCATAGTGTAGAGACTTGGTGATGTAGAGATTGCTCAAAATATGAGTAGATTACAATCTCATGGAATTTGATTCCACCAAGTACCTACACGGGTTAGATAACATGCAAGATACAAATATATCCAAGACATAAGATTTCCATCATAAGAGAAATATCAAGGATTAGTCATAAGCTCATGTCTTGGATGTATCCAATGGAGTTTCTACTCCAAGTTTGAAGCATCAATGATGTTCAATTCTCCTCTTAACTTGCAAAACACTTTCTCATAAAGAGGTTTAGTGAATATATCTGCTAATTGCTTTTCGGTGCGAACATGCTTAAGATCAATGTCACCCTTAGCAACATGATCTCGAATGAAATGATGACGAACTTCAATATGCTTAGTTCGAGAATGTTGCATAGGATTATGACCAATTTTGATAGCACTTTCATTTTCACAAAGCAATGGAACATGTCTCACATATATCCCATAATTTTTAAGAGTTTGGGTCATCCAAAGTAATTGAGCACAACATGAACCAGCGGCAATATATTCAGCTTCGGCGGTGGACAAGGATACCGAGTTTTGTTTCTTGGAGGACCAAGACACAAGAGATCTACCAAGAAATTGACAAGTACCCGAAGTGGACTTTCTATCAACCTTGTCTCCAGCATAGTCCGAGTCGGAATAGCCAACAAGATCGAAAGAGGCCCTCTTAGGATACCAAATGCCAAAATTTGGTCTATGGATTAAGTATCTCACTATCCTTTTCACGGCCTTAAGATGACATTGTTTAGGAGCAGCTTGATATCGTGCACACATGCACACACTTAGCATGATATCGGGACGTGAAGCACATAGATATAATAATGAACCAATCATAGAGCGATAAACCTTTTGATCAACCGGTTCACCATCTTTGGTCAAGTCATTATGTCCACTAGTAGGCATGGGTGTAGACATACCTTTGCATTCTTGCATATTGAACTTCTTGAATAAGTTCTTGGTGTACTTCATTTGAGAAACAAAGGTACCTTCCTTTGTTTGCTTGATTTGCAACCCAAGGAAGAATTTGAGTTCACTCATCATAGACATCTCAAACTTCTTCGATATTAGCTTCCCAAACTTTTCACTAAAATGAGGGTTAGTTGAACCAAATATAATATCATCAACATAGATTTGGCACACAAATAGTTCTCCATTAACCCTTTTAGTAAAAAGAGTAGAATCAATTTTCCCAATTTCAAAGCCTTTTTCAAGCATTTATACCATGCTCTAGGAGCTTGTTTAAGACCATAAAGAGCTTTGTGAAGTTTGTAAACATGATTGGGTTTCTTAGGATTGACAAAGCCGGGAGGTTGCTTAACATAAACTTCCTCCTCTATTTCACCATTTAGAAAAGCACTTTTAATGTCCATTTGGTACAAGGTGATATCATGATGATTAGCATAGGCAAGTAAGATGTGAATGGACTCAAGTCTAGCAACGGGAGCATAAGTCTCACCATAGTCCATACCTTTGACTTGTGTGTAGCCTTGGGCGACGAGACGTGCTTTGTTGCGAACTACTTGTCCATCTTCATCTTGCTTATTGCGAAACACCCACTTGGTACCGATGACGTTGTGGTTGTTGTCGGGCTTCTCAACCAATGTCCAAACTTGGTTCCTCTCAAAGTTATGTAGCTCTTCATGCATAGCATTTATCCAATCTAGATCTTCCAATGCTTCTTCAACCTTCATAGGTTCAATGCTAGAGATGAAAGAATAGTTTTCACAAAAGTTAGCTAAACGAGTTTTAGAGCGAGTGATTATCCCGGTTTGAATGTCATTGTAGATTTGCTCGACGGGATGATCTTTAGCAATTCTTGTTCGAACCCGTGAAAGCTTTTGCTTGGGTCTTGGTTGAACATCTTCTTCATCTTGTTCTTCTTCTTCTTGGCCTTCTACATTGTTGGCGTTGTCGTTCTCTTGTCGTGGTGGAGAAGGAGGTTGTTGACGTTCATCTTGATGCACTTCCTCATTTTCTTCATCTTGGTGTGTCCCACTTGTGGATGCTTCCATATCAACTCTTGGTTCACCTTGTTGTGAAGTTGAAGCTTCCACTTGGACGGATGAGGTACTCTCCTTCACCTCCGTTGGACGAACCTTGCCAATAGCCAAGTCTTGAATTGCTTCCGAAGTATCTTTGTCACCTACATCAATTGGCAATTGCTCTACTTGCGAGCCGTTAGATTCATCAAACTTCACATATACCGTCTCTTCAACCTTTCGGGTGAAATTGTTGTAGACACGGTAAGTGTGAGAGTTTGAGCCATAACCTAGTAGGAAACCTTCATGAGACTTAGGAGCAAATTTAGAGCGACGATGCTTATCAAGAATGTAGCACTTTGAGCCGAATGCTCGAAAGTATCCAACTTGGGGTTTGTTACCGGTGAGAAGCTCGTATGCCGTCTTGCCGAGTAGCTTGTGAAGATACAAGCGATTTGTTGCATGACAAGCTATCTCAATCGCTTCTGCCCAAAAGTTCTTCGGCGTCTTGTACTCATCAAGCATCATTCTCACCATTTCAATGAGCGTCCGGTTCTTCCTCTCAACAACTCCGTTTTGTTGTGGTGTGTACGTAGCCGAGAACTCGTGTGAAATCCCTTCTTCGTCAAGAAAGGTGTCCACATTTGCGTTCTTGAACTCTGTTCCGTTGTCGCTGCGAACCTTCTTGATCTTTACTTCAAATTGATTTTGGGCCTTCCTAGCGAAGTTTTTGAAGATCTTCTGGACCTGCGATTTATCATCGAGAAAGAACACCCACGTAAATCTTGAAAAATCATCAACTATAACTAGACCAAAAGAATTTCCACCGAGACTCTTATAAGAGTTGGGACCAAAGAGATCCATGTGAAGTAGCTCGAGTGGCCTCTTTGTGGTCATGATGTTCTTCATGGGATGCCTTCCTCCAACCTGTTTACCTTCTTGACAAGCACTGCAAAGTCTATCCTTATCAAATATGACATTGTTAACTCCAAGGATATGATTTCCTTTAATAAGCTTGTCATGGTTTTGCATACCAACATGACCAAGTCGTCTATGCCATAACCAACCTTTTGAGGATTTAGCAATGAAGCAAGTTTTAGGTTGAGCCTTTTTAGTGAAATCAACAATGTATAGATCACCTCTAAGCACACCGGTAAAGACCATTTTATGATTGTCTCGACGAAACACTTGGCAATCTACTTCAGTAAATAGAACATTGAAACCGAAATCAGCAAGTCTAGAAACTGAAAGTAAGTTGTATCCAAGAGATTCAACGAGCATGAAATTTTGTATGGAGCTATCATGTGATATGGCCACCTTACCGAGGCCAACCACCTTACCCTTTGAGTTGTCACCGAAAGTGACATACTTTCGAGGACTATCATTATCAGCAAGCTCACGAAACATGTCTTTATCTCCGGTCATGTGATCGGTACATCCACTATCAAGAACCCATTCCTTTCCTCCTGACATATATCCCCGAAGATTTGCCATAAGACCAAAGTGTCTCATTGCATCATCAAGATCGAAGTCACTATCATCATCCTCATCATAGTATCTATGTTCAACATCGTCATGTGGTGGATCAAGTCCTAGAGAGGGTGATTCATTAGAATGAGTTTGACAATGATCTTGCTTATGAAGTTTTATAGCTTCGGAAATAATATCACTAATAATACCAACATTTCCTTTGGCACGCATAAGGTTTGTAAGCTCAAATAGACGATCACCAAACATAGGATCACTAGTATTCATCTTACTCAAAGCAATAGACTTATGGAGAATTTCATCAAGATTTTTCAAGGAATAATCAGGAAATCGTTCCTCAAGAAATTTCCATATAGTGTAGGCACACTTAAAAGTAGGCAAGCATCCAATCAAGTTTCTAGGCAATCCTCTAATGATAGTTTCGGCAGTTCTAAGATTCCTAATCATGTCAATAGACTCATCATGGGTAGGATGCATAGGATCAACATAAGGTGCACAAGGGCTAGCAATGTACTTGTTCAAATGATATTGATTGAAAATAACAAGCATCTCATTTTTCCACTCATGAAAATACTCTCCATCAAGAATAGGCACTCTATGTCTAAGACTCCCAATAGTAGACTCATCCATCTTCCTCCAATGGTGATTAAACCAAAGAAATGGAGACCAATGCTCTAATACCACTTGTAGGACCTTGAGAAGAGGTGTCTAGAGGGGGGGTGATTAGACACTAAGTACCAAAATTGCAGTTTTTAAATTTCCTTAAGTTTAAGTGGAGTTTAGGCACAAGTTTAACACTCAAAATACATATCAAGCAAGCATGCAAAGAGCATATGATCAGCGGAAAGTAAAGCATGCAATTTGCAAGAAAGTAAAGGGAAGGGTTTGGAGGATTCAAACGCAATTGGAGACACGGATGTTTTTGGCGTGGTTCCGATAGGTGGTGCTATCGTACATCCACGTTGATGGAGACTTCAACCCACGAAGGGTAACGGTTGCGCGAGTCCACGGAGGGCTCCACCCACGAAGGGTCCACGAAGAAGCAACCTTGTCTATCCCACCATGGCCGTCGCCCACGAAGGACTTGCCTCACTAGCGGTAGATATTCACGAAGTAGGCGATCTCCTTGCCCTTACAAACTCCTTGGTTCAACTCCACAATCTTGTCGGAGGCTCCCAAGTGACACCTAGCCAATCTAGGAGACACCACTCTCCAAGAAGTAACAAATGGTGCGTTGATGATGAACTCCTTGCTCTTGTGCTTCAAATGATAGTCTCCCCAATAGTTAACTCTCTCTCATAGGTTTTGGATCTGGTGGAAAGAAGATTTGAGTGGAAAGCAACTTGGGGAAGGCTAGAGATCAAGATTCATATGGTAGGAATGGAATATCTTGGCCTCAACACATGAGTAGGTGGTTCTCTCTCAGAAATGGTAAGTTGGAAGTGTAGGTTTGTTCTGATGGCTCTCTCCACGAATGAAGAGGAGGTGGAGGGGTATATATAGCCTCCACACAAAATATAACCGTTACACACAATTTACCAAACTCGGTGGGACTGAATTGTTAAACTCGGTCAGACCGATTTAGCAAATAATGTGACCGTTAGGATTTTCGGTGGGACCGAAATGCAACTCGATGAGACCGATATAGTTAGGGTTAGGGCATAACGTGATCTCGGTAAGACCGATTACACAAACTCGGTGAGACCGATTTTGGTAATAAGCTTTCCAGAGAGTTGGTCAGGCAAACTCGGTTTGACCGATTACACAAACTCGGTGTGACCGATTTTGGTAATAAGCTTTCCAGAGAGTTTGCATTGTAATCTCGGTAGTACCGATTGCTCAAACTCGGTGAGACCGATTTTGATAATGGACATACACAGAGAGATTACAATCCCATCTCGGTGAGACCGAGATCCCTATCGGTAAGACCGATTTGCTTAGGGTTTGTGGCAGTAGCTATGACTTTTGGAATCGGTGGCGCCGGATAGGAAGAATCGGTGTGACTGATTTTGGCTTTGGGTTTAGGTCATTTGTGGAAGTGGGAAAGTAGTTGAGGGTTTTGGAGCATATCACTAAGCACATGAAGCAAGAGGCTCATTAAGCAACACCTCATCCCTCCTTGATAGTATTGGCTTTTCCTGTAGACTCAATGTGATCTTGGATCACTAAAATGTAAAATGAAGAGTCTTGAGCTTGAAGCTTGAGCCGATCCTTTATCCTTAGCATCTTGAAGGAGTTCCCACATCCTTTAGTCCATGCCACTCCATTGTTGAACTTGTCTGAAACATACTAGATAAAAGTGTTAGTCCAACAAGAGATATGTTGACATTAATTAGCAAAACCACCTAGGGAGCACTTGTGCTTTCAGTAGATGACGTTCCGGCGATGTGATCGATGACACCGATGAAGAACTATATTATCTTCAGAAGTACCAGGCAAGCAAAACCCCCTTGTTCATTCTGATACAATCCCACTCTCTCGCTCCTGCTCTCTTTTACTGCATTAGGACAACCACGATACATGTGTTACATGCTGCGGTAGTTGAACCCCTTTCCACTGCATGACCTGTCATTGCCACAGTAAATAGATGAAACCCACTAGCATGAGTAGGAGTTGTTTGAGCCCTGATGTACCTACTCATTCATGCTTGTTTGTCATGCCTGCTATTGCTTAGAGTTGTGTCAGGTCTGATTCATCGGGGATGAATTGGAATGTGGTGAACATGTCCTACTATTGAGAGCTAAGTGTGTGAACACGATTTGGTAAAGGTAGCGACGAGAGGCCATGTAGGAGTACATGGTGGGTTGTCTCATTGAAACCATTCTCAGGAACTGAGTTCTGTGTTTGTGATCCATGAACAGTTACTACCACACATTGGGTTCCGGTAAGTCGACCCCTCTCGACTTATTAATCAACATGATCTTTGTTCAGGAGTTGCAACTAGTTTCTGGTGTTTGTAGGTAGTGCTAGTAGTCTACCAAGTGGCATCCGGTACAGGTGGGCTTGGGACAGACTAGGCACAATGGCACGGTGTATCAAGTGGCACCCGGATGGTGGGCTTGGGAACCCTGCTCACATCGTTTGGGGCCGTGAGCGACACCCCGGCCGGATCTCCTTGCGGATGGAACCCGAATAGGCGATAAACCTGGACTAGAGACTTGTGTGGTTAGTTAGGTCGTGGACGACTCCCTCGCCAGGCTTCCGTTTGAAGGTTGCCGAGATACACGACGTGTACATCATGGTAAGTGGCGAGAGCGTGTGTGAATAAGTACACCCCTGCAGGGTTAACATCATCTATTCGAATAGCCGTGTCCGCAGAAAAGGACTTCCGGGTTGCCTGTACAGTTCATAGATAACTTGAAGTGGATACTCTAAAATGCGCAAGATAAGCGTGAGTGCTATGGATGGCGTTTTCGTAGGTAGACGGGAGCGGATCCATAGTGGTGTATTGATTGATGAATATGTGGACTCGTGTGCGCTACCTCAAAAGAGTTGCATTGCAGTCGTAGTTTAGGATAGCCACCGAGTCAAAGTTGGCTTGCTGCAGTTAAACTCCACCACCCCCTTTGTTGATAATGATGCATATATAGTTAGTTCTGATGTAAGTCTTGTTGGGTACATTTGTACTCACGTTTGCTTAATTTATGTTTTTGCAGAGAGACTTCAGTCTCGCTAGTAGTTCCGCGTGGACTTCGACGTTTAGCTTGTTACCTCAGCTACGATCTTGTGCCCTCGGCGGGATCTGATAGATACTCAGGCTTCTCAGCCTTTTTCATTTGTAGATGTCTGTACTCAGACATGTTAAGCTTCCGCATGTGCTTTGACTTGTATTCTATGAATGTTGGGTCATGCGACCCATGATTGTAATATCTCGCTCCTCGGAGCCTATTGGATAAAATACTTGAGTTGTAGAGTCATGTTGTGATGCCCTGTTGTATTTGCACATATCAAGCATATTGTGTGTATGTTATTGAAATGCTTGGTATGTGTGGGATCTTACTATCTAGTTATTTATCCTTGGTAGCCTCTCTTACCGGGAAATGTCTCCCAGTGCTTCCACTGAGCCTTGGTAGCTTGCTACTGCTCCGGAACACTTAGGCTGGCCGGCATGTGTCCTTCTTCGTTCCTGTGTCTGTCCCCTCGGGGAAATGTAACGCGGTGTATACGGAGTCCTGTTAGCCTGCTACACCCCGGTTTACCGGAGTCCTGCTAGCCCAGTTGCTACAACCCGGATTCACTCGCTGATGACCGACACGTTCGTTGCTGGGTCATGTATGCCTGTCCCTGTAAGTTAGTGCCAGTTTGGGTTTACGACTAGCCATGTCAGCCCGGGCTCCTTATCATATGGATGCTCTAGCGACACTATCATATACGTGTGCCAAAAGGCGCAAACGGTCCCGGTCCTGGTAAGGCGACACCCGTGAGAATACCGTGTGTGAGGCCGCAAAGTGATATGAGGTGTTACATGCTAGATTGGTGTGGCATTGAGTCGGGGTCCTGACAGACACGGTATTTGTTTATGTATTCACACATGCATTTAAGTTTCCGATCAATACAATTCTAGCATGAATAATAAACCTTTATCATGAATAAGGAAATATAAAATAACAACTTTATTATTGTCTCTAGGACATATTTCCTTCAAGATGGTACAACCATTTTAGCAGAAGCTGGAACTATTCTGCGCAGATGCTACAACCACGACATAATTTTGCTGGAGTCAGCTACGACATGATACATAGATGACCTGAGATGGCTGGAACCATTGTGCTGAATGCTACGACCATGTTTTTTTGTTGGAACCAACTGCGGTGAGCTACAACCATGGTTGCGAGGGGGAGCACGTGGTAATGGAAGGGGGGGGGGGGGGGTCAGCTGCTGGCAACGGCGATGGCAATCTACATGAGGTAACGTTGCTGGAAGGGGCATGACCAACGCATTGACTTGATGACAAGTTCGACCGGCGGCGAGGGCGGCTAGCTGTTACTAGACGACGATGGCAGCAAGCTGTTCTGCGATGAAGTCGGTGCCGCTCGTCAATGGTAGGATCAACGGAGCTCGATTCGTCGCACTCTTGTCTGTTCGCGCTTGTGTGATTTAAGGACGAAGTTGTTCATGGGATGGAAGCGAACCGCTCCTTCAACGCGGAGCGGAGCGCGCGTAGTGGCCCTCGAGCGACTCTGAAAATCTGAACTGGATGGGAGCGGAGTTGGAGCGGGGAGAGAGTACGAACATGGCTCTTAATCCGGCGGCTAGGAATGTATCCGGCGGTTAGGACCTGCCGCTGGTGCCTTGTGTTGGCCTACTCCCAACGACCCACGCTTCCCAAACAAAGAATAATAAAAAAACCTAACGACCCACGCGGGGTATAGGAGGAGGATTCCGGCGAACAATGGGACGACGGAGAAAAATCGACAGATAGACAACGAATCTGAATCCCGTGATCCCGTCCTGCCCGACTCCGTCTGGAACACACGTTCTGATCGCGACCATGCAGTACTCGGACTGATCCGTCCCAGGAACAACTCATAAATACGGATATGGATTACTTGACCCCTGCACAAAAGCCTCCGCTTGCAATTGCATCATGGGAGAGCAGCATCGGCAAGGTCATTCTGTGGGAACCGATCTCCTCCGCAGGTCGTCGTCGTCGGCGGCGGCGGCAACGGAAACCCTCGGGCTTGGTCTCAAGATCGCGCATCGCCACGAGCCCCTGCTGCTGAGGCACAGGTTCTCGTGGAAGCACCTCCAGGAGCCGGCAGATTCAGGCCGTCTTGAAGAATTCAACCTAGCCGTCGCACGATTGGAGCCGGATCATATGGATACTAATTCTGCGGCGTCCCGCGGCGTCGAACGGACAAGCAAGGCCGGAATAAGCTGCGCTGAGGTTCCCGGTGCGTCGGAGAAGACGGTGCAGGTTGCTTCCGCGGTTGCGCTAGCGGTGCACTCGGAGAACGTTGCCCACGCCGACAGCAGAAAGGCTGCTGCCGCCGATGTCGGTGGCGGCGGCCTGAAGAAGCAGCCGAGAATCCGTCGCCTGGACAGCCTCTGCCGGCCTGGCCATGATTCGGAGAAAGGAAGAGCCCACCCGCCGCCGGCGAAGACGGATGATCGCGCAGGTGACGAGGCCGGTTCCGCGTGTGCAAAAAATTTGAATGCCATCATCAGGTCGCCGTCCGGGACGGCCATGGCCACCATTGCGCCGGCGGATGTCATCTTCGGTGACGGCAACCGGACTGATCCGGCCATCCAAGCATATGACCAGGTATCTGCGCCGGGAAGCGGTGAAATCTGCGCTGGTGATCAAGAAGCGGATCCGAGTTCTTCTCCAGATTCTTCTGGTGAGCTGGCACCTTCGTCACACACCAAGGCAGCCGGGGCCTTGGAGCACTCGTCCGTATCCACGGACGGTGCCGCCAACGACGAAGACATCCCGACCAATAACATAGAAGCGCATCTCCAGATGCCCGCTCCTGCAAGCGGCAGCGACCAAGATTCCGGCCCGAGTTCTCCGAATCCTTCTGTGGAAAGGAGCCCACCTTCGCACATAAAGCCTTGCGATGCCTCCATGCCTCCCATGGCGCCGTCGTTCGCCGCCGCCGCGGATGGTATCGACCTACATAGTCTCGGAGAGAGGATAGCCATGGAGATGGACGAGGGGGCCATAAGATCGGAGGTGGCGAAGCAATTCAACGCTCATCGACACCAAGAACAGAGACCGAAACGGCGCGTGCAGCGGAGAGCCGCGGCGAATGCGGCGCCCGTGAAATTCTCACTCCGCCTCTCCAACGAGGAGGCGATGGAGGACGTGGCGGCGGTCTCCGCCGCCAAGGACGTCAAACCAGAGGCGGGGGCGCCGGCGAGGGACCGCAACAGAAAACGACGTCGAGGAGGCTGATGGCACCAATTGCGAACTGCCAACGAAGTAAGAGAACCGCCGGCCGCCGGCTGCCGGTGAAAGTGAGGGGACGTGCTTGCCGACCTCTGGATCGCGCGGGCAACAACATCGATCATTTGGTCGGACTATATGACATCGAGTGCTTCCATCAAATTCAGAAGGTCTGATCAGTCGATGCATAGGTTCAGGGTTTCCATCTTGGCTTCGTAGCCAACAGATGTGAATTTTTCTGCACATGCATGTGGTTCAAGGCTATGTGCTGTTCAATATATTGAATAGATTTTTGTTCTTTTGATTCCTTTGTAATACGTAGAACTGGTGGGGAAATCGTTATATTAGAGTAAACCTCGCCTAAAACCCTTTTTCCCAATGATTGTGCTTCTAATCTGATCCATCTTAATTACAGTTAAGACCCAGCTTAATTACAGTTAAGCATTGCTAGTACTTTTGGTCCTGGACTAAACCGATGACCGCAAACCTAAGACAGTACAAGGTGCTTAGAAGATTTGAGTATGACATAAATAGTTTGTCACATCTAAGTATGACATGAGCGTCACCTCACCCTAAAATAAAAGGGTCTGTCTAGGACATATCTAGATGTGACATAATTATGTCACACCTAAGCTGATGTCCACTTTATTTGTGGTCTATTTTTTTTGTCCTAGTTTTTTTGTTTTTTGTTGCCGCATTATACATTTGTGGGAGTTTAAATGTGACATCCTTAAAAAACATCTAGATGTGAATTAGACAAACTGAAAATAAAAGCCCACACTCCTTATACTTGTTTGTTTTTTCTTTATTTTTGTATCCTATTTTTTCTAGTTGTTGATCCCGTTATTCCTTCTCTCAGCGTTTTTTTCTTTCTAGTTGTCTCATGTGTTGCTCGTCCTGGGCTGGCCAGGTTTTGAAATGAAGCATGGAAAGGACGAAGCTTATATATGTGTGCATATACAAAAAAAAAAAGGAACATATAGCGAGACGTGTGCTATCAGTGCATGATTCAGCAATGATTTTTGAAACCTTCTAAGTATCGATGTGACAAATGGATGGATTATCGTGTTTGGACAACCGTATGTGATAAACATGAATTATATAAAAGGAAATAAAAACTTACAAATTTTTATAAATGCTTGTTTATTTTAATAATGTACTCGGATCACAAAGAAAAGTTCGTAAATTTTAAAGTTCATAATTATATGAAAAAATGTTAAAAAATTCTAAAACTGCTTATGAAATTTTAAAATGTTAATTGTTTTTCAAATGTTCACACATTTGCACAAACATTCTTGAAATTACTCTTCACGGATATGAAAAAAATGTTTGTAATGTTTTTTAGAAGTTCGCAAATTAGAAAGGTATTAGCCAATTTGAAAAAAGTGAATTAAAAAATTAGTAAATACAAAAAATGTTAGTGAAATTCAAAAATTTCCATGAATTTGGAAAAATATCATGATTTTTTATTTAAAAAAGTACAAACATGAATTTGGAAAAAAATCAAGATTTTTTAAAAACATTCATAATTTTAAGAAAATGTTCATTACTTTCTATGAAAATTATTGAAATGAAAACGTAAAACTTTTGAATATTTATTTTAAATGTGGAGATGCAACAAATTGATAACCCTCATACGCCCCTAATTGCAGTCACGTCATGGGCATGCGGTTGTGTGTCGAGGGTCGACTTGCAACTAGGACAAAAAATGGATCAGGCCAGTTGCGTTAGAGGGTGGACTTGCAACTAGGACAAAATGGGGCATGCACCGGTTGCTTATCGAGGGTGGAACTGCATCTGGGACAAAATTGGTTGGGTACCTTGTTGCATATCGAGGGTTGATTTGCAATTGGAACAAAAAAAGTTCCCACCATTGCATTTCCATGGCAGGGTTGTAGTTCGACTTGCAACTAGGACAAAAATGGGTTTGGCCTCAGTTGCGTGTCGAGGGTGGACTTGGACTCGAACAAGAAAAAGGACAGCCACAAAATTGCATGTCGGTGATGGAGTTGCAACTAGGACAATAATGGTTGACCCCATAGTTGTGTGTCGAGGGTGGACTTGGAAATGGGACAAACAATAGGTCGGGCCCAATTGCGTATTGATGGTGGACATGCAATTGAGACAAAAAAGTAGGCCCCAGAATTGCATGTCGGGGGTGGAGTTGCACAGTTCGGGACGAAATTCGTCGGTCCCCCTATTGCGCATGTGGGTTGACTTGCAACTGAGACAAAAAAAGGTGAGAACCCCAATTATATGTAAAAGTGTAGTTGGACTTTCAACTAGGACAAAAATGAGTTGGCCCAGTTGCGTGTCGAGGATGGACTTGCAACTGAGACAAGAAAAAAGGTGGGGGCCCCCAATTGCATGGCAAGGATGGAGTTGCAACTAAGACAAAAATGACTGGGTCCCTAGTTGCGTGTTGATGGTGGACTTGCGAATAGGATAAAATTGAGTCGGGCCCAGTTGCGTTTCGAGAGTGGACTTGCAACTAGGGCAACTACAATTGCAAGCGCAGTTGCGAGTTGAGCATGGTCTTGCAACTGAGACGACAAACATCCACGAGTCCAGTTATGAATCGAGTGTGGACTTGCAACTGGGACTCAAATAAGAAAACTACGAGGCCCTAGTTGCGAGTCAAGAGTGGACTCACAACTGGGCGGAGAACAACTACGGGCCCAATTGTGAGTTGAGGGTGTACTTGTAACTATGGCCACAAACAACTAAGGACCCCAGTTGCGTGTGAGTCAGGGATTGAATATCAAATTGGGACACCAAAGATAACTACGGAGCCAGTTGTGAGTCAAACATGGATGTAACTGGACTTTGTTTTGTAAGAGGGGGTAGCGGGAGAGAGGGTGGGCAATTGACATGCAATTGCAAGCATTTGAACTAGGCTGCAATTGCATGTCATCCAACACGGATGCAACTGGAGTTTGTTTTGTTAGAGGACGACGGGAGAGAGGACGGGTAATTGCATGTGTACACTAGGCTTGCAACTATAAGTGTTGCCCCTGACTCCAACTGGACTTCGTTTTGTTGGGGGCGACGGGAGAGGCGGGGGTAGTTGCATGTTTATAGACTAGGCATGCAACTGCAAGTGTCGTCCCCTCGACCGTAACGACATGTCTTGCAACATGGTTGCAACTGGACTATGTTTGTCGAGGGCAACAAAATAATATTTTAAGAGTTTTTTCTCATGGAGACCTAAATTTATTTTTTAGAAAAATGTAAAATATTATCTTCATTTTTGTTGTCCTTTTTCATTTTGGTTATTTAAATTAAATTAAGAGTTCAACTTTTCTCATGTAGATCAAGTTAACCATGAATTAAGGAGCCATGGCCAAGTGGAATATAGAGTTTTTTTTCTTCTGATTTTTTTTCTAGTTACATCTGTACACTAGGCATGCAATTGCAAGTGTCGTCCCCGACTGCAACTGCATGTATTTCAACATGTGTAAGCTACCTGCCCACCAAGTAAATCAATCCCGCCATTTTTGCTGCGGGCCAAAAAATCCAGCACCCCTCCTTAGTTTTCTCTCTAGGGTTCACTTATTTGTGCTGAAATTACCATATATATAGAGGTCCAAGTGAAGAGACTAGCCCAAATGTAAGATGAGCGACCTGGGGCATCGATTTTTTTTCTACCTGTGTTGTGTTTTTGCTCAAGCGGAGGCCAATTTTCGGTTGCTCTGAAATGAGGGATTCCCTTTTCTCTTTGGAAATTTTCTATGTGTCTAATTGGAGATGAAGTGGCCAAAAAAAAAATTCAAAGTAGCTCGTGGTCGGTAATTTTTTGGGGTAGCTGCCGTCAGGTTCCGGAGCACCTTAAATTTTTTTTTGGCGGGTATGAGCACCTCTGTTTCTGCTCTAACTAGAGGGCAGAGCTGATTGTTTTCATAGCCAAATACACAGGTCATTTTTCGTGTGTATGTTCAGATCTGACTTTGTAAGAGGAGCTTATGAAGCATATTCTCCTCGATTGTACAAAGTGTTTTCTCGCGTATGTTGACAACATGCACCAGCAATACAACGGCGGAGCTATGTAGAGAGTTGAGGGGGCCGTGCCCCCCCCCCCCCCCCCCCAGCCCATATGAATATTTTTCACCAGGTAGTAGTATTGCAGGCCCATCAAGCCATGCACGCACACTTCAGGCACAGAGGGCAACCCGTTCCCGCCTCCACTGTTCGCATCTACTCCCCAACCACACTCGCTTCCATGCATGAACCAGCCAACTTGCCGTCATGCCGCTACACTCGCTCGACGCGCCGAAGCCCACTAGCAGCTTGCCCTGATCCGCGCACTCCGCGAGCGAACACTCCCGGCGTTAAGGAGGGAGGAACAAGGCGCGCCTCAGCCCTTTGAGCGTCGTCTCCTGCTCTTTGCCACTGGCCTCCCCGGTCCGGTGCTCGTCCACGTCGGCCGGTCGACCGGCCAGCCGGCCACCCGTTGTCACCGTCCGCCCCTCCCAATACGAATTTGTAAACGCTCTGTGCGGCTGCGCCCACCCATAAATTGTGTTGCGTATGTACGAGTAGGACAGTGAAATTAGGAAAACAGGGGCATCACTAAATTTTCGAATTTCTTGTTGTTTCCTGCATGAGTTTGATTAGTAATTTAGCAAGCATATTCATCTGATCAAATTGGGGATTTCTTGTTTCTTGGGTCACAAATTTGCATTTGTTCTGCTGAGTAGACAGATCAAGTGACCATGGTTAAGGGCAGCAGCGGCAAACCAGATTCGATCATTAAAAGACCTGGAGACACTAGGTGGAGTTCTCACGTTGGTTGTATTCAATCTTATGAAGTTGGTTAATGCGGTAAATTTTGTTATGCAAAATATGGCTGCTGATAGATGAGTGCTGCCATCAATATGGATAAGTATAAATTTGCTTGAAGGCTACAAATTCTAGCTTGTCCCCCCCCATATTCTTGCCAAGCTCCGCCGCTGCAGCAATAGTGTGAGCTAGACATGCCGGTGGGGTTTCACCTGCTGAACCCAACTCTAACCAAAGTACAGGCACAGAGACCAAGCTGGCTTGTGCGTGCAACAACTTTAATGAAGCTCCTTTTGACAAAAAGAAGATGAAACGAAGAAGAAGCAGGGGAACGAAAGGGTAAGCCAGCGTCATTTAGCTACAGAAATAGGCTTTTTCATTGTTTGGGTGTGGTCTTTTTTCAGTTCAAACAAACAAACAGCCCAAACCAAAAAAAAAACAAGCTCACAAAAAAAATCTGCATCAACCGAGAGTTTTTGTTTTTTTTTGAAATCACATCAACGGAGAGTTAATTGAGGATTACGGTCTGATCTTGACATGGCAGTTTTTCATTGGATAAGGGGGAGGAAGGGCCCCACCCTCGGTGAAATTGCGTGGTCTGTTTCCGAGTGGGTCTCAGCGAAGTTGTTGACGTACGCGAGCAGGACTCGCTGAGACGACGAAACTGGAACACCGCAGAGGCCCCCATTTAGCTTGGTGACTTGAAGGATCTGTCAACCGTGTCCTCGCCTTGGCCCTTGTCCTCGTCGTCGGCCGTCAAGCTCGTGTGCGTTCACGACATGCCGCCGCCGCTGACGTTGGGCCATAATAACATCATTTTGAATCACATCCTGGAACCACCCGATTCCGTGCGTGTGGAAGAAGTCAGCAACTCCCTCCGGCAGTCAGATCGCGCGACGGGCCCCGGCGTTGGGCAAAGGAAGGCCGGCATGAGCAGCCAGGTGATGCTCGTCGCGCCGGCTAAAACAGGACAGCTTGTTTCCGGAGGTGTCACTGCGGCGGCGCGATCGGTAAACGTCGTCGACAGCCGAAACGCGGCACATATCGGATCGGACCGCCAGGAAACCGCTGGTTCTTCCGATCTCTGCTCGGATCGCATGGCTTTCATCGGCGGTGCCGGGGAAAGGAAGGTTAGATCTGTGCACACTTCAGCGCCCTCGTCGCTCGAAAGGGGAGAAGTGGCTATGGGACGAGTTGCCTCGCCATCGCCGGTGACGGTCGGTGATGGGGCGAACCGTGGAGAACAAGCTCCCGCTGCTGAGAGAAAGGATGCTCGTGTGGGCGTGGCTGAGGCTGCTCCCGCAGGGAAAGATATCAGGGTTTTAACTGTGGCCATCCGTTCGCCGTCCAGATCGCCTACGGCGCCGCCGGTGGACGTCATCGCCGGCCAAGACAACACGGTCAGTCGGGCCATCAAAGCAGGGGCAAGCGGCAAAGTGTCCGCGGTTGATCAAGAAACGGATCTACACTCTCCTAGGGTTCCTTCTGGGGAACACATCCCTTCGTCAGCACTGCAGGACAATCCGATCGGGTCCTCGACGTCCTCGTCATCCACCTCCATCTCCGGCGAGCGCGATCTCTACGACATAGGAGTTACGGCCGCGTTGGCGATGGACACCAAGGAATTACAATCCGAGATCGCCAGGTATCTCGGGCAGGAGGCCAATAGGGAACAGAGGCCGCGGCGGCGGGCAAGGCAGCGGAATGCCCCGGCGCCGCCCGTGAAATTCTCCCTGCGTCTCTCCGCGCAGGAGGCAATGGAGGACGTTGCGGCGGTCACCCTCGCCAAGGACGTCAAGTTGGAGTTGGAGGAGGCCGAGGGGATGCCGGCGCGCCGCAATGCAAAACGCCGACGACACTGATCCTACGGAGTAATGGTATGCATTAGCTGTTCCGTTCTTGGCCAAAAGCAGAGACATCCATAAAACTAGCGACCCTCTATTCATTGTCATGTGTGGTCATCAGCTTGATTCTGCTTTTCTTATGACTGATTGAACTGTATGTACTACGTGTTGAGTTCAACTCTCGGGGATTAAAAGAAAATCTTAGTTGAAGCTAATTTGTTCAGTTGCCTGCAATTAATACCCGTGTTTGTTCTTCAAGAATTTGTGATCAGTACGTGTTACATTTCGGCTTGCTAATACAGTATATGCCGTCTATTTATTTGCTTCATTTATTGGATTTTTCCTCAAAACTTGAGCACTTTTACAATCTTCCCCCAGATTAAAGAACAAAAGAACATGAGTACGTAATGATTAAAGTACCACGTAGGAGTAGGAGACCTTGGCATCCCCACTAAAACCCTACCAGAAGATAAGCATCTTCTTGCCTGGCTTCATCTTTTGCTTCTACTTACATGCATGGGTCTCCTATTAAGTTAAACATAATCTTGGCTTAAGGAGTGATGGAGCTGGCGCCATTGCATACTTATGAATAATAAATCACTGGACTGGAGGTGGATCAAGCGCTCCTCTCCATCATCTCGCAGAACCTCTTGAACGACTCGAGCTTCTGCAGCTTGAGCTGCTTGTGGATCCGGCGGATGAAGACGTCGGCCACATGGTCGATCTCGTCCTCCAGCCGGAACTCAGCCCCCTCACCCTCCTTCTCCTTGGCGTCACGCACCACGTCAATCACCGACCCCGGCGCGTTCACCAGCTCGTCGTCATCGTCGTCTTCCTCGCGGAACAGCGAGTGCGTCAAGTACTCGTCGTCGCTGTCCTCCTCCTCCTCCTCCTCCTCCTCCTGGGCGGCCTCCACGTCGCGCTCCGTCACGTAGCTGGGCGACGTGTAGAGCACGATGGCCTTCTTGCAGCCGCCGTCTTCTTGGGCGGCCTCCTCCTTGCGCGCGTGGTCGTCCTGGCCCATGATGGCGTGGATCTTGTGGTTGATGGCGCTGACGAGGAGCTTCCTGTTGCGGAGGATGCCGAGGACGAGGAGGCGCGTCTTGAGGGTGCTGGTCTTGGCGCGCACCGCCGTGGACTTGGCCTTGACCACGGCGACGATGGTGGACAGCATCTGCTTGAAGAACGTCGAAGCCTTGGTCTTCATCTTAATGATTATAGCTCGCTCTAGCTAGCTTGCAAAAAATAAGAGGAAGCTGTGTGTGTGGTGCCGGAGGGGAGAGATTATTATGATCAGATGCTTGCTGCGTGTGTTGGTTGTACAGTAGCGCAAAGTGTGTGTAGTTGATGCTTGGACATGGAGTTTTGCCCGTGGGATGCCATGGGTATATATAGCACTAGCACTAGCAGTAGGAGACGGTGGGGGTGAGCAATTGCGAGTGGACGTCTCCTAGAGAAGTTTCAGCATCGCACGAAAGCAGGTGAGCTAAGGAAAGGGCACCAAGGGGAAACAATGGGTGTGTGTGTAACAATTAACAAAGGCCGCAGCCCGCGGGCAAAAGGAAAAGTAGTCAAAAAGATGATGGGTATGCATGCATGCAAAGGGCTCCTCGTGGGTAACAGTTGTCCAATGTTTTGGCTAACCGGCCGGCCGGGTTCTTTCCTTTCAAAGAAAAAGCTTTAGGTTATCCTGTTTTTAATAGTTATTTCCATGTTTGTGTAGTAACAAAGTTCATAGTGAGGTGTTCATTCATGAATATACTACTACTACTAAGTTTGTGGCCTTTTAACTTTGGCAGTATTGCGGTCATTGTGAGTCAGTTACTCACATTATTGTAGGCAGCTTGTTTCCGCTTGCTTAGCCATAGCTAGTGAGAGATGGCGCTGTTGTAAATTGTGGGACCATCAACAACACATGAGATTTCCTCGCAAAAAAAAAGAAAAAAGAACACATGGGATTTATCGTACTGGCCAAACTGTTTGGTAAATCTCAGCCGGGACGGTGCCACACTCAACGTCGAAAGGGAAGGTAAAAAAATTGAGTATTGTGGGAACCACGAGTACGACTATAGATTAAGCAGCTCTTCTTCTTGCTATAGAAAGGGTAGGGTGATTGGGCGGAGCTGGTCGATGCTGCGTGCGTGCTTGCATGTGGGAATCCTTCGCCGCTAAGGTTCCCATCCCAAATGGCCATGGCACAAAAAGCAGCCGGCGCCGCGAGCTGTCGAATCGAATCGCCCGCGTACAACCATGGACCAGCAAGCAGGCAATGGCAAGCGCAGGGCAGCATCCGCAAGTGGCCGGGATCTCGGCACAGGAACAGCTAGCTACCACCGACCGCAGTTTGGCCACAAAACCGATCCAAATCAAAAGCGACCTGGCTGCTACACCACTAGTAACCAGTTAATCGTCGCTGGAGATAACCAGTTAATTTTTCGTCCAGTTGTAATATTTCTCCGCTTTTCCCTTTTGCCCCTCGCACTCGCTCTCTCCCCGATAGGCCCCCGGCTACCACTCGCCTCCTCCCCACCTCAGATCCGTCGACCTCACCCCACCCACCACCGCCCAGCGCCAGCTCCGACAACCCCCACCTTGGCGCCCATCCACGAGCTGGAGCAGCCGGATGAGGACGACCCCATCGAGACCGCCTCTTCCTCCGGCGACCACGCCACCCAGCGCCACCAGGACGCCGCCGCACCACCACTGAGCTTCCAGCTCTCCCCGTCCCAATCCCCTCCTCCGGCCGGCCGCTCCCCCCTCTCGTCGGTCAAAGGTGACATTTTTAGCAGCCGGGGTGCTCGATTCGTGGCGGCGGTGCTCGATCCGTGGGCGGCGGTGCTCGATCCGTGGGCGGCGGCGCTCAATCCGTGCTGGAGTAGCGGGAGGAGGAGGCCAGGGTGGAGATCGTGGTGCGGGAGGGGGAGCTCGGCGAGACGGTGGCGGCGGCCGGGGGGGGGGGGGGGGGGGGGGGGCAGCTCCGATCGTCCACGCTCCTCGTCAGCCTCCACGACAAGAGCTTCCTCACTGAATAAATTTAGCTATCTGAACTCGCTCGGAGCGGCCAGGCTATGAATTTGCTTCTGTTCTCGTGACTTTTTGTCAGACCGCCGAGCCCGTACGCTGGTGTGAGCTGCCTGGCCTGCCGGGTGCTTGCCGTCCGGCAGCAGACCATGGCGCGACACGGGGGCGGTGGAGGCCGAGCTCACCCAGCTCGAGACCATACGGTGGCAGTAGGAGACTGAGCACCATGTGGTGTGGGCACCGATTCAAAATCACTAGCGAGTCCTACTTCAACTGCAATGCAATGGTGAGCCTCACTTGCCATCCTCCCTCTCTTTTTCTTTTGTGAGAACTGCATTTCAGTTTGGAGTTTGCTCTGCTGTGTGTGTGTGAGAGAGAGGTACCATGGTGGCCAGCTTTAAGTTGTCCTGTGATTTTGTTTCCACCTAAATCTGCTGTATGAACACTTCCTTGTTATTTGTATACACCGTCGAGTCAAATTGCCTAGCTTGTTTAAATATGTGCAAGACTAGTATGGTCAGGAAATTGGTACTCCAGGATAATAATCCAGTTAGTTTCATCTTCTCTTCCTGTTAATTTACACGAGAGGACCCCTGTTGTTGCAATTGATCAATCCAATGACAAAAATAAACTTACTTTTGGTTTGCTTGTCTGAAATGAAATGAAGTAAACTAAAGTGCAACCCATCTTCACCTTTCCTTGCTTCCTTGTTTTGATTTGATTGTAAATAAATAAGATCTCATTTCATTTGGTTTGCTTGTGTCAGGGAAAAGAAGCAAGGAGTACAAGGAACACACACTATGTCAACAGAGTAAGTGATCCCATATTCCCATTGGATTGAGATACCTCTTTTTTTCCCCATTATTACAAGCATGTGGACATTGTTCTCACAAAATCACATGGCAAAATGTTGCCACCTAGCCCTAGATGGCTCTATAAGTATACTCCATAGATGTAATCATGACAAGACTATTATGTCATTCACACTTTTCACAATTTTCATTCTTATTTACTGTCAAGATTGTTGTCTTTTCTTACTGTTGGCTTCATTCATCAAGATACACAGTTTGCAATTGGACAAATGGTGTACTCCAGTAATTTCTTCTGATGACAATTGTGAGGGTAATGATCTTGTCTGATTGAATGTCTCCTGATCTTAATGATCGAATTAATAGTCACAAGGTTCAAGATTAATTTTCAGTGACCAAGAAATAGCCGTATAAATTTACTTATGGTTTCACACATGCTCATGAACAAAATTTAGCAAACTGGGCCGACGACAGTCAGGTCATGCGCAATGATCAGCTTTTCGTTTTCATCCTCACTCTGACTAACAAACACTCATATGCATACAACTGTCTAAAAGAAACCAAGGGGGCTGTTACAAAGAAACACCAAGAAAGATGCAGTTACTTTTGCACAGTAGCATCAATAGCAAGTGTACTCCTGCTTGCTCTTCTCTGAACAATGATCCACTATTTTCAGTACTCCTTCAAGTAAACTAAATGAATCTTTTGCATTAATTAACTCTGAATGAAACCTTTTCAGTTAATTTTAATTAACTGAAACTTGTTCTTTAATTAGGACAAAATTATTTTTTAGTAAATGAAATTTTAAGCTAGCTAAAACTAAATGAATTGCAGCAGGAGTACCCTCCTTATCTTGACTTCTCTTCTCTTTTCAGCAAGTGCAGAAACAATATGAGTAGTTTAGTTTAGTGTTTAGTGTAGGACTTGCAAGTACTCCTTGCTTGTAGGAGTGGCAGCACTACTTTCCTTGTTCTCTTCTCTAAATTATCTTCTCTAAATTCACTCATCTCCTCTCCTATTACTCTCCTATTAGAGATTACTGTAAGTGTAGTATTGTTTCAAGTGACATCAATAGAGATTACTGACATCAGTATTTGTATCTTCGTGTAGTGCTGCCTTAAGTGACCTTAGTTGGTTTAGTACTGCTTGGAGCAGCTTGATGTAGAGATTTGTGTATTCTTCTTAGAGTTGCTAATACTCCTTTTCATGCACAACCAAAATACTCCAAAAATTTGTTACTGTTGGAGGAACATGCAAGTACTCTGAAAATTTATTTTTAGAAACATTTGGTTAACACCATGTAGATTTACAGTAGTTTTACAACAACAGTAGTTTAGTGTAGGACAACAGTAGTTTAGTGTAAGTTTCAGTTCATTAACTGAATTTTTTCAGTTACTTAACTGGTACTTTTGTTTCAGTTACAGTAGGACTTCTCTTCTCTCTTCTCTTTCGCTTCTTGCATCTGTAGTTTAGTGTAGGGTTTATTGGAGTACTTCCCTTGTGCCCTCCATACTCCTCTGCTCTCCCACTCCTTTCCTCTCCTACTACTTTGCTTGTTCTCTTCTTCTCTAAATTCACTCATCTTCTCTCCTACTACTCTCTTCTCTTCTCTTTCATTTAAATGGAGTACTCCACACAAGCAAATGAAACTTTTGAATTACACATACACGTCTCACAAAATGGAGAAAAAATATATGGAGTAAAAATGATCACAAAATGGAGTTACACATACAAGTCTCACAAAATGGAGTATTACACATATGGAGTAATTTCACATGGGATGCACTCCGCACAAGTCTCATCTCAAGGAACTACACATACTCCACATCTGAACAAGCCTCATGTTAAGCATCCGAACAAGCCTCATGTCAAGCATCTGAACAAGCCTCATGTCAAGCATCTGAACAAGCCACATCTCAAGCATCTGAACAAGCCTCATCTCAAGCATCACAAGCATCACATGCCTCATCACTGAACCCTCTCCATTAACCCTAAGTTGTGCAGGGAATTTGCATACACCTCTGAAGGGCATGATAATCTCGGAGGTAGTTGCCGAAGCCCCTCAAGCCTTTCCTTTTTTACATGGGGTATTTTATACCCATTGCCTCCTCCATGGTTCAGGATCTCAATCATGCACGTCTGCAGAGTTAGGAAAATTCTGTTGAGCTTGTAAATGTTATAGCCTTCTAATTCCTCCAAAACACCCTTAATAAGGTCTTGTAGTGTTTTAGGACTCACACAATCTGCCAGGGATTGGAGCGAGTTGAAAAACCCAAGGTCAAGCACATTCAAATCAGGACTGTTGGGAGGCTATTGTATTATTCTGATGTCAAGTCCAGTTTTTGCGACAACTTCTAGAAATTCCGGGTCATCTAGCAAGATATGAGGCTTAGCATTATCCTGCTGAATGTAGATGGTCTGCCCAGCATCACCTTCAGGCCAAACAGCTTGTATTGCTGGCAAGACCTTCTCTATCAGGAACTCCCTCATCACTTTTCTGTCGACCTTTATGGATTTTGTCTCTATTGTACCTCTGGGCCTGTTGTCGCTTCTCCTTTGAGCAGGAACTTCCTTCACGAATGGCCAGATACCGATTTTCCCAGAGAAGGTCAGGTTTCCTTCACTGTCCCACCTCGGCCTAGCAACGGCCGTCAAGAACATCACCTTGCCAATACAATTGCCATGTATAGGCCTCGTAGGCTCTTCCTCCCCATCCAGCAGATAATATGTTATATTCTTCTTTGTCATGTTAAACCACTTTTCGTCGATATGGACAACGTTATGCATAGTCTTGAACTTAGGCCTTGCAGTTGTTGTTGTTGCCTCATCAAGCATCGACAAACAAAATTTCATCCTATCCTTTTTATTCTGGTCCTTTAGAGCTGGCTTCACACAGTTTGTATGCCTCCTTATCAAGTTTAACATGAACTTTCTTTGAAGTGTGGTAGGGCTACATCCCAGTTGCCAGGCAAGTGACCTAATGGTAGACCTTTTGTTTAATAGGATCGTTAGGATTTTTTCTAGGTTAATGTCTTTAGGCTTTCTTCCAGAATTTCCTTTTTTTATTAGAAACATCCACCTCTTTACCTTCGCTAATTTGCTTCATTGCTTTCCTCCAAATTCTTTGTATATTCCAAACACCCACTCCAAATTTTTTTTGCAATGTCTTGCTTATCAGTTCCCAAAAAAGTGCCTCCTCTACTCATACACAGTGTATGCATTGATACATAAGCAGCAAATTTTTGTTGGTCATTGAGGGTTTTATATTTCCTAGCAACTTGCCCAACGCCTGTACCAAGACATTCAACAGAGAAATGATTAAATGAAATGATCAAGTGATGGAATGATCAAGTGATGAAATGATGGAATGATCTGTAACTGTACTTGGATTTTGAACAATTTCATCTCCTTCCATCCCCTCTCCTGTATCTCCTTCCATTTCTTCTCCTACACGTCCTTCCATATCATTTTCTGCATCTTCATCCATTTCATCCACATCTTCTGCAGGTGAAGTGAAGTTGGGATCTGGGAGATCCATTTTCTCCTGAAGATATGAATATGTAAGATGAAGTAGAAGTAGAAGTAGAAGATATTAAAATTCAGCAAAGTGCTTTCAAAAGCACTTAACTGAATTTTTATGCACCTATGTGCATTAAAATTCAGCAAAGTGCTTTTGAAACCACTTAACTGTATTTTTATGCAAAGTGCTTTCAAAAGAACTTAACTGACAACAACAATAACAACAAGTGGTTTTTGTTTGCTTGTTGTATGTCTATGTTGATGAGATGTTGAGATTTTATGTCTATGTTTCTTTGGCTTAGGATCTCTGAGGAGTCCTGGACTAGGGGGTGTTCGGACAGCCGGACTATCAATGTCCGCCGGACTCCAAGACTACGAAGATACAAGATTGAAGACTCCGGCTCGTGTCCGGAAGGTACTTTACTTGGCGTGGAAGGCAAGCTTGGCGATACGGATATGTAGATCTCCTACTATTGTAACCGACTCTGTGTAACCCTAGCCCTCTCCGGTATCTATATAAACCGGAGGGCTTTAGTCTGTAGGACAACATACACAACATACAATCATACCATAGGCTAGCTTCTAGGGTTTAGCCTCCTTGATCTCGTGGTAGATCTACTCTTGTACTACCCATATCATCAATATCAATCAAGCAGGAGTAGGGTTTTACCTCCATCGAGAGGGCCCGAACCTGGGTAAAAAACATCGTGTCCCTTGTCTCTTGTTACCATCCGCCTAGACGCACAGTTCGGGACCCCCTACCCGAGATCCGCCGGTTTTGACACCGACATTGGTGCTTTCGTTGAGAGTTCCTCTTTGTCGTCACCGATAGGTTTGATGGCATCTTCAACCTGCAACGCTGCCCAGGGTGAGACTTTTCTCCCCGGACAGATCTTCGTATTCGGCGGCTTCGCACCGCGGGCCAATTCACTTGGCCATCTGGAGCAGATCGAAAGCTACGCCCCTGGCCGTCAGGTCAGATTTGGAAGCTTAAACTTCATGGCCGATGTCCGAGGAGACTTGATCCTCGATGGACTCGAGCCACAGCCAAGCGCGCCGCACTGTGACGATGGGCATGATCTAGCTCTGCCGCCGAACAATGCCTTGGTGGCCGCACACGGATCCGCTCCGGCCATTAGCCCGGAGCCGATCGCCCAGATCGAGGGCCGGTGGATAGACGCCGCCCTGTGGGCTTCAACATCCACGGCGATGGAGCCGAACACTAATCCTGTCCCCTGCGAAACTCGTGATTCCGAGGCGCCGGACTCCTCGCCGGACTCCGAACCTCCCGCGCCCCTACCAATCGATCCGAATTGGGCGCCGGTTATGGAATTCACCGCCGCGGACATCTTCCAATGCTCGCCTTTCGGCGATATTTTAAATTCACTAAAGCATCTCTCGTTATCAGGAGAGTCCTGGCCGGATTATGGCCAGGATGGTTGGGATGCGGACGACGAAGAAATTCAGAGCCCACCCACCACCCACTTTGTAGCCACTGTCGACGATCTAACCGACATGCTAGACTACGACTCCGAAGACATCGACGCTATGGACGACGATGACGGAGACGAACCAGCGCCCACAGGGCACTGGAAGGCCACCTCGTCATATGACGTATACATGGTGGATACCCCAAAAGATGGGGACGGCGAAGGAACAGCGGAGACAGATCCCTTAAAGAAACAGCCCAAGCGCCGGCGTCAGCGGCGCCGCTCTAAATCTCGCCACAGCAAAAACGGAGATTCCGGCACAGGAGATAATAATACTCCAGAGAGTGCCGAAGACAATCCCCTCCAGCAAGACTCAGCGCAGGAGGATGCAGAAGCAAGCCCTCTTGAGAGGGCGGCAGACGAAGAGGTTGAGGATCATAATTATATGCCTCCCTCCGAAGACGTAGCAAGCCTCAACTATGACGAATTCGTCGTACCCGAGGATCCCGTCGAACAAGAGCGCTTCAAGCGCAGGCTTATCGCCACAGCAAACAGCCTAAAGAAAAAGCAGCAGCAGCTTCAAGCTGATCAGGACCTACTGGCCGATCGATGGACCGAAGTCCTCGCGGCCGAAGAGTATAAACTCGAACGTCCCTCCAGAAGTTACCCAAAACGCAAGCTGCTCCCCCGATTAGAGGAGGAAGCATACGTACATCCATCACCAGCGCACGATATGGCTGACCGACCACCCCGTGGTCGTGACAGAGAGGCATCCAGGCCCCCAGCCAAGACCATACCCCAGCATCGCTTCAAAAGTACGAAGCCAAGAGGGAACGCGCCGGACTTGCGAGACATATTGGAGGACAGAGCAAAACAATCCAGATCCATCTATGGATCACGGGGCGCCCTACGACCCACGACGAATACCATCGTGCCGGACACAATAACCCCGGCCGGGCCGAACACAGCAGACAGCGCTCTCTCGAGCTGCGTCGCGATATTGCTCAATACAGGGGCGCCGCGCACCCGTTATGCTTCACTGACGAAGTAATGGATCATCAGATCCCCGAAGGGTTTAAACCCGTAAACATCGAATCTTACGATGGCACAACATACCCCGCGGTGTGGATCGAAGACTATCTTCTCCACATTCATATGGCCCGCGGCGACGATCTCCACGCCATAAAGTACCTCCCACTCAAGCTTAGAGGACCAGCTCGGCATTGGCTTAACAGCTTGCCCGCAGAGTCAATTCGGTGTTGGAAGGACCTGGAGGCCGCATTCCTTGATAACTTCCAAGGCACATATGTGCGACCACCAGACACCGATGACCTAAGCCACATCATTCAGCAGCCAGACGAATCGGCCAGACAATTCTGGACACGGTTCTTGACGAAGAAAAATCAAACCGTCGATTGTCCGGATGCAGAGGCCCTTGCAGCCTTCAAACATAACATCCGGGACGAATGGCTAGCCCGGCACCTGGGGCAGGAAAAGCCGAAATCCATGGCAGCCCTCACATCGTTAATGACCCGCTTTTGTGCGGGAGAGGACAACTGGCTAGCCCGCAGCAACAATCTCCGTAAAAATTCTGGCAGTCCGGATACTAAGGACAACAACGGCAGGTCACGTCGAAATAAAAACAAGCGCCGAATTAACGGCGACGATAAGGAGGATACGGCGGTCAATGCCGGATTACGAGGCTCTAAACCCGGTCAACGGAAGAAGCCATTTAAAAGAACCATTCCGGGTCCGTCCAACTTGGACCGAATACTCGACCGCTCATGCCAGATACATGGCACCTCTGAAAAGCCAGCTAACCACACCAATAGAGATTGCTGGGTGTTCAAGTAGGCCGGCAAGTTAATTGCCGAAAACAATGACAAGGGGCTAAATAGCGACGACGAGGAAGAGACCCGGCCGCCGAACAACAAAGGACAAAAGGGTTTTCCCCCACAAGTACGGACGGTGAATATGATATACGCGACCCACATACCCAAGAGGGAGAGGAAACGCGCATTAAGGGACGTCTATGCGATGGAGCCAGTCGCCCCAAAGTTCAACCCATGGTCCTCTTGTCCGATCATTTTCGATCGAAGAGACCATCCGACCAGCATACGCCATGGCGGATTCGCCGCATTGGTCTTAGACCCAATCGTCGATGGGTTTCACCTCACGAGAGTCCTGATGGACGGCGGCAGTAGCCTGAACCTGCTTTATTAGGATACAGTGCGCAAAATGGGCATAGACCCATCAAGGATTAAACCTACAAAGACAACCTTTAAAGGTGTCATACCAGGAGTGGAAGCCAATTGTACAGGCTCAGTCACACTGGAAGTGGTCTTCGGATCCCCGGATAATTTCCGGAGCGAAGAGTTAATCTTCGATATAGTCCCGTTTCGCAGCGGCTATCACGCTCTGCTCGGACGAACCGCGTTTGCCAAATTCAACGCGGTGCCGCATTATGCATACCTAAAGCTCAAGATGCCAGGCCCTCGTGGAGTCATCACGGTCAATGGGAATACGGAACGCTCCCTCCGAACGGAGGAACATACAGCGGCTCTCGCGGCAGAAGTACAGAGCAGCCTTCTAAGGCAATTCTCGAGTCCGGCCGTTAAACGGCCGGATACAGCAAAGCGCGCCCGGAGCAATATCAACCAAGACCACCTGGCGCAATCAGAGCACGCGTAGCAATGCGGCCCCAACCCTCGCCCGCGTATGATCGCAAGAATAACACTCCGCGTACATCATTACGCTCTGGAGATACCATGGGCACAGGGGAGGGGGCACGATCACAATGGACCCAGAGTGCGGTTCGACCACACCAGGGGCTCGCAAATGTGCCTCCCTTTTTTTTATTATCTTTCTTCTTTTTTGTACACAGGACTCTGTTAACCAGAAGCCCTGTCCGGCGGTGAACTTGCCGAACTCATGATGCAACAGTCAGGGACTTAAAAAGGCCGCGTCGAACACTCAGGTGGTCTTAATTACGAGCATTAAATTCAATTATATACACCAAATCCGCAGCCCATCCCTGGAGGGGGACATGTTTATTTAGTCCAAATCCCTTGCTTACCGCACTATTTGTATCAGTCCGCTCTACTAGCAGACTTTTTCTTTCATTAATAATGCAGCACCTTTATGATTGCAATTGCATTACATTATATATATATATATATATGCTCATTATATGACATCTGGCACCCGTATATTTTGGTACGGCATAATACACCAGGGGCTTAGGTTCCCCATTCTATGGTGTGATAAAGTCCGAACACTTTCACAAGTGCGGCACCCCGAACTTATAGCATTATATGAATCGGCTCCGAATCATGTCTTGGGTCAATAGTTGGGTTTGCCCGGCTCCCATGTTTGGCACCTTACATTTCCGTTCTGTCGGCTAAGGTAGCACTGGGAGAACCACTGCGATTGCGCCCCGGTTGAGCCGGGTTAACGCCTCAGTGGAGAAAGCTAAAACTGACCGGCATGATAAGGCGAGAGACTGGTCGCTGTTCGAGAGGTTTTTTCGGGTCCTTAAAGACTCACGCCGCTTCGAGCGAAATTCCGGATTATGTCCGATGAAGGCGTGGATAGCGCTCCGGATTCGGTCTTCCGAATACCAGGGGCTTCGCCGAAATTTAAAATTATAGAATTCTATGGCTAAGTGAGAGTGTTCAAGCATTATAAGTCCGGTCGCCTTGTTCGTCGTGTTGAGCGCCTCCCTAGATGGACCCAAATATGGGAACAAGAGTGCTCAAGTTTATCACCGAACACCCCAGCACTTGTGGCTTAGGGGCTGAAGCCAATGACTTGCCATCTCTCAGATTTTATAAACGGCCGCACAGAAGGTAATATTTTAAATTAAACAAGCGTTGCTCATGGCGCATATGAACGAAGTTTTCAGCGCACAGGATAAATAAACAGCGAGTTCACTCAAAGATTACATTTCGGGAGCACTCATCTGCAATATTGCAGGCTCCCTTCAGGACAATATTATAATACTTCTCCGGCGTGCGATACTCCTTGCCCGGTGGCGGTGGGTCCGTGAGAAGCTTCTCCGCATCCAATTTGCCCCATCGCACCTTTATGCGGGCAAGGGCCCGACGAGCACCTTCGATACAGGCGGAGCGCTTGACTACATCCAGCCTAGGGCATGCATCCACCAGCCGCCGCACGAGGCCAAAGTAGCTACCAGGCATGGCCTGTCCAGGCCACAGCCGGACTATGAGGCCCTTCATGGCCTCCTCAGCTACTTTGTGGAGTTCGACCAGCTGCTTCAGCTGGTCGCTTGGGGGCACCGGATGGCCGGCCTCAGTATACTGAGACCAGAAGACCTTCTCCGTCGAGCTCCCCTCCTCGCCACGATAGAATGCGGCGGCATCAGCCGCACTACGCGGCAGATCTGCAAATGCCCCTGGAGAGCTCCGAATTCGGGTAAGTGTCAGGTAGTTCACATTAACATGCCATTATGGAGAATGGAGATTATCCTGTCTCCAATTCTTGCGCTTCGCACAATGTTGCTTCCAAGTAGCTCCCAATGATTTTCCATACATTTTTTCCATTCTTTGATTGTCATGTCTTCATCAGTTTTAGAAATCCGGTATGAACAGCGGTGAAACCTAGGATGACCAGGCCGTAAGCTAATAACATCAAGCCGACCTTTCGGAAACATCAGATCAGGCACACAATCCTTCAGGATTTTCTGTTGAAAAACATAATAATAACATCGTAGTTAGCAATGTAGTTTAGCTTTAGAAGAATATATGCAAAAGATGCACGTATGTCATAATAGTAAAAAAATCTTACAATGCCATCTCCATGGATGTTACCATAGTTCAACACTGAAAGTGCGGTCGACTAGAGGGGGGTGAATAGGAGATTTTTATGAATTCTTCACTGAGAAATTTGCTGGTGAGGAAATTCCTTAGCGAAGAACTACTTGCAGAAGAATAAGTACTCAAAAGTAAACATAACAGAACACAAGCATAGTCATCATGATGAAATGAAGACAAGCACAGAGTACAGAAAGCGTAAACATAGGATAACACAGGATGAAGACCAACAGACTGAAGAAATTGAACTGAGGAAATTGAGAAAGTCTTCAGTCAAAGTCTTCAAACAGATATGAACAAGCACACAACAACTGAAATGAGGAAATTTAAGAGATGAGAAAGTAGAACCAGTAAGCTTGGTGAAGACAATGATTTGGTAGACTAGTTCCAACTGCTGTCTCAGTTGTACGTCTGGTTGGAGCGGCTAGGTATTTAAACCTGAGGACACATAGTCCCGAACACACAGTCCTCACCGTATTCTCCTTGAGCTAAGTTCACACAGACCTCGCCCAATCACTCGTGGTAAGTCTTCAGGTGACTTCCAAACCTTCACAGACTCGGTCACTCGGCGATCCACAATTCCTCTTGGATGCTCTAGACCATGACGCCTAACCGTTTGGAAGAAGCACATTCTTCAAAGGTAACAAGCGTCGGATCCACGCAGGATCAATCTCTTCAGTGATGCTCAATCACTTTGGGTTTGAAGGTGTTTGGGTTTGGGTTTTCCTCACTCGATGATTTTCGCTCAAAGTCCTCGGAGGATGGGATGCTCTCAAATGACAAGTGTCAGTTTCTCTCGGAGCAGCCAACCAGCTAGTGGTTGTAGGGGGCGGCTATTTATAGCCAATGGAGTAGCCCGACATGATAAGCCATAAATGCCCTTCAATGATATGACCGTTAGGTAGGTAGATATTTTGGGACAGGTGGCGCATAGCACAGCAACGGTCGGAATTTTGACTCTCAAATTCCTCAGGGCTATCATGTTCCTCACTGTGTAGGCAATCCGCACTGGCGAATTCCTAACTCCTCAGTCAGAATAAATTCCTCAGCGACCAGAAGAACTTCGTCTTTGTCACTGAAGAAATTGACTGAACTGTATGAGATTTCCAATGGCTTCACTCAAAGGGATTGGTAGGTGTAGGATTTTGAGTTGAGCATCACATGGAAAATTTTCCTCAGTATTTCCTCGACCCCCTTTAACAGTACGGTGTTTCCTATGACTCAAGAAAGATAAAATGAAACTACGAAAACAAAAGTCTTCATGCTTCATGTTCCTTGAATGAATTCCAAGTCTTCAAGGTCACACCAATTTCTTCACTTTCAAAGTCTTCAGAAATCCAAAGTCTTCACTCAAAGAACTTCATTTTTAGGGGTCGACTTTCTCTGTAAATATCAAACTCCTCATAGACTTATAGACATGTGTACACTCACAAACGCATCAGTCCCTTAACCTATAGGTCTTCAATACACCAAAATCACTAAGGGGCACTAGATGCACTTACAATCTCCCCCTTTTTGGTGATTGATGACAATATAGGTTAAGTTTTCAACGGGGATAAACATATGAAGTGTAAATACTGATATTGAGGAATTTGATTGCAAGATATAGAAGAACTCCCCCTGAAGATGTGCATAGTGAGGAATTTGCTTTTGAAGCAATGCACACTTGAAGAGTATAATCATGGAGATCTCCCCCTATATCTTGTAATTCATACATGCATTTGACATATAATATGAAGAATTTGAAATGCATGATGAAATATGGTGACTGATGTAATTCAACATGCGTGCACCGACATTAATGAGGAATAAGCATGCAGAAGAACACAACAAAAATATCAGGCCACCATAGATTTTAAGTTTACAACTTGATCCAGCAAAGTCATCAAAAGAGTGAGAGTTGTAACTTAGCAAAAACGCACATATAAGATAGACCCGCTTGAAGACTAACTCAAATTTCTCCCCCTTTGTCATCGAATGACCAAAAGGGTTGAAAATGAGGACTAACGCCCCTGAAGAATATCATGATGATCAAGGAGTGCCAGCGTTGTTGGGGTCGTGTGTCGTTGTAGGGCCTGCCGCAGTGTCGTCGAAGACTTCATACTCGTCCGTGTCGCGTGATGAAGAATATGAACTGGCTACCAAGGAAGGAACCTTGACCTTCTTGTATTTCTTCGGTGGAGGAGCAGACCAGTCAAAATCTTCCTTGAGACCCATTTTCTTCAGATCTTCTTCACCATATATATGTGACAGAATAGCCCAGGTGCGACCGAAGTCTTCATGGAGGTAGTAATGGTTTTTCTTCACTGCATTATGTGTCGCAGTCATGTTGTCAAGAATAGAACCAAACTGATGCTTAACCCATTTGTGGTTTGATCCACCTTCTGGTGAAGACTAAGAAGGAGCTCACGGCCAGTCATCACACGAGGAGCAGTGGCTTGATGATTTGACTTGGGTGCATTGGCAGCAGAATCATGAGTGGCAGAGTCATCATTGGTGGAATAAGATGCAGCTTTGCGAAACTAACCATCCAATGGAAGAATGCCTTCATCAATAACAGTTGGTGCCTTGACCTTCTCATCAGCTGAGGAATATGTCCGCTTGAGGACTTCAATCGGGGGCAAGTAGCTGAGGTAATTCTGAAAATCAGCTTTGTAGTTGAGTGAAGACCTTATTCTGAGGAATCTCATAATCCAAGGAGCATAAGGCTTCAGCTCAAACGGAGAAAGTGCAACATTTGCCAGAGTCCTCATGAAGAAATCATGATAATTGACAGGGATGCCATGCATGATGTTGAATAGCAGATTCTTCATGATGCCAACAATTTCCTCATCAGATAAGTCATGGCCTTTGATAGGACTCAAAGTCTTTGTCAGAATGCGATAGACTGTTCTTGGCACATACAACAATTCCTTCACGAGGAATTTGGTCCTTGGGGGTTGACCAGGCTTCAGAGGCTTCATGAGCACTTGCATGTAATGAGTAGTGAGTTCAGGTTCTTGGTACAGACAACAAGCACCTTCAGGTGGATGACTGATTGGCAGGGCATGAAGTAATCCAGAGGCCGGTGCTTTGTAACAAGTATTTTTGGTCATCCAGTCCAACACCCAAGTGTTGATATCATCAGCATCACCTGTGACGTGCAGCATTGCGTAGAACTGAAGTATAAGCTCTTCATTCCAATCAACAATGTCAGAGCAAAAGTTGAGAAGTCTTGCATCATGAAGCACACTGAGGACGGGCCTGAAGCAAGGCATTGATTCCATGTCCACGTGAGGAATATGCTCGTGGTCGAAGACTTTGTCTTTGTTGAAGAGCAGTGAAGAATAGAAGTTTGCCTGGTTGGCAGTCCAGAAGCGCTTCCTTCTAAGACGAGCAGAGTCATATGGGTTGAATTCAGTGAAGAAAACATGCTCGCCGAAGAAGTCATCAGCTTTGAATTTCTGCTTATTTGAGAACGGATCCTTTGGCTTGGGGTGAGGAGTATCGGTCAATTGCATCACCACCTCAGGAATCGCAATCTCGGGATCCACAGGCTGAGGAATTTCAGGCTCTTCTTCAGTTGCAGCCCGGGTTTCAATTCTTCATTAACATTTTCATCAGCACTAGTGGCTGGAATTTCTTCATGGACAGATGGGGTTGCACGAGGTTCTTCAGATCCCATTTGTACTTCAGTAGCAACAGGGGACTGAGGAATTTGTTGAAGTGGTGTGAACAGTGGAGAGTTGGGGTGCCAACTTTCCCAAAAGTCATCATTCAGCACGAGTGTGGTACAACCAATGTCCACATCTTCATCTTCCATTTCTTCAATGCCGGCCTCTTCAGCAGTAAACTGAGGCATAGGCGAGGAGACAACTGGTGTTGAAGGGATTGCATCCACTTCAATTTCTTCATCCAACTGCTCTGACGAAGTAGCAGAAGGAATTTCTTCATATGATTCACTTGGAATCACATAATCTTCATCAAAAGGAACAAGGTCCTTTGATGGCATGAATGAGACAGGAACGACATCAATCGGGTTGTCAAGTGAGCTTGTCAAAGGCTTCATCTTCTTCGGAGCTAAAGAATCTGATGAAGTTGATGCCTTCCTTTTCTTCACAGCTGAACGCTCTACAGCCTTGGTCTTCTTCACATCTGATGCAGATGGAAGGATTGGAGTTGTTGTAGACGCAGGAGGAGCAGAGGAATTTGGTTCAGTTTCTTCAGGCACAACTGATGCAGTTGCCCTGACTTCTTCATTTTCTTCAGGCGCAACACTAGTGGATGCCCTGGCAATTTCTACAGCGGCTGGAATGCAGTCATCATCCCTGGTAGTTTCATTTTCTTCAGCATCCTGATTGTCATCAGCGGTGCTGGCATGTTCTTCATTAGGCTGTGCAGATGCTTCAACCTGAGGATTTTCTTGTTGCGTTGGGGCTGCAACATTGGTGGTAAGTCCCTTGGATAGCATGAAAAATCTGACTTTGGCTCCAAGCCAGTCAGCATAGTAACGATCAAATTCATCACTCAGTTGCTTGATCTCAGCCTGTAAGGCAACGAGTTGTTCAGGGGAAAGCTTCAGAACGTTTTCCCTTAGAAAGCACTCTTTCTTGTACTGCGTTTTCTTCGCTCTTCTTCCTTCTTCATATTTCCATTTTTCTTCTTCAATGAAGGCATTCAAAACATGACTTTGACCAGGAGTGAGGTTTATCTCCGGCAAAGGTGTGTTCGGGTCCTTGTGCCATAGATCGATGAAATCTAGGATCAACTTCGGATCCAGTATCATTGGCACATTGCTGCCTTTAGCTCTAGAGGCCTTGACCTGCCTGTCTCCGATGATTTCGGCAAGTTCTTCATCATC